>CM029623.1:2420333-3094929 GCA_017311315.1 Dendrocalamus latiflorus
TTCCCCTGGTCGAGATACAGTAAAGGACGGATACTTCATTAGTATCTGGCATTTCTAAGCGCATAAGATTCCAAGGTTCAACACAATATAGCAAACAACAAGTTCCTGTAGCTCAGCACATCACCCTAATTCATCACAATTCGCAAAAAGGAACTGATCCAATGCACTAAATCAATAGCAAGAGCTACAACACCAGGTGGAGAAGAGGAGTGGAGGCAAAATCCACCACCTTTATTACCAATCTCCGGAGTCTACATACCCAAGAAGAACCAACCTTTCCATCTCCTATTGACCTATTCGGCCTTGCTCTCCTCCTCCTGGTTGCCCTTGTACTTGTCGAGCGCGGCGCCGGTGAGCCGGCAGATGCGCCACTGCGGGAGCACATCTGCGCCCATCCCCTCATCTTGGATCCAGCCGACGAGCTCGATTTCGCCACGCAGCAAAGAGAGGGAGCTCGCGCTCCGGCGGCAGATTCACGAGGGCGGTTGCTGCTGGGTTTTTTCTTCCTTTTCCTCTGGATTTCTGCTGGTGTCGGGGGAATGGAATGGCCGTGTGCTTCCGCCGCGGGGGGGGGGGGGTCCGGCCGGCGAGGAGCTCGGGCCGGCTGCACACCTCGACCATGGCGACATACGTGCAGACTGCAGAGGGGCGGGCAGTGGCCTCTTCGCGGCGGCCAAGACGGGCAGGCGAGGTCGGGCGTCGTCGGGCGGCCTTGGCTGCCGGAGGGGCGAGCACGAGCGGCGCAGGAATGGCGGCGGCAGTCTGTCCGCGTCCGCCTGCTCTGGCCAAACGGGAGAAGGAACGGAGGCGGAGAAATTTGGTCGAAAAGATCCTGACCGCGGGGAGGAGAAGCGCGCCAAGATTTGGCGCGGCGGCGGCGTACTGGATCTGGAGGAGGGCGATAGAAACGAGTCGTGTCTCCCCAACGCCATTTTCGTGGTTTCTTCATGTCTCGATTCGCGAGAGGACGTCGTTCCTTCACGTAGAAACGGTTTCTTCTTTCTGTACTCTCTCTCTACGTTAATTTCTTTGCCACATCAGCAAATTGCTGAGCTGTTATGGTAATTAAGATAGATAGAAACTACCATCAATGTCCCATTGGGACTGCCCTTAAAAACAAAGGAGTATCTATATATACAACTTTTGACTATTTTCTCCTCTAAAATCAGTCATTTTTTCTAATCATCAGATAAAAATCAAGGGCCTAGATCATTCCACCCATCATATATAAAGTCTTCCTCCAACCCAAACCCTAACCCTATCCTCATTCCCACCACACCCCAGCCGCTGCCGCCTCCCCACCTTCCCCGCGCCGTGACCCACCTCCTCGCCGGCGTCGTCCCCCGAGCTGACGAGGCCCACCGGCGACCACCTCCCTCCTCCTACTCCTTCCCTCCTGCCACCTTTTCCTCCCCTCTCGTGGCTTTCTCCTTCCTCGCCGCTCACCTCCAATGCCCCCGCCCCGCCCTTCTTTCTCGTCTCCAGCGGCGATAGTCATTGGATCCGCTGTTGCCACCCACCACCTCCTAATTGATTGTCGCTCTTGTCGCCCCCGCAGCCACCTTCGCAATCTCTAGCCGGATCCGACGTTGAAGCCCACCCTTCTTCCCTGTATCCAGCGGCTAATGCCACCGGATCTGCCAGCACCGCCCTTCGCCACTTTATGGACTCCTCGATGTCGCCCCCACTGCATACACCACCCACCGCCCTCCTCCCACCCATGGTCGAGGCAGCACCACCGCCGCCCCGCCACCTTCGCCTCCCACCACTAGTTCGTTGTCACCCCGGCCTTCCTCTAAGCTCGGGGGGCTCAGGTGAACCTTAACCCTAACAATGAGATTGAGCCCTAATCCCACGGGGCGATATCACGCGCAGACGACGGCGTCACCGGAGAAGAGGAAGATGTTGGCAGTGAAGACGGGGCACGAATCTCCACGAAGATCGAAAAATCACAAATTCGACTGATTTTGCCTCAAAAAACATTCGAGTATAGTATAGCACTTCTGTAAAAACAGCTGATTGCATACTTTTTTTGGTCTGCAGTAGGCTATTTTAGGGTTTTTTATACTGACCCTCTTTCCCTGCAAGAAGGTTGGTATGTAGAAATGATTAGCACCATTCTATTTTATTAAAAGATCAACAGAAAACATAAACAATTAGTTTTTCCTACTAGACCAGCAAAATAACATGGGTAAAATCTGTTCAACAACTATGTTCCTGAAAGTTACTAGAACACGGTTCAGTTTCAAGATTGACCATAGGAAAAAGTAAATGATTTAATTTGAAGAAGCCTTGCGCGCGTTGGTAACAGAGGTAGAAAATTACCTGAGTTCAGAAAGAAGAAAATGTAATAAGTTTGGATCGACCACGGACCATACTCTTCTGAATCTATTCTGACCGTAACATAGTATAGTTGTAAGTTTATTTTCCTCAGAATTTGGCATTGTTGTGAGATGAACTCAGATATTGGTTTCAAAACAAAATCACACTATGCTTTTCCTTTTTTGGACAATGGTCACAAGATGTAACCGTGTTATTTTTTTCTTTTTTATTTTTTTAATTGAATAGTTCAGAAAAAACTAATAGACATATAATTTTAATTAAAAGCTAACATCCAAAAGCTAGAAACCATTAAAAAAACCGGATTAAACAGTGGCAAGCACCTGCAACACATGTTTTTTCCGTTGCCGGGTATACATTTGCTATATGCATGTTTTTTCTTCTAGTGTGCGTATGTATATTGAACTGAAAGCGGTCGAGCTGGTCGTCGTGCGCGGGGCAGCGTGCATGGCCGGCCGCGCGTGCGCTCGCCGCGGTGGCGCACCCAGTTCAGCTTGGACAACGACGACTAACGGCATCGAGAGACTCGTGAGGACTGAAGCGCTGACGAGGACACAGACACCGACGTCGTCGCTGTATGTTTAATCTGTGCGTGGCGTTTTAGATTTAATTAGTCACTTAATTACATTGCCACCTCTATGCAGCAACAAAATGTGCATACACAGATCCAGGGCTTCCCTCGATTAACTAACTAAAATGTACGTAACAAGAGAAGATGCGGCTGATCCGATTGGCCATGGGAGTCAGCTGGCATGTGATCTCGGTCGGTCCTATGCATCTGCTTCCTTCTTGTACCTTTTCCTAGTCAGCTGCGGATTGACAAGCCAAATAAGGCCCTGTTTGGATGGACTAGGACTAGTTGTTAGCTAGGAATAGTTGTTAGCTGACTAGTAGTTAGCTAGCTAAAGATTAGCCTAATCCTGTTTGGATCCAAGGACTAATAAGTGCTACTATCTCAGTGCAAAGTCTGTTATACCCCTATGCATGGTGGTCTGGGAGGGTTGGCGTGGGTATCAACGTCTTTTTTCCATCCGGCTGGTCCTTTAGCCCTCATTAGCTGGGTTTGATGGACTAGTTGGCTAACAACTAGTTGGGGCTTTGGCTAAACTTTAGCCCACCTATTAGCCCTCCTGTTTGGATCTTCAAGGGCTAAAGTTTAGCAACTAGTTGTTAGTTCAAGGGATCCAAACAGGGCCTAATGCAGCTAATAAATAATTGTTCAGACAGGCAGCAAAGATTTCAACGACCTCCAACTAACGGGACGTTTGATTAGTGGAACCAAGTAGAATAGGATGGGGTCGTACTTTTTTTTTTTGGGGGGGTTGGGATGTGTTTGGTTGAGAGTATGAAATGGTCTAAGATTTTGTTTGGTTGAGAGGATGGGATAGAATAGAATAGTCCTTTTTTTGTCTTCCTTTTATTTTCTTTTTTCCTTATGTTCTTCCCGGTCCTTCTTTCGATGAGCGGCTCCCTCGGCTCCCTTCCATAGCGACCATGACCCCGCTCCCCTCGGTAGCAACCACGACCTCGGCGACCTCAGCTCCATCAACAATGACCTCAGGCCTGCTCTCCTCGGCTGTGACCTTGGCTCCATCGGCGGCGACCTCGGCCTCGCTCTCCTCAATGACCTTGGCCCTATTGACGGCGACCTTGGCCCGCTCTCCTCGGTGACCTCGACTCCATCGACGGCGACCTCGGCCCCGCTCTCCTTGGTGCCCGCCGTTTTATGATGTCACCCCTCCGCCCCTTTCTGGCCATGCCGGCGACTTACTCTCGAAGCTGTTCGCGTCACGGCGTGTTCCCGGAAGTCCTCCTCCTCCCCTCTGATTTAATTGCAGTCCCATGCTCGGAGCTCACCGCATTGGCTGTCTTCCTCAAGTCCGACTGACGTCGCCTCCGATGCCGCCATCTCCTCCTCCGCTCCATCTTGGCTCAATTCCCTCCTCCCAGAGCTTCTCTTTGGCACCCCAGAGCTTCCCCAACCGCTGGCCTAGGCTCCTGACCACCTGAGGCCACCACCACCGTGGCCTCATTCGCGCCACCTTTGGCCTCCGCCATCAGCTTTCTCCAGTGCTCCTCCACCTCCACGATTGCTTTGTAAGCCTTTCCCAATCTCCCCTCTAGCTCATGCTCTCCCCCACTTTCTTCCTCATTCCAATCACCCGCCATCGCCTCCGTTCGGCCCTAGCTCCGGTAACTCCACACTGCACCCACTCGCTGTGGTGCCGGTCTAGCCGCGACGCGGCTGCCCCCTACTTCCTTGTCCTACCAACGATCCATTTTGCTACTCGTCGTCTACCCTCTGGCCACCGCTCGCCACCGGCAAGTCTGTTCTAGGTACTACAGTGCCTCATCTCCTCTGTTTGTGTATATAGATGATTGGAGCCTCATGAATAGAATATCGGGGTTCCATTGAATCTGTCGAACCGAGTGATACGGCATATGAAGGGAATATTTGCTCAGATGGTATCGCTCAATTCCAAACCAGCTCGTTCCATGCTGCAAACCAAATAAAGAGATAGAATCAAATATTGAACCATCCCGTTTAGGTATGTCTCAGTTCCACCAACCAAACGGACCCTAAGGAACCAGCCGGAACGCAACCGACACAGCGACGCGACGTGGACCACAGGGCCGTGGTACACGTACAGGACCATGCATCAGCACAACTATTAAAAGGGGTCGATAGAAACAAAACTGCGACCTCGCTCTGGTCAGTGGTCTATCATAAATTCGTAACGGAGCAAATATTAAGGGGCGTGATAAGACAAGGGGATGAGACAAGGGTATTAAAAACGATCGATAGAAACAAAAGTGCCACCACGCTCTGCTCAATCATAAATTCACAACGGAGCAAATATTAAGGGGCGTGACAAGACAACGGAATGAGACAAAGGTGGTTGATAAATAAGACAACGGAATGAGACAAAGGTAGTTTTTTTTTATTAAGTTCTGTTTCTAGTATCTGCTTAGAGAAGTCAGAAATCAATATAAATATCTAATTTTTGAAGTGGTTTCTCTAATTCTCTCGTTCTCGACTCACTCCGAGGATAAGATAGGGGTCACGAGTACATCATGCACATCACTCCTCTCACTCCAATTTCACGCACGTATCTCTCATTCACTTTTCCCACCGCATGTCCACTCCTTCTAAAAACCACTTCTTCCAGCTATTTTAGCTACTATTATTTATTTTCAGCCAAAAGTCATCAGCCACAACCAACACAAAACACCCCCAAAGTATCGTTGCATCGATCATTAATTAGGTCCTCTGCTGCATAAGTTATTGGTCCTGTTCTTTTAGATTACGGCTGATAACTTTTATGTGCACTTTTCAAGTCAACAGCAGACGGTAGAGACATCGATGCGGACATTGCACACGATTTTGAGCTCGAGAAACCGTTTGGAGAATTCATTTCAAGAAACTGTTTCATTTATTTCAACTTTTAAAAAAACCAAAAATCAAACGGCAAAAAGAAAACAGGTCCAATAACATGATAGTAATACTCCATTACCTGAATTTTGTGTCCATGGAAACTGTCGCGCGTTTCTACCGTTGGAAAAAAAAAGGTTTTCAAGATCATCGAGGTGAGCTCGGCGGCACGGTTCAACTGTCCCGACCGAGTGTACGTTTCAGAGACCACCAGGACCCCCAGCTCGAAAGATCAAGGCCCCTTGCGGGGCCAAAGCTGTAACAACGCTCGATCCAGCATGGATGGAGTGGAGCCATGGACGTGAAAACGAAGGAAAGAAGAACACAAACGGCTCCGGTTTCGTTCAGCTACCGAACTGAAAGCCTCGCCGTCGCCCGTAACCCTAGCTACTCACCGGCTCACCGCCGCGCCACCTTGCCTCTCGAGGGCTGGGCTGGCCGCCAAGCTAAGATGCTAGGGCGTGCTTTCTTCCAGTCCGTCGTTGGCCGATCCCTCACTTCTCGATCTGGTGCTCCTGTATATCGATGTTGAATGGGTGGAGAACATATATATCTCAGGCCAGATCTCCTTTTCCTGTGATAGATTTTGGCGTAGTGTCGCCTACTAGACCAACTTATGTAGCTTGATGTCTTGATGACCCTTCGCAAGAATTCACTATCAGCATGTAGATCGAGCTTGGCACAAATAAATCTCACATGGTCCTTCCGATGAACAAAGCATTGCTACTGAGGCGCAGATCTTAGGTATCTACGGTGGTTATAAAAAATCTACTTTCTGCCTCAATAGTTCAGTCATGCCGTTCAGTGGCGGATCTAGGAAAATTTTTTGGAGGGGCTGAAGTACCTTCAGTTCGACCTCAACCCCTTCTACATTATACATCCATAACTAAAAATTTAGGGGGGGCTCCAAGGGTCCGGTAGCGGTAGGGGGGCTCGAGCCCTCCCCCGCCCCACCGCTAGATCCGCCCCTGATGCCGTTGTCGCTTAGATAAGAAGTCTCTGGGAAAGAAGACATGCGTGTTCATCGAATCAAGGACAGTGTAGCAACACATCCTTCTCCTAAGGTCTACGGTGTAAAGTTAGGCTTATACACTTAATTTAACCTTGTGTTATTAAGATGAACTAGTTGACTTTTGTTTTTTTTAAAAAAAAAATCCCAAGTACGCCCACGTTGGCACATTCACGGAGAACTACGAAATTTCTACACAGCGATTAACACAAACTAAGCAAGATTCACATTACATGCATAAGAAGCCCTGCAATATTCCTAAAAGAAAAGCCTGCAACCTTAAAGCTTCTCACAAATCACAGTAAACCGCGGAGTGTGTGACTCTATTCATTAATTAGGATTCAAATTCTGATAATCACCTATTATGCACATATAAATATGTTTAGAAAGAATTTTGTGAGATTATGAATTTATCTGCGTGATGCTGTGCATGGACATGCGGCTTCCATCTAATCGAAAAAATAACAATAAATCGCCGTTAGCTAGTTGGGGATTGTTTCATGTACATCCCCGTTCCTAGCTGGGGGAACTGGACGTGACTGCTACGGCGTCCTTTGCTTTGCGGGCTTCCTTTCGGACTGCGCGCTATGGGCTTGTGGCCCATCTGCCTCCACAGATCTGCCATTAGGCCTCCGCTCGCCTCAGTATTCCGTACCGGAAGCCATCACTCCAGAAAGTACCAAGAAAAGGCGAGCTTAGGATCCCGTTTCAAACAGGTTCTACCACTAGAAATCAAGAACTATTTTAAACGTGTCGATATTTTAATATAATTTCCCCTCTTTTTTCTCTCCTTTTTCTTTGCATTATACATAAAGATATAACGGGGTTTTTTAATTTTTTTCCTAATTTTTATTTATTTTATTTTACTTGAACATATCAAAAAACTGACAATTGCTACCATACTATTTTAGCTAAAAACTATATCACTTCTAAACAGGGTCTAAAACTTTCTACTAGGAAGTCCACTCCGTTCCTCTGGAAAAAAGTAGTCCACTCCTGTTCATACATTCAATGATGAGTTTCAGAGATTTTTTGAAGGGATGATTCAAGATATATCAGTTGAAAGAGTGACATGCCTCGAAATACCATTCTAAAAACTAACTTCCACTATATACCACTCTAAATATATTTAAATTTAATATAAACCTTTTCTCGATTTTATTGGGAATTAAAGTCTTTTCCCTCATTTTAACCACGGGAAAGGATTTTTTTCCATGTATCCTGTGTGTTTCATTCTTGCAGGACGTACCACTCTAGCCCCTGGTGCGACCGTTTCCTTTGGTGCCACCGCTTCCTCGCTGAATTCCACTCTCCCTCGTTGGTGCGACCATTTTGTGGTGGATTTGGTGGTGCGACTAACCCAAAAGGATTGTTGCTGCAGTTGAGGTACTTGTGTGATGAGTTTTTGTGCAAATATATCAAGTAAAACAAATAAGGAGGTATATGTTTGGCAGGAGAACTTTGGTATAATCGAGTCATGAAATGGCACGTGAAACAAAACCATAAAGTGACCAACGCATCACGTCTTGTATGGCTTCGCGCCACCAACTGATCACTAAGCGTATGCGTCAAGATCAGCCCCCTGAGTATGTGGGTCCTCGACCACGTTATGTCGACCACGAGGTTTCAGCTGCATTGCTCCGACCACGCTGTGTTGCCACGTTGCTACAATCACCTCTCTCCCAGTGAGCCACCAGGAGCCTAGGAGAGGAGCGCTGTCGCTAGGAGAGAGTCGAGGGGAGAGCCACGGAGAGAGAGGGGAGCGTTGTTGCCGAGACTAGGAGAGAGAGAGGAGTCATCTGGGCCTAGGAGAGAGGGGAGCACCGTCGCCTGGGTCGCCAGGACGGGAGGGAGCGGCACAAGGAGAGGAGCGCCACCGGGAGAGAGAGGGAGAGCCACCGTCAGTGTTGGGACTTGGACTGGGTAGAGGTGCTGAGGAGAGGAGCATGACTGTGGTCTGAGACAAGAGAGGTAGGGTTTGCAATTGCATTGGAGTTGCATGGGCTGGCTTGTGGGCCAGGCGGGCGGCTATCTCTACCTAAGTTGAACATCCACAATAGCACCCTAGGATGGGGTAGAAATATCTGGGCTATACACTTGTTATTTTCTCATGCTTTAGGCTAAAGCCCATCCTGCCATAGGCCTAAATCCGCCCCTGATGTCGCCGTGATCTGCATGTGGCACACGACACAATTAACGTGCACTTCCAATCCATTGAGATGCACACATGTGTGTTGATAGGTTGTTGAAGCTAGAGACGGATTTATTCGTGGCTCGGTCATCTACCTTGTCGTAGGACTTGCCCTGCGCGAACTGTGGGAACCCGAGGCATTGGGGTTCTTGGACACTGAAATGGGGTACCAAGCCTCTTTGCTTTTGGATTGCTTTTAAATGCGTGCAAGTGGAATAGAAGTAATTGATTTAGCATGCTGAATCAATCATGGATGAAAAGTCTTAATCATGCATGAAAAATCTTAATTGATATATATATTACGTTTTCAAGGCCGCCGGAGAACAAGGCGAAGGACAAGTCGTATGGCTGGTTGATGAGCCGGAACCGGACGGTGCCCTTGCCACAGTACATGTAGTTCGCCGTGTAGTTGGGGACTACCTCCTGCTAGCAGATCTACAAGGGGTTGGTGAGTTCTCAGCATCACCCCAGTCTTCTTTGGTGAGGCGTAGTGTTGCAAAAGATCCTAGGTACTATAATGTAATTTTATGTTACCCCAGGGGTTTTCTGTAATTTGGTGGACCATATACCCGTTTTTTTTTTTTTTGTACTATCCAATCCAGAAGCCCTTAGGGCATTTACCTTGAAGAAGTGACAGCTCAGTTAAGACACCTTTTATTGAGCAAACAATTGTCACTGCCCAAAATGTACATATTAACGAAGAAGGGACAAGTTTTTGTGTACTGTTTCTTGCACCAGGTGCATAGTGAATGCATGTACACGTCCAAATTAAGCTAAAAGGTCAGATGAAAGAGTATTATAGCTCACTGATCAGGATGAAAGAGTTGGGTCATGGTATGGTTTGATTTGCTTATGGATCAGGGTAAAGTCCAAATATCAATTTGCCTGCAACCCGTACCGGAACACGCACCATGGAATTAAGCTTGAGGAACTAGCAGAATTGCGCAGATTATCTCTGAATATAACTATATTGTCTATAATTGAAATATAATTATATTTATTATATGACTTTAATATCTATATATAATTAATCTGTATCGTTATAATCTGGTCCCATCAAAATAAGTGGTGTAGATTATTCTCTTTTCCTCTCGATTAATATGAGAATTTTTAGGATTTTTCTTTTTTTAGGATTATTGTGTGATTTTCTTGCTCACAAAATGAAGAAGGTGCCTTGAATCTCATCAGTTATTTTTATTTATATAGATTAATTCAAAAGGTAGCCCTGTATGGCTGATCTTGATAGCTAACCAAAAAATAGCCTTGTGTAGAAATATGAACTCTATTAGGACATGTACAACGGTATAGACAACTATTGTCTATAATATTCTCTATATCATCTATAGATAGCACTAAAGACAGCTCATACAATAGATTGTCTTTTTATAAATATATTGTCTTTTTATATGTCTCAATAAATAGCTTCTTCATGACACAATGTGTCTTGTTTATCATGTAATGGTCGACTACTATAATGAGAGATGACCTAATTCTCTATTCTCTCTCCTTTATATCAATTTGTATTCTATATGATAAAATTTATAAATAGCTAACATCATGCTATTGTACATAGCCTTAATCGCTGTCTCTGATCACCTTTCGTATTTATGAGTACGTTCAATTATGGCACGAAATCTCCTAATCACAAACAGCACCAACTCTCTTTATGCTGTGATCGAGTAGGTAAATGACTAAACAAAGCTGCCTAACTCTTAATTAAGTCCCGTTGGAGTATATTGCTCATAATTTTTTCATCAACTTTAGTTTTAGTTTTTAAGTAAATTAGTTGGTGCATTAAACTCGATATAATGGATCCTTTTCCATAATCTAGCATATACACACAAATAAAGTCAAATAAGCCTACTTCTTACGACTATTACTTATTCTATTTTAACTAAAAACTAAAATCTCTAACAAAAGCCATGAGCCGGTTAAAATACCCCCTAAACCTGATCTTGGTTCTGAGATGAACCATAAAACATGGTGCCACATCAGTTGTACTGGCCATCGTACATGTTGTCATCTCTGTGGTTCCATGTACTAGCGTTTAACCGCGATTTGTATGTCAAATCAGAAGAAAACGAGTTACACTAGTTGTCTTTCCAAGATTCCGAGGAATCTGCCGTTGCATGACCTTCGTCTTGTCATCCCATTCTTCTTTGACAGTGCTACGTTTGCGTTATATGTAGTCCCTGCTCAAGCTGACGCCAAACGAGGTCTATGAACAGTGCCATGCTTTTTATTAGCATACCTGGTGATCAGTTGGGCTTAAAAGCTCATAGCTTATGGCTGAAAACACTGTAGCTTACTGAAAAAACACTGTAACTGACAAAGACTTATTTAGCATAATTAAATTTAAAAAAACTTAAAAAATATAAAAAATATGTTAGCCCAATATGTATAATACAAATGAATACGGGAACAAAAAGAACCGGCAAAAAAGCTCAACAAAAAGTCAAAAGTTCAGAAAAAGATGAAATTTATAAATAGTGAAAAATAAGCCAGAAATCAGAAGCTCAAGCCGAACCGATCAGGGCCGAGAGGACTCGGGGACCTACCGACCTAATGGTTTGATGTATCAGTATCGCTTCGACTTTGGGTCCTAATGATTTAATGCAGAGGTGCTGTAAAGATCAGCATTGAGCACATTATTAGTTGATCCCTGATTAGACCACGGCTTTTTTTTCGATTTTTGCGGGAATTAAATTGTCTCTTATAAAATTTTGTGTTTTAAACGCGGCTTCAAATCGCCATCACAACACAAGTAAAATATCTACAGAGCCGAAATCATGTCTAGTACCATGAGCTACCAGTCAATTCGACAGAACAGGGAAGGTTGCAGCTGCTCGTAATAATCTCCACATGCGGACCATGAATATTTACTGCATGATTGGATACACCAAGATCCGAATGTTGCTGGCAAGCATGTTCCAATCACGAGCAGAGCTCCCCCTGCTCTGAATTCTGATCACCTGACGAATTTCTGCACGCCTTCAAAGAAATCGAGCATGTAGTTGTCGAGATCCTCGAGGCTGTACTTGATGTGCCTCGCCGAGTGCCGGCTGCCGGACTCCAGCTGCGGCCTCGGCCGCTCGAGGAACGACCGGTACGCCGGGATCAGCAGCTCCGACACGGCCATGCGCAGCTCCTCCCGGAGCTGGGGGTCGGTTACCTTCCACGACGTCTGGCTCCGGTACAGCTCCTCGAACGCCGCGTTGAAGCTCCTCACCTTGTCCTTGAGCACGGCCCTGTGCGCCGTCGACGGGCTCGATGGCGTACTGTCGTCCCTGAGGTAGGACAGCACGGCGATCCACGACGCCCGGAGGTAGCCGGTCTCGTACTGCCGGATCTGGCCGCGGTGCCGGCGGAGCCAGTCGTCGCCCAGGAGCACCCGGAGCGGGGAGTCCATTACCTTCTGCACGATGTAGTAGAGGTTGTTCATGAGGAATATGTTCTTCAGCCCGGCGTCATCGTACAGGCACGACTTCTCGGCGATCTTGCCCAGCAGGTGGGTGAGCAGCTCGCGCATACACCGCCCGGTCTGCGTTGAGGGGGCGCCGCCAGTGGAAGCTTCGCCTTCACCACCGCTGTTGTCGTCGAGGGCGTCGCCAAGGACCATGTCCAGCGTGCCGCGGCAGTCGGCGAGGAGGCCGCAGTAGTTGAGCACGTAGCGGGTCATGGGGTGGATCTCTCCGCCGTGCACGGGTCTCCGCGACGATTCGCCGTGAATGGCGTTCCCGAACTCCTCGATCGTGTGGCGCACGATGGAGCCCAGCTGCGCGACGACGCCGGAGACCTCGGCGGCAAAGAACTCGCGCGCGTCTCCGGTGAAGAGGGCTTCGATCTCTGGCTCGACGTCCGTGAGCGCCTCGTACATGCCGAGCATTCGGTAGAGCTTCTCGGTTGCGCGCGACGACACGGCGACGGCGCCCGCGAAACCGAGCAGCTGCAGGACGCATCCCCTGGTTACGTCGGTGAAGCACTCCTGGCCGAGCTCCTCGTCCGACGCGAAGACCTCGTCGCAGAGCCGCCGCTCGCCGGCGAGTAGGGTCTTGACCACGGCCCTGACGGCTTGGTTCCACCGCCGCATCCTCTGATCAAGAACCGCCCACTCCATCTTAAGCACCTCCTCGATGGAGACGGCCTCGATGCCCAGGTGCGCCACGGACTCTGCGAGCGCGTCGCGGCGGACGGCGACGTAGACCTGCGCGAGCTCCGGGCCGTACCCGGCGCGCAGCATGCGGTCCGCGACGCCGCGGACGGAAGCGGCCTCGTGCGGTGAGAGGGCGTCGGGCGTCGCTTCGTCGAGGTCGTCCGAGGAGAGCGAGAGGCGCTGCACAGAGGAGCAGAGCAGCGCGCGCACCTCCTCCTCCAGGCGCGGTATGGCGGCCTGCACGGCGGCGGCGGCGCGGGAGGCGAGGTCACCCTGGAGCACCGCCGCGGCGATGGCGTCGTCGACGGCGTACAGGTAGTCGGTCATGCCGGAGGACGACGACGAGGAGTTGCACCGGCGGATGACGTCCTCCGCGGCCGCAAACGCCGCCTCCTTCTGCTCCTGCCCCTCACCCGTCACCGGAGAGGACAAGGGGAACAGGCGGGTGTCATAGGTGGCCAGGATACGCATCATGTCATCGGCGGCGTTCTTGGACACGGCGAGGCTCTTCACTATGTGCTTCGCGGCTTCCGTGACCCTCTCTTGCCCGCCGTCCGGCGGCGACGAGGACGCGCTCGCCATGATCGGCGCAGCCGTCGCGGGAACAGCAACAAGCAGCGAGCTTTCTTGGTCGTTGTCGCGTGCTTGCGCGGCGGTAGCGTGAGAAGAGCAGGTGCAGTGTTGGCTACGCCGCTGTTTGCAAGGTGGGAGAAGCGCGGCCAACCAAACGCTCGCGGCTCGCGCTCGCCGTCTCAGACAATTTTTATCGTGAGATTTCTGCTGGAATGTCAAAAATATCTGAGGTGCAATTTGCACTTGTCCTTGACAAATAAATAAAACCAAAGCAAATAAGTAATGCTCTTATCCTTTTCTTTTTAATAAGAATAGCATTATTTCAAAGCAAATAAAGATGTAAGTAATATATATTTATCATTTATCATATTTTAAAAATAATGTAAATTATTATTAAAGAAAATATAGAACCACATTCTAATTTGTATTTGTAGGCGTGCCGATGTAGACGGGAGCAGAACAAGTTCGTAGAATACGAGCACGGCAGGAGCTTCGTAGAACTCGGTTCCACGTGAAGACGTAGACGGTTGCACGGCAGCTTTGTAGGATGTACAAGTTTCACGGTAGCTTCGTAGGATTTGGAGCGTACAAAGTACAAACTACTAGAAACGACGGCGAACAACGCAGTGTGACTGCACAGGTCAAATAGACAGTCTTGTCTCTTGCCATGTTTGACTTGGTCCAACAAAAAGTGTATTGTTTGGTTGGAGATCTTAGGTTGGTATCCCACAGCTAAGATAGCAAGTTCCTTCAAAAATGTTGTTGTCAATTATCAATACTCAATGAGGACTGCTATACATACATACATACTTCGATGTACTATGCGTAATACATCTGGTTGAATGGTGTATGTCAGGTGCAGTTGTTGTACACGTGTGTATTACAAAAAGTTGTTGTACGTGAAGCAATACAAAGTTACTGGCAAACAAGATATAAGGGATTGTTATGAAATTATGAATCATAGAACTCGCTAAAACCAGCAAAAGTCAAACTATTTAGTATGCGGTCATCAGTGGCGGATCCAGGAAATTTTTTTTGGAGGGGCTGAAGTACCTTCAGCTCGACCTCAGCCCCTTCTACATTATACATCCATGGCTAAAAATTTAAGGGGGCTCCAAGGGTCCGATAGCGATAGGGGGGCTCGAGCCCCCGCTGGATCCGCCGCTGGCGGTCACCATCGGAGGATCACTATGTCATTATAAATTTGAGCCACCATCACTTCCGAAAGCCCAATCAACCAACCAAATATATGCTACCCCTATCAAAAGGTTTCTGTCATCAAAATCTGAGAAGAAAAAGAAGAGACCATTTGCAACGTGTCTCGAGAGAGGATGCACGGATCTGCGCTACAAAAGGTGAATGCAGCTTCCTTGTCTTTTTTCTGTGTTTTTTCATATGTAACAACAGTTTAAGAGGAGTGGATGCTATTACAGATCTCATAAAAAGTAAAATAGAACGAATAAAATACTAATATATGTGAGATAACAGGAACGAGAATAAGAAAGGAGAACAGGAAGCTTTGTTCACAAAAGGTAGGGTGCACGGGATATTCCCTCGCTCTCTCCTTAGGTCGGCTTAAAACAATCAAATGTAAAAGAAAAAAAGAGAAATAGAATAAGGCCGGCCCTGTTTTGTAAATGGGCCTGACATCCAAGTACATCGTCGTCCACACTTCGGGCCGTCGGCCCACGTGGAGCTGCCAGCCTAGCTCTAGGGTTTGTTCCTTCCTCTTAGACCGCCGCCGCCGTGCCAGTGCTTTCTCTGCGCGGAGAGTTCGTGCGAAGGCCAACCCCTCCCTCCCCGCCGCGCTCCAGCCACCGCCGTCGCCATGGTCAGCCTCACCTCTCTCTCCTCTCTGTTGTAGCCATGTACTTGCGGTTTAGTCCGTTGTTCTGACATCTCGCTGTTGCGTCCGTCGCGGGTGAAGTACTCGCGGGAGGCGTCCAACCCGACCAAGTGTAAAATCTTGCTTCTCTCTGTCCCTGCAATGGTTCGGTCTTGCTTCGCCGTTTGCCTTCTTCCCGTGTGGTGGTTTTGATGGGATGTTTGGTGTTGTGTGCGCAGCGGCCAAGGCCATGGGCAGGGACCTCAGGGTCCACTTCAAGGTGCGTCTCTTGAACCTTTGCTTGATGGGATCTTTGTTTGTGGACGAGTTGATTCGTTGCAGATTAGTGAGCTGTTCTTCTTATGCATTGTTGCTGAATTAGGGCTAGGCAGTGCGCAAATGGTGTCATGAATGGATTGGAGTGTGATAACCTAAAGAGTAAAGGTTCTGTTCTGTTGTTTATATGAACAGTTCCCACGTTAAAGCGGAAGTTTTGTGCCTTAAGGGTTTGACAGTTTGACTAATATTGCGTAAGATAATGGGAACTTTGAATATTGCTTTGTATATTCCTTGCATCATGCCAATTACGTCTTCATGTTTCTGTGGGGTGCACTGCTCAAACTCAATAGAGGCCTAGTGATATTTTGTACCTCACATTAAGTCTGGATTAACTGCTCAGCGGAATTTTTTTCTTTCTGATATATAGCCTTATCTTCACAGCTATTTATGTTGCTGTATATACATAATCTCTTCCAGTCTTTACTGTTTCTTATATTTGTGCCTTGTACTTTGAAATAGCCTTTAGTAATGTTGAACATTACAAATTTCTGTTAGCTTACTCTATTTTGTCTTTTCCTTCTAGTTACATATACCGCACATTGGTCATTGGACAACTATTCTCTGATTATTACAGTGAAAAATATCGTAATTAGTATTAGAAGCTTAGGGCTATCCTATCAACTTGTAGTTGAAGGTGGTTTGTCGCTGTGAAATCCCTTTTCTGAGCTTTTCAACATATGGCAAACCGAGTTCAGTAGTTTATCATAGGGCTCTGATGCCCATGCAATGGTTTGTTGGCTCTTTGTGCTTGGTTGATAATGTTATAATGTTCTACTTGCACCATTATCGACTTTATGTATCCTTTTTACCCCCTTGTTTCTCTGACTAAACCCGTAATAATGGGTGCAGAACACGAGGGAGACAGCTTTTGCCCCACATCATGTCAGGCAGTCCTTGGTCATGAAGTACTTCTCGCTGTAGTCCATGGCGCCCTCCGGCCGGAGGAGGTAGCAGTGGCGGTGCACTGACCGGCAGTCGCTGTAGTCCATGCAAATATGATGAATCCATGATTTTTTTTAAAAAAAATCCAAACAAATAGTCAAGTGACCATTGAAGCCGGAAAATTCATGCAAAATTTCCCATCTCACTAAAATCATTTTGCCTGAGTTGTACATGTACCCCACGAGCCTGCTTGGACATCAGGCTAGCATATTCGTTGCCCGTTGGGCTATGAATATGACAAAGCTACAGGAGGCTTATCTTGAGCCAATCTTGAAAAGCTAGCATCATCAGCATGCTTATCGGCTTTAGAAATTCAATTCTAGGCTCAAGTATTGCTATTGCCACAAAGATTTCTTGGGTATTATATTGGACATTGATTTGCTTGTCGTTGTCGCTTATTAGTTCACTGAATGAAGTCCACTACTCTAATATTCATCTACACAGTCCATAGTTTCACACTACCCTTAGAGCAATGTAAATAAACAAATATCATGATCTGATTATATTAGACATATCTGCAAGATATTAGAAGAAAAAAAAGGACTACGTTTTCAGTGACCAGTTAATAAGGTAAACATTGTCATTGAAAATTTTTCCCACGTTCTTAATTCCTGGGCGATCCTCATACCACATAGTTAGCTCTGCTCAACCAAATTGCAGTTAAATGTTCATGATCAACTCTTCCTTCTACCTTTCTGATGCATCACCATGTATAAATCACATAAAAAGTGAAAATTATCATACATGCATGGAGAAAATTATCTTGCATTAAACACCATGATCGCGTGGCTGCGGCATGGACCAAGTTGATCTATTGCCTTCCTTAATCCCTTGCGGACTTGCAATAATTAATCTGCAGATGCCCAATGACTGTAAGGTAAGTCGAGAGGGAGTCGGCAATTACTGAGGCAAATTAACAAGGAGCGGCCGGCGTTGAGCTGCTGCTGCTGCTGCCGCCGCCGCCGCCGCCGCGGCCAACGGTGACGGCGCGTTAACGGAGAGGGGGCGAGGCTCTGAGGGCGCTGCCGCCTGCCGAGACCACGACCACGAGTTGGGTACTCGTGCCGCCGTCTTCGTCTTTGCGCACTTGGGCTCTCGTGCTGCGCGCGAATTTCTTACTGAAATGGCGTGATGGATAGGCTGGATCGTCGTCGGCCGAGGGTTGTTGGATACAGGGGCTGTCCCGCACGAGCCATGGCGAGGCGACGGCGCGCAGGCCGGCCTTAACCGTACGTCGCCTCGCGCGCGCCAAACAACCACCGCACGTCGTGTCGTGGTCCGTCGAGAGCTCGAACGTTCTCCTCGCGCCGCTCCGCCGGTTGATTCGCACGACTCCACGGGGCACCGCGCGCCAGCCTGCCTCCTCGTCGCGCCAGGCGTGCACGGTGCCACGACCAAGCCCACTCGCGCGCGGGGCATGCCACACCACGTAACATTCGGCTAGGTCATAACAGATTAAAATTTTCTATTATACAAGTCATAAAGTCATATGAATAAGAGATTATAAATCGTTACCACTAGACGTATAGTGCAGCGGAAGTAGAGTTGAAGCGGCCGGTTCAACGTAGCGCGCGTCGGTATAGTGAAAGTAGTCGATCGTGCTCTGGCCAACCGCCTCCTCGCGATCATCTCGATCAGCGTCGCAGTCGCAGCAGTATCTCTACCAAAATCCACGCTTTCAGAGATGAAACGTCGTGTGTCAGTGTGCTAGCACCAGCGCGCATAGCAGGAGTTTTGAGAGGTGACGGCTGGGGTTCCAATGGTTGTCTCATATGCACCTTTAGCCCCCGCATCTATCCTACTATATAGCTTTTAATCGGATGCTTATCCGATACGATTAGATCGTATCTAACTCGGAAAGCCTCTGGCTGAACCTTTATCCAATCCGAGCAGAGATCGTATCCTACTCGGGGTCTATCATCCGGGCCTTTATCGTTCTAACATGTTAAGTGTGTAACTCTGTAGTTTCATGTATTCAACTATAGGCTGAAAACCCTTTTTGGTTCATAAGTCAGTAGTAGTTCCTAGCAGGACATAATTAGGGGTGAAAACGGATCGGATATTTTCCGCCGGATCCGGACGGATACGGATTGTATCGGATTGGATTTTTTTCGGATAGTTCTCGGATCGGATACGGATACGGATTTTTTTATCGGATACGGATACGAATACAGTAAGTCTAGTATCCGTCGAATACGAATACGGATAATTCGGATAGTACGAAAACGGATATCCGAGATTTTAGCCCATAATGCTAGAAGCCCAGGCCCATTTCAACTCATGTGCGATCCAGCCGTCCATCTCACCCACCCATGCGATCCAACCGTCCGGCCGGCTTTAGGTTTTGCCTTGCCCTAATGCCCTGGGCGCCGGCCGCCGCACCCATCTGGCTCCAGTCTCCCGTGACCGTGAGGCCGTGAATCCGTGATCCCGTCTGCGGGTCTGCGCGACGCGAGCGCCTCCGCCGGATTCGCCCGCCTCCGCTGCTCCGCCGGATCCGCCGCCTCCGCTGCTCCGCCGGATCCGCTCGCCTCCGCCTCCGCTGCTCCGCCGGATCCGCCTGCCTCCGCCTGCTCTGCCTGCCTCCGCCGGATCCGCCCGCCTCCGCCTCCGCGGCTCCGCCTGCTCCGCCCGCCTCCCCCGGATCCGCCCACCTCCGCCTCCTCCGCCCACCTCCGCTTGCCGGCTGCCTCCGCTTCCGCCGGCCGTCTGCCTTCCCCGGATCTGCCCGCCTCCGCCTCCTCCGCCCGCCTCCGCTTGCCGGCTGCCTCCGCTTCCGCCGGCCGCCTACCTTCGCCTCCGCCGGCCGCCTGCTCCGCCCGCCTAGGTGATGCAACTATTATGCACATAAGGAATTTGTTCACCTAGTGATATTGCATAAGAATATTTGATGATGGCACTGGATTGTTTCTTTCATGTGAATATGTGATGTTAGCTACTGAATTTTGGATCAATCATTCGTGTTGGTCACCAGGGAGCGGGCGAATAATTACAAAAAAATTTTCTTTCCCTTTACTCGATCCTCCTTTTACTCGATCGGTCGCAGAAGACGCCATTCGAACTGGTTTTCAACACATTAGTAGGAGGAGGCTGACATTTGAAGTTCTTCGGCTGGTGCATTTTCTTTGGGAAACAAAGCAGTTAGCAACTTGGCATAACATATTAGCAAATGTAGATGTACCAAGTCAGCACGCCAAAGATAGGGATGAAAAGACTATGCTTGTTTAGATTTCATGAATGTTTTGACAAGATGAACTATTTACGTATTTTCGTTAATTTTGGATGTATAGTTTAAGGGGTTTTCATGTTCCGATAAATATTCGTAACCGTATTCGTTTCGATTCATATTCGATCCGTATCTGTATTCGAAATTATCCGTATTCGTATCCGTATTCGAGTTATCCGTATTCGTTTCCGTATCCGAAAAAAATATGAAAACAAATATGGTAGAGGCATTATCCGTCCGTATCCGATCCGTTTTCACCCCTAGACATAATGACTCCCAAATATACATAAAGATCATATCGAAAGAACCTATATAGTGCTTAGGTATCGATCCCTTTGCCTCACGATGCCAGATCGAACTTATGGTGAAAAGCATGCTATCATATGATAGCTCGATCATTTATTTGAATCTATAGTGGATTACTTAACTTGTGATTAACTTTCAACCAGGGTTTAATCTTTCGGGGAGAAATTTTTTCGGCCATAGGCGAAACAACCAAAAGGGCGAAATTTCGTTTATTTCGTTCAAATTTCGGACAAAAAAAAAAATCAAATTTTTGATAAATTTTAACCAAATTTTAAATAGTACCAAATTCGGCCGAATTTTAACCGAATAGAATGCATTTCGCTGGGGGACGAAAGGAACGAAATTTCGTCTGAAATATGAAATATCGGACGAAATTGAGAACCCTGCTCTCAACAACGTTCAGTATGGCCATGCACTTTCTTAATCCAACCATATTGAGAGATCTAGAGATATCTCTCCCGTTATATAGGAGAGGCAATTTTCATCTTGATTGCTCACAATCATCCGTATGTTTATAGTACGCCCAAAAGCTATCTTTATGACCAGTCAATTACAGAGTAGTGTTTGACCACCTCTAAGTAAACAATTACACATGTAAAAAATTATGACGGTCTCAGATATAAGGATCCTATATATACTACGTTGAGACCAACTGATAATACTTAAGAATAAACAATTCACATAGTGTCTCATAGTAAGTCAATCTAACACCATGTTCTCTAACATATGTCTACATTATTGATTTGATATCCTCATGTCCATAATCTGTGAAATATGATCATCAATTAATATATGTGTTGATCTATAAATCATAATTGTCACATGTAATGATATAAGATCAGAGATAATTTAGAATAATATCAAAACATGAATGAAGAGTTTCACGAATAAATCGCATACTTGTTGATCAATATGAAAAACATTTATTCAAGAGACAAAATAACATATTATTTAAAAATTATAAACATTGAAGTAATACAATCATCTCTATGATCACCTCTGCGGCATATCAGTAATAATACGCCTTATTGCAAACAATTTCTAGCCTTTGACTTTTAAAAGCTGGCTTTTGAACGAAGTAATTTCTTAAGGTGGTTTCTATAAATCAGTATGTAAGATACTACAGTAACAGCTTTGAACGGAGTGGCTTCTCAATGCGAGCATCTTTTACTCCCTCAATTTTTCTCGCAATTAGCCAAAAGACATAACACCACTGAGCATGCCATAAATTTTACCTATAGTCACTCTGTAAATCTGTTTGCTCCCTACCCATTTCTAGTGTGTTTTTTCGGCTACGGCTTACAGTTTTTAGATCTAGTGCGAACACACGTACAAATAAAGCGAAACCGATAAACCGTCTCTAAAAAACTTTTCCAATAAACTGCTTCAAAATGGTAACGGAGAAGTTACCCTATTTGTTTATTCCAGTGAAACGAACATGGCCCAAGCTACAGTTCCCAACTAAACCATCGGAAGCTGCACGGGAGAGATTTGCTTACAAAAAAAGGAATGTCTATACAACATTCCACTATTATTTAGGACAAAAACAGTCAGATTGATCTGGGGCGTTACATCTCCATCCAACATATCCACTTATACAAGCCCCCTCCAAAAAAATGACCCCCTCCAAAAAAAAATAATCTAGGGCGTTGCATCTCCACCTAACGGCTCAAAATCTGACTGTTTTTGTTCTCAAAAATAGTTAAATGTTGTATAGACACTCCCTACAAAAAAATGCACTTGACACCAAAATTTGCATAGGCCTGTCGGTGGGCAAACCATGGGGGATGGATAAGAAACATGTACAACAAAGACGAAACCTCAACACAAGTTGGAAACAACAGACACAGCTAGCGGTGCTCAACCGCACAGCAGTACATCAAATGCAAAGTTCGCATGGGTAGCAATGTAGTATAATATAGAGAAAATGCATTATTTGCGGCTAAATAATTCATTCTTCCCACGATCAGCCAATGAATAAATGAGCATTCATTCCATGGCATCGGGTCACGAATGAAGCATATTACTGTAAATCATGCATGAGTTTTGTCACCATATTTAAGCTTCAATCACAACTGAAATCACGCGCCGTCTGTCGCAAGCCCACCGCATACTGGGGGCAAGCCATACATTTCACAGGACATTGTAACCGACGACGAGCATTTCAAAATTCAACGCCCAAGTTTGTTACATCAACAAAAACAACAGTACACCGCCACATGATCACATGATTTCTGTACCTCCGATGGTTACATGAGTGATGTCGTCAGTCTTCTAGTATACCATAAACAACCAAACACCAGTATACATCTCCCGGTAATGTTAGATCTGATTCGGGTATCTTCACTGCCAATGAAAGCAGTATCAATCATCGATTAGTCTGTGCCAAAGTAGCGATCACCATATTCGCCCAATCCTGGGATTACGCGGTATTCCTCGTTCAACCCAACATCAATCTCTGATGTTACAATCTTCAAACAAGGGAATCGCTTGCAGACGCAATGAATCCCTTCAGGAGCCTGTTCATGAAATGCCATAAACAAACTAGCAAAAAAACAAGGAAACATGTATCAAGTAGTAGCTAAGCTAGTGAATGGGCTAGACAACTTTACCGAGATAAGATTAAGAAACATGATTTGGTCCTCAGGAACTCCTTTTCTTATAAGAAGTTCTATAGCTTGACATGCTGAGTTACCTGAAGAAACAAGCGGGTATGAAACTTTAGTCGTAAGCTAAATAACCAAAACCTATTAATTCTTAATTCCAAAAGGTATGCAAACATAACTATGAAGAGAAAATTGGGAAAATGGATATGCAACACTAACCTGTACCAAGCACAGGATCCAAAAGTAGAACATGGCGTTCAGCAATATCCATGGGCAACTTATGGTATATGAGCTGGGGACAGAAAATAAATAAGGTTTATTCACAAACTCACAGAAGTCAATTATTTCCACAAACTTTTCAAGTATATGTCAAGAACACTTAACTTGTTGTTCATTGTCTCCAACCCGATGTAGTAGAATTTTGCCTATTTTTATCCCCTTACAACAAGCACGCAAAGCATTCTCCATGCTTTCACCGCTGCAGTCAAACATATATATCATTTTACTATGTGCAAGAAAATAAGGCTGAAAATTTATTGCACCAGTGATTTCATTGCAAAACTAAAACTAGGGAAAGAAAACAAAAAGGAGAAATAAGGCGAAGACACGGTACATAAGTTTAACTAACTGCATATGTTGTTACTACTGGTTAGCATGGGCTGATTTACGAGTACCATAAATACATATTGATTCATAGTGTTAGTAGTGATTAATAATGTACTAGATTGAATGGAGCAAAAGTTATAGCTATGTACTCTACTTTCGAAGAACATACAATATAGGAAAGCTAAAGTTTTCAATGTTAAAGAATAGAAAATTGCAAAAGAATGCAAATTCTGAATCATGATTTGCATCGCTGTACATTCTCAACTAATGCCTACAGAAAGATCCACAAGAGCTTATGCATAGGTATAGCAATTTATTAAGGCTATGTTGACTGTTAACAAGAAGTACTACTACATTGGAAACTGCAGATGATGCTATAAGACGGTAATAACTCAAAATATTGTCCTTTTAAACTATCAGGTTTCAAAGAAAAGAAAACCAGGCTTACCTTCGAACAATAGACACTCCACAGAGCTTCTTGCAGAATTCAACTCCCGTATAAATAGATCCTGGATGAAGAACAAATAATCATGATGTGATAGTGTGACAACTTCTATTTTTTCTCTTTCAAAATATGAAAGAGTAATAGAGTATACAGGGGCTTGTGTTAACAGAAATGGAAAATGCGCAGTTCTATGAAGTAGATAAGTAGATAGGGGCCATAGGGCAGTCAATCAACAATCCTTAGAAGCCCCAGGCTTCCAGACGAGCCAACCAGATTCCATGATGCACAACTGCTTAAGGAATATAAGTTCTATTTCCCACTTGGCTAAGCTACCTTATCTCCAAAAAAACTCAGGTAGGCAATAACAAAGCAAATAAGTAGTGACATTGCAAAGGGGAAATTCCAGGCTTCCAGCTCACCAACCATCAAATATATTTTACAGGGAGAAAGATAAGAGGTAAGTGAACAGTGAACCCCCTTCATTTTATTGCAAAAACCGCAGACAATGATTGTTTATTAAAAAAGCAGAAATGGTAATTAGCAAAACAAACACTAATTCATAATGGCTCTGGGCAAAGCCACAAATTTCCAATGAAAACTAGCAAATGCCACACTTTTATAATGGTACGCCAACAAGCCAATTTATCTTAGGGGTATCCCTATCAGCCTATGTTGAGCTAAATTTAAACAGACATAAGGGATTAAGTTATGTGGCAAAGATTTCCTAGAAGACAAATTGCAAAAACCAAAAACAATAGGTGTATTGACACAAGGGAGCCAGTGGTGTACCTGTTGGTGTAATGATCTGCTTCTCTGTAAATGGTAAATTCCCCAGACCGTGCTCAACTACCTAGCAAGATATTTCCACATCAGTAACGCATTAGTAAACAATCAACCACATTTATTAACTACGTAGTTCAGACTGGTCATAGAATTAGGGAAGGAAGTAGAGGTCACAGGAAAAAAGACCGCTACCAGACGAATCAGCCGATCTGAATAGAAGACAAAGTCAGGAGTAGTAATGTCCCGGTCACGAATGAGAGTATGCATTCCCCGTATCTGTTCAGATGAATCGTTAAAAACATCAGAACTTTGGGAATCTTAGTAACATTATAAAGCTTAAGATCAACAGTGACAGTTAAATGTACCTGGAAAGTTGTGTGAACTACATAAACATTTGGGTAAATTTTGCACAAGTCATGCTGACCAAGTTTTGTGCAAATATGTTGCACAATTAAATCAATGGCAACATGGTTATCTCCCCCTCGCGGTATGATCACATCAGCATATTTCTTAGAAGGCAGAACAAAATCATCGAACGCAGGCTTCACAAACCTCCCATACTAATTATTTCAACAAAAGTTCATATTAGAAAGTGTCATTTTATATGTGTATATTGAAATATAAGGGCATGCAGACATATATGATGTATTTGAATAGTGTAAGGATAAGATCCGAAAGTTAAGCACAAGACTAGGGTTTGAATTACCTGCTCAAGCACTGAGATAACATCTCTACCTCTTTCAACTGTATCACGCCTTATTCGTCGGGCAAGCCTAATATCAGCATCTAAATGGATGCACAAAAAGAACAAAGGGTAAATGATCAAAGATTAGCTACAAACATGACAAACCAATCATAACTGCCATACACTTGAGCATATAATGTCTCCAAAATTGTCGCCGTGAATTTAATAAAAACACATCTAACAAAGAGAACAGCAACAAACCTGTGTCAACAAAAATTTTCATGTCCATCAAATCACGGACCCGCCGATCATGAAAAACTAAAATGCCCTCCAAAATGATGACATCTGATGCATTGACCTAACAAAAAAAATCAGTGATATATACGTAACATAAGAGGAGTTTTAGACCGAGTTAACAATCATAATCATTTGAGTTCACTTGCATTAAAGGACGACAGCAAATAAAGCACCAACAACACTGTAAGGACAAAAACATCCTTCTCAACAGAAGTTCCCATGTTTTATTACAGGTTACAATGGCAGAACTGGCACGGGGGCAGCCTAGGTCGTCAGCATCTTTGTAAAAAGTAGCTGTTACAAAGATAGAGGTAGACTCACAAAAAAGTCTTATACATATCATGTCCTCGTACATTTACAACTCCACTACTCATTTATCGCATGTAGCCCGTTCAACAGTGAAGACCTCAACAGTACATAATACCAAACAGTATACTTATATATTCAATAGGTTGGTGCCAAATGTCTAAAATAGGAAATGACAAAATAGAAACTACAGTAGCATTCCCTAAAATAAAGAAAGCATCGGCAACAGAAATTAAATCGTTACACACATGAGTTAAAGAAAATAATATGCATTTCATGTCACTGATTTTCATCCCATCTAGAAATTTTACACAAAAACTTCGTATACAAAATTATCCACTAATAATTAGATCATAAATAATAGAGGCATTATCTTTTTCACATGAATGGTTACACAATTACTACCTTTCTAAAGCTTTCAGAGCATCGTCGATGGTTCTTAAAATCGTATACAGGAATATTTACAGATTGTCCACTTTTTAACTTTCGCATGCACTCCAGGAGTTGATCTGTATCAAATGCATCTGCAATGAAAGAAACAACAAAATATCTCAGCCTTTTCCAAAAGTAAAGCGAATTGAAACCCTGAGGACTAAAAAAGGCATAGACTTTCATCAAATCAAGTACCAGGGTGATCAAAGTTGTAGTCTTGTACATGTTCAGATTGTTCCTCAGTTAAACCATGGTAGAAGGAATCCTGCAAAATTGCAACCTAAGTTTAACTCTACTGGCTCTTGGAATCCTTGGAAATAACCTTTTTAATGGTTGGGTGATATACCAATCCTTGGAAACTTAAAGGTATCAACAGTGGAAAGACAAAAAATAATAACCCAATCTGTATGAAAAATCCTACGCCATTTAGGAATTAGGACACATTCAGCAGACTCAAGTTAACACATATCGAAAGAAAGTGCCAAGTTCATTATCGTGACATGCCATCTTTTGACCTATTGCATCATGATATGTTCTGCTTAGTTACTTTGTAATGACAAAGCAGACTGCCAATTCATATTCCTGCTAGTGTCAGAATAACTGAAACTAGGACAACTTCAAAAGAAACTTCCCCCCATTGGTATTGCTACAAGGTTGGGCAATCTCGCAAGGACCTGCTAAGCTGTGCCTCGCTTAGTTGTTTGGTTTCTTTGTTGGTAATTGCAAAGGCACCATGGCGTGCTTTAACAGTTAGCCAATCCTGGATCAGATTTAATAGAAAAAGGATGCATTTTTGAAGTGGTTAAATATCAGTGTGCAAGCGTTAAATATGTACTGCTATTTTGCTTGGCAGAATAATCAAAGCTTATATGAAGATTGAGATACTGGAATTCGACAAAGAGTCTATCCTAGTTCCCAAACTGAGTGTGTTGTAATGCGCAATCAACTAACCAGTGGAATTCTTATATGACACAAGTAATTTGCAGTTTTGCACCACTAACACATACACGATTTCCATCTGCAACCACAGATGCTCTAATTGAACAAAACGCTCCAAGCACCAGACTTGACTACGCAAACATATGGATAGCAGCACAGTATCAAAGAAGAACAAGTTTAGAACACAAAAAGTACGCAATCTGACGAGCAACAAACACCACACCTGGTTGACGAGGACGACGCGGTGGTCGTGCAGCTGCTGGATGATCATGTCGCACACCGTCGTCTTCCCCGACCCCGTCCCTCCCGACACCCCTAAAAAACCAACCAAAAATTCGAAACAAAACCAGGAAGGAAAAACGGGTACATCATCACAGAGAGAGCCGCTCGGGAGCGACGTCGCCGAGGCATACCGATCACGAAGGGCTGCCTGCCCCCCGCGGGCGTGGGGGAGGCGAACCCGTTGGCCGCGGCGGCGTCGGCCGTGCCGTTGCAGCTCGCGGAGGAGGGGAGGGAGGAGGAGAGGCGGCGCGAGTCGAGGCGGAGCCCGCTGAAGTGGGGCCCCACGGCCGACTCCATCACGTCTTCCATCGCCTCGCCTTTATCTCCCCGCCGTCGCCGCCGCCGACGTGCCGAGCTGGCGATCGCTTCGGAGCTCGGAGGTTTTGACACGGGGATGGGGTGGGTTTTGGGTGGGGGGAGGTGGTGGGGACGAGGAGTGCGTAGAACCGGTTTATGTAGGACCGGCGAGGCGGTGTTCCCGGCTAAGTGAGTGGTGGACACGGAGGAGTCTGCGGTGCAGGAAGGAACAGTTCAGGGAAAAGTTTGGGGAGTGAGGAGCATTTCTCCGGGAATATGAGGGGGAGATTCTGTTTTTTCGTTGCTTTGCAGTTGCTGGTCCTGTTTGGATTTGTGCCATTTCGTTTCCTTCTTATTTTTTCCCCTTGTGTGTGTATGGATGATGCAACTGTAACCTATTAAAGGTTTTTTTTTTGCCTTTTTGTGTTGTAGTTAATGCTTCTGCAAGTCCCGTTCATTTTGACTTAAGTTTCTAACTTTTAGCTTATTTTTTACTATTCCTAAACTTTGTTTTTTCTGGGTTTTTTTAGCTTTTTTTTTATCTTTTTTGCTGGTTCTTTTTTCTCGTATTTGTTTGCTTTGTTCATGATGGGTTAACATATTTTTTTATTTTTAAATTCTTTAAATTTTAGTTAGGTTAAATAAGCTACCATTAATTATAGTGTAATTTTAGCTAGTTACAGTATAATTTTAGCTAGAAGCTAGTTTATTTTAGCCGAATGACACCATAATGCAGGCAGCATGAAGAATTGGATGTCTTGTACTACTCCATCCAACAGCTGTGAGATGTTTTCTTTGAGGAGCTGTGAGATGTTTGACCAGCTTTCTCATGCGCTTCTGCTGTTGTTACGTTGATATGATCGATGATGCTCTTGGTGGTTTTATTTTGTGTATATTCTCGAGTGTAGTCACATTAAACGGCAGTGTTTTGATTCCTCAATGACTAGATTTTGTGTTTCGTTGTGGAGAGGGGATCGGATCCGAAGGAATAAACAATGACTTGGGACCCTTGCCATTGAGGATAGGATCAGAGAAACAAAATATAAATTAATCGGAAGTTCACAGCGTCAACAGTTATCCGGTTGTGCAAATCCAGCCAATCCCATTAAAAATTACTACTTGCGAGAAAAAAATAAATAAATGAGTTACTTTCTCATTTCTTATAAGAAATCCCATCTGTTATATTATATTATTAAAATGATAGGAAAAAGACACCACGTTCGTACTCAAGAGCTAGAAAATTCCATATTAATCCAAGAAAGAAGAGAAAAGATCTGGCCGTCCATCTGATGGACCTAAATTATAACAATTTAGATTAGAAGAAATAGTCTATATCACATTAAAAAGATAACTAAAATTTAGAATAAAAAATAAAAATAGCAATTTGATTTTCACACGAACTCCAAAGTACAAATGACATTTGGAATAAAAATTAGTAAGTTGGATTTATATATGAATTCCAACCTAAAACTAAAATTTGAAATAAAATAAAATAAACAATTTCATTTAAATACAAACTCCAAAGTAAAATCCCTAAATAGCTTAAATTTAGAATAAAAATGAACTAAAAAAATACCAATTGGATTTGTATATGATTCCAACCTAAGATTATAAAAAACTCCATGTTAGAATTTCTAACTTAAGGGTTGCCAATAAAATTTCCATAATTTAGCTTTCTATATATTTACTAGATTGTTCCAAAAAATACTATCTTTCTAGCTCCAATTACATATATATAAGCCACTTATTTTATAGGGAAAATTGTTATAATGCAGATTTACCAAAATGCTTTTGTAAATCTATATAAGCATAAAAATGCCACAACAAAGCTTCCCACGCAATTGAGTGGGCCAACATTCTAGTTAAACATACAGTACCAAATCAGGTGACTGGACAACTAAACAAATGAATGCTTTAGCTCTAGTAGGCTATAGGCTATAGCACCAAGGTCGCATTAATCTACCTTTTTTGAGAGACAAGAGGCACATTAATCTACTAAGAGTGAGTCAAGAGCCAGGTGATTACAAATGCACATCTTGCCGCCCAGAGCGTGGGTGTTGGGGAAAATTGAATGCAAGCCGAGGGAACCCTCAAGGCCTGAACATACAACCCCAACAAGAAAAGAGTTGATTGGGCTTTCAACTTCTCATAGGTCCAAATAGGGCCAAAACTCTTGATTTGGGCCAAAGAGGTCTTTTGTTTGGACCTCAAAGAGCGGAAATCAGTTCAGATTGGGCATTGGGGTCTTGTTTGTTCACTGCTCACTTCATCGTCAGACATAAGCAACCTAAAAGTCAGATTTAAGTTAGAGAAGAACCATCAATCATGGGGATAGTACTGCTGCCATGTCAAAAGGAGTTGAGCAGTGACCGTGGGTGGCTACCAAGAGTGTGAACAGTAGCCTTCAAAATTTTCTTCCACAGTATTTCGAGATTATTTGCCTTGACACACGTAGTGGAAACCAACACAACAACCCAAATCAAAAGACAAAATAGGCTGCAGAAATATTTGAGTTGGACTATCTGGATTATCCTAGTGACTCGGACGATCTAGGTCAACACAACGAAAAACAGTAGCACAACTCTCAAATCAAGACTACAAATGACTTGAAATTTGAAACATATCTTTCATGGGACCTTAGGAACTTATTCCAATAAAAAATCTTAGAGATCATTGCCAAATTTCCAACCTTTATCCATTTGAAGGTAACTTGCACCAAAATTAGGGCAACAACCAAAACTAAGTCTAGAGCTTACTTGTAAGTTAAGGATGATCAAGATGACTTTGGATCAACTCTCACACGTCCTAGAAAGCCTAAGAAAAGCAAGACCTAAGCCAAAACCATATGGACCAAGATAACCCAAGATTCACCCATTCAAGCCAAAGAATCAGGCAACTTCAAGCACTTTCTATGGAGAGTGCCTAGATGGAGGGATCTAACCTCAAAAGGATATCTCCCTCACTTACATGTCTCTGGCATAAAACAAGATTAAGAGGAGAGGAGAATACAAAATAATCAAACACAAGCAAGGCAAAAAGCTCAAGAACAACAAGAACAAGCACTTGCACGAATTTGATAGGTCTATTGATGCTTGGAGATGAATGTTTACATCCACTATATATGGAATACAAAACCCTAAGAGCAACATACACAAGTTCTCTCCCGTCTCCCTAAAGATTTATCTCTCAAGCTCTCTCATAGTGAGTTGGGGAGACACACGTCCCTCTTTTGTAGTGGAGGCTCTCCCACCTACCACTCTAACACTAAAACATGGATACAAAGTAAATTCCATCCATCGACACATGGGCAAACTCGACAACCCAACACATAACAGATTTTTCACTTGCACACGCATGCTTCTCAAAGTGCCACTTCCACTTGGCTCCAAAACATGATTTTTCCCTTCTTGTCCTTCTTTTTATGACCTAAACCACTTAGGCCCTGTTGTGGTTTCGCAAACCGCCTCCATCTCCCATATTGGACAAAAGTCCAAACTACCCTTCCACCAGCGTCTCCTGAATCCTTCACATCGAAGCATCGCCCATACATCATCATCATCCATGTGACCCAATGGCTTTTTACCAAGCCTCTCACACGTCCAGACCCCGCTGAACCGTCCTTGTTTGCAAACGAGCCCAATACACTTGGCGCACCACATGTATCACCTTGCACCATGACTGCACCCGGCTTCCATGACCGTTCTAGAACTTAGCTCCTCCCTGAGCTTAGTCTCAGTCCACCTTGCTAATGCCCACCACTTTGGAAGTCTCGGTCATCTTCCAATGGTATCATGACCATTTGGACCTTATCTCTACTAGCTAAGTTCCGGTCCCCTCTGCCTCACCATGACGTAGCTTCGAAGTCTACTCCGCTAGCCTGGGTTATCTTTCGGTGGCACCATGACCATCCTAGAGCTTAGCTCTCTAAGCTAAGTCACAGTCCCCTCCGTCTCACCATAACGTAGCTCTAGAGTCCTGCAATTATCACTAACATGCAAACCCATTACATAGCATCGCACAATACACAAAAACATCGATTGACACAATTGACGAACCAAAAATACATACCTCAATGCTTCACTCCTAGAAGCACCACCAAACCACATAGCCATTCCATGGCTCACAATGCACCAAGTGCACCTCACACATCATGACCTCAATCCTCCTCATGCTCATCCACAAAAGTCCATCATGGTTCACCCAACCATGTCACACAATGCCTCAACATACACCTCACAACATCTGGGCACAAACCTCAAAGCCCTCATGGCATCGCAATCCTTGAGTCACCCTCACATCAATAAACCAAGAAAACCATTTTTGGGCTCTAGTTTATTCTAGCTTGACCCAAGTTAGTCTATAAACACATTATGCAACACATATGCACTAACACCAACATCCTACAACCATCAACCCATTCAACTTTACTCCCTGTGCACCTATATTGTAACAACACAAATTTGCCTCAAAATAAATCATACATAATTTTCATGGATTTTTAAAAATTTTGGTGCATTTTAAAAATTTTCCTAAAGCCTTGTTTGAGTTTTAATATTTTTAAAATAATTTTCTTAGCCCCAAAATACAATTTCAAAATTTTTAAAAATTAATTGGGTGCTAATAAATTTTCCCTCAAAATTTGGTGTGTAAATATCTTTGGAAATTCAAAGTATAAATTCAAACTCAATTCAAATCTAAATTAAAAGTCTAAACCTTAAACTTTTCCCTCCTTCACCTCGGGCCGAATTCTTTCAGCCCGCCCAGCCCTTCTCTCTCTCTTCTTCCCCATAGCCCAGCCGAGCCGGCCTAGCAGCTTGCTCGCATGCATGCTCACCACCCATAGCCCACTCTCTCACTCTTACCACCACTGCCATGTGGGCCCTGGTCCCACCTATCAACGCCGGTATTGTGCTTCTTCTTCCCTTTTCTCTCTCGTGCTCTCCTGAGCTTGCTCACCACATGCGCAGTAGGAGCATTGAAGAGCTCTGCAGTCTTGAGCCTTGCACACCGCGACCTCATCCTATCGCCATGACATCATCACATCGCCAACGTGCCCTCTCTCTTACTCGTGCATGCTCTCTCTTCCTTGCTTCCGAAGCCAACTCATGGCACCCTCACCCTCACTCCCTTCTTCCCTCTATTTAAGCTACCCCTCGTACATCAAAACCCTTGCCCCAACTCGTTCTATGTTCCCCTAAGCTCTAGCATACCCTTCACCCTCAGAGAGAAAGGAATTTTCCTTCTTCCCCAAGTCTAGTCGAAAGCTTCATTGTCTAATTCCTCACTGTCAAGTGAGTTTCCAATGATGCCATTGTGCGCTTTGTATTTGTCTCACCTCCCTCTACCTCGTGCTCACCTGTTCGTACCCGTTTGCCCTCAGGAAGGCCGAAGGCGTCGATCTCAACGCCATGCGTAGTGCCACCGCCAACCTTGCCGCCTGTTCCCTTAGCTCGGGTGAGCTTTGACCATGGCTGTCATGCCCTTAATGTTCACTTTGACTTCCTCAGGCTAATGTGCCCTTTTAATTGCCTTGCTGTGCCCAGAACTGCTAGGAAATGCTCATCTTCTCTAACATCGACTGGACCTCCCACCATCGTTGTTCTCACACCTCGCCCAAACTCCTAGTATGCCCCTCCACTTCCTTGTAATTCAGATCAAAGATAAACTAGTAGGCTAGCCATTAGACCCTATAACCGACCATAATGCCCTGGCCACGCTCGACCCTTCCTCGTCGTCACCTGCCACTGTGGACATCACGGCACACCGTGCAAAACCCTACTAGCATGGTTCCCTAAGCTTCACCCTAGCTCATAGAGCATGAAACCACCTTTAATTTGAGAAGTTAGGTTAGAAATTAGGAAGATCACCATTGCTAGTCATGTCGCCGCCTTACTCACCGCCAGCCCCATCCGATGACCCTAGGTCCCTAAGCTTGGACCTATTGCGCGCTTGGTTTGACCCTAGCTTGACCTTTTTCCGTTGTCATCGTCTCGCCACCCTACACTGCCACTCACTGCTGGTTAGCCGCCATTGCAATGCACCTTGTCGAGAGCTTCCACCTCCGATAGCTAGGTCTTGGCACGCGCAACCTATTTTAGCCCTCAGCCGAGCACACCAAGGAACTCCGCCGTGAGCTTCTCTGCTTGCTCTGTTTAGTCTCACTGATCAGTGGGGCCCGCCTGACATATTAGTTAAGCCTAATTGATAATTTAGTTAATTGTTAATTCAATAATTAATGTTAGTACGACATGTGGACCCAAGAAGATTAGAAAGTCTAATCAACTTCGATTTAAACCTATGAGGCACTGACCAGTGGACCCACATACTCTTAAAACCACCACATAGACCTAGTCCGTGGACCAATATCTCTAACACATGGGTCCTATTCTCTGTAGATCACTACATGGACCGAGTCCATGAGGATCGAGGCCCCACCTGTCAGTCTCTCCTATTTCTCCAAGTAAAAATAATTAGAAAAAAAGTTAAAACCCACTAGACCCCATCTATCAGCCACTGATTGTTTTACTTAAGAAAAATGATTGAAAAATAAAAGAAAAAATTAGCCAACCCCACCTGTCAGATATTTGACTTTTTTCCCGAATTTCCAGTAGATTCAAACTTTGAAAGTCGACAAATTATTCATTTTAAATCCAAATCCAATGATTTTATTTCTAAATTCGTATAAATTAAAAACATTTACAACAAAACCAAAATCACAATTTTTGGAGTCTGTTTAAATTTTTATTTGAATATTATGTTGAATGTAGATAATTGCACGTTTATAGACTTTAACACTTCGGATGCCCCTATCGCCGATAGACAAGATCCTACACTATCTATACTTGACCAAGGTAAGTTCTTATATTTAATCATGATGAACCTAGTTTTCAAATGCAAATATTTTGCTTTCAAATATAAGTACATACTTAGTATTGTTATTTACTTAAATGCTATGTTAAATATTGATTGCCTAGCTACACCATGCAGTTGATACATATTATTTCTCCTTCCTTGATTGTTGATATTCCCTTTGCCATGTCACTCAAGGATACTTATACTGGTTATACATCCATTATTGGTTAAATTTTACTAGATTATGGTTGCACTTAGAAATGTTTTAGTGGTGAAATAAAATAAAACACAAATATTACCAACTGGAACTTGAAAACATAATAATGGGATTGGTAACATGGGTTACCACTTGAATAGGAAAATATTTGCTAAAATGGTGGAGACTCGGGCAAGTTGTTGCTATGAGACCGGTGAAAGGATTGCACATATTTATTGGATTGGCTGTTCAGGAATTGCACGTGTCATTTTTTAATAGCCGTGGAGGGAATACATGAGCTCTGGGTTTGTTGATTGGTCTCGCCGAAGTCGATTAAGGATTGAATCTTGTGCTACTCTTTTCTACACCCAAATCATGCAACCATAAGTCCAGTTATGGGATTGATCATGCCTACTAATTTGCTTCGCTTTGGTGTGACTCTCGCGCATAGGCTGTTAGGTGGATTTCTAAATTTCTTTTGTGATTATGTTAGGAGTGGCTCGTAACGGTCACCACCCTAGTAGATTTCTTTTAACGAGAATGGTTGTAGACTCCCTAACAATATGGTCCTTCATTGCAAGCGTAGCCTGGGATAGGAACGTTCTGGGGGGAGGCATAACCTAGAGAGGCAACGATCACTATCGCTAGCATTGAGGGATTTCACCTGGAGTAGGAAGAAATATCAAAGTTAAGTATTGTGAAAGCCTTGTTATGATTTTCTTAGTCGCACGTCTACTAAAGTGTGTAGTGCCCAATATTATAAGTTAATCATATTTTGTAAGTAAAGCTGTTCAACCTCTGCAGAATGTTTAAAATCTATTCGAATAGTTGTGCCCCCAGACATAGGCAAAAGTGTAGAAACATCACACTTGCGTAGTTTTCATAAAAATGGTGCTTACATGGGAAATGGTTGCGATAACTTAATATGGAAATGAAAATTGATAATGAAAGCAAAGGTATTTCGCTCTCATGACGACCTTAAACTGAATCTGGATATGGTTTAAGGTAAAAATGGCTAAGTCATATGTTTGAAAACTAGCTAAAGTATTATATTTGGAAAATTGGAGGAAAATGGTGTGGCAATCACCTAAGAAGAATCCCATAAATTGGGTAAGGAGAAGTGATGACAAGGGTGCGTGACACACCAAAATCGACCAGACAGTGAGGCGAAGGCGGCTGGTGTGGGTTTGTTGAGTGGTCGAGCTTGGCTTAGGAAGGAAGGGAAAGAAGAGAAGCATAAAGGGGAAAGATTCGAGGAGGCGATGAGGGCATTGGGTGGCTTTTATAGCCAGTGGAGGCGAGATGCAAGGTGTGGTGGTGACACAGCAGTATGCAGTGGCGGAGGACGGGAAAAAAATGAGGTGGGGCGGATCGCCCGCCTCCCGCCGGCCGCCTCCCCCCACTCGCCTCCCGAGTCCCGCCCGCCTCCCGAGTCCCGCCCGCCCGCCGCCGGCTATGCCCGCTGGCCGCCGCGCCCGCCGCTCCCCCAGTTCCATCGCCGCTCAAGGTCTGGCCCATGCCACAGCTCGCCCTATCGGGTCCTCCGCCACTGGCAGTATGGGCATTGTAGGCGTGGTAGGGGCATGACATGGGGACCAGTGGCGGCTGGCGTCACTGCGACATGGGTGCAGCAAAGCAATGGGATGGCACGGAAGCAGGCCGAGTGAGCCAAATGGTGCCGGGCCGAGGAAAGGAGAGGGAGGAGGGAAAGGAAAATCAGGCTGGCCCAAAACCAGGTTTTTGAATTTTGATTTGCATTTCCTTTTTTATTTGAGTTTGAATTTCAATTTTAGTTTTGTATCTGAATTAAATTTTGCTTTTGCCAAAATTTGAATTATGCTCAAAAGGCAAATTTATTCCAAAAATTTCAAAATGCCACAAAATGGGGTGTTACAAACATGGATCATCTGCCCCGCATGGATGATCCGTCCTATTCGGATAATCTGGCTTATCAAGATAACTTCAAATCTTCAAAGGCAAACTTCAAATCTAATCAAACCAAAGTGTCAATTACTCATCACAACATATAGAGAACATCCACATGGTTTCACATATTCATTCATCATCTCCAAGAACCTTGCCTTTTCTGCTCCTAGCTTGCCTCAAGGGCGAAGCACTCCTACTTCATCATCTGCGTTGGACACGTCGAACAGAGCATCATTCTTTCAATTCATAGATCGTTATTGCCTTGGAGTTGATGAATGATTGAAGTGTGTACATGCAACTTCTCAGCGACCGCCCACATTACGTGCACTCATCAACTGCTTGGACTGTTGGTGGTACTACATGATATAGACGATCGATGGTCCTGCTGTATGTGTGGAGATGCTCCATCCTGATCGAGCTTAAAATGGCGTCCACACGCATGCCAGCTAACCTAGTTTACTTCTTCGAGCAGAGAGTCTGAATTCTGTCTGAAATGAAGTTCACCGAGGTTCAGAAGGGGAAAAAAACTTTGACAATTGGTTCCGGCCCCGGTAAAGATTAAAAAAAAAGTTATGTTATTGGAAACCACAAAAGAGTAGAATAACTAGAAGCAGTAGTGGATCGAGTAGAGCAAAATTTGCCAAACAAAGATTGTCAACTTTAGGCAAACATCTAATCCTTCAATTTCATCTCTCCTAATTGCGTTCTTTTTGTGTGAGGATAGTGGCTAGCTAGCTTATCGATAGACAAATGCACCAACCAATGCATTACAGATTTACACGTTTTATACACTCTTTCGAGTGATCGATGCACCAAAGTAGCAGTGCAGCAGCAACAACAAACACTGATAGATGTCAATCACACAGCAGGCTAGCAGGCCACTGAAGCAATCCGATCAGTAGTGTTGTGACTTCTCTGACTACACATGTCACAGTATAAGTTCTTTTCACTTATGGCTTTTAATTTATACTATATTAACTAGCTTTTAAACTGTGTGTTTTTAAAACCGAGATCAATAGATAGATTGTAGTAAAAAGTGTAGTACTAAGTTTAACTGTACTGGCCAAAATTGTATACAACTATTTTGCTCTGCGTATTGCCTCTCGTGAACACTGATCAGAATTCAAAAATTTAAACCATAAGTTACAGTCCAAAAGAATCAACCATATAGTAACGACATCAAGGAAAGTAAAATATTCTTATTGTACTGTATGTCACACTATTAACTACTCCCTCTGTCTACATTATATACATAAAACAAGAAGACACTAAATCTATTAAAAAAAGTTAATGTTATTGGACCATGCATACACATATTAAATGACATACTGCAACTAATGAGAATTAAATAATCTATTAAAGAGCCAATTTAATACGTATAACACGTCCCGAGTACCCTTTGGTCGGAGAATCACTATTTCATCTACCCGACCAGAGTACAGCTCGAAAAAGCTCTATGACCCAACATGTGATCCTTTCCTATGGCGATGCTTTGTGTCTTTAAAGAGTAGGACACATGCACTCGCACTCCCTTAACCATTCTATGTTCGATTCTCCTGAGGCTCTCCCTCACTAACAACCGATCAACGATCATTACTTGTCCACTTCTTCAGCATTAAAAGAGATGTATATGATGGAAATATTACAATAACTATATCTTTATTATATGCAATGAACTTATGTTGTAGGGACGACGTTTCCCAATAATAGGAATTTATATTGTAGGATGGAAGGAGGGCCATGCATGGATATACTGCTGCTGCTAGTGAAATTGTTGCAGTAGTTTCTGCTATGTTTATGCACATCATCTAGTCCTAGCAGGTGCAAAGCATTGCGTTGAATATATAACTTTTAAGTTACCTGACTGGGACATCAATCCTGTTTCTCCATTTCAGAGTTATGATCCTCTCCCTCCTTTTGACAGGCCAAGTACTGCGGCTACAGGTTACTCAGAATTTACGGAGACAAATTTTGAAGACACACGCAGCTATGCACTTACGCCAAATAAATTCCCCCGGAATTAAAGTGGGTGCATGGCTCGTGTTCATCCCCAGAGCTAGAAGAGGTGTCACGTTGAAGTAAGCGGCGAAGACCAAGAATCTCACGCACCGGCCGATCCATTCCCACACACACACAACACGTTGTCCTGTTCGTTTCGATTTCAGCTTCTATTTTCTGATTTATTTTTCACTATTCATAAATTTTGTCTTTTCTAAATTTTTGTTTTTCAGCTTTTTACCAGTTCTTTTTTCTTGTATTCGTTTGCGTTGTCCGTGATGAGCTAGTATATTTTTCTATTTTTAATTTTTTAAATTTAATTACGCCAAATAAGCCACCTTCAACTACAGTAAAATTTCAACTGCTACAATATAATTTCAGTCATAAACCATAACTTTTCAGCCCAACCGAGCGGAACATAGATCACTAGTCACTAACCCTCCATTTGCTTGCACTTTAAATACGCGCCATGCGTCCACTCCTCAATCGCACTAAGCACACGCCAGCTGCAGCTACCAGCTAGGGGGCAGTGGCAGACTACTGGCACGCAGCGGCAGCGCCAACATGAGCCCCGCAGATCAGCATGGCTTCTCCTCGCCTTTAGCCGTGGTGGCGGTGGCCGTCGCCGTCCTCCTCTCCTTGCAGCTCGCCGGGGCGCGCGTCATGAACGGCGGCGACCCCATCAGGCGGCGCGACATTGCCAGCGGCGCCTGCGCACTGGCCGTGGCCCCGCTCGGCTACGCCTGCGAAGAGCACGAGGTGTAATTTCTTGAATCGATCGATCTTGACATGATCAAGTGTTTACAGACCCCGTGAATGTATCAAATTAACGCCTGTGCATGCATCAAGATCGTTAATTTATTGGGTATAGGTGACGACGGAGGACGGGTACATCTTGGGCTTGCAAAGGATCCCGAAGGGGCGCCGCCGCCGCCGCGGCGGGGCCGGCGGGTGGGGCGGAGCGGGGCAGCCGGTGCTTCTGCAGCATGGAGTTCTCGTGGTACGCATGCATGGCGCCACACATTCTTTTTTGGTACCTGTCCTTTTCATCAGCTTCATGTGCTTTGCACCCTATGATGCCGTCATGCCGGCCGGTGCACGTATTTGGTGGTGCTCCAGCTAGCTACTAGTTTTAAATTTAAGCTTGTGATTGTAGTTTTTGATTTTTTTAGCTAAAATTAAACTATATCGGCTGTTAACTTTTTTGTAAGAAAATAATTTTTTAAAAAAACTCGTGGACAATGCAAAGGTATAAGAGGGAAAAGTCAAAAAAGTTTTAAAAAAAAGTTAAAATAAACCGATATTAGAAGCTGATATATATTATGTGGCTTTTGACTTAAATAAACTATAAATTAAAAGTTAAAGTCATTTGAAGCGAGGCAAAATTATCTAGCTATATCTTGTTAGCTGACTGTAAAGTGCGCGTGCGTGTGTGGAGCAAAATATACTTCTCCTAGCTTAGTACAATATACTTCCAAATGGAAACAAGGAATATATGTGTTTCTGGTTTAGCTAGTGATAGAAAACAGGACATCGATCAATTCTCCTCGTGAGATTGCCAGATGGGAGTGCTAGTCATGATTCGGGATACTGAAAGCGTGCAAAGATAACACATGGGTTCTGCATTTCTGTTCCCTTACTAATGGTAGCTTTTCCACGTGGACTCTGTAGTATTAGAGCAAGTACAATGATGCTGACTAGGTCGTCTCTAGCGAAATCCACGTCAACACAATCCTATGTGGAAGAGAGAGATAAGAGGAGAGAGAGGCAAGCTGCCCCTCATGCAAGAGGTGGCCTCTAGCACATCATACGAGGACTTGGAGGCGATGCTAGTTCTTAGAGCAAGTACAATAAGGGTTAGGGTCGCCTCTAGCGAAATATTAAATATTTGAGTGCTTTAGTAGAGGTAACCTCTACTCAACTTATTGTATTAGCTACCTCTACATGAGCCATATGTACTCTTTTTGCTTATTTGGCTAGTCCTAGATGTGGCAGCCACCTCTTCTATTGTACTTGCTCTTAGTCAGTTACATTTTTATTGGATCAATATATATGCAGTTTCTGAGCTTGACCAGCCAATTTCAGCTTAAAATTTAGGGTATGTTTTTTTAAGCTGTGGGTTATGTGTTTTTAGGCGGTTTGTGTAAGAGAGTACGAGGTAAGAGAAACTCATATATGATTTTATCTGATCTAAATAAAATCGCTACAATATATACTAAAATCAGCTTATAGTAGACTCTATCTTAAAACGATATTTTATTTAAGATCTAGTTATCATAGAAAAACTAAAAAAATAATTTTTTTTAGAAGATAAAGAAAAGAGGCTCGTTTAGTTTCCGTCTAATGCGCTGCACTGCGCATGGATGTTTCGTGCTTGTCTTCTGCTGCATGGGGAACTTTGTACTACTACTTCCATGAGACATGCAGTACGAAGTGTCATGCCGGAACCTTCCAAGCTCCAATCGCTCCCAAACGGCCACGCCGCCGCGCGTGTCGCATCGCATGGGCCGTGCGTCCGTGCGTGCGGCTAATGATTGCCCGACCGGGTCGGGCTGGGCCCACGTTGCGTTCAAACCTCCGGCTCAGCACAGGTGCTCACCCACAACAAAATAGATACATACGCATGTACTGAGTTAAGATAGTACGTACCTAATACTTCGAAGGCTCTGCAGTATCTGATCAATGGTTATTTATAAACAAGTGTAGTAGACATATATCACACGTGTGTATATTGTTATGAATAGCGCATGTATTCATATGAGGCCAATGGGCCGGTATATATACACAAAGTACAGGTGGTAAATATGCAAAGAACCCCTCATAACAATGGGGAATAACAACCTATACATATATCTCTAACACCCCCCCTCAAACTCATGGTGGATCAACAACACTGAGTTTGGAGAGGTAGAAGCTATGCTGTGCTCGAGTCTGGGCCTTCGTGAAGAAGTCCGCTATCTGAAGCTCCGAAGGCACATACTGAAGAGTAATCACCTGATCATGCACACAAGACCTCATGAAAGAAGCATCAACACCAATATGCTTGGTGAGCTCATGCTTCACAGGATCACGCGCAATACTGATAGCACCTGTACTGTCTGACAAGAGAGAAGTCGGTGTAGTAACAGAAACACCAAAATCCTCAAGTAACCACCGTAGCCAAGTAATCTCTGCTGTCAAGAGAGCCATAGCTCGCAACTCAGCCTCTGCACTCGAACGGGACACTGCAGTCTGTTTCTTCGTCTTCCAGGCAATAAGAGAACCACCAAGAAAAACACAGTAAGCGGAGATAGACCGGCGATCAGAAGGATCGCTGGCCCAAGTAGCATCCGAATAGGCCTGAAGCTGTAAAGAGCTGGAACATGGAAAGAAGAGACGGCGAGAGATAGTCCCGCGAAGGTATCGCAGAACTCGGAGAAGGTGGCTGTAGTGGACCTGAGTGGGAGCTGAAACAAACTGACTCAGAATATGAACTGGATAAGTGATATCCGGACGAGTAACAGCAAGGTAGACAAGACTCCCAACAAGATGACGATAGCGAGTCGGATCAGAAAGAGGCTCGCCATCAGAGAGTCGGAGGTGAACATTGAGCTCCATAGGAGTCTCAACAGTACGCTGATCAGTGAGAGAGGCGCGATCAAGAAGATCCTGAATATATTTCTCTTGGGACAGAAAGAAACCATCTGGAGTGGAAGTAACCTCAATCCCAAGGAAGTAACGAAGAGGACCAAGATCCGACATAAGGAACTGCTCACTAAGACGAGCCTTGACAAAGGCAATGTACTCAGAATCATCCCCCGTAATGATCATATCATCAACATACAGGAGAAGAAGAGTCCGACCACGAGACGAAGTGTGGACAAAGAGCGCAGGATCATGATCACTAGCTGAAAAACCAGCAGCAGTGACCACAGAGGAGAAGCGCTCAAACCAAGCACGAGGGGCTTGCTTAAGGCCATAGAGAGAGCGACGAAGGCGACAGACCATGCCCTCAGGAACAGAATACCCAGGTGGCGGATGCATATAGACCTCCTCATGCAACTCGCCATTAAGAAAGGCATTCTTGACATCAAGCTGAGACACAGACCAGTGGCGAACAGACGCCACCGAAAGAAGAGTGCGAACAGTGGTCATGTGGGCCACAGGAGCAAAAGTCTCGTCGTAGTCAACACCATGCTCCTGCTGGAAGCCACGAGCAACAAGACGCGCCTTATAGCGCTCAAGAGAGCCATCAGAGCGAGTCTTAATCTTATAGACCCACTTACATGTGATGGGACGAGAATGAGATGGAAAAGGAACAAGATCCCAAGTACCAGTACGCTCGAGGGCAGCAATCTCCTCGGCCATGGCAAGCTGCCACTCAGGGTGAGTAACAGCATCCCGGTAGGAGACAGGCTCACGAGTCACATCCCGAGAAACCCGTATCCGACGACCAACAGGATCCCAGCACCGATATCCCTTATGCTCGGCACTGTACCCCAGAAAGACACACTCAACAGACTGAGCGGTCAGTTTGGTGCGTTCTCGAGGGGCAAGGAGAACATAGCAAACGCAGCCAAACAGATGAAGGGCAGAGTAGTCAGGAAGACAACCACAGAGACGCTCAACAGGGATCGCACCCTTAAGAGCAGAAGAGGGCTGGATGTTGACGAGATAGGTGGCAGTGGAAACAGCCTCGGCCCAAAAGTGAGGTGGAATAGAGGCGGCGATCATCAGAGCACGAGCCGTCTCAAGGAGGTGACGATGCTTGCGCTCAGCGACACCATTCTGAGCATGAGCACCAGGACAAGAAAACTGAGCGAGAGTGTCCTGCTCAGCAAGGAAGCTGCGCAGGTGACGAGAGAGGTACTCGCCAGCAGAATCAGCACGAAAGACACGAATAGGAGTGGAGAACTGTGTGTGTATCATAGTGGCAAATTGTTTATAGATAGGCAAGGCCTCACTACGAGAAGACATGAAATATATCCAAGTGTGGCGAGAGAAATCATCTATAAAAATAATATAGTAACGATGACCCCCTTTCGAAACGAAGGGAGCCGGACCCCAAACATCTGAATGAACAAGATCAAAAGGACGCTGAGACACAGTCTCACTATGAGGATAAGGAAGCTGAATCTGTTTACCTAACTTACAGCCCTGACAATCTAAAGACACGTCTCCTGAGACAGACCCCAGAAGACCACGACGAACTAAGGACGACAGACGAGATCCACACAGATGGCCAAGACGGTGATGCCACTGCTGGAAAGAGCCGGTAGACGAAGTGGCAGAAGCGGAGAGACTGGCGGCGGTGGTGGCAGCGGAAGGAAGATGAAGCCAGTCAAGCTCCCAGAGACGCTGTGAGTCACGGCGCCGAGGGCCAGAACCAACCAGAGCTCCCGTGTGGCAGTCCTGAACACAACAAGAGTCAGAATCGAGAATAACCCGATAACCAAGGTCAGTAATCTGCCCAGCAGAAAGAAGCTGCAAGGTAAGGCGAGGAACATGAGCAACAGAAGGAACATGAAAAGATGAGTTGCTCAGAGATCCTCGACCAGAGACAGAAAGAGATGTACCATCAGCAGTAAGAACACTGACAGGAGAATCAAGAGGTGTAATAGAAGACAGAGTGGAAGGATCAGAAGTCATGTGAAAAGATGCTCCAGAATCAAGAATCCACGGGGAGGTACCTGACTGTGTAGGAGGTGGTCTCTCAATGCCCGAAGAGTCAGTAGCAGAACCTGCAGAACCTGTCGAGGGAGAACCTGAAGCGGCAAGTAGGCGTCGAAGTCTGGCTATCTCCTGCTCGGTGAGAGAAACTGCTGAAGAAGTCGAGGCAGACGTCGTCGTAGAAGCACTAGTGCCAGTAGAAGAACGGCGTGAAAGATGCCGCTTCTTCTTGTAGCACTGGGACTCAGTGTGGCCATCCTTGTCGCAGTAGGAACAGTGAGGACGGCCACCTCCAGACGGAGGACGGCCACCACCACCTGTGGTAGCCGCTGGAGGAGGCAGTGTAGCAGGCGGACGAGCGGCGAGCACAGAGGGGAGTGGCATCAGACCAGCACCACTCAAACGAGTCTCCTCTGCGCGTATCTCGGTAAGAGCCTCCAGGAGAGTGACACGAGGGTGGCGTGCAAGAAGCTGGGCACGCCTTTGCTCGAACTCAGGACGAAGGCGAGTAAGGAACTCGTAAACCCGCTGAAACTCCAGGTCAGCACGTACATCCAGGCAGCACGGACAGGTACGACAGCCAGCAGTGCGGAGAGAGTCCAACTGACGCCAAACAGCAGAGCTCTGAGCGTAAAAGGCGTCAACAGTAGCATCACCCTGCTGAAGAGAGTGCTCCTGGCGGACCACGGACAGGTACAGGGCATCACCAGAAGGCTCGTAGCGCTGACGAAGATGAGTCCACATCTGGAAAGCCGAAGAGAGTCCCACCACCTCAGAAGAGAACTGAGGCTGGACACTGGCAATGAAGACAGCAGCAGCCCGAGCGTCGTCATCGTACCACTGAGTGTAGACGGTCAGACGATCCTTGTAGGAATCCAGATCCTCCTGGTAGGTAGAGGCAGCGTCATCATCAGCAAGGCGAGCGGCCTCAGTGGCAGCCTTATCGGCTGTCGAAGGCAATGCAACAGGCGTAGGCTCCGTCGGAGGAATAGGGCAAGGCGGGCAGGTGACATCGCCAGAGAGGACGCCCCAGAGACGAAGACCACGCATGTGAATGCGCATGTGAGACACGAAGTCGGTGTAATTAACACCATCAAAGATCACCGGGCAGCGAGGGAGGGAAACGGTGCCCATTGGTAGGCGGCGCTGGACGGCGCGGCGACCAAGGTAACGAAGTCTAACAGGCGGCGCTGGACGGCGCGGCGGTTAGATCGACGTTTTTTTTTTGGCTTCTTTCGGAAGCTACTTTCCTTAGCTTCTAAAGGAAGCTACTGAGACCAGATCCGATCGGCAGCCAGAGGGGCGACCAGGAGGCGGGTCGGCGGCGGGTCGACCGGGAGGCAGGTCGGCGGTCGGCGGCGGGCCGGCAGCGGCCCCCACTTAGGAGCCGGACGACGGCGGTCGGCGGAGCGAGCCGGGTGGCGGCCGGCAAGCGTGGGGCCGGCGGCGGGTCGGCGACGGTCCAGCGGCTGGCGGCCAGGAGAGGCGCGTCCAGCAGGCCGGCGGAGGAACCAGGGTGGCAGCCGCGCAAGGGAGCGGCGGCGCGGGAGCGGCCGGCGTCGGGGACGAAGGGAGCGCCCGCGCGAGGGAGCGGAGCGGCGGCGTCGGCCGGCGCGGAGGGAGCAGCCGGCGGCGTCGGGCGAAGGCTGGAGGCGCGAGCGGCGAGGGAGTCGGCGACAGGGGAGTCGACGACGGCGGCGCAGAGACGGCGCGTGGCGGGGATGGCAGCGGAGGAGGCCAGGAGTCGGCGACGGCGGCGGAGGCCGGGAGTCGGCGACGGCGGCGGAGGCCGGGAGTCGGCGACGGCGGCGGCGGACGGGCGCACGGAACCCTAGGTAAGCCAAAACCCTAGTTTTGGCTCTGATACCATGTTATGAATAGCGCATGTATTCATATGAGGCCAATGGGCCGGTATATATACACAAAGTACAGGTGGTAAATATGCAAAGAACCCCTCATAACAATGGGGAATAACAACCTATACATATATCTCTAACATATATATGTATATATGTATATACGCTAGAGATTTTAATACCACTGAATATGTACGTGTGCATGTATCTCTCTAGAGGACACTGTTCAAATGAAAAGTGTCTCGAGATAGTGAGGTTACTTGGGATCGAGCCCAGGCGTGGCACAGCTGCACGACGGCGAGGATTCTTACGCCGAACTAATGCGGTGCAGGATGGCGTGACATGGCTACTGAACTCACCGGAGGAGTCCCTCGCCTACATCTTAGCCGACCATGGCTTCGACGTGTGGATCGCCAACACCAGGGGCACCAGGTGGAGCCGCCGCCACGTCTCGCTCCACCCATCAAGCAGGGTTGGTTTTCAACTGATCTGATCTGATCAACTCTTGCACTTAAACTTCCCTGTTTGCACTGCATTTCCACATCGCATGCCTAGTAACGTCCAATTAACTGTCTGCTAATTGAAGCGCTAATTCATTTCTTTTCCCTTTCCTGCTTCTTGCGTCGTCAGAGCTACTGGAACTGGTCGTGGGATGACCTGGTGATCAACGACATGCCTGCCATGGTTGACTATATCTGCAGCCACACCGGGCAGAAGCCACACTACGTTGGTCACTCCATGGTTGACTATATTCCTTCACCACTAGTATCAAAACTAGAACCACAATCTGGTAGACAAACTGTATGGTGGTTGTGAGGAGTGAAGGCATGACACGAGCTCTGCTTCTGGTTGCAGGGGACACTGGTGGCGCTTGCGGCGTTCTCGGAGGGCAGGCTGGTTGACAGGATGAAATCCGCTGCGCTGCTGAGTCCAGTCGCCTTTCTGTCCCACATAACCAGCCCCATTGCCATACTAGTAGCAAGAGCATTTGTTGGAGAGGTAGCTGAAGAAACATCATTCGCTTTTTTAATGATGAATAATATCGTTCGTGCAGATACTGCAGTCGCAATGTTTTTCAAGAATCGTTTTTGTTTGCATTAAGCTCTGTTCTGATCAACCATGCACTGTCTTACAAAACAGCTCATCTCTGATTCCCTTGGTGTGGCCGAGTTCAACCCAACATCGTATGGCATTCTCGATCCTACCTTCGGATAGATTCTTCAGGTTGGGATCGTTTTTTATTCTTCTGACGTATTTCTTCTTTGTTGAGCGTAGGCCTCCAGTGTCGAACTTGGTTAGGGCGATCTGCCGCAAACCTGGAACGAATTGCTACGATCTCCTTGGAGCTTTCACAGGTGAGGAAAATTTTGCTACGAGCCTTTCCTCGCAACAAGAGGAGGAAAGTTTCGGCTATTCTCATCTGTCCATGCTATGTATGTCAGGGAAGAATTACTGCCTGAACAGTTCAGCAGTTGACATCTTCCTCAAGTACGAACCCCAGCCAACATCCACAAAAACCATTGTCCATCTGGCTCAGAGTATCTTACTTGATCTTCTCTTCATCATATTTTTTCTAATCCAGTACATGCATGCTCGATTCTTAGCTCACTGTGATTAAAATTACTGTTTCAATTGGTATCAACAGCGGTTCGCGACGGCGTGCTGACGAAGTACGACTACGTGCGGCCGGACCTGAACAAAGCCAACTACGGCCAGGTCGACCCGCCGGCGTACAACCTGTCCAACATACCGGTCGGCTTCCCGCTCTTCCTCAGCTACGGCGGCCGGGACTCGCTGTCCGACCCGGTCGACGTCGGCCTCCTCCTCGACGACCTGCGGCGCCATGATGGCAACAGGCTGACGGTGCAGTACCTGCCCCAGTTTGCGCACGCCGACTTCAACATCGGCGTCTGCGCCAAGGATTACGTCTACAATGACGTGATCTCATTCTTCAAACGCTTTAACTAGTTCATTCTCAAATAACAAAGAAGTTATGTTGCCCAGATACTCCAATACCGATACGGATATGCGATACCGCGATTCTCCATTTCTCCAAAAATGCCAATACGGTGATACGTGTGTGTGTATATATATAGTATAAATAACAGGAGCACCATAGTGCCTAGACTCTATAATTGAGAATTTTCATCCATAATTAAAACTTTCCATCCATCATCGGGCCGCCGCCACCTGAGCCGCCTCTTCTTGCGCATCCGCCGCCGGATCCGGCGGCCCCGCGCCAGATCCGGCCACCTCCGATCCGGATCCGGCCGCTGCCGGACTGGCGCCGCGCGGATCTGGCCGCCTCTGGGCAGATCCGGTCGTCTTCGGCCGCCTCCCGCCCGGATCCGCCCGCTCCTCCTTGGCGCCGTCCCGGGTGTGGCCCTCGCCGCTCGGATCTGGCTTCGTCGCCGGCACGACGGAGATGGCGGCGAGCGTCCTCCTGAGCACGCGACCCTTCCTCTCCCCGACCCTTCCTCTCCAGCGCCGCCTCCCCTTCCTACCTCTCCCCTTCGCCTCGCCGCCGCTGGAGCACGCCGCCGGAGGCTTGTGCGGGTGCTAGGAAGGCGGCGGCGGGGCTCTCTCATCTGGATCTGGGCGGCGGATTCTGGATCTGGGCGACGGGTTTGCTGCGGCCGGGTCCCCGTGGTGGTCGCCGGCGGAGGCAGTGCGGCGTAAGCGGTGGTTGGGGCTGGAGACGAGTGGGCGACCCTTTCTCTCCCCAGCGTTCCAGCGTCGTCTCCCACCTACCCCTTCGCCTCGCCGCCGCTGGAGCGTGCCGCCGGAGGCGTCCGGGCCCCTGTGGAGGTCGCCGGCGGAGGAAGCGCCCTGATGGGCGTCCGTGCTGCGGGATGAAGAGCCGGCGAGGCCCGAGGTCACGGAGCTCGCAGTGCAGGGGCGTCACCTTCTACCGGAGGACTGGCCGACGGGAGTCACTCTTTTGTTACTCCGCCGTCGCCGTCTCTCATGCGTACATGCGTGGGGGCGGCGTTGTCGCCCGCGTGGAGCGGCGTCAAGGAGGTGTGGCGGCGTGTTGCAGCCCGGACTGGTGGCGGTCAGCCTCGTCCACGCCGAGGTTGCCGGCCAACGGCATGTGGCTCCGGCGTGCTGGCGCCTGGATCTGGTAGAGCGCGGGGCCGGCGGCGGTGCTGGTCGCCGGAGCCTTGCATGGGTCTGGATGGAGGCCGGTTGCTGCGGCTGGCGGTGGTGGTTGGCTGGTGGTCCTGTCGTGCGGCAGGCGGTTTGGCTACTGGGTGCCTAAGGCATCCCGCGGTGACCTGGTGAAGGCTATGATGGCAATGGTGCTTGGTGTCCGGCGTGGCAGCTGTTAGTCCTTTATAGGCGTCGCTTAGTGGTTTCTTCAGAGTCGGACTTTGCAGAAAGCGGTTCTTCGTGGAGTTCAGGGGTGGCTATGCCATGGCCTTGAGGTGTGCAGGACTCCGGAGGGTTGGTGGAGGTCTTTTTTGCGTGTGGGTAGTACGTGGGGTGCTGTGGAGGTGCTGGCGAAAGCCTTGCCGGTGTTCTTACCGGTCCTGACAACGATGACGCCTTCGGGCGCCATTTTCCTTCCTGGAGGTGTTGTCTTGGCATTCCACAGCTCTCATGTGCTCTGATCTCCAGGTGAAAACCTTGCCTCGGTGAGGCGGGCGACGTTGGCGATTCTGGTCGTCTCGTTGGAGGCGTCGCCTAGGAGGTCCTTCTTCGCACAAAGTAGACCGAAGTTTGGATGGCGCAGTCGGTGGAGGATAGGGTCTTGGTTGAAAGCAAGGCCGGAGAAGAAGTTCTGAAGCGTAGTCTTTCTAGTTTTTTTTCATAGTCCTTAAGCTTTTTTCATAGTCCTTAAGCTCTCTTTCTTGTTGTTGTATGCTCCTCAGTTATGAGGCTTTGAGCCTAAGAGCTCGTGTATCCGTTGGCTGTATATATCCCTCGTGGATATAGAGGCCGGATTTTATATCCTTTATCTAAAAAAAATCATTGATTCAGCATGCTAAATCAATGAGTTCTTTTCCAAATTGATGCCTTTTTGAATTAATGAATGTTAACAGTTTTACGTGATATATATATATATATATATATATATATATATATATATATATATATATATATATATATATATATATATATATATATATATATATATATATATATATATATATATATATATATATATATATATATATATATATATATCATTGCATTTGCACGCATCTAAAAGCAATCCAAAGGCAGAGATGCTTGGTGCCCCATTTCAACGTCCTATATGTGTGTGTCTGTGTGTGTATGTATATATAATAAAGATTTAAAAAATTAATGAATTCTTATAAAGAACCGAGAATACCTTCATATTGATGTAGCAAATTGCTTAGTTCTTCAGTTCTCCATTCTAGCTTTAAACCAATATAATGAACCGATACGGGCTGCAACATTCGCTCAACATGTGTCCTCAATTTGTTGTAACTTGGACGGACATAGCCACCCAAGTTGTGGTTGGCAGCACGCGGGCCAATGTGGCATCCAGGCGGCGGGGAGCGATGGGCCGAGGTGGCGTGTGTGGAGGCGGCATTCAGGCGGTGTGCTGAGGCGGCGGGCGTGGAGGTGGTGGGGAGGCGGCGTCAAGGCGGCGGGGAGCAATGGGCCGAGGCGGCATTCAGGTGGCATGCCGAGGCGGCGGACGTGGAGGTGGCGTCGAGGCGGCAGGGAGTGATGGGCCGAGGCGGCATTCAGGCGGTGTGCCGAGGCGGCGGGCGTGGAGGTGGCGAGGAGCGATGGGCCGAGGCGGCATTTAGGTGGTGTGCCGAGGCGGCGGGCGTGGAGGTGGCGGGGAGGCGGCGTCGAGGCAGTGGGGAGCGATGGGCCGAGGCGGCATGCGTGGAAGCGGCGGGCGTGGAGGCGGCTGGGAGGCAGCGTGGGTGGAGTAGCGTGGAGAGAGTAGGAGTAGAGGTGGCCGACGGATTTGGATGGATGTGAGTGAGGACTGAAGGGATGAGGTTTTATTAGATTTACCGTATCGGGAAAGTATGGATGAGGTATCAGAGAAGTATCGTGATTTTTTTTGAATAATCATAAATTAAGGGATACGTGCAGGATACGTATCGGGACAATATCTGTATCCGATACAGTATATGATACTGGTATGTGACTTTTGTGAAGTATCTGCACAACGTAGGAAAGAAGTATCACTATAGTTAATTAAGATTGTGAAGAGGAGGACATATAGCTGAGCTCTGACGTGGTAGTAAGTAGCGATTGATTTGGGAGACCGTGAGAACGTGACAATTACATGAAATGAAAGATGATCACTGAAACAGTGGTCACTTGTATAATTGTAAGACCCTTATATATACAATACAATATACAACAGGTGGCTAGTCCAACCGGCATAGTACCCCTATCTTGTGGCTAACGGTCACTGATCGAGTATCAGTCATTACAGGCTTTATCGTGGATTTAATATGATTCCATCACATGTGACCTCTTGGTTGGTGAGCCCGGTTAACTCGAAAGTCCACGCTGCAAATTTCGCTCTTTCCGATTTACACAGGGGTGTTTGGGACTGCTCCACAAACCGTGAAGCAGCTCTATAAAAAACCTGAAGTTTGTGGAGCACCTTTTTAGGTGCTCTCACAACTCCATTTTTTTTCTCGAACAGAGTGCGTAGAGCTGAACCTGTTTGGCTAAAAAACGTGGAACGAAGCTGAAAAACGTGGAGTGAAGCAGTCTCAAACACCCCCTTAAACTAGACAGCATATGTAGAGCCTCAAGCGAGGAACGTCTTATTTCTGTTGTATGATGGAGGACAACATGTTACCAACATGGAATCTCTCAAGTTTTCGTTTAAGTTAAGTGTTCATATATGCATTCACAATCGGGTCTCACATGGTCGATATACAACATTATTCCTTGATACTTTATCAACGCCATGTTCATAAGTTCATTCCACATTAAGAACTCCCCCTGAAAATCCAATGAGAGAAAGGGTAAGACGAAAAGAATACATAGTTCATATTCTTACCATTACACATACATATTGTCTCATTAAAAACTTCAATTGAGAGAACTCATTGAGAAAAAACTCAAATAAGAAAAAAAATACTACATCTATTCATCCCAATGATGAACCTATATAAAGGTCATATATCACTCCCTGAAGGAAACAACTATTTGTGTTTTTTCGTACCAATACCACGGACATATTTCTCAGAACATATTCCTTGCAATGCTTTGGTAAACAAATCCTTCTCACTTATTTGACTTTTCTATATTTCTATATTCCATTCTCAAGCTGTCATATAGGTAGAAATATATACTTCGTCATATGTATTTTGACATAGCTATTCTTCATCTGCGTAATTCAAGCTGCATTATTCTCATAGAGGACTGTGGGGGTCTTATCCACCTCTACACCACAAGATTTTTGGATATGACAAATTAGTCTTCTAAGCCATACACACACTCTAGTCGTCTCATATACAGATTCAGTTTCATCCATTGTGGCATTCCAAAAGCTATCCATAGGACTTCCTACATACAAAGTGCGTCATTTTCATATGTGAATCAATCTCACAACAACCAATGCAGTTTATGAAAGAGGTACTCTCAAGCCATCTTCTTTTGAATATCAGTATTTTTGGCACCTCTAGTGATGGCTTCTTCGAGTTATGGAAGTCAAGATACCCCACGACAACCTTTATCCATGTTGGATAATTCCGGCCATCATATTCCAACAAGCGAAAGTGCCTCTTGGTCATCTTGCCTACATTTAGTAAAGCAACCAAGACTAATTACCATGAGGTAATAAATAGGTACAATATGTACCGCATGAGTCAAACATGTGTTATAGCAATAAAACAAGTTTCTAGTAATTTCCATAATTTTCTATCAATTTCTCAGCCATAGAAAACATCCTTTATACTCAACAATCAATAGAAAACAATTCCCTGTATTTAAAAAAGTATAGAACACTAAATTAAATAAACCAAAAAATATCCGAGGTTTTTTTTTGCAAAAGTCCACTGAGTGGAAAACCTACTTTATTCCAAAAAGTTCCAGGGTCTCTTTTGCAAGAATTTGGTCCGGAAGAACCCCTTTTAATAAACCAACAACCTACGCATAATTTACCAAAACCTAAGGCTTTTCTGCAAATTTACTAGGGCAAGATGGAATCCCACTAGATCTAGATCGTTGTTGGGATGATTTCAACCCATGGCCAAAGCATACGACCTGTGTGGGGGTGCCAGGCCCACACGGCCCATGCCAGCCTAGCCGACCGATGCCCAAGCCCGACTTAGCATGGCCCCAGTACCTGGCCGAAGGCGACCCATAAGGCGGTGGCAGCCTCTGCAGCAAGCTATGACAATGACAGCGATGATAGTGGATGTGGGCCCCTCCATCTCTCCCCTATTCCTCCTCTCCTATCAGCAAGAGGTGGCAACGCGATGGCCCTCCCCCTCACCCATGTTAGGGGTGAAGGCAGAGGCAGTAGCATGCGCCCGCCCCACCCTCGGTCGGCACGACGGCGGCGCTCCTCAGCGACCTCATCCCTCCCCTCGCGCATCGGCATAGGGAGGCAGCGACAGATCTCACCAGTGACCCCGTTCCCCCTCCTCTCACACTCTGGCCTAGAGAGGCGACGGTGACAGTCACATCGGTGGCCCCATTCCTCCCGTTGCTTGGCGGCATAGGGAGGCGGTGGCTGACGCCCGTGGCCCCGTCCCATTCATGCCAAGGACGATGGTGGGGGGCAGGGGCGGAGCCATGAATTGGATATAGGGGCAATATGGACAACAAGTAGAATAGAATCAATGAACCATGCTGGATTTACCGATCCAATAGTCACATATCAGAGTAATATGTTTCGCAAATTACAATGCAAAGAAAACTACATCTCTATTAACTTAAACTTAGCTCTACGACTAAAACAGGATCTAAGCTGATTAAAACAGGGTCTCTAGATGTGATGTGAGAGCAACTATTGAAGTGTGTACTTATGGTTTTTGTTTACATTTTTTGATACCACAGTGAACAGTAAAGATATTGACGTGGACGGCTCATATATTTTTAGACTCGAGAAGTCATTTAAAAAACTGCTTTAAAAACACTCTATTTATTTTGATTTTGGAAGAAATCAAAAAACAAATCCACGAGAACATGTCCATTGTATTGCCGTAGAAATTCGACCAAAACATTTTCTTGGCTTTTAATTAAAGGTTCCTAGCGTTATGTACTCCACCAGCTAGTAGTGCTTGAGTGATCTTCAATCACACCTATGACTAGCTACAACAGCTTCTAGTCAACTCACCAGCCTGCATTAATCATCCTAAGATTAAGAACACAAACATGCATATCCTACAGATCACGGTACGCACCACCTTGTAACCCGCATTTACAAAGATCAGTAGATACAAAGCTAAAACAAGAAACAAAACAAAGAGGATTTGGGCTGCATATGACTGGGCTTTAAACATATTTTACATTTGGGTTAAATTGGGAGGGACCAAACCACTAATTAAACGCATGTAATTAACTACATAATAGAGGATTAGTAAAAAGTTGGGGGTGCCGGGCCCCCTCCAGCCCCCCCTTGTCTCCGCCACTGGTGGTGGCTCGCCGGCCCAACCTTCATGTGCAGGCAAAAGGCGATGGTTGGCTCGTCGTCGCACATGTGTGAAGGTGGCGACAACGGTGACGGCAACCCAATGGCACCATAGAGGTGGCGACAACGAGAGTGGGGTGCCGATGACCACAACATGAAGATGACGAGGTCGTCGACTCATCGTGGGCACGACGTCGACGCAGAGGCGGCGGTGACCTCATACACCGGTGCAGAGACAACTACGATGGGGTGCCCTTAGGGCATGGCGCATGCGGAAGCGTGCGACATCCCAGTGGCAAGGTCAACAGCGTGCACGTGGAGGTGCGCGGTCGATGGCCTGTCGATAGAAGCGCCGGCGACTTGCATGCAAAGGCGTACACCGTCAGCGCGGTGGCGCACGCAGTCCGACAAGTGGGAAAGGTAGCGATGATGCATAATAGTAGAAAACTAAACTATGAGAAAGAAAGGCGTCACAACATAGTAGAATTGAAAACTATATCAAAGCAACATACCATGGAGCCTTCGTTTTAGAGTGTTATTATGTTGATAACGTGTTGTATGATCGAGGTCATGTTGCCGATGATCGAACCTCTCAACTCGCAAATAAGAATTAAAGCAGACAGAACACCAAGATGTAGTCCTACTCTTCTCTTTTTATTGATCTTTCTTTCTGTAGGGTTATATATAGGATGAGCGCCACTACCCTTTTTATATAAGTGGAGGTCCTCTTTTATAGTTTAATAAACAATATGCAACTAAACTAGCTAATGGGCCTCGTCGACCCATAGGCACTAACGAGCTTTCGTTCTGGTAAAATATTCACACGTAATCAACCAGTGGCGGAGGACGGGAAAAAATGAGGTGGGGCGGATCTATACCTGCGCGCCGGTCGCCGGTGGCTGCCGCCCGCCCGCCGCCGGCTACGCCCAGGCCGGTGGCTGCCCCTTCCTCTCCTGCTGGTCCGGCTCCGGTGGGTCGGTCTCCTCGGCGGCGGCTGGGTCGGCGAAGTCGAGGGCGGCGGCGGGTGGAGCGGAGGCGGCGAGAGGGGCGAGGGGGAGGCGGCGGGTGGAGCGGAGGCGGCGAGAGGGGCGAGGGGGAGGCGGCGGGTGAAGCGGAGCTACGGAAAATCAAGCCCTGGCTCAAGCCAGGGCTTGCCCTATCGAGCGCTCCGCCGCTGTAATCAACCTGGGCTGCCCGGTAAACAACAATTTCTAGTGTATCAAAGTTATTTCCAGCCATCCGTGGAATCATGTTCCGATGGCTGCATTTTTTATATATTTTTTGAGATGTGGCGGCTGCTAGTTTTATTATTAGAGTTTGCATAGCAAGTGGTTTCTTATTTGCACCACCAATATTTTCAAACAATAAAATAACACAAGATCACACGTTGCTTGAGATTATAACTTATAATTTATAACTTTTCTCGAACAAATAAATAAAACGATTTCTCTGTCACTATTTCGAAGACTTATGAAGGCAATCTTTTCAAAAACAGTTTATCAGCATATGATTTATTTACACAAACGCTCACGCTATGATTAAAGACCATCACTCACAACTATAAACCATATATAAACTACAGTAAAAAACTAACACACTCATCTGAAAATTACCGATTTCGGGCTTCCAATCCAAATCCGTAATCGCTGATTTACGACTGCACCTTTGCATACACGTATGTAGTGACACAGAGGTGCAGAGGATAGCTAACCCGTGCAGATCGAGCTCCTGACAGCAAGACACCGAGAAAAACATATTAAAAACGCACGTCATAATTTCTTAAGGGAAAGAACAACCTTACCTGAGGTTTAACAAATTTTCTACATATTTATTGTCGGTATCATGGACCTTTTGTTTTTTTTAAAAAAAACCTGGATATGGTACACACTACACCACGTACTCACATTCCTCCAGCGCTGATCGGCTGACTTTCTCGATGGTGACCAGTCACAACTACAAGGCACGACCAGGAAATAAAGCAAAACTGCACAGACGATTGATTCTGTTCTGAATTGTTTTTCTTTCTCTTTCTCTTTCTCTAGGAACTAAGAGTAGGTTAGCTGGTGGACAGTACGTATGTACTACACCTCTATCGTCTTAGTCAAATTCTTTTCTGTGTGAATCTAGGCTTCACTCATTTTAACTTGAATTTTTAGTTTTTAATTTATTTTTTACTATTTCTAAATTTTATCTTTTTATAGTTTTTTTGAGCTTTTTTTGTGGTTCTTTTTTTCTTATATTCGTTTGTATTGTTAATGATGGACTAACCTGTTTTTTTTCTATTTTTAATTTTTTTTTAAAAAAATTTAGTTATGTCAAATAAACCACAATCAGTTACAGTGTAATTTCAGCCAGCTACAGTATAATTTCAGCCATAAATCAACTTATTTCAGCCAAACCGAGTGGCACCTTAGGTGTTCCTTTTTTTCTTAATTAAAAAACATGATTCTTAGGAATACATCATATTTTTGAACTATTGGATCAATCTGAAATCAGACGCACATCTCAAATTACACATTTCAGATGAGTGTGTTAGTTTTTTACTGTAGTTTATATATGGTTTATAGTTGTGAGTGATGGTCTTTAATCATAGCGTGAGCGTTTGTGTGAATGAACCGAATGCTGATAAACTGTTTTTGAAAAGATTGTCTTCATAAGTCTTCGAAATAGTGACAGAGAAATCATTTTATTTATTTGTTCGAGAAAAGTTATAAATTATAAGTTATAATCTCAAGCAACGTGTGATCTTGTGGTATTTTATTGTTTGAAAATATTGGTGGTACAATATTGGTGATGCCATTAAAGTACAATAACGTGCAAATAAGAAAATATTGGTGGTACGGTATTGGTGGTGCCATTAAAGTACAATAACGGGCAAATAAGAAAATATTGGTGGTACAATATTGGTGGTGCCATACTGTTATTGTTTGAAAATATTGGTGGTGCAAAACTACGTATGTATTACACCTCTATCGTCTTAGATCAAATTCTTTTCTGCGTGAATTTAGACTCCGCTCTTTTTTTAATTTGAGTTTTTTGTTTCTAAATTATTTTTCACTATTCCTAAATTTCATCTTTTCTGATTTGTTTTGAGCTTTTTTGCTTGTTCTTTTTTTTCTCATATTCGTTTGCATTATTCATGATGGATTAACATGTCTTTTTATTTTTAATTTTTTAAATTTAGTTATGCTAAATAAGCCACAATTAGGTACAGTGTAATTTCAGCCGCTACAGTATAATATTAGCCATAAATCAGTTTATTTCAGTCCAACCGAGCGGCACCTTAGATGTTTCTTTTTTTCTTAATTAAAAACATGATTCTTAGGAATATATCATATTTTTGAACTATTGGATTAATCTGAAATCAGACACACATCTCAAATTTAATCCGAAGGCCTTTGTGCTCGTGTTTTTGTATGTTTATAGCCGTATTGTAATCATGTAACTACGTGCAAGAGTGTACGCAGAACATATACTAGACCACTATCTGTAGCTATCAATGGTATTGGAGCATATATGTATTCCGACCGGGAAACTTAGTGGGTTCCCTTGTTCCAGATCTCAAAAATGGACTTGCACACATCAGTTGCAGCATCATTATATTAGTGCATGTTTCATTTATAGCAATGATATCTAGCCTAATTATATTGCCTGCCTGGTTGATTAGCAATCTTAAGGCACGTCTCTTCATTAATCGATTGGCCTGCATCCCATCAATGTGGGCGGCAATCAAGTTTTGTAAGGAACTGGGCGTCCAAATATGGTACCATATAGGGTTTTGTTAAATATCATCCGGATGTTTTCTTTCTGATTATTATCCAGATTTAGAACTGTTGGATTAGAGATCCAATGGTCATAAATTCTCCCCCTCCTCCTTGAATTCTACCCCCTCCCCTTGAAAAAAAAAATCTCTCATCTTCAAAAACAAGAAGCATATTGATCTTTAATCTAAGAGTCACAAATTTAAATGATAGTTAGAAAGAAAACATCCGAGTGATAGTTAAACACTAACCCTACTATATATACTCGTCAAAATGAACGCGCGCACGACCAAACTCGATCATACATGGCAAATAATGCCTTATACTTCAATTAGAACTCCACAGTTGTGATATGTGAGAGAAATTAGTTTAAGATGGACTTCAGTGCAGGGGCGGAGTTACGTTCAACTGTTGGGGTCAGTTGACACCGACGGCTTCCGGCCAAATCAAGAGAAAAAATATTGTACACTACTGTTCATTAAAGTTGTTGACCCCGTCGATTCAGCTTGCTGACCCTGTTGTAAATAATCTTGTTTTAGAGTCATGTGCAAAATTTGGGTGTAATCGAAGTCAAATTGCAGCCGCAATTCAAAGTCGTAGACGAAACAGAGTAGAAGTCGTATTAGAATCGGAGTCGGAATCCGAGGTATAATCGTAGTCGAACCCGTGTTGAAGGAGGACAGCCGGGTATAAAAAGAGGCTCAGAGCCATGTATTCGATGTACCAAGCCATTGAGAAAATACCAAAAAGAGGGAAACACACAAAGCATTGTTTTGTCGTGTGATTGTGCAAGGCGTGGTCGGAAGGACTCACGATCACCGCAAGCGTGATCAGGAGGAGTTACGACCACGGCGAAGTTCCTGCGGGCGTGATCGAGAGGCGCTACGACCACGGCAAAGGAACAGTGATTCTTCGACTACGTTGAATGAGTGCAGAGCGTGGTCGTAAAGGCAGGGAAGGCTACGACCACGGTGAAGGTGATCGTAAGGAAGCGAAGGTGGTCGTAACGAGCTACGACTACACCGAGAAGGCCAGTACGTGATCGGAAGCAACTCCGATCACGTTGAAGGAAGTGAACGTGGTCGTACAGGTGTTCGACCACGGTGAACAGTGATCGTCAGCATCACTGCGTGATCGTAGAAGATTTCGATCACGGTATCTTGAGCGGCTGAAGGAAGGCAGCGGCAGCGATATCGCGGAGCGGTCGTAAATTGCTACAGTAAATTTACGACCACGTTGAAAAAGCGATCGGAGGAGATTGAGGCGTTCGGAATTGGTCGTAAGTACTCTGAACCGATCGTATTTGATTCTCACCGGTCGTAAACGACTCTAACTGGTCGTAAAAGGTCCTGGGAGGTCGTAAGACCTTACAACATTTGGTATCAGAGCCGTGATTGAAACATGGCTGATACGGCGAAGCAGAGCGTGTCGCTGCAGTACCCGATCCTCAGTTCGGACAACTATCCGGTCTGGGTGATGAAGATGAAGGTCAACATGATCGCGCAAGGCGTCTGGGGTGCGGTCGAACCAAAGGAAAAGGACAAGGTCCTCGATGATCGTCTCGACAAGATGGCGATGGCAGCGATCTATCAAGCTGTGCTCGACTCGATGATGCGGCAACTAGTCGGCAAGGAGACGGCGAAGGAAGTCTGGACTACTCTACGAACCATGCATGAAGGAGTAGATCGAGTGAAGGAAGTTCGACTTCAAACCTTAAGAAGTGAGTTTGAAGCCATGAAGATGGGGAAGAGTCAGACCGTGGAAGAGTTCTCTGGTCGATTCAACGAAGTCGTGAACGAGATCAAATCTCTCGGCGACGACTTGAAAGATGAGGTGGCGGTGAAGAAGTATTTGAGAGTGCTACCAGAGAAGTTTCTTCCGGTCGTAACCACGCTTATGTACTCTCAAGATCTCTCGAAGATAAAGATTGAGGAGGTAACCGGAGCGCTCAAAGCACACGAGCAGCTCCTAAAGAGTTATCAAGAAGACAACGGTCAGCAAGCGCTGCTCGTAAGAGAAGATGCGAAAGACCGAGGAGACTCGTCATCGAGGGGCGGTCGTGGTCGTGGTCGCGGCACATCGACCGGCCGCGGTGCATCTCATGGACGAGGTCGAGGCTACGACCACAGAGGTCGTGGACGAAGTGGTCGAGGAGGTGGTCGTGGAGGCGGCGACCGTCAGACCGACAAGTCTGATGTCCAGTGCTACACGTGCGAGAAGTTTGGGCACTACGCAGCCGAATGTCGGAGCCACATCCAGTGCCATAACTGCAAGAAATATGGTCACTATGCTGCGAATTGCCGGAGCAAAAAGAAGGGAGAGGATGTTAATCTGGCTCAAACGACTGAGCACAAAGAACCAACACTGCTGTTGTCGCTCTGCACTGTAGACGAACCGACAATGGTTCTGTTAAACGAGGAGAAGGTATTTCCAAGTCTGATGGAGCAAACGGGAGAGTGGTATCTCGACAACGGAGCCAGTAACCATATGACAGGCATACACTCAATGTTTCACGACTTAAACGAGAGTGTGCTCGGAAAAGTACAATTCGGAGATGGCTCGACCGTTCAGATAAAAGGGAGAGGGACGATCCTGATGCAGTGCAAGGATGGTAGCCAGAGAAGATTGTCGGATGTATATTACATACCGAATCTACGAAGCAACATCATAAGCCTTGGACAATTGACTGAAGAAGATTGTCGAATTGAGCTCAAAGGCAACTATCTGAAGGTGTTCGACCACAGCGAACGTCTGCTGATGAAGGTACAACGGACTGTGAACCGTTTGTACAAGATCAAGATCGAAACATGCAAGCAGAAGTGTTTGAAGACCACAATTGAAGATCCCGCCTGGCTGTGGCATGAGAGATTTGGTCATATAAATTTCCAAAGTCTCAGAGCAATGGCAGAGAAAGAGATGGTGGTCGGATTACCGAAAATCGACCACCCAGAGCAAGTCTGCGAAGGTTGTCTGGTGGCGAAACAAACTCGTAACAGCTTCCCATAGCAAACAAAGTTTAGAGCTTCACAACCACTCGAGCTGGTTCACGTCGACTTATGCGGACCGATCACACCCCGCACCGACGCTGGAAACCAGTATTTCATGCTAGTCGTGGACGACTACTCCAGAGCCATGTGGGTGTACATGCAGAAGAGCAAGGATGAGGCAAAGTCGAACTTTCGGAAGTTTATTGCTCTTGCTGAAAACGAAGTCGACAAGAGGGTAAAAGCGGTCAGGTCTGATCGAGGAGGAGAATTTCTCGCAAAAGAGTTTGACTCAATCTGTGAAGAGAAGGACATTGCAAGGTTCTTCACGGCTCCGTACTCGCCTCAACAAAACGGAGTCGTAGAAAGAAGAAACCAACCGTGGTCGAAACCGCACGAAGTCTTCTGAAGAGTCGATACCTACCCGGGAGGTTTTGGGCAGAAGCCGTAAGACATGCGGTCTATTTGCTAAATCGAGCGACCACACGGTCGTTGGATGGAGTTACTCCATACGAGTTGTGGTCGGGGAGAAAACCGAACGTCGATCACTTGAAAGTCTTCGGCTGTTTGGCACATGTGAGATCATCGACTTACCTGAGGAAGCTGGACGATCGGAGCAAAAGGATGATCTACCTCGGCTCGGAATCAGGTACCAAGGCATATATGTGCTATGATCCAGTCGAAAACAAGCTACATGTGAGCAGAGATGTGGTTTTCCAAGAAGACAAACATTGGGAGTGGGAAGAACATCAAGACATTGAGAAATATAAGTTGAAGTGGATAACTTTCGATGTCGAAGAGGTTGACACCGACAATACGACAATGGAGGAAGGAGCTACGATCACACCTCAAAGCTCGAACACGATTGATGAAAATGATCAGGAAGCCACACCTGATACTGAAGATGAAGAAGACGGCAGGGTGCCGAAGATGAGGAGCATCAATGAGATCTATGCTCAAACTGAGTCAATACAGATGAATGAGCTGTTACTGTACACAACAGCTGAAGAACCCGAAAGCTATGAAGAAGCGACGGGAGATGAACATTGGAGAACTGCTATGCAGGAAGAGCTAAAATCTATTGAAGACAACAACACTTGGGAACTCACCGATTTGCCAAAAGGTCATCGAGCGATCGGGTTAAAGTGGGTCTTCAAGGTAAAGAAGGATTCAAAGGGAGAAGTCGTAAAACACAAAGCACGACTTGTGGCGAAAGGGTATGTTCAAAAACAAGGCGTCGACTACGAAGAAGTTTTTGCCCCAGTAGCTCGTATGGAGACTATACGACTACTTCTTGCATTGGCAGCAAACGGTGGATAGGAGATTCACCACATGGATGTGAAAACGGCGTTCTTGAACGGAGACATTGAGGAGGAAGTTTATGTTTCTCAACCGCCGGGTTTTCAATCCAAGAAGCAAGCCGAGAAAGTCTTGAAGCTGAACAAAGCTCTCTACGGACTTAAGCAAGCACCACGAGCATGGAATTTGAAGCTTGACAAAAGTCTAACGGTACTCGGGTTCAGAAGAAGCAACTCTGAACATGCGGTATACTCAAGGGGAGATGCGAAGAACAGACTGATCGTGGGAGTTTACGTGGACGACTTGATCATTACTGGATCGGTTTCGAAGGAGATTATGAGGTTTAAAGAAGAGATGAAGAGGCTGTTCAAAATGACCGATTTGGGACTTCTGTGCTACTACCTCGGCATTGAAGTAAATCAAACCGACAACGGCATAACACTTTGTCAATCGGGATATGCTAGAAAGATTCTGGAGAAGTTGGGTATGGAAGAGTGCAATCCATGTCAAACCCCAATGGAGAATCATCTGAAGTTGAGCAAGACAGGCCCAGGATCGCCAATTGATGCCACGACTTATAGGAGCATTGTCGGAAGTCTACGGTATTTGGTGCACACCCGACCAGACATCTCGTTTACGGTCGGATACGTAAGTCGTTTCATGGAGAAACCGACTCAGGAGCATATGAATGCCGTGAAGCACATCCTGAGATACATCAAAGGTACTCTGAATCTCGGGATTCAATACAAGAGAGGAGATGGGAAGTCGTTGCAGCTGACGGGCTACAGTGATAGCGACATGGCGGGAGATATCGATGATCGAAAGAGCACGACAGGCATAATGTTTGTGCTTGGGGAGAGTCCGATCAGCTGGCAATCTCAGAAGCAAAAGGTGGTTGCATTGTCTTCCTGTGAAGCTGAGTACATCGCAGCGAGCGCAGCATCTTGTCAGGGAGTTTGGCTCGCTCGACTATTGAATGAATTGTCGGACGAGACAATCCAGAAGGTGACGCTCAGGGTTGATAACAAATCTGCAATATCGTTGAGCAAGAATCCGGTTCTACATGATAGAAGCAAACACATAGACACAAGATATCATTATATCAGAGATTGTGTCGAAGAAGGGAAGATCGCTATCAACTACATCAGAACCGAAGAACAGAAAGCAGACATATTGACAAAATCGCTGGGCGGATAAAGTTTTCAGAGATGAGGAAGAAGATTGGCATGATCGAAGTCGAAAAACAAGATTAGGGAGAGAATGTTGTAAATAATCTTGTTTTAGAGTCATGTGCAAAATTTGGGTGTAATCGAAGTCGAATTGCAGCCGCAATTCAAAGTCGTAGACGAAACAGAGTAGAAGTCGTATTAGAATCGGAGTCGGAATCCGAGGTATAATCGTAGTCGAACCCGTGTTGAAGGAGGACAGTCGGGTATAAAAAGAGGCTCAGAGCCATGTATTCGATGTACCAAGCCATTGAGAAAATACCAAAAAGAGGGAAACACACAAAGCATTGTTTTGTCGTGTGATTGTGCAAGGCGTGGTCGGAAGGACTCACGATCACCGCAAGCGTGATCGGGAGGAGTTACGACCACGGCGAAGTTCCTGCGGGCGTGATCGAGAGGCGCTACGACCACGGCAAAGGAACAGTGATTCTTCGACTACGTTGAATGAGTGCAGAGCGTGGTCGTAAAGGCAGGGAAGGCTACGACCACGGTGAAGGTGATCGTAAGGAAGCGAAGGTGGTCGTAACGAGCTACGACTACACCGAGAAGGCCAGTACGTGATCGGAAGCAACTCCGATCACGTTGAAGGAAGTGAACGTGGTCGTACAGGTGTTCGACCACGGTGAACAGTGATCGCCAGCATCACTGCGTGATCGTAGAAGATTTCGATCACGGTATCTTGAGCGGCTGAAGGAAGGCAGCGGCAGCGATATCGTGGAGCGGTCGTAAATTGCTACAGTAAATTTACGACCACGTTGAAAAAGCGATCGGAGGAGATTGAGGCGTTCGGAATTGGTCGTAAGTACTCTGAACCGATCGTATTTGATTCTCACCGGTCGTAAACGACTCTAACTGGTCGTAAAAGGTCCTGGGAGGTCGTAAGACCTTACAACAGACCCCGGTGCTCGCCCGCGCTGGCTTCGCCCCTGCTTCAGTGATGATTTGCTCGTGGAGATTCTCGCGAGGCTCCCTCTCAAGTCCCTGGCGAGATTCAAGTGTGTCTCCCGGTCATGGCGCGCCCTCATCTCCGGCGACTACCTGCGCCGCAGGCTCCCGTTGCTGACCGCCGGCTTGTTCGTGCACGTCGCACACGACGACGACGACGGTGGCGACGGCAACAAGCCAAGGTACGCTACTGTATGTTCCGGCGGCCTCGACTACTCCGACATGAGCTTCTTCCCGTTCGAGGCCACCGCGAAGCTCGTAGTCGTAGACGCCTGCAACGGGCTGCTGCTCTACCGGTCGGTCGCCGCGCCGTCGGCGTTCTACGCCGCTAACCCCACGACGAGGAAGTGGGCCGCTATCCCCAGCCCCCGGAGGGAGGCGCAGCTCGCCGTTCTGGCGTTCGACCCGTGCAGCTCCCCGCACTGCTACGTCGTCTGCTTCGTCGCGTGGCAGGAGCACGGCGCCACCGTGGAGGTCTTCTCGTCGGCTGCCGGGGCGTGGGCCGAGCGCGACGCGTGGTTCGGCGTGGAGGCCTCGTCTCTGTCGGCTACAATGCACTACCGCGGCGGCTTCCTCCACGTGCTCGCGTACCCGGACAGCGCCGTCTGCATGGACCTCGCCACGATGGCGCCGCGCGGGCTCGTCCAGCTGCCTGAGGACGTGGACGCCGGCGCGCGTCTCGTCCACTGCCGAGGCCGGCTCCACTACGCCAAGATCGACGGTGAGCGGCTCAAGGTCTGGGTGCTCGACGACTCGAGCTCATGGCAATGGAGCTTGACGCACGCGGCAAGGGTCAGCGACATGATCGGTAATGGCGGGTGCGGGGCAAGTGAGGTCAAGCTCTTGGCGTTGCACCCGGAGATGGTGGATGTGGTGTACCTCTGGTCGCCGGGGAAGCTCGTGTGCTGTGACCTGAGGAAGAAAGAGATACTGAGTGCGTGGGTGTTCGGAGCCGAGAAGGAAGGGGAGGCCGCCGCCCATGTCGTCAGGTTCTGGTTGCTGGCTTTCTCGCCATGAGTTGCTCAACTGCTTGGGCCATGAGCCGGCGTGTCAGGGCTTAGCTAGTTTAATTTCCCGACTGCTATTACCTATCTTCCTTCCATTTTTCATTTGACTTGCTTGTTGTTCTCTTCTTCGTTCGTGTTCCATTCTGCCATATTGTATTGTTTTCCTTTTAAAGAGTATTCGAATGGTAAAGAGTACCCCTCCGTTGAGAAATATAAAACATATTTTGATGTTGGGTAGGGACTAAGGACTCCCTCTTTGAATAGTAGAAAAATAAGAAGTAATTTGATTTTGTATAAGAATTCAGGGCGGTGAAATTAAGAAATATATGAGAAAATGACTAGGATATCCATCAGAATTATCTATACTAATATGAAAAAGTAGTGTTTAAAAAGCTCGCGTTCACACTTTAACACATTCGATCTCAATCGTTCGTTCTTTTGATCAGATGGCTACCATTCGTTATCCCGTCATGATTTTACTGCACCCTTTAATGGCACACCTTAATTGCCACTTAATGACACACCTTGATTGCTATTAGGGTATGAATAATAGTTTGGGCCTGTTCTTTTTGGCTGTGGCTTTTGGTTGAAATTTTTGAATTTTGGTTGTTTACGGTACAGATTACGGAGAGACAGATACTCACTTGTGATTTTGGCTGGTACAGATGTTGGACTTTTAACGTGTAGATCATTTAACTTGTAGACCTCGTCTTGAGAAAATACTCCGTTTGAAAGTTAGGTATTGTAGCAAAAGCCAAAAGCCGGCCGGCTTTTGACTTGCCAAACAGGCCCTTTATCTTTTAAGATCGTTTTAGGCCTTGCTTATTTGGGTTTTTTAGTGGCTTATAACTTACTTTTCACTGTTTGGCACTGTAACTGACTTATTTTGCACTATAGCTACTATTGTCTTTTTTAACGTAATTAAATTTAAAATTTTTAAAAAATAAAAAAAATAATGTTAGCCCATCATAGACAATGCAAAGAAAGACGGAAAAAATGGCAAAAAAACTAAAAATGGAAAAAGATGAAATTAAGAAACTAAAGTTAGAAGCCAAAGCTCAACAGAGAAGCCAAAATGGTTGGGGCTTATCCTTATCTAAAAACAGCACTGGAGATAACATCTTTAATAATTCATCTCTAAAATTAATTTCGCTAACTATTTTATATTATTTTCATCATATTTCCTCTCACACTTTATTACCATTTATGTTGATTTATGTATTTATATTGTCTCTTGCATAAGAAATATCGTATTTTCTTTTCTCACCTTTTCTTCTTTATATTGAAATTTATTGATATGATATAACTAAAAGACTTCTAAAACTAGTATAGTGCCCGTGCTAACGCTACGGTGGCATTTCAGGGATGCACAGCTAAACGCCAATTGTCTGATGATAAAGAACACAAAGGTAAAATTAATAAACAAGGTAGAGGAAAAAAGAGTGTTAGGGATAGAAAATGTATTAGATGTCAGAAGCAGACTTCTATAAAGGGAACAGAAATGAACATCCATCTGCTATATACACAAGCTACACCATAAGTAATGCCAATTCAAAAAAATCACACATATACATTTATCCAGAGAGCGATCAAGCTAAACATTGGATAGATTCCAAGAATGGATTTTTTGGGACACTGTAGGACTATGGAAAGAGCACATTTGATTCAAGACCAAGTGCCATGTCAAGAAAACAAATAGTAGGCTTTGCCTTTAATGCCAACGACCTTGTAAGACGTACATGTTTCAAATACGAGCGTCAAATAAATAATGACAGAGGGTAGCTAATGGCGTGCATAAAACAGTTCATAGCACAACAAGCATAGCCCTGTGCTGCCATGCTGTGTAACAGCAAATAACAACAAAGCAATTCATATAGTATACACATTGGAAAAAAGTGTCTATCAAAGTAGATGTCTGAATAATCCGAAGAACTTACGGGGTATGAACATGTGATGTCAGATCCGTAGTAATGGTATTCAGCTCCCATGCCCATTAGAGCCCTGTCTCCATCATTCAGAGTCTGAAAATGTATGAGGCAATTATTTACCGAAGAGCAAAAATGAAACAACATACGCTGAGAGGGCACAAATGCTAACCCCCCACACGAACACACAACGTTGCGCCAAAGATCCTCAATAGCTTAGATTCCTTTGTTAAATTTCTTAGTAATTAGTTTCATGTAAGCCCTTTAATTCTTTTCCTTACTGTTTTCGGTGCCATCACAGCTTGTAAACTGGAGCACATTACGTTGCTTGGCTTGTCTCAGTACACATGTTTTTCATTCAAAATTGTCTAACTCGTCACCAGGACCACTACCACCCACATGTGCACATGCACATGCTTCACTGCTGAAAATGAGCACTTATTTTCTGTTAACTCGTTAATGGGAGGTAGCAAACATTCAGACACCATTTAGTTTGTAAAATCATAGTTATTAATTAAATGAAATACCAAACCAACTCATCACTACAGTATTTGATATGAACACAGACATCAATCAGAGAAGAGAATGTTGCTCAAACTCCCAATATTTCAAGACCTCATTGTACTTAACAGGTTGTAGCTGACGATGAACAAGGTAGATGAACTCTACTGTCTGAAAATGAAACAAATCATAACCTTTTCAAGTAGCTAGGAGTATGAGAATTAGCAACTCAGAAGAGTTTTGAGTGCTTTGGACAACTTAATCTACATTTGGTGAATATTATAGGCTTGAGCAAGTAAATAAATAACACAGGAGTCAACCACAGGTCACAAAGCATCATAAAAGAAGAGTACCCGGTCATTTGGAGTTGCAGCATGTCCATAATGGAGAACAGAACTGCAAAATAAGCAGATGAGTAATGTCACAAGGCCCTATTGTTTTTAACCACAAGAGTATTCCTACAGAATTTTGCATAATCAAAAAATTGTTAAGGTATAATCCACTTAATTTAAGTGAATTCTAAAACAGAGACCCTACTGAAATTTCAGTACTCAAGCGAGTAGTCTTGTTCTGATATTAAGAAAATGCTATCTGATACCACCAAAAGTTTACGGTGTTATATTCTCTGAATCTGAGGTGTCTTCCTGCTTTGTAATGGTTCTGTGTGTTGATTGGATCATTGGAAGAGGGAATTATAATAAACTGAACAAATGAAACAAAGGAGTTGGTTTGTAATGGTTCAGCTGTCAGGAAAGATAGAAAGCCCTCAGCATCAAAGGTGGCGCCTGAAACTGCTATTGAACCAGCACAGAGCACTACCAGAACTCCGATGTATGTTGTTCGAACAACCTGAGGTATGAGAGCCTTCACCTTCTTCTTACCCAAATTATTCTTCAGATCATCATGAGCTAACTTTTGAAATCTCAATATCTCCTTGTACTCCCCATTGTTTGCCTTCACAGTGAGCATCGATGGAAGCACCTAAAAAGGGCATTCATGTAAACAACAATCCCTGCATGGCTGTACATGGTAGGTATACATGAACTTATAAGTGCTACTAAACCATACATCACTGAGATAGGCTGCGAGCATGGCGAGGCTAAAATGCGCCTCCTTGGATATTTGACGGAGTCTTCTACCAAGACTTGCAATGACAAGGCACATGCATGGAATTACCTATGCAAGTAATGTAGAGAGACAATTAAACAGTATACATGTAAATGACTACGAAACAACAGTATAAACTGGGAGCTTGGTTACCATTGCTACAACCAGTGAGAGCAGGGGATTTATCGCCACCATCTGAGTACCCATTGCTATCAACTGCAAGCTTGTCGGCACAATTGTCTGCATCAAAATTAGTAGTCAGAATCCATTCCTGGCAGTATACCAATCATTGGTGCAATCATTTCTTGGGCCAGACCACAGGGACCTAGCCTTTGGTTCTGAACTTGCTCGGAACCCAGTAAGTCGGTACCTACAGGAATTTATTCAGAGAGGTGTTAGGATACTGTCAGATACATTTTGTGGTAATTGGTAAAAAAACATCCAATTGAGAATTACTTACCAGCTTTACTGAATGCATCCCAGACTTGTTTATGAAAAAATATGACGATATCAACAAGTTTCTCCACAATCTGGACAAAGGAAACCAACGTTAGAAGGAAAAAAATATGAGTAGGATATTCATAAAAAAAATTTATCTCAGTTGCGTGGCAACGCTACCAGCCATAACCTAACGACCACAAAGTCATGGTATAAAGGAATGAAGCAAATGTGCACGAAGATAATTACCTCCTCCAAAGTTCTAGGCCACAAGGATTTCTTCTTCAGATTTTTCACAAGCTTCCTTTGGCGCTTTAGTTCACTATGCAAAATCATGACACTCTCTGCAAAGAACAAAAATCGCATACAATAAATATCTCCATAGCAGTTTTAGCAGTACACAGTGTGTAAAAAGTAATAGCAACCACAAAAAAGGCCCTGTAAAAAAATATACTGCAACAAAAATGCTTACATCCATTTATACATTTTAAGAATTTTTCAGAATTACTATAAAAAAAGTATTTATCAGAATCTCTCCAACTATACTGGTTTGGATCTTGGAAGGTTAATTGCCATTCCTGTAGCTCATCCTAAAAAAAAGTGGATTCTCCCCCCCCCCCCCTTGTTTCCTATGTAAGAGTCCTAGCAGTCATGCTTGTTTTTCCAGTCCATTTATCACAGTGTCTGTCAAAAGTTGGTTCGCTTGGAATGAAAAAGGTTTAGGGTGAAACATTAACAGAGAATATACAATGTTTTACACTTTTACTCTATGAATTTTCTTACTAAACTAAGAGAATTCAGAAAAAAATGTGCGCACCACAACCAACATAAGCTTCATTTTCCCCTTTATAATGGAAAATTACAATGCTTGTTTGAGTAATTTCTTTGTATTAAGATCTCTTCACCAAAGTTTTTATTTGCATAGGACAATCATTATTTACAGGTGAGATTCTGCAAAAGCATTGTGCATGCATATTAGCATCTACTGATATTATTTCAAAAAATGGCATCAGATTGGTTGTACCTCGTCTAGCTGCTGGCACAGACTCCTCTTCATGAAATTTCCTTTGAAAATCCTGCTCAAACCTGTCCAGCGCATGCAATTCATGGATACATAAGACAACTTGAACAGTGGATCTGAGGTAAAAAATAATATCATGAGAAAACCCACACACAACACAGACACACATTTGCCCTCTCTTAATTCCTTATTAGCACATTTATGCCTCCACAAAAATCCTTATTTCCCTACAAACACCCCAATCAAATTTCAATTTTACCATGGTCTACAATATACCCCTGGAGAAATGTTCTAGACAATAATTACGAAATTTGTTCTAAAATTTTAAACAGTAATGTTCTAAATGCCTGTAGTAACCCTAACCATTTATGTCGTGGAGGGACTGAAAGGGTCGAGTTAAGTTTTGCAGGGGCAAAAGAACACAAAAATAGGCCATGAAGATGGTGAAAGGGGGGTTTTATAGCATACATAGTTTTGCAAGAGTATATCTTGTGGGACCAGTTTTGCAGGGGAAATGTTAACTTTTCACTTTTGATCATGTGAATGCTAAACTAAAATTATTTTTTCATCATCAAGCCTGTATTGTTGTGACATACAAAAGAATTCATTACAATGCAATCACTTACATGGTCAGAGATTAAGTTGTTGGCCTCGCTAGTCACCCAGTCACCTATACCAAAATCGCTAGATGGATGGTGTCCATTTGCATAGAGCCAGCGGCCATTCTCAATCTTCCGACAATTCGGGCACTGCATCGCTCCTTTTGCATTAAATGCCAATCCAATGCAGTCTAGCAGACAAAAAATGTATTTTAGCACAAAAATCTGATATAGAATACCTGCATGCAACTAAGTTTGCATGGCTTGGGAAGTCACCCACATGATTGCACAGAGAAATCTCACATGTGGCATGTCACATCTGTGTGCACAAGCAAAATGCATGCATTGATAAATTAGCAGAATGCAGAGTATTGCACAGATACTTGCTATCATAAATACATATCAAGTGATAACTCATTATTGAACTTTCACCTTTATTGTTACGGAAATTAAATAGTGAATACAATGTCGTATAAACGGTAAAAAAGAGAACCAAGTCATCTAGCAAGCTCTAGAGGCTCTACTAAGTTTTGGACTATAAACAGAACATAGTGCAGTCCTAAGGCAAAAAGGAATGTGATTAGAAGTCAAAAGGGATATCCAAGCAAAAGATATTAAGTGTATTATCTGATCAACATTTCCAACAGATACTCTTAAGTTTATGCTAACCTAGTTCACATTTTCCAATCACATAAAAACCACTGAAAAGCTATGTTGATGGCATTAAAATGCTGCAACAGCCGGAATAAATCGTTCAATATTCAACATGCACTCAGAAATAAAGCACCTAATCCTAGAATTGGCCTGTAATGAGACATTCGGTGACGAGTGATCCAATTGAGATGGAATCAACCACCAAAACCAATTTCACTTCGCAGAGAACATCACAAATAATGTCCATCGCCAACCATTACAAATTCATTCATACAGGAACAGGACTCATTGCTCTAACTGGGATGCACAACAGGATAAATCAGTATGGTTACACACAGTGAGAGTATCTGCAGCCCCGAAACCCATCCACGACCCGCAAAATTCAGGTTCTTCACACGAATTACCCAACATAACTCGAGGGGAACCAGACTAATCCGACCTAAAAGTGCATAATTCTGCTCGCAAGATCAGATTATAACTACAAATTTTTCACGAAATAGCCCGCGTATATTCCATAGATCCAACCAAGAACTCGAAATGGGCGCGAGAGGAGAGGGCCTGACCTAGGTGGAACTCGTGGCCGCACTGCAGCCTCGCGGTGGACCTCTCCCCGGCGAGGCCCACGACTGGATCCAGGCAGATCGAGCACGCCGCCACCTCCGGCGACGCGTCCGCCGCCGCCAGCGGCGGCGGCCTCGCCAGATCCATCACCTCCGCGAAGCCCACAGCCCCGCCGCTTGCATCCGCGTCGGCACCGCCTCCCCTCCCAGCCGAGGAGGACGGGTCAACGTCGGGGGCGGCGGTCGCCTCGATCGAGTCCTCCGGCGAGGCCGCCGCCGCCACGCCCGCCGCGTCCGGGTCGCCGGGGCCGCCCTGGATCCGGATCAACATGTCCCCATCCCCAGCCGCGGCGGCGGAAAGTAGCCCATCAGCCTCAGACGACGACGACGGGACCGCCGGCTGCGGCGTCTGCGGAGGGAGGGAGGGGAGGAGGCGAGGGCGGAGCGGCGGAGAACGGCGGAGCGGGGGGAGGCGGCGGCGCGGGGTGGGAGGGAGGGGAGGAGGCGGCGGTGCGGGTGGGGAGGAGGAGGAGGCGGTGGCGGCGCGGAGTGGGGAGGGGAGTAGGCGAGGGCGGAGCGGGCGAAGGAGGAGGGGGAGACGCGGAGAACGGGGGAGACGGGGGAGAAGAGTCGGCGCACTGGATAGGCGAGGGAGGAGCGGGGGGAGGCGGCGGTGCGGGGTGGGGAGGAGGAGGAGGCGGTGGCGGCGCGGAGTGGGGAGGGGAGTAGGCGAGGGCGGAGCGGGCGGAGGAGGAGGGGGAGACGCGGAGTCGGCGCACGGGATAGGCGAGGGCGGAGCGGGGGGAGGAGCAGGCGGAGAGACGCGGAAAACGGGGGAGAAATTCGGGGCAGGTCTTTTGGCCACGTGTCAGCGTTATCTTTTATGAGAAGGGGTGGGACTTGAGTGATGAGGTATGATCCAAACAACCTGGGTCATTGGATTTTGAGTGAGTAAGTGAAAGGAGAGGCTACAGTGGATATCGTCCCTTCGTTTCAAAGGTTCGCTGGTTCTGGGTGCATTGGTTTGGTGCATCTAGAAGAGGTGAGAAAGGAGAGGCTAGAGTGGAAGGAGGTGCGGGGACATTTATTGGGGTAGCTGTAGGAAAGTTTACAACTGGTGATTTATTAGTTTAGATAGATGGCACTGCTGAAGATGCCATCACATTCTGGAATTAAAAGCCTGGATGATGGGAATCCTACCATCCATCTTCTCGATCCGTACCCCCAGATTCTCTCCACTGAAATTAACACAATTAAACACGATAGCTTAACGCTGGTCTAGAATAAAAAAAATCAATACTCGCCCTGTTCGTCATCACTCGATTCATCCCCAGTTCCCATCCCCTCCGTCCCCATCCCCAGCTCCTCGCCCGACCCATCACATCGTGCCTCCACATCTCTCCGTCATCGCCGTGCCTCGAAGCTTCTCCGTCGTCATCGTGCCACAACGTTGCCCCCTTTCGCAACCTCCCTTCGGCGCACGCTCCAGTACAGAACCGAGGGTTGGCGGCGCCTGGAAAGCTCCGGCCTCTAGGTACACAACGAGGCGGCGGTGCACGCCTCTCCTGTCCTGCACCTAAATTGGGCGCACCGGCACCATAGAGGATAGCTGCCACGTCACTGGGAGTACACCATCGCTTTGCTGTTACCTGAGCCTCCCGCTCCTCTCTCTTGGATCTTATGCACCTCCTCTACACGATCACTGCTCTCGTGCATCGTCTGCAGCTTCTCACCAAGTTCTGATACCACTTGTTACAGTCCTCCCAACTGTGCCCAGGATTTTTATGACCATCTCTTAGCACCTGCGGACACCTCTGCTCTCATCGCCGTCCTCACTCTGTGATCGTGGTTGTAACTCCTTACGACCACAGCCTCTACTCCAGCGGACACCTCCGCTCATCACCTTGGTCGTAACTCCTTTACGACCAGGTCTGCTGCTCCTGCAGACACCCTCCACCCGATCGCCGTAGTCATAACTCATTTACGACTATGTTTGTGATCCCCTTCTCGCCGTGGTCGTAACTCCTTTACGACCACATCTGTGATCCTCTATTCGTCGTGGTCGTAACTCCTTTACGACCATTTCTGTGAATCTCTACGATCTCATCGACCGCTTGCGACCACACCGGTCACCTCTTCTGCGATCACCTTGATCGCCCACGACCACCCTGATCGTCCACAACCAAGCTGGTCACCTGCCTCCTCTGCAATCATGCCGATCGCCCACGACCACGCTGGTCGCTCCATGCTCTGCGGTCACACCGACCGCCTACGACCACACTAATCGCTCTATGCTCTGCGGTCACGCCGACCACTTACAACCATACTGGTCACTCCATGCTCTGCACCTCCTCTGCGACTACATCGCCTCCACTCGGTGTTCCTGCGACCACACCGGTTGCCCTCTTCCCTGCACCCTCTTTGCGACTACATCTCGTCGACTTGGTGCTGCTCGCTGCTCCTCTCGGTACAATGGTTTGCCCTTTTATTCCCTGCTCTTTGATCACAGGGCGAACTCGACTACGACTCGGATACAAAGTCATACTTGACTACGACCACGACAACTGACTCGAACTCAGACTACGATAGAGTCGTACTCATACACGACCACCAAGACTGACTCGACTACGACTTCGACCACCAACTTGTACACGACTACGACTTCTAAACTGAAAATAATATTACAAACTCTAACAGTTACTGTGGTTGCCAATCCTTTTTGTATGATGAACATGGTTTCAGCTGCCATTGTAATACCTACTTTGGTCTACATTAGGCATTCCAATTTCAGTGCTTAACTAATACATAAGTAGGCAATTACCAGTGTACATTGTTGGTTATTCGGCTACAGAGATTTGGCTATCCTTTTCTTGTAGTGAACATTGCATTCACAGTAAGTGTGTAGCAGCAGCAGCAGCAGCAGTAGTACTTATTTTGGTTCAGAACTGACACTTTCACAAAAGCCTTTTAACATCTGCCATGTTTTCTCGGAAAACACAAGGTAATGCACTACAATTTCTTTCAGGTTGATAGAAATAGTGGAGTTAATGAAGCAGGGGGGCAAAGCGCGTCCTTGTCCGCAAGAACGTTACAGAAGGATGCACCCTCAACAAGCAGACATTTGCGCCATTTTACAAAGATGTGCTGAAGATCACAGGAACACCGCGCGCAGCTCCAGCCCAAATCATCAGTAGGTCATCGCCATCAACATTTGGCTGTGACAAGTACTGCTGCCTGACCCGAGAAGACATCGTTCGCGTCCTCATCAACTGCCTCGGTGCCCTTGCACCGATCCCATTGCAGCCAATATCCGGCATTGTGCCTTTTCCAAGGTCTACGACTTTCAGCAGCAGGAGAACTGGGTTCTCGGCGAGCCTTGCCAGCCAGATGGTGGCGAGCCACCGGAAGAGCGTGGTGCTGACCTGCAAGACTACAAGCTCGCTCGCCGCCGTCATGGCGCAGAGGCTGTCGCACAGGGCCACGCACCTCTGGGTCACTGAAGGTGGCGACGCTGAGGAAGCCGTCTTGGTTGGCATGGTTGGGTACATGGAAATCTTCAATGCAGTAACCATGGGTGTTGTTCATCCTGATTGGAGGCTGCAGATTCATGTTGCGTTTAGGAAACTTTGGCAATTGGATGGATTTTGGGGCGCACTGCTTTCTTGATTGATTTACCAGCTTTTTTTTGCCGGGCCGGCAGGGAGGCTGCGGCCAATTTTATCGAGAGCAGAGCAGCCAGGCTGTTGGCACAGAGTAGCGAGGAACTAAAAAATCAAGCCCTATTAGCTGGTGAGATTACATTGCAAGCACAACAACTGATTGGTTTACTAGTTAGAACTAATCACAACAACTGATTGGTTTACTAGTTAGAACTATGTTAACTGTATAGCTGTTTCGATGGTTTTTCTATAAGGTGGACGATAATGTGTTTAGGTTAAAAAAAAGGAGACCAAGTAAGTGTGAGCTTGGCTTGTTGAAGCCTTCACTCCAATTTTGTATGCAGTTTGCTCTCTCTTTCTTTTCAACAGAGAAAGGTCAATTATGTTGTCTCCTGATTGTTTTCTGCTGCATAAAGGTTAGGAGTGATTCTGTAAGCAATTGCACAAAGGTACTTAGTAAGTATATCAGATAAGGATAAAATACAATGTATTGTATAGTCACTCTTGCAACAGTGAACAAACAGGAATTCAAATCATCTGACAGAAGGAAAAATGTATCATTCCGCTTCTGGGGGAGGCCTGTGATAGCAAGTGATATTTTGTTGTAATGGTAATGTTGTTTCACAGGTATCCCACACTAATCCTTCCTTAACTCAATGCACTCACGGTTGGTGCCGGAGCTGTTGATGACTACAATTTCCAATCTATCTCCCTGTAAAATTCATGGAACAATAGTACTTGAGTGAGAATATTTAAGTAGCCAATAGTAATCATTGAGCATCTAAGGGCAAGAAAGCAGCATACAGTGTATATATCTCGCTCTGTGGCTGATGCAAAGACGTCCTTCACCAGATCAACTGCATCCGATTCAGACAAGGGCGTCACTGCATCCTGCATAATTAGCATGGCATTAGAGTTCTGATACATCAAAAGAATTATATATTGCAACTCACAGCAAAAGGTTATTTTGTTTATTTCATTTTCATATATGACTATTTGCTTCTCAAGAGCCTATCATTATTAACTACAATTGGCCACTGCAGGGCTAACAAAACATCTCAGAAGAGGATTAAACCAAAAAATAAGTCTAGTGTGCCAACCATTTATTAACATGAGTATATAACTCACCCGAGCTGGCAGTAGTAGAGGACTAGGTGATTTCAATTGGTTGTCTAGAACAGGCATCATCAACGCTGAACCTGTTCCCTGAGCACTATAACCAGTACGCTCATACGAGCCAACAGCATCGTACGTGAAGACACAGCCTTTACCTGTGAAAGGAGAAGAAATGCTCAGAGGCATGATCATACTGAGCGATCAGTGTAAAAAAAAGAAGTAACCTGAACAATACCTTGGCTGTCCAGTCCACCCAACACATTGAAAGCATAGTATGGGAAGAATCTTTTATAGTAGAGAGTGTTTGACAGTAACTGCGCCATCGCTGGGCAGCTCATCTTCTTGTTATGGTTATGTTCATAGACCTAAAAACCCAGAAATGTCAACACACCAGAAACTTGTACTGTTACGATTCAGGATTACATAAATGTTACTCGTACAGTCTGCAGACCCATATTAAACTGAATAATGGACCATGTAAGAACACACAATCTTCAAACCTCATGGTGGTTCAAGTTAACATAAAAACAGAACATTGGATCACAATCGCCGGATAATTTATCAGAGTATCACAATAAGTTCATTGAAAGAGGGTTAATAGATGGATTGAGAGCTCAGTCAGTCATTAGACTTACCAATTCCTTTGCAGCCAGGTTCTTCTGCAAAGCTTTGATATCGCCTTGAAATCCAGATGAGGCCAAAACACATTTGTCCGCCCTAATTGAAGGGGAGCAGAGAGAACAACATTAGCACATTCATTCAGCAATAAAGCAAGCTTTCAGATTAGGATAGACCGGTTGGCTCAATGTTTGCCTATAAAAATGATAAAACTCACTATGTTGGGTCCAACAGAACTACTTCTGTTTGCAACAGTTACTTGTAAACTAGTGGATCATAGGATAAGGTATTTGGACTAATTTTTCATCAGGTGATACATCCCGTTTATTCCTAGCATTTATACAGTTTCAACTACACAAAATGGATCTTCAATTCATCAGTAGCACTAGCCCTTTTTTTTTCTACACAATCGGCAAGATTTCAGCAACAGAGCATGATCCATCTTTGCAAATTCTCACCGAGCTGTATAACGGATGTTGCAGAACATGTAGAACCACTGATTCCCAAACAGTCATGGTTTTTTCGGCCAAAAACCAGCTGGCAACCGGTATTACCGGGTTTACCGGTGACTCCTGTAGACATCCAAACCGGCTCCAAAAATTCATTTTGTATAAATTTTATAAAATTTAGAAGGAATTTTTGCCAAAGTTTGCTTAAAAAAATTTGAGCGATATTTTCAACCAATTTTCGGTCGGTTATCGGCGATAACCAGCCGGTATGAATTTAAATTTTAAATTTCTTTTGAATTTTTATACTGAATTTCTCTAAAACACCGAAACCGGCTAAACCGGACGTACCGGTCCCTCGGTTAAAAATAAAAACCGGTAAAAAAAACCCTGCAAACAGGAAGCACAGTATAAATAAACTCACTAATTTACCTTCCAGCCAGCTAAGAATCACACTCCATCCGTACACAAGGACTATTACGGCGCTAACCAAAGCGTCCTTATTAGCACACAGGCACAGGGCAACCAAAACCAAGCAGTCGGACTAGGATCTCGCCGAATCCGAAGCCAACCTCTCCTCTAATCAACAATCATACATGGGACAGAGGGAGGGTTGGAAGGAAACATACAGGCTAAATATCTTGGAGTGGTCGCGGCTGAGGACGCTGTATCCGACGGAGAGGCGGGTGTCGGCGGCGACGACGCAGTAGCTGGCCCCCGCGATGGCCACGCACGTGCCGCCGTTGTTCTCGTACGGATCGAACCTCGCCACCATCGCCTCCGCTCAGAGAGAAGGATCGGGAATCACCTCGCTCTCTCTCGAGTCTCTTCCGATGTCTCTGCGCTGTTCTTTCTTCTTCTTTTTGCTCTTGGATAGGAAGCGCGGTGAGGAGGAGGAGGAGGCTTCGCCTTAAAGGCAAGAGAGGCGCCGCGGGAGTCGGTTGGTTCTCTTCTTGTGCCGCAAGAAGTCGGCCGGCTTGGTCGCTGCCTCGGTGTTTGAGACAAGCCTGAGCCGTAAGTGGGCCGGGCTGGGCCGTTTTCGGCCACGGAAAAGAGATTCAGGTGCCGTTCCAGACGACTATAGTTTCTAACGTTCTTTTAGTTTTTAGCTTATGTAAATTAGAAGTTATATGAAATATATCGACTTTTAATTTTAGTTTATTTTAGATTTCTTTTTTATTTTCTTTTTGTCTTTTTTCTCTTATTACTTTGTTTTTTCTGTGATGATATAACTGTTTTTAAAATTTTCTCAATGTTTTTCTCTTTTTTCCTTAATTTTTCACAAAAAGGTAACAACCGCTACAGTGTAATTTTAACTAAAAGTCATAGGTACAACCTTAAGCCATAAGTTAGTTAGAACACCACCTCAAATTGGATTAAGGGATCCAAAGGGTACAAATTCAATTGGAGCTTTGTATTTGTATCAGATTTGAATTTGCTATGAAGATTCAGAATGGAAAGCTCATCTTTTTTGGGGGGAGGGGGGCAGGGTATACGTTTGGCTGTTTTTTTAACGGTTTTTTAAGTTTAAAATTATATGTATCGTTGATATCGATATCTCAACTATATAAAAAAATACAAACAAAAATCATCATCTATAGTAAAAAAACCATAAACCAAAGAACATGCTGTCAAATCAACCTAAATGTGCCCTTCTGATTCCGTACTGCCGTCGAATTAATATATAGTTTCCAAGGCCTTCTCTCTTCTGCAGTTCTTGTTGGATTTCAGTGAAGCGCCAACGCCTGGCCTCAGTGCATTGGGAGAAGAAGCATATCAGGACCAAGGAGGAAACAAAAGATAAAAATTCATTTCAGACATGGAGACGATTGTTCCGGAGTTGCATTCGATCAACAAAAGCACACATAATCTTCTTTCTTTTCTCTGGAAAAGGGAGGCATGTACTTAGTTAGCACTGCTGTAAAGTCCCAGTCACCTCGAGTGGGCAGAACGCTGGAAGCCTGGAACAGCTCAGCTCCATCGTGTGCCAGTGCCCCAGCTGATAAGCCGACTGCGATCGAGTAGCAGTAAGAGGAGTCACCACTACGTACTGAACACTAGTGATATCTCCAACCATGGCCACCTGCACTTTCATATTTTCCTTACCATCTAGCTAAAGGTACCTTTACCTGTCGTCTCTTTCTCGTGTCGGCCCGGTTGTTATTTTTCTTTGCGATTGGTCACCGTCTTAAAAAAACATAGCACAAAACTATAGTTACAGTTTAAAAGACCATCTTAAAAAGTATAGCACGAGATTATAAGTTATAATCTAAAAAAATTGTCTATGTTAAACCACGAGAAATTCCAAGGTCCTTGAAAACTTTGTGAACCAATCACAAGTGGATACCAATTGATACCAAATTGGATACTGATTGCTTCATATTGGATCGGATTGGATTTAGGCCCAATGGTAGCTTTGTTTTGTTGGACTGGAAAACGGTAGATGGCAGAGTCGTTTCTGTTGGGTTTTTCAAAACCCTAGATTGATTCCGTAGAGACTTTTAGTCTATCGTTTATTTCTCTATTTTATTCGTGATGTCGCTCACAATGCATAATAACGCTAGAGGGTAGGGATCTATTTATAGACTTCATTTTCAGATATTACAAAGTGATCTACCTGTTTTCGATATCTCGTAAGACTCCTGAACTATGTCACCAACCACGATCAGACATGCCAGTTTTATGAGTCTAAAATATATTAGTTCCAAGTATACATGTGTGAGTCATGCGTCATGATCAAATTGTTTATGAGATCAATTCTAATAAAATCATGTGGTTTAACAACCTACGGAGTCGATCCTGCAAAACAAACCCAGCTATTCCACCCTGTGCTATACCCGGGTTAACAAATGCATGCATATTAAATTTTAATAGACTTGATCTTAACATATATGTCTGCCATATTCCAGCACATCCGTCCTTGGCACCTCGAGTATTAATTCCTTGAGTTAAGTTCCACATCAAAATATTATCTATCACTTGTATCAATAATATAAATAATTTCACATTGAGTAAAACAAACAATAACCACAATAAATATTGAAAGCCAAATAAAAATCCAAAAGTTTCAATTATGTACACTAGTCATCAATCTATGCAGCTACACGAGCTACATATTTGTAATGATTTTAGTATAACATAAATTTTGAATTATATGTATTTAGATAGCAAGGTTTTATTTTGAAAATTTGGTCCAAATTTGGAACATTTTAAATGAAAAAAAAATCAAAATTTGACTCTCTAATTTTAATTCTAAGTTAAATTTACTTTTTTGTATAGGTAGGTAGCAAGGTTTCAGTTTGAAATTTTGGACCAAATTTGGGAAGTTTTAAATTTAAAATTTCAAAATTTTGATTGTCTAATTCTAATTTTATTCCAAAATTTCCATGAATCTTTTAATTCGGAATTCACATATACTTGGCATACGACATGTTTTTGAATTTCTGTTGCAAATTTAAATGTTCTTACATGTTCGATTTCAATTCAAACTTGTAGATATTATTCCAGACATGGCACTGCAGCAGTCTATATTCCGAAAGTACTATTTTATTAAAGGGAAATTCCTACTTTTTAGAGAAACTATCATATCGCTTTTTGTGGGGTTTAAACTTTTAAGTCTTATCTCACGTTCTCCAACATGAATACGCGGTGTCTTAATTTTAGACTGGCAATGGATTGAATGATATATTTTAGAAAATATATTACTATAATTTTTATGTAGAATAGTAACAGTTAACAACAATATTTACTACAATATTTTGCATTATATATAGCAAGTATAGAGAACGCTGCGTAGAAGTACATCTATTTCACAGTGTATGTCTATTTTATTGGGATACCTTGTCTTACAATATAAGTCCAACAACAAAATCAAAAGTGTGGCTATTGCAAAATTTTCACTCTCTACCCATGCTTTAATACAATAAAAGATGTTGTGATGGTTATAGTATATTATTTAATATGGATATGCATAGTATATTGTCATAAACTTTTTTTATTAGATTTTATGTCTTCTTATTCTATGTGCATGGTAGATTTATAGGGTTATGTTGTGATACGATTGGAATTCTAATATACTCCTTTGCTACCCGAAAGAGTCCGTACATCACTTTGTAATGTCTACAAACATCTCATCAACTTATAGGTAAATATTTTGGCTCTGTTTTTCTGGCTTTTCGCTTCTGCTTTTGGCTTTTCCAAAAGTCAAAAGGTCAAATGTCGAAACAGAGCAACATCTTAAAACATATTCTCCAAATGATCTTTTGAGTTAAAAACCGTATAAATCATTCATATCGGTATCGAGAAACACAAATAAAAGCTACCAGCCGTAAACATCATCGGCCACCAGCCTAAAAGATTTCTCCGCGAAAGAATGACTCGTAGCAGCCCGGGCGGCCTGTCATATCCCGCAGGAACGGAATCCCCGCTGTTCCCAAGTTCCGTGAAAAATGCAGATGTCAAACGTCAAGTTCGTGTTTGATTAGTATTTTCATTCAACTGCACGCTGTGTGATTTAATTCGTCTGAAAGAAATTAAGCTCAGAAACCCCTAGCATATAATTATATATGCACATGCATTTTCTTTAGAATCTTAACTGTGGCATAAGATGCATACACGATAGAGTTTCCCTTCCATACACTGTGTAACACTGTTATATGTACTAAGCATTTCTTCATCACGCGATGTCCAGAACTGCAAAATATGCAATGAGCACAGGCAAAGAAACCAGTGTTCCGAATATTACCCTGCAGCATGCACAATTATGTTCGCCAACGCAAGGAAAAACACGACATAATTGCTGTGACACTGATGAGGAGACTTACGCCGTGCTAAGTACATCGGCATGAAGCCCGTATTCCTTTGCAAAGACGAAGGAAGCAATAGCTTGTGGTAGTGCTGCCTGCATGCGTGGAGAACGATCGAGCAGTAAAAATCTTCAAATCAACAGCCCAATAAACAACAGCCTGGTCCAATGGTTCAACTTTTAAAAACTGTTTTTTTTAATTTTCTACAGTAACTAACTTTTAAATAAGGTATCTTTTTAAAACATAGTTTACAAGTTAATTATAGTACATATCGTAACAACTTTATTTATATCAGCTAAAACTATACGCAAGTTATTTGTATCTCCGTATTCTCTTTTATAAACAGCCAAAAGTTATAAACCACAACCATAAGTTATAAACCAAACCTAAAAATAACATGTCCAAAAAGGTTTCAGTTCCCTGTCTAGCACTTCAGTCCATGGTCGAGTCAGGACTCCAGCGTGTGATTTCTGCAGACACAAAACTCTTGCTTTCTAGCAACCGATAACTCCTCGATGGTTGCAATTTGCGAAGTTCTGTAGATCTGCTAAAGAGCAAATGTTATTCTTTTTGTTCATTTCCTGTCAGAGGCCTCAGCAACTCGACACATACGGGCATGCTCATCCCAAACATAGCAGCGAAGAGGCATGAACTGAGCAGGTCAGAAGTCATGTTTCCATATATTCATTCTCGACATTACAGAGCTAAAGGTAAACACAGGGGACTCGGGTACAGTACAAGGTCCATTTCAGTTATGGAAACTAGAGAGAGAAATGAGGATAGCACTCCGCCTCCTGGGCATGGGCTGACAACGGAATGTGCCAGTTGTTTCTTCAGCAAGCCCAGAACGACATGAAAACAAGCTTAGGGATGGTCTCGGTCTGTACTTGCCTCTAGGAGAGCAAGGAGACTAGCGAAACAAACTCCGATGTCATTCTGCCTTTCGATCTTGTGTTGATGACAAAATGTTCTGGGTACTTTCTGAGCAGCGCCAGAAGGCCATACCATGGCCTCCCCTTTGTTTCAGTCGGCGACCAGTCCTCTGGCGTTAGGTACTTCCGCACCCTGCTGTGGTGCCACACATTGCCAAACTGTTCAAGAAGCTGCAAGTAGTAAAACGAGTTGAGAGTCTGCATACCAAATTGCCAACAACGAGCTTTGCATGTGTGCACATGCCAGTGTGTGCAACTGTGCATATATGTGCAAGGAAAGGCAACAAGCAAAATGAGATGGCTAGGTGAAACCCAAGATCTGCTGATGCGGAAAATGATGCAGATATTATGGCAGGGGCACCGATAGGGTTGCCAATGTAACTGTGTAACAACAGTGCATTCATGTTTTATTGCTGAATTATTAGATGACTGGCTGAGTGAAGAAAAGGAGATATTCAGAAAAAAGGGATACTGCAAGAAGTTCTGAATTTATAGAAAGAAGCAATAAATAAGCAATGACAAGCGGAAGAAAATAATAAATCTGTAGCAGAAGGGGTCAAATTAAAACTAACTCCCCAAAATCTTTAGGCAGCTACTGAGGTCTAAAAGAAAAGAAATCACCATCTTCATGTCAAACAAAGAAGAACCAAAGCTAACTTTCTGGGTGCTGGTAACAAACCCAGCAAATGATCAACCCACTCTAAAAATGGAAGGTCTGGACATTTCTAAATAATAGAAAAACTTAGTCCTATATTTTATTTTTAAAATTTTTGGGACTTTTAATGCAGGTTACTATACACTACAAAAGCTTAAGGAAAAAATGGTTAGAAACTCATGTACAATTCTTATGCATGCATCTGTTCTGCCAAGCCCCATGTGACATATACAGTTAGATTCTTTTTTTAATCGTTTATTTTGTTAGAATGACAAAGGGCAACTACAGAATTTACTTATGAGTCTTCCCATTACTTGTAGAAGCAATTCTGTGGCTATCAGTAGAAAATCTTCAGTCACAAGATTCAGTGCAAAAACATGTTCCAAGTGACGAATAAATTGTATTTTACAAATGTACTGTTATGTACTTATGTGGGGGATTCAGTATAGTTGCAGAGGGAGGCAGCAGCAGTTGACGTCCATAAATCCAGCGGCATTGAAGGAGTTGGCATCAGCCGCGGTGACCGACAAAGCATGATGAGCTACAGTTGCGGCAAGGCAGCAGAGTTCAGCTCGGGAAGGGTGGTTGTAATAGGGAAGTCTTATGATTGTTAGCTTCCGTATCGGAGTCAAGATCCGAGTCTGCTTAACAGACCTGGTTAAATAGGATAAGTCGGTTTGGATTAGGTAAGGTCCAGTCTTATATATACAAGGGTTGTGCTGTAACTTGGGAAGACAGAAAAGGAAATAAATCTCAAGTTCTTTACTTGTTTATCCCGTTCCACTTCTTCCGCTGGCGATTGGCAGTCGCCAACTCGCCATGGCCCCTGGTCGCCGGAGCTCCCAGCCAAGGCCTGCCGTTTACCACAACTACTACTTACGGAGTGCTGGTTCCAACATGTACTGCTTTTTTTTTTTTGTTCTCGTATTTTGAGAAAAAAACAAGTTAGATAATCTCTCTGATAGTCAACATATGGTGGAGTTGTGATTCTCAATAATGCTCATGCTAGTGGGAGGGTGCTACTGTGCTAGCAGTCAAAGTAATGCATGTGCTAACAGTTTTATATCACACAGGCCCAAAATTGCATGCCTTTATATGATAGTTTTGACATGTTATCGTATATACACCTGCGAATAAGCTATTTATTAAGGTATGACAGTTGACTGCTAATGGAACAAGTAGCCACATAACCCAGACTACAGTCCAGATCATATGTGCTAACATGGAATAGTGCTCTCATGATCTGGATTATCTGGTTCAGATTGACAAGGCAGGGATACTAGCACCTGACTTCTATCCCAGTTGATATTCTTAAAATGTATGTTCATGTTATCACTTATTTCAATCAAAATTTCCTTTCTTAATGTTGTAAGTTTTAATCACATGGTACATCCCTTCAATGTAGACTTGCCTTTTCCAAGCCACAGAAGATGATTCAATTGTTTCACAGAAGACAATTTGGACAAATCAGGGGTAATAAATTATACTTTTACTGCAGCATCGAAATTAGACAGAAATATGCTTTTCCATAACAAACCTCTGTGTGGAGTTTTGCCATAGGCATCCATTCTCCGGGACCACAGAGGTCAGATAACACTGTCGCAACAGATGACACGACATCCTTCTCTTCTGTTTGCAGGATGTGTTGGTTGTCCATCTCCCTGTCACCCCTTGATCTTATTTCTGATCTATTGTCTGCACAAACAAAAGAAGCCAGCTGTGGTCAGATCAAACAAATATTTCACCATATGTGGTAAAAATAACAATTTTGGTCTTTTAATGGACATAGCACCAAACAAACAGAATACGGTAACAGTTTTTGAAATAGAAGATCCATAATTGCAAACAGGAACAAGGGATAGCAGGGGTTTGCCAAACTTTACATCATATCATTTACTAATTTTAGTTCTTGATGTCTACTGCTGTGCTATAGAGATAGGAGTAGCCTAGGTCATGCATTTAATTTATTGCTGGATATTCAGATTAAAAAAACTTAGATGCAAGATGTGTCAATTCAGATATAAAAGATAATGTTCTTACAGAATTGCGTTTTCAAATAGGATTTGCAATAGCATCTAGATAATGCTATATTCTTGTGCAGTAAGCATACGATCAGAGTTCTTTAATAGAACTATGAGAGTTAAAATTTCCTATAACAATTTATTTTATGTTATAATGTGGATATTCTATATCTTTTCGCTATCTAATATGGAATGTTGACATAAACCTTATCTTACTTTGGTGGCCATAAGTTGCAACATGCAAATTACTATACAAAAATGTACAGCTCGATTGAGTGATTAACCAAGCAAAATCATCATCCACTCTACTTATCTTTTAGAAGAAAAGGATAGAGGATGAGGAAGGGAAAGTAAATCAAATAGAAGTGCAGAGCAAGGATTATGTACCACCTTCACCCAGCATTCCTATTGCTTCAACATTGATTCGGTGCCCACCATAGATGTCCGACTCTCCGGAAGACTTCTTGGTTCTCTTTATCAACCTTCCCCTCATTCCAATTTCATTGACACCATTCCCAATGTCATCACCCTCCCGGCCATAATCACCTTCAAAGGAGCGGTTATGAAAATCGGACAAACGAGGGCGGCCTGGCCGCACATAGGATGGTGGTGGGAGCTGTGATGGGATAATAGGAGCATGTCGAGCAGCGGCAGCCGAGGCAAAGATAGAGCGAGTGGGCAGTAGAAAGTAAAACTTCTTGTCTCCAATCTGAAGGAGGTCCTGAGAGTCAAGTTTAACAGGCGGGTTCCCAGGGAGGTGCAGAACACCCTCAACAAGGCAGCCATTCTTGCCAATGACATCGAGCGCAAATCGGCGGCGCTGAAAGTCATAGAATATCCGCGCATGGTGGCGGGAGATGTTCATGCCTCCACCAAGGCTCGACAGATCCACATCCACTGTTGATTTCTTGCTGTTGCGCCCCAGCATGATTGAGTAAGTTTGCATGTAGTACTCGAAATCCTCACCCTGAAGCTTTGCAAACCCTGCCTCCACTTCACCTTCCCCACCTGAAGATCCGGCAGGCATTGCACTAGTACCCAGGGTAGCCATCTCCAATATATAGTAGGAAGAACAAAGAAATGCTTCTGCCCTTTCAGCTTCTTCTTCTACAAAGAATAAATCAGAGGGCATGTTAAGCACAGCATGGTTACATCACTACAGGGGAACTTAAAGTGGGGAAAATTTTGGGCAAACAAGCTGCTATTAGAACAACAATCAAATCGAATACGCAACTAATTGGATGGGTCCGAGTATATAGGTGGGAAAGAGAAAGATTTGGATTTGGTTGCTCACTGCAAAGAACGAAGCACTCGACAATCCAAGCAAGCTACGCTAGGGCTTCCGTGCCAACAGAAGAAATCAGCCTGGATGGATCTCCCACTCCACCGCCAGCTCCTGCTGCTGCTGGGTACAATCGCTTGAGTAACTGGGGCTGATTTGAGGAGAAATGGGTAGGATTGAGAAGAGATTGGAGGAATTTAGGGATAATTGACAGACTTGGTGGAGGAAGAACCGAAGAGGTCAGAAGAGGAAAAACAATGGAGACAGGGCAAATGAGTTCTACTTCGGAGGACTCACCGGTCGAGAAGATGCCGCCGACTTATGGACCGGCCGAAGGGTCGACGCCGGTGATCCGCCCAGTAGGCCGACCGCCGACGGCAAGAAAGAACGACGGGGAAGGAGAAGCCACTGATCTGTTCGACTGTTTTTTTCTCCTAATCTTTTCTTTTTCCTTTTCGAAAGCTTCCTGACTGTCCCATTCCCTGCCTTCTTTTAATTCTTTTTCCCTTTCGTTGTTTACTATCTTGTGTTCCTTTTCTTCCTTTGAATCTGCAATTATTTTTCTGTTTATGCCTAGAACTTGTTAAAATTTATTTACTACTTGTTTCTAATTGAAAGCTCGCAAGATCTTCGATTAGCTCGTTTTCTTATACCCAACGTCATCATGATTCATGGGTGTGATAGTCGTGGAGAATTTCTTGATCGTCTTTATGCCCAACGTCAGGGGCGGATTTGGGCCCCTGGCAAGGTGGGCTCTAGCCCGGGGCGTGAGAAAATGGCCCAGGTATAGCCCAGGTATTTTCAGCCCAGCCCGGGGTATTATAACTAGTTTCAGCCTAGGTAGCCCATATAATATTTCAGAATTGAATCACTGAGCCAGCGGCCCAGCAATCTCCGCTCTGCCTGGTCTTCACGCGGCCCACCACTCCCACCACAGTCTTCGCGCAGCCTAAGCCTTCACGCGCCGCCGCAGCGCCGGTCTCTCAACGCGAAACCCTAGCGTCTCGTCACCGGTAGCAGCAGAAGGCAAGCAGGCGCCGATCCAGCGCTGCCGCACCGCACCGCACCGGCGCATCGCAACCGCTCGTCGCCTCCGCGGCTCCGCCGTCTCAGATCTGCGCCGCTCCAGCGCCGCCTCGTCGCCTCCCTCCGCCGTCTCAGATCTGCGCCGAGCTGTCTCAGATCGTCGCCTCCCTCCGCCGTCTCAGCTCGTCACCAGCACCGCCTCCTGGTGCCGCCCCGCCTCCTGGGCCAGCGCCCCTCCTCGGCTCCTCCTGTCCTGCGCCGCCCACCTCCTGGCCAGGCGGCTAGCGCCGGCGTCACCCCCTTGCAAATTCAGGTTGATGTTATTGTCTTTTCCCCTTGCAAATTTGAGAGACTGAGAGACAAGTTAAATTCTAAATATGGAGATACAGAAAGCTGAAATTTATGCCATTATAGGGATGGAGGCTTCACGTGTTTTATATGAAATATTTTCAGGACTTCTATGCTTTAGTTGACTGGGCATTCAGGCTAGATCCGCTGAATTGTATAGAAATGCATGGCATAACAGATCGCTATCTTTCTGGTCAGAAGGCAGAGGTTGCAGGATATGTACATGTCTATCCAGATTCCAATAGTAATTTTGGTTATCTTCTAAAAATCCAAACAAAGCACTAATGAAAATTCAATTTTAGGATTAGATTTTTAACATGTAGCATTTACAGTTCAAGTTTAGTGGGGGTTTATGTATAGGGTCAGGATTTAAGCTTTGGGTTCAGTACACTTTTGTCTTTAGAGTTGAGTGACTTGAGGCTAAGGTCCAAGTTTAATGCAATTTATCATTTTGGGGTTAAGGTTTGGGCATAATTTTAGTTTGATTATCAGGAGTTAGTGCCAGAATTTTCCCGGAGCAGCACATTTGGTTTGAATTTTGATCTGGGTGGGCAAACTTTCAAGTGATAAATACTCAGTTTCAAAGTACATAGGAAGAAACATAGATATGGCAATTCTGTTACGCCTAATGTTGTAGACTGACGGCCCTCTTTTGGTTTAATAAATGGCTATTTGGCTATTTGCTAATATTTTGCTATTTTGACCTAGACCCCAACTACTTGTTATCAGACAATGTCGAGCGGTACATTAGCTCATTGGGATTCAGTGCAAAGGTACTATGTGCTTATATCTCATCTTTAAGCTTTGATTTTCGTTACTGTTCAAGTATTTTACTATAAATTGACGTTAGTTAAGAGTCTAGAGTTTAGCCCGGGGCGTAACCAAATTCTGGATCCGCCACTGCCCAACGTCATCACGGTGGTGATAGACGGCGAGAGTTTCTTGATCGTCCTCTTAACTGTTCTGCTTGGTAGTCACCGTCGAGCTAAGAAGGGGATCAGATTAGGCGAGTTGCGAGGGTTAGCTTGGGCTTTCGAAGCATTTTTCTAGGGAAATGTCTCGCAATTTTTCTAGGCTCGTTCCAAACAAGCATGTTGGTTTTTTAATGTGATTTTTTCTTTTTTTTATTTCTTTTTTCTTTGCAAAACTGTTTAGAACACATGGTATTCCTAAGAGCAACTCCATCCCATTAGTCATTTCTCCCTCTCTATTTCCTAGGATGAAGAGGCTAGCTATTATTTTCAGCTCTCTATTTGAGTTAGCATTCCAACGGCCTAGCTATTTGAGAAGCGAGTGAGGAGGCGCTCGCCAAATCTAGCTAGCGGCCGGGAGAAAATAGCGACTCGATAAAAATGAAGAGGAGGATAAAGAACCGGTTGGAGTCCATTTCTTGAGTCATATTAGGTAAATATACAATGAAGAGCAGGATAAAGAACCGGTTGGAGATACCCTAATACGGTGTTTTTATTTTTATTTATTTTCTTTTTTTAATTGAATATTTCAAAAAAAACTAACAAACGTTATAGTATCTTTGGACATTGATTGCTAAGTATGATCGAATTGATAAGAGACTTAAAAAGTGACAGTGAAATTTAAAGCTCAGGTGCGGTCAACCAAATTTTGAGCAAACATTGTACTGGTTAAATGTTTGGATCCGTTTGGAACTTAGAATTCTGATAATACTTGGATTGTATTGTTTCCTGCAGTACATGTCCTTAGGTTGTGAAGAGCCAAAGTTAGAGAAAAAAAATGATTAACCCATAAAAAAGAGGAAATTCGAATCATTGCAATAGCTCAGCACAACTTCGTTAATCAAGTTTGGTTTTCTTGGTGTAGTGTTTGTCGATATCTTACCACACTTTTATCCCCATATTCCAGCAACACTAGTCACGGTTTCTAACTAAATTTTGCCACGCTTAGAGTGATTTATCCTGACTAAATTTTGCCACGCTTGAGTGATTTATCCACCACAAACAGTGTGCCGCATCGTGTACCACACTCTAGTATATAACATCTCGAACTTTATTTCAAAATCCGTCCAACGTCTTGAATTATGAAACCGGACATTTGACCCTCCCGAACTTTACAATCCAAATTAAATAACACTCTAGTCCGGTTTTAAATGGTGGTATTACCCGCGTGACGTGATAAGTATATAGCTTTATCTCTTGATCGGTTCGGCTTGGGCCCTGATCAATATGGCTTCAGCTTATTTTTGCACTATTCATAAATTTCGTCTTTTTCTGAACTTTTGGCTTTTTTTTGAGTTTTTTTACCGGTTCTTTTTTTCCTCGTATTTGTTTACATTATACGTGATGGGCTAATATGTTTTTTCTATTTTTAAATTTTTTTTAAATTTAATTATGGTAAATAAGCTTCTGTCAGCTACAGTGCTTTTTTCAGCTAGCTACAGTGTTTTCAGCCATAAGCCATGAGGCTTTCAGCCGAACCGATCACCACCTTGAGCTTCTGGCTTCTGGCTTATTTCTCACTATTCATAAATTTTGTCTTTTTCTGAACTTTTGGCTTTTTGTTGAGCTTTTTTGCTGGTTCTTTTTTTCCCGTATTCGTTTGTATTATACATATTGGGCTAACATATTTTTTATATTTTTAAATTTTTTTAAATTTAATTATGCTAAATAAACCTCAGTCAGCTACAGTGTTTTTTCAACCAGCTACAATGTTTTCAGTCATAAGCCATGAGCTTTTAAGCCCAACTGATCACCACCATAACATGACACGATGATCAAGTTTAGGTGAATGATAGGTGGGATCTACAAATACTTCTCCCTCAAACGGTCAAACCAAAAGAGAGGGGGACTACAGTAGTTGGTGGGCATAGCTCAGCGGGGAATAAGCTCTCGTTGGTTTCACATGTTATTGACCTAACTTGGCTAGTGCGTCATCCTACGTGACAAAATCGTCTACTCATTATACCACACGAGCAATACCACCGTGCGAAACTAGGTCTAAGTATTATTTAAATTGGATTGTGAAGTAAGGAGAGTTAAATGTCTAATTTCATAATCATGTTGGATGGACTTTCAAATAAAATGTAAAGCGTTAAGTGCACTTATTTCTTAAAAAAAGAAATTAGCAAAATGTAGCTTCCCCATCTTGAATGATTGATGGAGTTATTACATGAGACATGACATGAGTACACTGTGTCACGTTCGGAGGTAGAACGGAACTCCCGTCCCGTCCCGTCCCCTTCTCTCAGCACGAAACCAAGGAGCACCGCCCGTACGCCGCCGCCGTCGCAGCCACTCGGCGGAGGAGGAGGTCGAGAAGAAGAGCAGCAGCGTCAGATGGGGGTCCTGTGCCACGGCTCGGGATGGTGCCTCTGCTCCGGCGGGGCCAAGCTGGAGCGGATCAAGTCCACCATCCTCGCCTCAAAGGGCGCCGCCGTCGCTGCTGTATCCTTCCCCGGCAGTGGAGAGGCGGGAGGCAAAGGCGGAAGCGGCTTCCTCATCCACCGCGGCCTCCTGCTCACCACGCACGGCACCATCCCCTCGGCCGCTGCGGCGGGCGCCGCCGAAGTCCGGCTCAGCCACGGCCGCCTCCCAGCCCGCCTGGTGCCTCAGAGGTAACAAACCCGCAGCCATTTCTTGGGTTTCCTGCTTCCCTTCCGCTTGGGGTTGTTTGGATGTGCAGTGCGGTGCCAAATGATTTACATTTTTGCGGTGGTTTCGCCCGGTAATCGCTTGACTTTGCAATGCGCTATGGCAAGATTCGACTTTGATAGCGAATGCAACGGCTTTAGCAATTTATTTTCGCTGCACTCGTACTCGGATTTCTCGATGTTGCACCGTGGTGTCGTGGTGTAAGAAGATCTAATTTTCGTCTATAAATGTAAAGCTGATAGTTCTCTTTAGTAATTCCTAGTTGCAATGTTGTTAGAAATTCAAGTTTCTGGGTGAATTTATGGGTCGATGCCATGTTGGTTTCTGCATTTGAGCGAAAGGACGTTCTGCTTGCGCGAAAGCTTAAGACTTGGGGCCATTGTGGTGGGGTTGACTTCCATATGACTCAGGGGATCATTTGGGCTTGTGGTCATGGACCTGGACAGGCTCGATGTTATTAATGCATTCAGTGATTGTAGCCATGGTACGTGCGAGCGGGGATAAGATTTTGATTTATTTTGTTGTTGAGGATCAAATGCAACCAGGTATAGATAGATTATGATGTCTTGTTAATATGATTTTGGTGGGACTAAAGATCTAGCAGATTTATGGACAGCTTTAAGGTAACCAATCTATGTATAAATAAAAAACTGGTGATATTCAGGCACCTATTTCGTTTTAAGGCAAGAAATCCCACAATAATCCTAGAAAGGAAAAAAATCCTAGAAATTCTCATATTAATCAAAAGAAAAAGAGAATTATCTCTACCACTTATTTTGGTAGGGCCAGATTATAACGGTGCAAATTAATCATATATAGATATTAGAGTTATATAACAAATATAATTATATTTCAATTATAGGAAGTAGAGTTGTATATTAAAGACAATTGTATCATAATACCTAGCCATGCAGTTGCGCGGGTAAATCTGCTAGTTACTACCAAATAGCAAAGTTGTCTGACCGCACAATGTGTAAGTCAGAAAGCCTTGTTGTCATTTGTTGAATTACGAAGGATTGAAATCGATTTTTGTACAATAGTTAACATGAAAGCTGGTATAGCTGCATAGGATCACCTCACCTCTCTGTACAAGTAGGCATAAATTCTCTTGAATTTTGGATGCCCAACTAGATAAGAATCAATGGGAGGTAATATCTGCTGAAAGTGGTCCCTGATTCACTTGATTGATGGGCGTAGGACACGTTTTTAATGCATTCTTAACTCACGATGGGATCAGTCTGTATTTCCTCTAGAAATATTTATTGACCAACAGCCCAGCAACATTCCAACTTAGTTATGCTATTTACAAAGAAATGAAAGGCAATTTTAAAGAACTAATTCTTGTGAAAAACAAAAAATAGATGTGGTGCACATTCTCTTTGCTGTTAAAGCTTCAGTAAGCTTAGCAAGTAGTTACTTTGGGGTTGCATTTACTCAAATGAGACTTTTATTTTACATGCCTTTGCTATGACATTTTATCACTTCTAAATTTTGTTTCTTTATTTCAGATTCTTTATTACTAGTCCCATTCTTGACCTTACAATAGTCGGGCTTGACGTCGTGGATGATGACTCAAATTCACATGGGCAACAGCCTCATTTCCTGAAAACCTGCTTGAATCCCAGCTTGGAGCTTGGCAGTACAGTTTTGCTCATGGGCCACACAAATAGAAGAGATTTGGCGGTAGGCGAGGGGAAGGTTGTAATATCAACGGACAACCTTATAAAGTTCTCAATTGATGAAGTGTCATGGCGTCCTGGTTCTGCTGGTTTTGATATGCACGGGAATCTAGCTTTTATGGTCTGCAACCCAATGAAGCTTGCACCTTCTACACCTACAGGGTATGCTTCCGCATCATCAACTGCACTCCTTGCATCAAAGAAGGATGTGCCAACACAGTTTGGGATCCCCATTCCCGCAGTATGTGAATGGCTAAGACAGCACTGGAGCGGTAGCTTGGAAGATGTTAGCAAGCCAATGTTGCCTCCTGCACGATTAATATCTGCCGGACAACAAAGTGAGCGTTCTTCTCTCGGTCATCTTCATTATATTAAAACCATGGAGCGAGACGGCGGCGATGTACTGTCATCATCACAGATAGCACCAGGACCGACATGGCAGCATGGATCATGTAGTTCAGCATCTGCTAAGATTATGTGTGGTGAAAACGATTCTGTTAATTCACACTCTTTTCACGAGCTGCGAGATCCGACTTCACAGATGTCCAAACCCAAGAACGGGCAATCTGCTTCAATTATGGATGTTAGCTTTCCTCCAGGGCATCCAAGGTCTATTTGCCTACCACTTCCTCTAAAGCAAATGATGTCCGATGAGAATAAGGTCAATCCGAACTGCTCAGTTTCACATGAATCACGGCTAGCTAATGTGCGAATCAACTGTGAAACTCTTCACAATGTTGCTTACCAGGAAAATTGCTGGAGTGAGGTGCAGTCCAGTTCCTCTCCTCTGGAGATATCAGAATTAGGAGACGAGAGGGATGGTTTTAGCAGTGGGGAGGAGACAATGTACTCCGCGGAGACTAGGGAAAGCCGAAACATTCCAAGTCCAAAGGAAAAGAGGCCCGAGATAGTTGGTAGATCACAGAGTTTTGTGAATTATAACAGATGGGATTCGCCTAAAAGTGTTGAATCTTCGAAAGGGGTCCCCTCGAAGTCACATACCTTCATTCCTTTGAGAAAACCGCATTTGCAGGCTGCGGCCATTTCACAGAAAAGCCAAGATTATTTCAGCCCTACAGTCTCCTCAAACATGAAAAAGAGAAACTTGTCCCAGATTCCCATGAAACCTCGACAAAGTGCTCAAGTTACCTCAAAGTGGATCATTTGATACGATTGCTTTTTCTCTGAATCACAGGAAGATATCATATCACTTGGTTTATTCAGTTCCACGCAATGTTTTCCCCCTTCCGCAACTGTGTTGTGTAAATCAATGTATTCTAGTCACAAACTATGCTCTAGTGATTCTTTCCAGTGTAACATAAGCTAGCATGTATTCTTTCGTCTTTACTCCGTAGTAGTCTTCTGAGTTCTGAGGAGTAAAACGAATTGTTATATTACAAAAGCTTCATCTTTTTTTTAGATTACAAAAACTTCATCTTGGTAGAGTAGCTTTTTACAGTCAATTAGTTGTTTAGGTTGCAGTGAGCACCTTTCTGAATTGCCAAGGTATATCAAGAGTCTGTGTAGGGAGAAATGTGTTAGTGATATGCCTTAAAATCAATCATAAAGATGATTATTATATCACTTATATATTTATGATCTTTTGAATAAATGTTATTATGATCATTGAATGAATTATCTTTTATAAAGGTTAACAGGTATATGACTTGTTAGTGAAGCTCTTTATTTATTACATGATATCATTCTAAAAGGATCTCTGCTCAGATATTACTGGTCGGAACACTAGTGATTTATAGATCAGCATATGTATTGATTGATGACCACGTTTCACCGGTCATAGATATAGAATATCAAATCAATAATATGGACATTGTTATGAATATTGTGCATCTATGCATGAGGCCCAAAGGGCAATATATATAGGGAGTACAAAGAGGATATACAGAGAAATATGCCATGTACAGATAAGAAAAGCTCAGGCATATAAGGAAATAAGATAACAATCCTATTCAATTTCCTATTCTATCCTTAACAGACATATGTTAGAGAATATAGAGTTGGATTGATCTATCTTGAGATACTATTGAGATTGTTATATTTTATGTGTCATCAGTTGGTCTCAAGCAATGATAATATATAATCCTTGTACCTGAGATCAGCATAGTTCCTACATGTATGATAGTGCATTTAGAGGTTGCCAAATGCTATTCCATAATTGGGCAGTTATAAATATAGCTTCCGGGTGTACTATTAAACGTGTGGAGGAAAGCAACTGGTCGGATATGAAATTTGCTACTCTTATATAACAAGAGAGATCATGATTGTCATGGCATTGCCTACGCGACTCCAATCGTCCTGACGGCCAGAGAGGGATGCCGAAACTATTCGCTAAGCCTGCTCCCACTGCCAGCGTCGATCTTCGGCTTGCTCCCACCACCGGTGCTGATCTCCAACCTACTTCCGCTGCCGGCTTCCTTCTCCAGGCTGCTCCCGCCGCCAACGCCCCTCCCCACTGCGACTGTCGTGCCAGCCCTCTCCGCCGACGCAATAGGGAGGCCGGATGTGTGAGAGGAGGCGACGGCGAGGAGGGGAGGTGGTGGGGAGAGGAGGAGGCGGGCAGGGGGAGGAGGCGGCGGAGAAGGGAGGCACTCGGGGGAAGGAGGCCCTAGGGAGAGGAGGCCACGGGCGCAGAGATGAGGCCGCAGGTGGGGGGAGGAGGCCGTGGTCGCTTAAGTCATCATGACAACCATGGGAGAGATATCATTGGGCCTCTCGATGTGGTCGGATAAAGAAAGTACATGGCCATGTCACGAGTAGTCGAAGAGTCGACCATATGAAGTTATCCATCATTAGATTAAAAAAGATTGAACAGTCCATGAATCACACGTTTCTTATCTAGAGTTCAATTGAATATCATGATACAGAAGGAGAATACATAAACAGGTCAATAGGTCCGACCAGACGCAAACTAGTCATATAAGTATACTGAGTAGTCATGATCTGGACAGACATATCACAAACTAGTTTGTGAACTAGTCATATAGGGATACGAACTAGTCGTGACCATATAAGATCTGGTCGTAAAGAGTTATGAGCTGATCGTGAGTGACTAAGATCTGATTACATATCATATTGCATAAGGTTCATACAGATTGACCTTTGTGTATATTTAGACGTCGATATGTCCTGTTAGGGACCACTACCGACCAGTGATCGAAAAGGTGTTTCCGAGTTACAACTAAGTATACATAAACCTACAAGGTCACACATTTAACGGGTTGGAACAATAAAAATCTAGATGATAGACTCCGAATGGGATACGATCTCTACTCGTATTTGATAAGGATCCAATATGAGGCTATATATCGAGAGATGAGTGGCTGAGGGTGGTGCAGGAAAACCGAGCGTCAGAGGATATCTCGAGACACCCAATGAAACTCCTAGCCACCATCTCTCGAAAATCCTACTGTGCGCGTTGGTGCTAGCACACCAATAGACGGTATTCCATCCACAGACATATGGATTTCGGTAGAGGTGCTAATGCGATTATCACGCTGATCGGGATGATCACGAGGAGGAGACGATTGGCTCATGAAGATCAACTACTTCTACTATATTGACGCGCGCTATGCTGAATCAGACTGCTTCAACTCTTTTTTCACTATACTGTTGTTAGATCGAGAAACCCGACTAGAGAGGGGTGAATAGGCGGTCTAAAAAACTTTTCTAATTAATTATCAATTTCTATTTGGCTAAACCAAGCAAATAATACGGAAACTTAACTCAAAAAGTTTAGTACAAATAACGCCTAAAATCACCGGGTTTACCTAAGTGCACCAACAAGATAAAACTAAGTCAAGATTTGCAATTCTAGAAAGACAAGCAATCAATTTAATTCTATGAATGTAAATTACTTGAATGTAAGTTGAGCATAAGAAAACAAACCACAATTGACATGGTTGTTTTTTACCGTGATGTTCAGAGACTTGCCTGTTTCCTCTAATTCACATTGAGGTTAACCCAAACCAATTAGACTGGCTCCACGAATTAAGCCAAAACACCTCAATCCACTAGTGGTAGATCTTTCCCGCTCCGGATAGGTGAGCTCCAACCTTCACAACTATGCCGGGTCTTCTCACATCCTTCTTTGAGAAGATCATCGCGCACGACACCTCTAACGCCATCTAGAAGTCAGCAAACTCCAAGAATAATAAGTCAAACCCCTTGCTTGACTCTCACCACGTGCAACGAATGCACAAGCTCAAGTAGATACACAATCCACATCTACATGCAACACATGCAATCTAGAGGCTTCTTCCTTGCTCACAAAGTGCAACACATGCATAATTGAGAGGAGGACCCCACACTAGCTCAAGAGAGTGAAATGGAGTGCCAAAAGTTGTTCTCCAACAGACCACAAGGGGGTATGTATATTGCACACCTCGAAACTAGCCGTTGGGATAGAAAAATAGGATTACCAGAAGTACCACAGGCAAATGACCGGTACTTCCGCTCCCTTCAGCAACAGTCAACAAACTAGCCGTTGCAGGCAAAATCGGTAGTTCCATCATGCAAAGTCCAGTACTACCGATCATCAGAAGTACCGCAGAACTCATGCGGAACTACAGATTTCCTCGGGGACAAGAAGACTCCACATAAGTGTCTCTCTGGAAAAAATATATCGCTACATAAATTGGACGTTCCACAAATCGGAAGTACTGCTCACACAGAGCTGGTAGTACCGCTCGCTGAGCAGACCGCTCACACGAAGTTGGTCGAAAGTACCGATCGTCGACTACACTGATTCCTGACCACGTCGGATGGTTCGACCACTTAGGACTCCGACCACATTGATCTCTGACCACGTTGTCCGGTTCGACCATGCATGTCTCCGACTACGTTGATCTCCAACCACGCTGGTCTCCGGCCACATTGTCCGGATCAATCACACAGGTCTCCGACTACACTGGGCTCCAACCACAATAGTCTCCAACCACGTTGTTCGGATTGACCACATAGGTCTTTGACTACGCTGGTCTCCGACCACATTGGTTTCGATCACTCAGGTCTTAACCACGTCGACCATGTCGATTTTTGACCATACCATTCTTTGATCACACAGATCTCAAACTACTTCATCGATCTTTGACCACGTTGTTTTAATCATATCAGTTCGACCACTTTGATTTTGACCACACAGGTCTTGACCACGTCGATTTCGACCACTTCGATCTACGACCACATAGGTCATCGACCAAGTCTGTTCTCGATCATATCAGTTCGACCACGCTGGTTTTCGATCACACAGATCTCGACCACATCGGATCCGACCGTCTTAGTTCGATTACACTGGTCTTCAATCACATAGACTTCAACCATGTCGGTTTCGACCACACTGATTTCGATCACACAAATCTCAACCATGTCGGTTCCGACTACGTTGGTTTCGACCACTTCGATCTTCGACCACACAGATCATCGACCACATTGGATCTCGACCACACAGGTCTTTCGACCACAACAGTCACGGTAGTTCTGTGATTACAATGCCGGTAATTCCAACTAGCGGTAGCACCGCAGAATACACTGCGGTAGTTCTGATTTCCCTGATAAGTGCATATACTTCAACAGGTTTTGCGAAACACATTTGCAAACTACAGTATCATGCACGCAAGGATTATCCATGATTCTCCAACAAGTTGCAAAATATATTTACACACTTTTAGAATCATGACATAAGGATTATATATATGAACTTTAATCATTTACAAAACACATTTGCAAATGTATACCTCATATTACAAAGAATGAAAATATGGACTTCAAACACTTGCAAAACACATTCGCAATATATAATCCCATGTTACAAGGATGCAATACATGAGGCAAAACTATTTGCAAAATACATTCGCAAATAAAAGTCTCATGCAAAGGAGAGTTAGAGCAAGTGAGATTAAACTATCAACACCCGATAAGACTCAAGCTAGGAGACATGACCCCTCTTAATAATACGGCAACCTATACTAGCAATCCGGTCTTCCAACCAAATACCAAGACCGATAAAAAGACTATGAACACATCATTAACCCTAGCTAGCCATACCTTTACCTTAAGTCATAGTCTTGATATACGTCAACTCATGATGCATCCTTTACTTCAACTTTATTAACATATGATGGATCTTTACTTGACTTGATGATCAACATATGATCATTTCCTCTTGGACATGCATCAACTCATGATGCAACACATGAAGACTTGATGATCTTCAACACATGAAGTTATCCCAACTCTTCCTTATTTGTGGAACATAACTTATTTATCCAACTCATAGAAAATATTAGTCCATAAAACAATTGTCATCAATTACCAAACTTCACCATTAACTCAAATGGAGGGACAAGATTCTATAATCTTTTCTTTTTGGTAATTCATGATAGTCTCAACAAATAATTGCGAGCATACAACATGAGCACAACAATTGTATACTCTAAGAAAAACTTTTAAAGCAAAGTTTACTCATCCGGTTGTCATTAATCATCTAACCATTAACACATAATGGAAGAACTAGATAACAACCCGATTATGAATATATATGAACTACATAAAATATATATACTCAAGTGATATGTTTTACAGTAACGATTCTTAATATGTGGAAATAGAATATGGATCAATACTAATAAACACAAAAAAAACATATAGTGAACTCCCCCTAAATATGTGCATACAAGAATGTATTGTGAAAACATATGCATATATTCAAGTTTGATTTATTTGGTGAAGTTCATTCTATATTTCGGATCCAAAATATGCAATAACATAAGAATGTGATATTGAATATATACCTCTTATATTTTTTACCTTTTCATCCAAATAAGACTAAGCAATATCATAATCAATAAACATATTAATATCACAATTATATTTGTCATTATCACCAAAACCAACTTAATGAATTTTGAAACTTACAACTACGCATTTAGTGATAACGATCCATGGTCTCTTATTCGTATAGCTTTCTGATTTACATGGTAGAAAATTTTAAATTTTGCGCTAATGTAGTCTATTCGCATTCCCACGAAATATACAAAAATGCATTGTCCCAACCAACCAAACAGAGTAGTTGTGAAGCTGTAACATCTACAATCGTGCTAGTTTCTCTTCATATACAAAAGTTGCCATGAATTGGATACAATCCTGTTTTTTTGGGTATTTGGTTTCTCCAAAAGTCGAAACAAACAAGGTTGTTTTTTGAAGCGGTTTCTTCAAATGGCTTCCTAAGTCTAAAACGGTGTGCATCGTATGTATCCATATCTCCACTGTTCGCTGCTATTTTGAAAAACACAGATAAAAACCATCAACCACAGCCCCAAAAAAATATAGCCTACGTGTTTACAATCATGTTTTATATGATGAAGCATGTTGAGCCCACCGTAGTAACCAATAAAAGCGCTTGAGGATGTTCTCGAAATGAATGTAAGCAATATTTTTAGTAAATTTTATAAAAATACACTAGCTTTAGTAAAAATAATAAAAAATCCACACTTTTAAGCAACAATTTCAAAGAATCATTTCTTTTTTTTGCATAAAATTTTACAAAAACCACACTTTTAAGTATCCAACAGGCTAGATATGATAGTAATACTTATGGTTTTATGAAATATTATGTAAAGAGAAGTGCGGTTCTCTAAAATTGTTGCTTCAAAATACGGTTTTGTAATAGTTTTACTAGAGTTAGTCCGATTTTCTAAATTTACTCTATTTTTTCCCAGGTTCTTCCGTCCGTTGCCCTTGTCGGGCCTTAGTTTCTATTCAGTTGAACAAGAGCACCATGTTTGATGAATCGTCACGAGGTTAGCTTGCCTATCAGTCTTCCACAAAAGCTATTTGACATAGACCACTACGTTTGTATCATTAGGGCGATTCTATTTGGTACAAAATCCCTTTCATATGATAATATAAACTCATAATCATAGTAATGCTGCACTGTTAGACAACACAAACAAGCACAATTCCCATATTTATCAGATGGTTTAGGTGCGATTGCACAACTTCGACTTCTCATATGGTGCATTCATCTTCTTGTTTTTGATCTTTCCCATTGTTCCATCCAAAATAGGACGGATATTCGCTAAGCTGGTAGCATTAACATATGCTCCGAAATCCGAATGATGAATTTTCTACTATGGCTTATGATTTCATAACACAAATATTTATATAAATAAATTAAATACTAATAAATCGTTTTAAAAACCTGTCTGAATTACCCGTTTCGAAACATGAACGAAAAACCGTCCTTCGTGTTAAGCCATCAGCTGTAGCCCGAAAACAACTCGGCCTCGGCCCCGTTCGTCCCTTCCCCACCTCCGATCCCCCCTCCGTCGTCGCGACCTCCTCCTCCGCGCCGCGCCGCAGCGCGAAACCAACTCGGGATCGAGGCCTCTCCTCCGACGCCTCCCACGCCGCCGGCCTGCGATCCGGTAACCTCTGCCTTCCCCTCGCGCTCTCTCCCCGAATGTATATCTTCTAATCGTTAGGACGCTGACGTGTGGGGTTCTTGGAGGTAGAGGAGTACGCGCGCGATCGGGAGGGATGCAGCAGCAGCAGGGAGGGGGCGGAGGCGGAAGGCGGGGGGAGCCCGGGCTGCTGACGAGGGCGGTGGACAAGGTGTTCCACTTCGTCCGCCTCGCCGAGTTTGAGATCCTCTTCGTCCTCTTCTTCCTCATCGCCTTCCTCCTCTTCAAGGATCTCGTAAGCACGAACCCCTCGCCTCTGCCCCCTTGCGCATTTCGCCTCTAGTATCTCGTCGAGTTTTGATGCTGCGCCTGCCGGAAAGAGATCGAGTAGGGTGGTTCATGCCCGATGGGCATGGCACGTTTGGTCAATTTGGTACTGCGTGGTCTTTAAGAGCACAGTAGTTCCTAATCTATTTAGATGTGCATCCTTTTTTGCCTTTAGTTCGTTGAAATGGCTACAAAGAACTCAGTTGAAAACTTGAAATTATAGAATATATGGTAGCTTAGTGAATGCAAGAACTCTCCGGTTGCACACAACATGGAGCTTTTTATAGTGTTGAATGACAGGTAGAATGGTGGCATTTGGTCCATGGTAGATGCTTTTTACTATATAGACTATGCTGTTCAACTCAAAACTATTAATGTTGGAGATATGATGTTTTTTATGCATCGCCGTGATCCTTTCAGTCAGATAATTTGACCTGGAGAGCTAGCTATTACCTTGATATGGCTCAGTAGCAAATAATGTCCATATGTGACTTAGTTCCCTTAGTATCAACAAGTGTAGTTTGGTTTATAAACTTTGCTATATCTAGTTTTTTGTGGATTTTTTTTTCTTACACTAATTACTGAATAAATTTTCCTACAGATGTCACAACCACAGTACAACCAGATATTTGTCAAGAAGCCTGATCTAGATGACCGCTGGCCTTAGAAAAGGGTAGGGATCATAAAATGCTTTTATTATAGTGTGACCAATTTTTCTTTGCCATGTCGTCTGAAGTACATTCCCGAAGTGCTTTGTTTAATTTCCTTCCTATGACTACTTAGAGTGTTTTCTTTTGCGATGGTGAATATATTTAAGTGTTTTCTGATGGTGAATATATTTAGTTGTTTTTCCAATACTTCTAAAGAAAATTTTGACATATTGTCACCTTCAATTTTCTGAAAGAATCATTTGCTTAGTGCTATTTTTATGGTTATTTGGTATGGGCCTTCATTTTGCTGTTTGCTACAAGCATGCTGCTGGAACATTGTTAATTATGCATACTGAAGTTGTTGCCAATGGATCTTGTGCATGGCATGTTGCGCTCTCCATTTATTCCGTTGATAGCCCATGAGTTCTAAGCAAAGCTTGGTGTATGAAAAGCAGTAATTTCTTTTGGTCAGTAATTTTTAAGCGTAGCTCTGACAGTAGCCTTGTCAAGAATTTAATCTAATCATGTTTCCAACTCATTTGAAAACTCCAAAATCTAGATAAATACAGCAAGTTAGGATAGGCTAGGAATGAAATCTCTTCAAGATCAAAGATACGGGCGATTTGTAATAGAATCTACAATGGTAAAATCCTAAACCTTACATCTTGCCATATGAACCGAGTGCCTAAAACACCGCCTCTAAATCTTCTTCTTATGTCATTGTTCCGGTACATGAATCGCTAACTTCTATGGGCTCCTATCCAAAATGTAAGTAAATGTCAACCTAAAATTTGCATTTTTCCATGCACCATCTTATTTTAGTCATAATTTGATAGTGGGCTCATCTATAAGATTTAAATGGTGTTCTTCATGACCATAGGAAAACAGTGAGTAACTAGAATCTGAAATGTCAGTGTAATATCCAAATACACAAATGCATTCATGTATTAGATTCTGCTTCAGCTGTTCTGTTTTTTCACTAGTGGATGTGTTATTTATTGGTGGCTTAGTACAATGGGTATTTGGGTGCAATAAAATCTGGCAAGTAGTGTTTTCTAAACATTGCATTTTGCTCATTGCAATAGCAGGAATCTCTGAGGCTGGTTGAGAAAAGAAAAATCACAGACCAATTAACAAGTTGCTGGGACAAATGCTATAGTGGTGCAGTCTGGCGCTTGGATTGAATCATTGTTCAGAGTGTTTCTTAAAATGAACATAGTGAGTCAGTGATTGTTAGAGAACAATAATCTTTGATGCGATATAACTTCAACTCACTATACTCATAAAACTTCATATTGCCTGGTTTCAATATTACTTCGTATTTCCATAAGATGTCTCAGGTGTATTAATTGATCCGTATCTTAATGTTTTCGTTTATCACATATCCAAAAGATATTACTTTCAAAGCTTCTTTGGTTGTCTGGAAAAGAATTTATGATAGCATCTTCTTTCTTTCGGTAACCCCTTAACCTTAAGCACGACAAACCTCTATATCCAAGTGTTTCTTTTGAAAAGGAACATAAACTTACATCTTAGTCATAACAGTGTGATACTAGAAGGCTGGTCAACTCCAAAAACTTGCTGAGACGGTTGATGTCTGATCACATTCATACAAAGTCAACTGTATCTTCCATAGCACCTCCTTTTCCTTGATTCTTTGGAAACGAGTTACGCGGTACTACATATAAGTGGATTAAGCAAAGTGGATCATCTGAATGGTATGTAGTTCTTTGAATGCCAAATTCATAGTTAATCTATCTCAATTCTCAAGTGCAATTGCTGACTCGGTGGACAACGAGATTGCTCGGATACTCAGGTGCAAGGCCACTGCACCATGTCAGGTTTCGTGTGCTACAACCTGAGTCGATTCCATTTATCAGGGACAAACAATTGTTAAGTAGTGTCCCTGCATGTAATTGACGGATAACAAATGAGTTAAGTTGGAGAAAATTGCTATAATGGGACTCCAAACAACGTGTTTCGCTATAATAGGACTTCTAACGTTGACATCGCTAAAATGACACCCGAAACATTGGCTTCTCGTAATACATGACATTTGGCTCTTTTAATTCCAATGTTCGGGTATTTCGAAACATTAGCCAAATGTCATGTATTACGAGAAGCCAATGTTTCGGGTGTCATTTTAGCGATGTCAACGTTAGAAGTTCTATTATAGCGAAACACATTGTTTGGAGTCCCATTATAGCAATTTTCTCGTTAAGTTGTGGAGAGAGATCGAATCCTTTTACCTTGGGATAGATTGACTACCATAATTCTCTGAAACTAGCGTGGAGTACATGCAGCCATATATTAAAGAAACAAGAATACCTAAGAACTAGGGTTTTTTTTTCATTAAGCTATATATTTAGCCTAATGCCAAATTTCCAATGAACCATGAATGGCAGTATGGCTGTCGGCGGGTGCCGAAGGATGCATGTTCATATCCTCGATCGGACACCAGCTTTGTAGCCCGCGTCAAAATTGCTGATGAAGGTTAGCTGCAGCATTTCCATTCATGCTGAGCAAGTGAACATACAAAAGTCCATAAATTGCTTCTGTATTACACGAGCTCAAAAGAGCTTTTTTTTAAGTGGTTTATGGTTGAAAAATAATGTAGCTGATAGAGCCTTATTTAGCATAGTTAAATTTAAAAAAATTAAAAATAGAAAAAACATGTTAGCCTATTACGTATAATGCAAACAAATACGAGAAAAAAACCTACAAAAAGCTCAAAGTATAGAAAAAACAAAATCTATAAATAGTATAAAATAAACCAGAAGTTAGTAACTCAAGCCGAAACGATCCATCTACGGGATGTACACTCCACGAGGTACTCGCTTCTCAAGGAAAACATCACATCGCCGCGTATGTGGACGCGTCAACGTCGTTACGTGAGGTCTAGCCTAACGGAAACGTAGGGAGTTAGGCAGAGTTGGCTTAATCCAACTCAACGCAGCAAGTGCTCGAGACAGTGAAAGATAAGGAGAGGGGGGAAAATAGACATATAATTAGACGCAATGGTGCGACTTCGATCAAATCCATGTGGACTTTGCTTGACTGCATTTCTGAACTATATTAGCCCCTGTCGAGGACGTGGGGATTCTTCCTGATTCATAGAATTTTACATAAAACATGTGGGATTTGCTTGACTGCATTTTTAAATTAGTAGTCCTATTGTGCGAACACGGTCTATGCAATAGTGCATGTCTACAAGGTGGGAATTCTTTCTAATTCAAAGAATTTTACATAAAAATGTGGCGTTAGAGGCATAGTTTGCGTGGAAAATATAATTCGTATGCAAATCCAACGAAAATCCACGTTTTCAAAGCCGGGTCTGAATTTTGCATATCTTCTTTTCAATTTTTATAAACTAGTTTTTTTATTATTTTTATGTAACTAGATAAAATATTTTTAAAAATAAAGTAATTATAATATATACTGAAACGAGTTTATTTATATGAGCCGAAAGCGCCGGCGAGTGTCTCCCTCCGCCGTCCCAAGCCGCACCCGCACGCGGCTTGCCGTTCCGAGATCCCGGCCCGCCTCGCCGACCCCCGCCCGTCGCCTCCTCCGCACCGCACCGCACCGCAAGCCCCGCCGGCCACGCCGCAGATATCTCCCCGCCCCATTCCAATGCCTAAGCGCGTCTCTACCCTCCTCCTCCTCCTCGCCCTCGCCGTCCTCTCCGTCTTCGCCCCTCGCGTCGCCTCCGCCACCGGGGACCAGGTCAGCATTGCTCACTTCCAGACCAGGCGTGGTCTCTTCCCTGTTCATGCTGTCCCGCGAGATCTCTTTTAACTTTTGCGTGGTTCCTTTCTTTTCTTCAGGGTGCGGATGGCGCCGCCGGCAACGCCACCGCCCGCCTGGACCGCCGCTCCAAGGTGACACCGCATGCTACACGCTTGACTCTCTCTCTCTCTCTCTCTCTCTCTCTCTCTCTCTCTCTCTCTCTCAGCCTGGATTGTATTGCGGCCGGGAGCTGGATTGGTCTCTGATGATCATGCCCTTCCCGTCTATTCTGCTTCTCAGATGTTTCTCCACACGGCACGGGCGCGCGGCGGCGGAAGCGCTGCGGGGATGGAGGAGGCGGGGCTGGGGCTCTTCGACGCCTTCTTCGCCAGCTTGTCCATGATTATCGTCAGCGAGGTGGGTCGGGATGCTACTCCGGTGTTCGTGAATCTGCTTTCTTGTCTGCGTATGCATGTAGTATTTGTGTGCTTATTGGGTGCTGCGTGTTTCTGTCTTGTTTGGTGAAGATTGGTGATGAGACGTTCATCATTGCGGCTCTGATGGCGATGCGGCACCCCAAGTCGACGGTGCTCTCCGGGGCGCTCTCGGCGCTGGTCGTCATGACGGTGAAACTGCAGCTTTTGCTGTAGCTGTTTGTTGGGGAAAATGGGATTGCAGTTTAGCCTAACTAATCTTTCTGTGGCTATGCTCTTCTAGGTATTATCAACCGGACTTGGCAGAATTGTCCCGAATCTGATATCAAGGAAGCACACTAATAGCGCAGCAACTGGTAGGACTTATCCGATTGTTATCTTATTGTGCATTGATAAAAGCTGGTCTCATGTTAGATGTCTGATTTGAATTGTGCATGGAGGTCCTTCACGTTGGAGAATAATAATGTAAAGAAGTGCAGCAGTATCACCCTCAACTGTTCAAAACATGCTGACAAACATATTAAAAAGCAAAATTGATGAACATTGAGTCTTGCAAGTGCCTGAACTGGTGCGCTAGATGTTCAGCATTGTCATTCTTCTCATGGCTACAACATTATATGAAACCAAATGAGTTACTTTAATGTCTGATCAACTCAAAGTTCAGATGTTAGATACTTGCAGCTGCATTGCTAAAATCCCTTGAAACTAGTGTTTGTCTAGAAATACGATGTAATAGAAGCTGTGCAAATTCTCATAATTCTGTAAATAGAGATTTATGCTTTTTCACAATTTGTGCTAGTACTCCCTGAATTCAAGTGCCTCCAGATTGGGATAGAAAAAGTGGAGTAAATAACAAACCAACTTCTGGGTTCTATCCTTTTCTTTATCACAAATAGTGAGTACAGCCATTTGCTAGGCCACCCATCATCCACTAGCATTCATCATAAGAACAAGTTCAAAATTTGTTATTGGAAACAAAATAGTGGCGGAAAGAAAGCAAGGAAATTTAGCGAGCATGTTTCTAATCTTGTACCATGTGTGCATTAAACAACATACTGGTGCTAGTGAGCTTCCATCGACCATTGTGCTGTATTGTTTGTTGTTCTTTACATAGTAGACAGTACACTTCTAATGTAAAGGTTTTTAAGGTGCTGTGTGCAATCTGGGTATCATCTGAGTTCTGTCGCACATACCCAAATAGTTCAGTCTAGTAATGTTCCAGTCATTCTAATGTCTTCCCTTGGTATTTTGTGCTTCAGTCCTGTATGCATTCTTTGGGCTACGGCTGCTGTACATTGCTTGGAGGTCAGATTCCAAGGCATCACAGAAAAAGGAAATAGAAGAAGTATGTGCATTTCTTACATTAACTCTTTACCATTACAGCTTTGTATTGGCTGCATTTGATTTAGATTTATTTATTCATTACCAAATAAAATACAAATTATCTTCTTCTTCTTTTTTTGCTCTTCTTATTTCATTTATGCCTATGCAGTAGTTACATTTAAAAAAACATTAGACTATTGCGCAACTTATTTTCTTCAACTTCTTTGTAACTTGCGGCAACCATCTCCATCTGTGCTTGTTACACTGTAAATAACTCTTTTAAGTTTATAATTTTTCTGTGCTTCCTGACCATAGACTATTCTCTATTAGACAAGTTACAACGGTTCTGAGTCATGTTGTTTCGTATCAGGAAGACACCCTTTTTGGATCAGTAGTTGTTTTGGATATTCATAAATTGCGTAATGGTTGTCTCTGACCTGTTAATGTTTTGAATCGTTTGGCATGTTACATTGATCAGCTTATATATTTCTGGTTCCTTCACATGTACAGGTAGAGGAAAAGTTGGAAGCAGGTCAAGGGAAATCAACATTTAGACGTGTCTTCTCGAGGTTTTGTACTCCTATTTTCCTGGAGGTACATTTTTCCCTCCTTTATGTTGTTTGTTGTAACTAAATTCATTGCCATCTGATTTCAGATGGATAGGGAATCCTTAGACATTCCTTTTTAAACTTGTAATGCTTCTGCTAACACTAGTTTGTATACAATGCTTGATAAAATATCTCCTCTGCTGCTGCAACAATGCAATGTATGATAACACTGGCTTTCTGACTAAATTCAGTCATTTGTGTTGACCTTCTTGGCGGAGTGGGGTGACCGAAGTCAGATAGCCACAATTGCGGTATAGCTTAGTTCCCTTGAATTAAATTTCCAGGTTGTTCTTGTTAATGCAAATCCATAACTTATAGCATGCTTCTCAATGCAGCTCGCTACTCACAAAAATGCGGTAGGTGTTGCTGTAGGAGCAACCCTGGGGCACACCATCTGCACATCCTTCGCTGTGGTGGGCGGCAGCATGCTGGCGTCCAAGATATCCCAGGGCACCGTAGCAACCATTGGAGGCCTCCTCTTCCTTGGTTTCTCTCTATCATCGTATTTCTACCCACCATTGTAACCGCACTCTGCCTGTCATCTGCCATACTTCCTGCAGACAGCGTTCTTGTTTGTTTGTTGATCAGCCACACCCTAACCTGTATGTCTCCTCGCCATCCTTTATCACCATCATCTCTGATGCTTGGCATGCGATTTTTTTTGGTTCTACCAGTATACACGGATATGCCAAGTAGGGATATGATCAATGCTAATGTATACTACCTGTCAAGATTTCCAAGAAATGGGTATCCTGAATCCGAATCGCAACCCTGTGCGGCCGGGACGAGCATCGTGTTAGGCCTCGACGCCGCGCGCCGCGGCGCCGGCCGTTTTGCGCCTGCGCAGGATTTCGGGTATGCTCTTTTCAGATTTTTTTTTTATAATCTCCAAATGGTATTTTGAGTTTAAAATCGTATATATATGATTCATACTTATGTCTCTATCATCCGTTGTTGTATTGAAAAACACTTATAAACTATTAATTATAGCCAAAAGATGTCAACCATAACTCAATTGAAGCGGTCCTTGGGCTGATTGTGGGAATTCACTAGATTGGGCCAACTTTTGCGCCCATATGGGATGTATCGGTGTATCACGTTCTTTGCTGTGCTTGCGCCATGCGGGATTAATCGTGTTCTGATTTTAGCCCATATGGGATGGATCATGCTCAATGTTCGGCCCTAGCACTAGGCCGGTCCATTTTGTGGACGGTGCCGTAGGTGTGGCCACAACGAGGCCCAGCAACTTCCATCTGACCTGTGAAGGCCACGTCGTGTGAATGCAGCATTCGCTCAGAAGAAGAATACGGACGCCGTCTTTCCCACTACCGTTCGCTGCTTTTGATCGTCTCCTTCAATTTCAAGACACGGTGTTCCGACGAGGAAGAACCCTCACCGGCCGGCCGTTTTTCTTTCTCCGACACGTCGTACTCTCTCTCTCTCTCTCTCTCTCTCGCACTGGTTTCGAAGAGAGAGTACGACGTGACGTTCGAATGTCTATCGCCTTTATTTTATGCAGCCATCAGGAAAAGGAGCAGCTTGCACTTCACACCTTTCAAGAGTCCAGTACGTTCGTACGTACGTACGGTTTGAACGTACGGAGTTGCCAAGATGCCAATCAAACCTTACCCAAACAAGGGTATTATTTCAGACATGTTCATATTTAGTTGCAGTTGATGTTTTTAGCTGAAAAAAAATAATGATAACTGAAAAAAATAATTTTAAAAGAAAGCATAAGCGGTAGTAAAAGTAAGGGATAGTTGCGTGAGTGAGACGAAAGTAAGAGGAGCTAGTTGCGTGATGTGCTCGTGATCACTACCTTATCTTTGAAGCACAACAACAGCATGAGATGTGGGGAAGCTTATATTGGCATATGTCTTCTTCAAATAGAAATCAGAAGCAGAAACTAATATAAAAAATCCTTCAAGCTACCGTGGCACACAGAAATTAAGGATCCAAGGAACTGACCATGCACACATGCGTGTAGGGGTGAAAAGTGGATACATATTATCTGTATTATTTGGTTACAGTATTCGATAGGATGCGAATGCGGTATAGATTTTTTTCGACTGATTAATAATTTCTATCCTATTCGAATTCAAATTCGCATAAAAAATATGGATGTGAATATGGTATGGATTTTTACCATCCAAAATGTTATTTTATCTGAACTATCCGTATTCGATGAAGCAATATGCATATTTTATTACAATACGACAAATTAGTTTGATAAGTTTTTTAATTGAACGTGAATTCATATTTCTTTATGTGAAGTAAATGAATTAGAATGATTAAACGTGATTGTATGAGAATAAAATATCATTAATGTCTTTATACTACATAAGTTATGAGGGTATCTGGATCCGACCGAATTGAGTAGATATTCGATTCAAATTCGTATCCGATATTTGTCCAGACTGTATTTGTATCTGATATTCGTATTTGAATAAAAAATAGTTACGAATATAATTTAAACACTATTTGATATATATTTAAACCGTTTTCACCTCATATGCGTCCAATTTTACGAAGCAACCAGCCACAATTTTACGAAGCAACCAGCCACATAATCTAGGATATGATCAACTAAAAACAGTAGCCCCCCTTACGTGCTGGTGTGTCAGGTCTGGCTGTCTCTTCAATTGTTGGTAGTCGCACTTAAATTCTGTCTTCGTTGCCTTGCACCGTTGCATCAGTACCTCAGTAGTCATATTCATATATATAGACATGAACCTTGACAACAACGTGAGAGAAATACATGCGTCACAAATATAGACTAGTTAGGCGGGGTGTGGCTATATGTACGTTCGTGGAGCTACGCGGCCAGCCATTCAACTTGACATTCGTTCAGCCAGGCAAATGTTTTTGTATGATACATGGCGCCATATGTTCAGTTTAACGGTGTTTTATAACTTTTTTTCATTATAACTGGTTTATATATTTAAAAAAAGTAGTTAAGTCTATCACGGACAATACAAAGAATACAAAAACAAAAAAAAATCCTCAAAAACAAAAGGCTAGAAAAAACAAAATAAAGAAATTGTAAATTAAAAATCATAAATTAAAAGCTAAAACTAAAATGTCTGGGCTAGATACGCTAGCTAGCTATAGACAGTGATTTGTGGAGATATTAGTCGTACGGACGTACACTGGATGGATGCAGAAATTCTTCACGACAGATCGATGTAAGTTTTGGAATTGATTCAAAGTGGTATTGTTTGGCGGTATGACTAGATCTAAAATATTTATATTAATAAATAATTGGTAATATTATTTATTAATGATATTTGAGACGTGTGGCGTATGTGAGCTAATGTTAGTTAAGTTAGAAATAACTTGTATCGGAAAAAAATGTTGGTTTGATCTTTGTATATACAAAATAATTCGGAGACGATCGTGTTCTACGGCAAGGACCAGGAGATGACTCGGTGTAAAGTCATGGTTCAGAGGGTCAAAGATACTGGAGAATGCGATTGTGCTCGAGTTGAAGCGCATAGAGATCAAAAACAAATAATACATATTAGAGTTACGGAGGTGCGGTCTGGAAGCTATGTCAAACGATAAAAATTTGAAAAAAAAACACTGTGTTAGAATGAGTTTTGAGTCCCTTATTTATTGAAATTAGATAAGAAATTGTGAGTTTAGAATAAGCCTAGATTTTGGGCTTTACATTATAAATAAAGATGGTGTTAGAGGCTAATCTTAAGGCTAAAGAGAAGTACTTTTTATACTAAGATTTAAGGTGACAGAAAAAAAATACTTTATAGCCATAAATATAATTCAGCAATAAAATAGGTCTACTCCAAAAGAATTTCTGGCGCACCCGAGTTCCTTGTCGGCGTCGCGTCGCCATGTTCTCGGGGTCTTCGATCCATTGTTGCGCAACAGAGAAATGCAAGGATCAGCAGACATGACGTGAAGACTCGTCAGGCTAGAACCGCAAGACGTGAAGCTCAAGGAGACTTGGCTCTACTTTGTTCCATCACATCAAGAAGCATCGGTAAGCATCTCGTGCTGCTCCGCCGTGCCATGCTAGAAGAGCCCTTCACGTGAAGTGAATATCAGTAAGAATCTCGTGGAAAGAAGAGAGCCAATTGATCTATCGTTTTACTCGGGCTGTTTGTTTCGGCCGTACACGGCTAGTCAAAGCCGATTTTTCTAATTGGCCAGCAGCGTCACTGCATCAGCGTCCACACGAAAGCGTCGTCTCATCTTTTTCATTCGCCGCTACATTATCTGTACAGTACTCCAACAGTACTCTCTACAGTGGACTGAACAGTAAAAGATATTTTTTCTACTCGCTGCATTAGCTGACCGAGAGCGATGCGCTCTGGTTTTTCGATCTGATACGGTGCCTAAATAGTCATCTGCTGTAGCACCCAGCAGAGAAAACATTTTTTCTCTTTTTTTTTTGCTGCTTTTTGTTTTTGTTTTGGTTTGTGTTATATTTATAGGTTGGATAATTAGAACCAGTGGCGGAACCAGGGGGCTAGCAGGGGCCGTGGTCCCCCCAACACAGTAAAAATTTTTTAATACCCCTGTAAATATTTCAGTGCACAGCACAGTAAATCATCAATTCATCCATTTCTGATCATAATATTGTGATTTTTCGTTATGAATACTAACTACATATATAAAAATATTGAAAAAACCGTTGAGACATACACTTGATGTATATATTTATCACATTTATGAGATGTCATCATGTTTACCCGGCCCCCCTTAATCAAAATCTCTGATTCCGCCACTGATTAGAACATAGCGAATTTAAAAAAGAAAAGTTTTCACTACGAGCTGCTATATTTACTAGTTGCTATCGCGGTGTGCACCCTGGTGTTGACAACTGCATCCACGGTGAGTTGTGGCATGGCTGCCGCCGTGCCACATCACGATGATCTTTGAATTTGCCGGCAAAAATGACTACTCCAGCTGGCTTAGCGTGCGTGTTCTTTAACATGCATGCAGACGTGTTGTCTTATCTCAATCATTCTCATGCGCGCATGCATCGTTTGCAGGTAAGTGGCGAATGGTCAAAGCATCGACAAGTACAGTAGTAAGTGGTAACGACGACGTGACAAGTGTAACGAGTAGCAAGCAAGCTATGATCCTCTATATAACCAGCAAAACAGCATGCCCGGCCCTATCGTATTGCATGCAGCTGCCAGCAGAAGAAATCTTTCAAACAACCACACGTTACGTATATCTGAAGAACCCTAGCTAGCTAGGACAGACAATGGCGACCAGATGCTTCTTCCCCCTGTGCCGATCACGATCAGGCAAGCGCGGGCTCCGGACGCCGGCCGGACGTTCTGCCGGAGCAAGCCAGAAAGGCGAGGGCCCATCTGATGCAGGTGTCGCCGGGGCCAGCCGCGTTCTCGAAGAGGGCGGCGTGGTGCGCGAAAAGATCGTGATGACCAAGGGGGAGCTCCGGCGGATAATGGCCGCCGCGGGGCTGCCGCTGGGAGGCGAGCTTCCGCCTCGCCGGTCGTCGCGCCGCGTCGCGCCGGAGTCGCTGGACGAGCTGCGCGTCGCGTTGAGGAGCTGGCGTCTGAGGAAAGAAGCTGAGGCGGTGGTCGCGCACCGCGGTGCCGAGCCGTGGAGGCCAGCGCTGCAGACGATTCCAGAGGAAGCGCTGCCTGCAGATCAACTTGGAAGCTGAAACCGTTTGGGTCTTGCATGTCCAGGCCAGTCCAAGTTACGTGTTCATTAGTGTCAAAGAAAAAAAATAGAAATTATATGTAATATCCTGAGTAATGAAAATATACACCCTGTCTGCGGTTATACAGTCGAGGATAGAGATGTGCCTGACTACTCTCATATAACCGGGTATGTGAGAAAGGATCGCTAGGATCATGGCTATAACTTGTTAAATAACTAGTACCTTGGTTCCACATCTTCGTTATCTCTATCCTTGATCAGTTTTAGTATTTCTAGTAGCTTGATTTCATTGCACTTAGCCTGCCAATTACTTGTTGCTTGCTTGTTCTTTTCTCTCCATGTTGTGATTTTTGTTGGGTACTTGCTAAGATTCCAAATTTCACGCTTACTCTTTCTATTCTCAGGTAAAAGGTAAGTGGAGTGATAGCATCATGCATGGGTGAGAGCACTCAAGTTTTTGGCACCGTAGTTTGCCACTATTTATGTTATTTCATTTATTTTTTATTAGAAGTGGACTGGACATATATTTCGAACACTTATTTTAGTTTCTGCTAGTTTTAATAAAGCACTGTTAAGGTTTTAATTTTCTTGAATTCCTATTGTTGCTCTTATTACTTGTTCTTTACTTTGACGATGGCGTTTCATAATAGTATCTTAGATTGGTTGTATATGGGGTGTTACAATTTGTTATGGTCTTATGGATGTAAAATTTAGGTACGCTTGATTGATTTTTTTTGTTCGTTCGATATATTCAACCTGTGATCATGCGGAGGTTATATCCCATGTTCACTACAACAAAAATGTAGTTTAATGACCCTTTCTCTGTGACACACAAAATGAAGTGGGCGGTTTGTGATGGTTAATCGATGCTTTGGATCGACTGGTTTGGGAGTTAATTAGTTATACTTGTTGTTGACTAGCTTGCAACTCGATCGTCTCTCTCTATACATACGCTGTCGTCCATGCCTGCGATTCGTCCAGCAGGCAGCAGCCAGGGCTCCATTGATCACTTCATTTTGCGTATGTGCGAAACGTGTGTCGAGCCAGGGCTGGAAGCAGCCAGCCGCCGCAGCGTCCAGCAGGCGGCAGCCAGGACGTCCATTTTGCGTATGGTATGAAACGGCTGGATCACTCGAGCCACGAACACGAAGTAAATTAATGGCTAGTAGTTGAACCACCATCGCCACCGGCCGATGATCCTGCCGACGTACTTGTGGTCGTGGGGCTTGTAGTGGCACATGGTGGGGAAGACCCCCAGCACGTGCCTGCACTCCCTGAGCAGCACGTCCCCGACCAGCCTCTTCTCCCGCCGCTGCGCCGGCGCCTCCCTGGTGGCGTGCCTCCCGGTGACGAGGAACATGTGCCCGTCCTGGAACAGGTACCGGCAGCCGCCGTTCTCGACGCGGCACTGCGCAGCGTACCCCGCGCTGCTGTTGAAGACCACCACGTCCTGGAGGAAGTTGCCCATGTAGCCCCACTTGCAGAGGATGGCGTAGGGGTCGGCCTGCGGCTGGAAGAAGGCCTGCTGCAGCTTGTACGGGTCCAGGATGAAGTAGTGGAAGTACTCCCAGTTGCCCGAGAAGTCGGCGCGGCAGCTCAGGATCATCTGCCCGCCGGTCATCGTGCTCAGCATCGACACCGAGTGATTCTGCCCCGGCGTCGCCGCCGCCTGCACCCCGGGCTCCGCCGCGTGTGGGGAGAGCATCCCCACGAAGATCACGATAGACGGGATGGCCACGAACACGAACGGGATCGAGATGATCGTCAGGCGACGGAGCAGGTCCTTCCGCTTCTCCTCCATCAATTACCACGTTCTTAATTAGGAGGTTTAATTCTTGGTCCCCTCCTATCTTGTTGATTAATCTCTCCTTTGACTACTTGTGTGGTTCGACGAGGTCTGTAAAACAATGAGCAAATATGTCAATGTTCATAGCGCGGTGCTTATATTTAGAGGAGGGGGATCTATTATTAGGGCAAGACAGTGATACGGTTGGCTCCAATTTGATTATCACTTCAACATTGAATCCAATCCAACTGAATGACGAACAAGTTTCTTGACCGGCCAACGATCTTAAAATGCACGCTAGCTCGCGTCGTTCCACAATGGTTCTCGAAATTGTAAGATAGCTGCTACCCAGAACGACTACATCTTCCAAATTTGCACGCATTGAAACATGGCATGCAAGTATGCAATAGATGAGAATCTGATAACTGATGTACATACACATGCAAAGGGTTTCAGACATGCGTACCTGTAGATTGGGTTGGCCGGGTCGATTGGAATAGGCGCTCCTGACGGCTCTGCTTAATTTGGATGCCTCGCGCAGGGGAGAGGAACGGCGACTCGGAGGAAGAAGATGAAGAACGACGGCGAAGGGGAAGAGGAGATTGATCGCCCGAAATGTGGTGCATACACCAAACCAACCAACCAGCCTAGCCACACCACGCACGCGCGCGCGCGCGCATGCGCTAATGTAAGGCGAGGTCCTCTCCCCTTGGCACTTGCATGTATTTCGGCTGGACATTTGGGTATTCACGTTTTTTTATTTTAGATACTCTGATTTATGTTGGTAACTCATCGAATAAAGTACATAAGTAACTAATTTTTGCATTGAAGATAGACGTCACTGATAGCTTTTGAATCTTCTAGGTCTAGATCTAGGGGGGTCTGTTCTTGTTCGGGTAATACACGAGGAGAGGGAACATTAGGGTTTAGATACCGACCGTCAGATTGCGTGGAGGAGGAGCCGGCCATCGCTGGTTCGTTGGTGAGGTCTGCGCACGGGCAGCGACGGTCGGGGAAGAAGGAGCGGCGTCTCCCTGGCGGCGGCACAGGTCCGGTGAAGGAGACGGCGATGGTGCTTCCCGTCGCTGACTGCGCCCCCTCTCAGATCGGTTAGGGTTTTGTCGGTGGGGAGTTGCAGCTCAGGCCAACCTCGGGGAACGAGCCGCCGGCCCCCACCCTCTATTTATTGCGCAGCGCGACGGGGGCCCACCAGCCAAGAGATGAACTGGGCGCCCCCGATCAGGGCGCGGATCAAGGCCCGATTAGCCGTTGGGCTAATCGGCTGAGATCAATCTAACAGTCACCATCGTCACCCAGGTGTCAGGTGAGTCAGTTCGGTAAAATCTAGCCCGGGTAAAGGAAATACGGCTAAGTGCCTAAGTACTCAATGGAGAAGAGTAGAACTAGATCAACTTGATCTGATATAACTTTTTAATTCTTTTTAAATCTAATTATGCTAAAAAGCTAACAGTAAATATAATATATTTTTAGCCACTATAATATAAAAAAAGTCAGAATCTTAAACTTATAAGCTCAAATAAGTACCGACACATGTCATCCCGAGCTCGGTTTACGGCAACTTGGCTTCCGATGGACCGGAACGGGTCGCGGCCCATCAGGCCAGACACCCCTACGTGGTCGAGCCTAAGAAGCCGCTCGCCTCCGGCCTCCAGCCCAAGAACAACCGACGGCACACCACCATCCCCGACCACCCCCTCCTCCAGACTCCTCTCGGCCTCGTCGCAAACGCCTCAGCTCGCGCGCTGGTCGATTCTTCCGACGCCTCTCCCCGTCTCCTGGTAAGCTTCCTCGCGCATTTCTTCGCCCCCAATCTTGCTCCTCGTCGCCCATGCGCGCTTGCTTGATGGCCTGGTGGTTTTGTTGGTCCCGGAATCCGCGGCGCCGTTCTTGATCCTAGCCGGAACGTTCGATTCCTTGCCTTCTTGGTGGGGTTTTTCCTGGTTCCCCGCTTCTTTAGCTTCCTTGGTCCCTCCCCCACTGGTCCGTACAGTTCTTGGCGCGGTTCTTGATGCTCGCCGAAATGTTTGATTTTGTTGCCTTCTTGGTGGGGTTCTCTCTGGTTCTCCGCTTCTTTAGCTTTCTTGGTTCATCCCTAGTCCGTGCGGTTCTTGGCTTGCTTGGTTCTTTCGGGGTTTAATGGACTCATGCGACTCTTTCTTGTGGTTCTTGCGTTTCAGACGTGATGGGAGAGGAGAAGAGGGCGAGGGCGGGGGAGACGGCCGAGAGCCCTCGGAAAGCCCCGCGCCTAGATATGCCGGCTGCGGCCGCGGCCGATTCTGGATGCGACGACGTGGCGCCGCTGGAGGTGAGCGATCTGAGTGAGGAAGCGGCGGCGGCAACCAGCGACACCGACAGCGAACGGTGCGGCCACATGTTCTTTTGCCCGGATGAAGTAGTTGAAGTTTTTGCACAGATTGAGTCCTCCAAGGATGCCCCGACGTGCGAGCATTACTTGTGCGGGGTCACGGGGTGGAGCAGTATTTTGGTGTGCATGGAATGCAACTCGTATCACTGCACTGGAGTGGCGGCCGAGGATAAACCGCAGGGACACGCCCGGTGGCACGCGGAGAACGATGGGCATTGGTTTGCTTTGTGGTGCAATGATCCGTGTCTCGGGTACTGCTTCGTGTGTGAAAGAAATATGCACCACGGTGTGAAGAACAGAGAGGATGTGGGGGAAATGGCGGCTGACGATGATGCAGGTGATTATGCGTCTGGGTTAGCTGATGGGCATGGCTACATTGTCAGAGGGATGCCGAATCTTGGAAACACATGCTACTTGAATGCATTGGTGCAGTGCCTCCTTGTGCTTGGTAAGCTGCGGGCAAGGATGTTAGGACCAGATGCCCCGACGGGGCTCCTTGGCACGTTACTGGTGGATTTCTTTGTGGCAACAAACGGTGTGAATGATGCAAGACACTTGCTGGACCCAAGCCAACTCTTGCAATGTATACACTTAGGGGATTCGCGGTTCATAGGCAATAGTATGCAAGACAGCCATGAATTGCTTTTATATTTGCGTAGTGCTTTGGATGAGGAGGAGAAGCTAAAGGAGCCTCCTGACATGCAAGAGGGTGCTCCCAGTGCAGTGGTTCCTACAGTTACTGATTCCATATTCAGGGGTCAGATGTGTGTTACCACGACCTGCAAATGTTGCTCAATTAATTCGGTTTCCCATGATGTATTCTATGATCTCTCAGTGCCACCGCCGTCAAAGAGGCCTCCAGCCAAAAGTGTTGCGTCACCACCAAGGAACAAACGTTGCAGATCTCAAGGGAAGATTTGTATCAAACTATTTCCAGCAATCAACAAGAGTAACATGGAAAAGATTCAAACAATTGCTGAAGGCAGTGATTCTCAGATTCCTGGTTCAGAATTAGAAGATGTGGTCATGGAGAAAACGCCCAAGCCTTTGGAAGTCGGTAAGTCGATGTGCTCCTGTACCTAGTTAAAAGCAAAAAACAATGGCGAACAGGCCTGCAGATTTGTGAGGGTGTCCCAGACCATACAACTTTTGAGGAACGAATGCAGGAAACTGCGGAATGCTGTGAAACTACCACTATTATTTGGTATTTTGCTCTACATAAGAAAAAATGGCATTTTTGGAACGGAGTTCCTGTATAGCTAAATGGAGAAGTTTGTTTAAGGACTTATTCCACACATGGACTGAAGAAATATCAGGAAAACCTTCAGGATGTCTACATAAAACCGAGCAGGATGTTTCAGCCATCTTAACATGGCAAAGCTGTTTGCTATAATGTAGTAGTTCAAATTGCCATAGGAAGATAATTCAGGGTGTTGACTCTTTGTCTTCGTATAACAAATTTTACTCCAAATGGTTGGTTAACTTACACATGCATGGAGATTCTAAAAAAAAGCAGCCTCAAATGTGGAGGATAAAGATTAAAAAAAATATGTAGAGGATGACGGTTGCTGGTTGCATGATGCTGCTGATGCAGATAATACTAAAGCAATGTATGATTGATTCTGCAGATTCTACTGAAGCGGAACAGATCTGGCAAATCGAGGATGCTGTACATGGTCCTTTGCAGGCTCAGAAGGATGATGTCCCAGGAGAGATCATTGGGGGCACACTAAAGGCTGTTGATTTCCCTCCTCACAACGTGTTGTTTGATGTCAAAGTTCAGGGATTGGATGAGACAACAGCAGATTCCTATAGTCCAGGAGATATAGGTCCACCTCCACTTGTTTCTCCATTAAGAGAAAAGAATGCACAGATGGCATCAGGCAGTGATGTAAAGCAGAATGACAATGAGCCAGAAGCTAGTATAGAAGTCAAGGAGAACACTTACTCAGTAGAAGTTACTACAGAAGACAAGGGGAAAGCTCAGAGTAGCGATATTGTTTATGACGAGGCAGAGGATATCAGCTCTCTTGGGTCTATTGAGGAATGCCTGGCACTGCAGTTTAATGAAGAGGTGATAGAAAGGCATTGTGAGAACTGTTCCAATGTTTCTGAGCTGCCGAGCACCAATACAAGTAAAGATGGAGAACAGGTGATGGCAAGTACCAATGAAAACACAACAGTTGCTGGTGACCAGACTGAGCGGTCAGACAGGAAAACATGCCAAAATGAGCAATCTAGCGATTTGAACAGCTTGGCAGTAGAATGCACTTCTTCAAGTAGGCAACCACATGGTTCTATTGCGCAGCATCAAGTTATACTCGCAGCGGACAGAACTAGTAAAGGAATCACTTCAGGGATGAGTTGTGGTGAAAAAGACTCAGCCTCTTGCAGCACAGCCAATAAAAAGCCTGAATGTCCTGAAGGTGTTCAAAAAGCTGTACCTAGTTGCCTTCCAGCTGAGAAACAGACCAACCTGTTGAGTGCCCAGGATAGTCAAAATGCCAGCACACTAAATCAGGGCAGAGGGAAGCAAGTAAAGCTGGATCATAGTGCACACCAAGTGGAGGAAAACCAAAATGAGCAGGAAGATAGGAGTGGAGGTGCCATTCAAACACGTTTGTTTAGCAAGCTGCCACCTGTATTAGTCATTCATCTCAAGAGATCCGTGGGGCTTCTTAAAGTGAACGGACATGTGAGCTTTAAGGAGATTCTTGATGTAGGACCGTTCATGGACCCCAGGTACTGACTACCGACAATTCTACATAGCAATATCTATTTTTTTTATGCCAGTTCCAATAAGTTTCTGATTTGCAGTAAGCCAGTAACTATTTTTTTTCTTAGTTTGTTCCTACTGGCTTTAATACGCCTTCTCTCTAAAAAGAAATTTAAGAAGACGCTGGTATTGCAGGTCAAATGGTCATTTAGACTGTCCATTTTTCATGATCTCATTGTGAGTATGTGGGTTATTGTATACTATTACTATGTGCACCAGTAGTTTCTGTTTGTCCAATTCAACCCAGTAGAGCTCTAAAAAAAGCAGGCTCTCATAGTACTCAAAAATGAATGACACATAGAGTATGGTAATTTTCTGGCAAGATCAGCTAATTTTCCTCTTTAGCATAGAGGTAGGTTAGGACAATTCCACTCTAGTCTCTCGCTGGCAGACTAACATGATTTAGATTAAAAAAATATGAACAAACAAACCAGTGTTCTAATTGTCACTGGTTTGTCAGGAATTAGCAATGACACAAATGGTTTTGTCAGGAATATATTGTGTTCACTGAAAGACCGCAACATCATAACAGTAAGGTGAATAGGCATTCTAAAGCAGCAGATTAAACTGCATCCCCTCGAACCTGGGGTTTCTGCAAAATATGCATACGGTACGGTGCTAATTTGTGTCTTTGAACATGACTAGCCCATTTAGCCCCATGGTATTGCAAATTTGCAATTATATCTGTTTTCACTAAGTTTTGGGTGACCATTGCTTATGCTGGAGTAGTGCTAGCAGTAAGTTTGTTTTTGAGTTCTTGATGGTTTGTCACTATCTTGTGCTACTTGAACTGCTCCAACGGTTCAAAGCTTGGTATAAGTTTTTTTGTATATATTTTGGTGTTTCTGCTGGGGTTCCGGTCAACCCTGGTGACTCCAAGTGTGATCTCAGTTAGATCTGCACAAAATGTGGCAACATTGAAAGGTTTGAAAAGGGGAAAAAGTGGCAGACAACAGGAATTCATATGAAAGTTTATGGACATACTGCATTTTTGTATTTTAGATTCAGACTAGCATTTGGTACTTCTCATGACACGCTATTAGGAAACTTAATTGAATTGTGTGAAGGTATCATCCAGATGCCATCTGTAACATGTATAAGACAAGGTGTGTTTGTCAATGCCTGTGTGGCTATTCTGGTTTGTTTTTGTGCATACAAAAAGGGAAATGAGGTGACAATGCGAACGGTCCAACTGTATTGTAGAATTAATTGTGATTTGAGTTTGAGAATCAACTGAATATGAGTGTTTTTGACAGCCTGATTTGAACCAAAACCCTGTGCCTTCAATTGAAACTATAGGTTTCTTTATACGATATCACCCAACATATTTGAAGATGCATGGAACGCACAGGCCATCTGCCACAAACTCAATTCGATGTAGCAGTGTATCACTGACTACGCTGTGGATATTTTTTAAAAATTGTCATCTCACAAAAAAGTTCAGAACTATTATATCTTAGAGCTTATTGCTTTTTTGTTTTTAGATGGCTAGGTGCCTTCAAATGCCTAGTCTGGCAACCTTTTTATTTGTTAAAAATTTGGGTTGTTCAGTATAATTCTTGTTTTAGTATTTCAATGTTAGATGGATATAAATAAACCTAACATCTTTCAACGGCCCGTTGAAATTACTATAGAGCCTTTATTTGCTAAAATTCTGGTCACTACATGATTAGTCACTTAAGATGCGTCATACCAGTTTTTTATCTGATAGAGGTTAATTGTAACAATATTCAGTTAAGAGTATATATATCAAGAAACTCATTCCATTTGTTGATATTGAGTTATAATAATTTAAAGCCATACATCTGGTTTGATTGTTTTTATCTTCTCTAATCTTCAGTTCTGAGGACAAAGATAATTTCAGCTATCGTCTAGTTGGTGTCATTGAGCACCGTGGTGGCCTCAGCGCCGATGTCGGGCACTACGTAGCTTATGTGAGACCAAGTCACCAACAGCAGAGCAGTGGCTCTTCCTCGTGGTTTTGTGCAAGCGACGCCAACATCAGAGAAGTCTCTCTAGAAGAAGTTCTAAAGTGCGAGGCTTACATTCTTTTCTATGAGAGAATGGAAGGCTAAGACATGTCTGGCATTCTATCACCAACTAATCAGAAGAGAAATCACAAAGGAAGCTTATGGGTGAGATTAGCAAACATTCTTTGGATGACCAAGGATCCATTCACAGTGTACATACTAACGTAGACTCGTGATGAAATCTAATTTTGTTGCTTTGGCTGAGCGATTGCAGGACTTCAAATTGACAGCAACATGTACGTACCCAGCTGGAGAGATTTCTGCCAATGTTGTTCATCAGCTGATCTGGTCACATTCATTCATAACCATTTTTTGTACAAGGTAACATACTAGGATTTTTTTTTTGAAAAAAAGGTGAACCGAGTAGAACATGTGGCATTGGTAAGGTTTTGTTGGATGTTACCGTTACTTCCTAATGATTTACACTGCGTGGAAAACTTACAGCATATTTGATACGTTGAGCATTGCCCCAGGATGGGCAAACTACATTGTATGCAACGTGTTTTAGACCTGTTCGTATTGGCTTATATTTAGAAAAGTCAAAAGCCAATACTGTCATCAATATGAGACCGGACAGGAAACTTAGGGGCACTCCCGATTGGATGTGGAGACCGTCAAGGATATGTTGGGATTCAAGGAGACGCACACGAATAACAAGTGTATTTGATATAAGTGTCTAGAATTACTAAATGACCTCTTCTCTTCCCTTATAAGGGGTCTTATTTATAGAGGGGGAGAGAGAGGCAAGTGAAATTATAAGTTTGCTCTCGAGGACTAACTTACTTCTAAGGGTATCTACATCCTTTACCCCTATACTGGTCCTGCCATGTCCGAGACTCCGGGATTGGTTTGTGGTTGACTCTGACCCTCGTCCAGGGTTAGCTCGGGGACTTCACCAAGGTTGGCTGTGCAAAGCACTCCGAGATTGGCCCATGAATTTGGCTTGAGGTGGACCTCCCTAGGGTGCCGTCACTCCGAGGTGGTCCGGGTGGTCGTTAACCGCCCACTGAGGCCGGTGCACTGACCTATACGAGGGGTTGGAGTGCAGCCTCGAGCCGACGTTCCCTTCAGTAGCCTACAATGAGTTCAAATTAAAATACATGTGTTAGAGCAGACTTCGGGGGTTGTTCGCCATCTGTTGGCCATTAAGGACGGACTTGGACTCGCCGATGTTAGGTTGCTAAGGTGGGTCTGCGCTTTTCCTGAAGGCACGGATCCCTTCACGAAGATAACATGAACCCTGTTTGTTGTAGGGGTGGTCCAACCCCCCGCGACTGGGTCGTGCAACTAGTCCAACATATAATAGGCCCAATAGTGTAGAAGAATATACCAGTGTACCCCCATCCTTTGTAAATACTAAGGGGTAGAATGGGGATTTCCCATTCTACCCCACTCACATATATATATATAAGCCCCCAGGAGGGGCAAAGGGGGACATCCTCTCATTCGACCAGCTCTCCCACAGATCTAGCTCTCATCTTCTCCTTCTGCTAGTCCCCTTGATTCCTGTTTAGCCCGTAGCTACAACACTGTTCTTGACGTGGCATCAGTGGATTTGGGGACAACACGTATCTCGAGGAGTACTGCTGTTCAGGAATCACCTTAGATTACTGTACATGGGCCAACCGGGTACTATTCCGTGGACCAAGTGCATGTTGCGCTGCGAACCATGCACCCATATGGTCCCAGGGGTCTAATGGACTCAGTCCACCACAGACCACCCTTGGCCTATAAAAGGGGCTCCACCGGCCAACTCCCTTTCACTGTCCCCAACATCCCCCATCCCCCAAATCGCATCCCCAAATTCCTCTCCAGACGACCCCAAAAAGGGCCAAAGGTAAGCTCTTTGCCATGACGACTTGCCTCCTCTTGCTGCCGCTATGGCGGTTTCGTACACACAGACAAACTCCACCGGGTCGGTGCCCCTGAGTACTATGTGACCTTAAGCATCCGAAAATGCGTCAGCCACAATGTGGCTTGCAAGGTCGGCTTCAGTGGGTTGAAATGGTCAATGGGGTTGGCAACCTCGTGGGCGGGAGCCCCTTGAGGTTGAAGGGTGTGAGGGAAGTCTAGTGCGGAGTTGGGGGCGATATCTTGCACCCGACCGACTTGGGGCAGCCCAGCCCCTAGGTGCTTGTGGCTCATCCCCATGCCCCCAGCCAAGGCTAAGGCCCCCCTCCGCACTTGGTTGAGTTGTGCTCGGAGATCGTTGGCTTCTTGGACTTCGGACGAAGGTGGCAAGTTCGCCTGAGCACGGACTTTGGCCAGCTCGGCTTGGAGGGCTTTGACCTTGTGCCCCTTAGGGCGTGTTGCCTCCCATGCCAACGCTTGTCCTCCTCCAGCTGGTTCTTTAGCCCCTCTGGGCTTCCGCGGGCAGCGGGGGTCTCGCCTCGGCTCGAGCCTTCTCAAGTTGCACCCGGAGTTCTTCCACTTTGTGAGCCTCGACTGCGAACCGCAAAGCCTCGGTTTACAATCCCTCAGCTCTCTTCGAAGGTTCTCCAACTCCCACTCCACATCCTCCCGAGTGCTTGGAGGGTCGGCCTCCCGGGAAGCCACGGTCTTGCCAGTGACCTTGGCCTTTGTGAAGAGGTCCGGCTGCGCCTCCATGCTCGAAGCAATGCGGGCTGGGATCTGGCTTGACTTCGGCCTTGGAGGGGGGTCGCACCTCCCACCTTGGCGACCTTCCGTGCCTTCTCCTTCTTAGGTGGCATGACTTCTTGCTTGAGTCCCTATGGATGGTGTCAACTGTCGTCGATACGAGATCGAAAAGTAAACTTAGGGGCACTCCCCGTCGCATGCGGAGGGACTCAAGGAGAAGCACACGAATGATAAGTGTATTCAATATGAGTGTTTAGGGTTACCAAGTGACATCCTCTCTCCTCTTCCAAGGAGTTTTATTTGAGTGGGAGGCCGGTGAACTTACAAATCTGCCCTCAAGGCCTAGCTTACTCTTAGGGGTATCTACGTCCTTTACCCACACGGGTCCCGCCATGCCCGAGACTCCTGGGTTGGTTCGTGGTTGACTCTAACCTTCATTTGGAGTTGGCTCTGGTCCTTCTCCGAGGTTGGCTTATGGACTTCACTGAGGTTGGTCATGCAGACCTCTACGAGGTTGGCCCATGGATTTGGTTTGGGGTAGACCTTCCTGCGGGTACCGTTGCTTCGAGACTATCGTGAGCCTGAGGTAGTGCGGGACCCTCCTCCACTCGTAGCGGCTTCTCTACTTCTCTCTCTACTGTCTCGCTCTGGATATAAGACATGGGGTCTGGGTGCATCACGTACCCTATTCTTCTTGCTCCCGTCACACGCACACATTTTCCCCTCAATTTTTTCACCGCTCGCTCTTTCTTTCTAAAAATGACTTCTTTCTGCCATTGCTATTTATTTTTAGCCAACAACTTAAGCAATAACTAAAAATCATCAGCAAAAATCAATATGAACCCCCCTAGATACACCTTGAAGTAGCAATGACAAGCTCGATTTTCAACGTACAGTCTTACAACATGCTACGAGAGCTTACCGCTTTGAAACAGTGGTGCTATTTTCTGCTGTTGTGATAGATCAATATAGGTTAATTTTGATTGTAGTCCCTGTTGACTTGTTGGCCGGTTCTTGCAATATTATGGATCCATTATGAGATGTTGGGTTTGTTTGTTTTTTACTACGGTTTATGGCTGTGATAGCTGATTTTTACTTCTAGAATGAGTGTTTGTGTAAACGAATCGAATGTCGATAAGCCACTTCGAAAAGATTGTCTCGATAAGCCGTTTTAAAAAGGTGACCAAGAAAATGTCTTATTTATTTATTTGATGGAAACTATGATCGGTTGGGCTGTGGCTTATGGCTTATTTAACTGTAGCTGGCTGAAATTGCACTGTAGCTGAAGGTGGCTTATTTGATATAATTAAATTTAAAAAATTTTAAAAATAGAAAAATGGGTTAGCCCATCACGTGTAATGCAAACGAATACGGGAAAAAAGAACCGGTAAAAAAACTCAAAAAATCAGAAAAAAAATCAGAAAAAACATGAAATTTAGGAATAATGAAAAAAAAAGCCAGAAACCGAAGCTGAAACGATCAGGGCCATATCAAGTTATAGGTCGAAAAACAAGGCTGTTGACTTAGCTGATACTGCACCCGAATGTTGGAAAATTTTGATTTGTGGAAATGTAACTTCTAGTGTCGTTGTGTCAGTGCGAATCTGTGTAGACCGCGTGAAGACTACTGGCAGAGTGGCAGGCCCAAACTGCTTTCGTATTTTCCTTGTGATCAAGGTCAGTTAAAAGTGCGCAGCAGCGGATGCCTGATTTCCTTTGCATCGCGTTCCTGCCAGTGTTGACGCGTTGAAATGCTATCATGCTCAACGGCAATGTAGGCGTGTGCGTGCAGCAGCTCGAAATTTGGGGTGTTGCCCGTGGTCCGCGCTGCGCTGTAAGAAACCAGGAGTTACTTAAATTCCCCGATGCTTTGTAGGAATGGATGGCGACTTGGAACTTCCCTTTCTCAGCAGTGCGACAATGTCGCTAGCGGATTGTGTTTCCCAAAGAAAAAATTGTCGCTAGCGGCTTACCCTTTTCTTCACTCCCCTTACTTACCTTGCACCTATGGAAAGCCCTACCTCTCATTGTAGATCCTGTTTTCCCCCCCAATTTTTGACTTTTCTACAGTAATTAGCTTTTAAACGGAATATCTTTTTAAGATAAGGTCTACTCATTACTTGTAGTACATACTATACTGACTTCATTTATATTGGCAAAAACCGTATGTGAGTTTCTGTTATAGTCAGGGTCGATCCTAGAGGAGTGTGGGCAGTGGCAGCTCTTATTCCTTTGTCTTTGTTTTTGTTTTGCCTTGCTTTCTTTTCTTCTTTTTTAGGTCGTGGTTGCCGTTAAGGCATTGCCTGTTAGAGGTTGTATTCGCGAAAAGAAAAAGGAGCATAATAATTTGAAAGATTAATATAATTGTTCCATTCGTCATTAGAACTAGGGTGCATTATGGGTGTGTGGATTGGTCATTCTCTCTAATCATGTAGACATAATAATCTGCTACGCAACAAAAGAAAGTTTTACATGACTCCATGGCCACGCGGACAATTTGGATTGGCTTGCTTCAATCCAACTACTCCCGACACCGTGCGGATGATCAGGGGCGGACCTAGGACTAAAATTGAGTGGGGGCATGCATATCAGCGCAGCGCTATGCATAGCTGATAAGGCACTGCTGGCCTGCCGGCTGCCTCACTGGGCCACTGGGGGCCTGATGAGTTGTGGACTGGGGGCCTATATGGATTAAATCCAGGGAGTACAAGTGATTAACGAAATTGACTGGGGGCCAAGGCCCCCACTAATTATGCTTTGGGTCCGCCCCTGCGGATGATCACACAAACACGCGCACGCGCGGAATGATGGATTTGTGAAAGAAAAAAGCCTTTGAATAACACCCAACCCAATCGCGTTGCTACCGTTACTACCACCAAGTCAGCACACAAACTCACCCCACAGCTTCCCCTTCTCCCCCCATTGTCATTCGAGCCAAATTCCTCAGGAACCGGACCAGATCCCACAAAGGTGGGCTGATAGGTTTTGGTTGTGACCAGTGATCATTATTTATATTTTTTTGAAACGGTGAAGATATTGATGTAGAGAATATATTTATTTTTGGGCTTGAAAAGTCATTTAGAAAAAAAAAGAATTTGAGACTACCTAATGAAACCGCACAATTTATTTTAATTTTCCGATTAACCAAAATCCACCAAGACTAGGGAAGACGCAGCAGAACCGCTCGGCCGACGCCTGCGACCGGCGCGGCACGCGGCGGCAACGTGGCTCCGTCAGATGGCATGCAACCTTGGCAGATCCCAGGCCTCACTCCCTGCCAGTGCCGGTCCACTGCACTGAAGCTTCCAGTCCACTCCTCTGCTCCCTCCCTCCCTCCCTCCGCCTTTATTACGCCTTCCACTGCTGCTCCTGCTACCATCCAAGGCCGGGAACAGGGCAACCCGAGCGTGGCGCAAGGAAAGACGGGCAAAAACCCCGCAAAACCAACGCGATTTCGCCCCAGATCCCGCCGCGCCGCGCCGTTTGCTCCTTTTTATTAAGCGAAAGCTGCCGCTGCTGCTTGGTGGATAGGCGCTTCGCTTCCTTTCCGTCCACTCTCTGCTTGGCTTGTCCGGGGACAGGCGGCGAGGCGGGCTTGGCCGGATCAGCGAGGAGGTGGTGGTGGGGGGAGATGGAGGGGAGGGTGCTGCGGCGCAGCGTGACGCTGGCCGACCAGCTCGCCGCGGTGGGTCCTGCAGGGTCCTGCAACCTCCGCGACCTGCTCAAGCAGCGCGACGAGGACGACCTCGCCGCCGGGCGCCGGGCGGCGGTCACCCTCGCGTCCGCCATGGCGGCCGAGAGGCGTAGCTCGTCTCCGTCGCCGTCGACCTCCGCCGCGGCGGCGGCGCGTACACTCCTCGACATCATCCTTGACGACCAGCCTCTGACCTCATCCGCCGCCGCCGCAGCGGGAGCCAGCGCCGGTGACCCCCTCGTCCGTCGCGCGGTATCCCTGCCACCGCCACGAGCAACCTCCCCGCCCGCGTTGACCGCCACCGAGGCCGCGCCGCCTCCTCCGGAGGCGCCGCCTAGTCAGGTGCCGGCGGACGAGGAGCAGGGGGAGAGGGTGTCCCTGATGGCGCTGCTGGAGCAGACGGAGAGGCAGTGGAGCGCCGGCGCCGGTGCGCCGGTGCGCGAGGAGGAGTTGGTGGCGGCGCAGGCATTGGGGGCGGAAGACGAAGCGGAGCCGGAGGTGGGTAAAGGGGTGGCGGGCGGCGGATGCTGCTGCGTGTGCATGGCGCGGGCCAAGGGCGCGGCCTTCATCCCGTGCGGCCACACCTTCTGCCGCACCTGCGCCCGCGAGCTGCTCGCCGGCCGCGGCCGCTGCCCGCTCTGCAACGCCGCCATCCTCGACGTCCTCGACATCTTCTGACCCCGTACGCCAATCTCAAGTCCTCCGCCTCATCTCACAGCACCTCAGCTCGCCGCCGGCGATGCGGATAACCTGTCCGGCGAAATGAGCTCGGCGCACGCGCAAGAACCACCTAGAATCGGTCAACGGGGTGCTCCTGCAACTGAGATAGGATCCGGACAGAGATAGATCTCTGCCCTGTTCTTGCGTTCTTGCTAAAACTGATAACATTAGAACATGTTCAGCTATTATTCATCATCTTTTTGCAACTCGCAAGATTTCAGCATTTTTGCATTGCGCATTTCGATTCTTCCTTGTTCCAATTCCCAAATCCAAAACCAATCCTGGATCAACAAGTTCTTGCTTCCCGTAGAAACCCATCAGACAAGGTGAGTGAGCTAATGGTGGTTGCGTGGGTGGTGGTAGGTTAAAGTTAAACAAGAGTACTTGGGTAGCTGGGTTTGACTCCAGATAAATCTGCCATATTTGTTTTCTTTTTTTCACCTGTCGTCCAGCGAGCAAGCACGCACTGTTTGAAGATCTCAAGAAATCAAGATACCAATCTGCATAGGGAGTTTAATTTACTGCTCCACTACTCCACTCGACTGCATACATGGACTCATCTTACTTCCATGGAGCGCATTTCAGATCCCGATTTGACGCTTAGATGCCACAGAAGATACGAAATTCATGGGAGAAACCTCGTAAATTCCAGGACACCGACTGATAGATTTGTACTGCAACAAGAAATTTATCTGTACACGTTGCAACGCTCTTTTGCTCAATGCTGCAAAAAAAAAAAAAAGGTTCTTAGCACAAGAGATTCATCGCGCGCGGGTGAACCGTCTAACCTCGTCGGTTCGTTGATGCCGACCCAATAAACGGAGTTGCTTGTGCTAATCTTCCGCTTTTCTCTGCGTGATGGGGGCGCACACACGCAGATGGGAGAGGTTGGTTGAGAGCGTTTGTCGATGCTGCTGCCGTAATCGGTGGAAGAACCACGGCCTCTTCTTTTGCGTTTCCATTTTTCCAACGATAACTAGTTTTCAAATAGAAGATCTTTTCTAAATAAGGTTTACAAATTAATTAAAGTATATATCGTAACGACTTCATTTATATCGGTCAAAATCACACGTAACTTATGTTAATCTATATTCTCTTATAAACAGATCAAAAATTATAAGTCATAGTCATGATCCGAAAACCAAAAGAGCGTACCCGTATAGCCGTCTATCTCAATGGCATGTTCCGTCGTCACACGCACTTGGGTTCGATGAGCTGCTCACTTGCCCAGCCTCAACCGTTGTACCCTCCGCGTACCTATTTGGGTCGGGCGAGGAATGTTTAGATGGGGAAATTGTTTACAACCGTCCAATATTTCATCAGAATATGGGATCATCGGATGGGTTTTGTTTGGCAAACATGAAAGCAACTGGTCCTGCTTTGCTCTCCTGCTCCTGTATTATTAATGGCTTTTTTCGGGGTAGTGTAGGCCGATCTGATCCAGTTAGTTAAGCTAACCTCTAGCATCACATCTTCATTATTGGATCGCTTTGGACTCTTGCCCCGTTACTGGCCAAGAGGCAATAATCCAAGTGGCAAAGTGTTAGAACATGTAGAAGTCGTGAATAAAGTGATGACGAATAATTATTTTTTGAGTTGCATTGAAATTTGCATTTGTAAAAGTTTCGGTCGACCACGGTTGGCGATCGGTAGGCTTTGACTACGGTCGGTGATCCGATCGGCCTTGTGTTGGGCGATCCGATCAGCAGGTCAACTAAGGTAGAACGACCACGGCATGTCGACCATGGCAGAATGACCACGACAGGTTGAGTATGGCAGAAAGACCACGGCTGAACAACCACGAACGATTGGAGCTACAGTGAATCAATCAATCGATCAGAGCTACAGTTAACCTGTCGGAACTACGGTGAACCGGTCGGAACTACAGTGAACCGATTGGAGCTACAGTGAACTAGTCATTGGTCGTAGCTTTAGTATTTGGTCGGTGGTCTTTGCTACAGTAACTACTCGATAGCTATAGTACCTGGTCGGTACTCGGTGATTTGTAGTCAGTATTATAGTACCTGGTCGATACTCGGTAGTCGTACACCTCACGATCGGTAGTCATAGACCTCGCGAACGGTAGCCGTAAGCTTTGTAATCGGTTGCAATAGACTTTATGATCGGTACTCATAGTCTTCGAGTAGTTCAATTATTGTGATCTTCGAGTACCTTGAGTACTCATGTGTGTTGGGCCAGTGGTCTGACTAGCCTGAGCATGGTGGTCCGACTGGTTTTATAGAGTGGTCTGAAGTTGATTTTTGAAGAACATAGATATTGAGGTTGTGGATGATTTGTTTTGTGTCTATGGATGGACAAGGGTGTGTTATGTATGTGTGGACTGATGTCGGTCAAGTTGGGAACTTGTGTCAGAAAAAGTTTTTTGATTTTGGCATGTGCGATTGGGAGCGGAGACGATCATAGTTAGTGATGAGGAGGACTGGGACTAGGAGGGAAAAATCTGAGGTCTAGGCGGTCGAGAATGTTATGAGATAGTCGGGCTCACGTTGGAGCATGTGGAAATTAAAGGTGAATGATGCGTGGAGAAGCTACGGGAGATTCAGTCTTTGGTCTTTGTATGTGCAGGTTGGGCGTGGAGACAATCATGGTTGGTGACGAGGAGAATCGGGACTAGGAGGGGAAATATGAGGTTCAGGTGGTCGAGGATGTCATGAGGTGGTCGGACTCACGCTGAAGCACATGAAGATCAAAAGTGGATGATATGTGGAAAAACTACGGGAGGTGAGATCCTAGAGGCTTCAACACGTGTTGAGTTCAAAGAGTTATGAAAGGAGTCCATAACTAGAAAGGGTTAGAGATTATGAAAACCCATATTTGGAAGGGTTTCGGGTCCCTTGATTTTTTGGAACGGATAGAGTTTGGTGTCCGTGTTTGATGAGGACACGGTTTGAAGCGTTAGCTTATAAAAGTAGAGAAAGGCTAAAGGTTAATGTAAGGTTTTTAGAGGGTTTTTGGGGAGAAAGCTTTTAGAGTTTTTATGCTAGAATTTGAGGGGTGCCGCGAGGGTACTTTGTAGCCACAGAACATGATTCAGCAATAAAAAACTAGATCTATCTTGAGAAAAATTTGTTGACTCCGGTGGTGTATTCTTCTGGGCATCGTCTTTGACTCATTCTTGTTCCGAGCAGTGCGTGGTGAGATAGCATCCCTCCGTCGACTTCACTTCCCTTAGTTGTGCACTGTGTCATCCACTCGATTGTCGCCAACAGCATTGGTATTGAAGCGTTTGAGTAGAGGAAGATTACGACTACGTGCAAAGGGGTTGAGCAAACGGTCAAGCGAGCGGTTGAACGCCGAGCGGTCGAAACCTTCACCGAGCACGTGCAAAGGGGTCGAGCGAGCAGTCGAGCATCTTGCGGTCGAAATCTATATCTGGTAAGCTAAGTTGCTTTTCTTTTGATTTGAGATTTATTTTTAGGTATCCAAGAGTGGAGGAAATCATTCACATCTCTTTGATTGCGGTATTCTATCCTACAGAAAGAAGTTCTAAGGGATGAGCCCCAAATCTTATCTCTCGAGTCCCTCGCTAGAATTGTGACATCTGTCAAATCACCAATGTGGAACTCCAGCTCTGACATCAGCCCATCGGCTACTCCAGCTCCTATCTCAACGCCTCCTAATGGTCACCAGATCTTGCTGGTGACCACATTGTCGGAGATGAAGCGCCGCAGCCTCCCCCTTTTCCTCGTCTGCCGCCTAGCACCCACAGCCGCTTCCCATTGAAATGGAAGCAGTTGGCGTACTCAGCCTAGAACTGTGCCCACGTGCGTGTAGGGGTCAACGAGGATGTCGGTGATGATGGATTGAGGGGGAGGGCGGGGTGTGGGTAGGGGTCGTCGGGTGGACGGCCGCAAGACAAGGTCCGCGCCCATAGGCACCGGATGCGCCACATTGTCCTAACATTGATAGACTCCATCAGAGATGAGGCGGATGACAAGGTCGTGCATGTCAATATGCACGCCATGGTCAGAGCCGAGGAACATGCCACTGTTGCACGGCGTAGGTCGGGAAGCACTGGGTGATGAGGTCACTCGTGGGCACCGTGGGCGGCGGGAGGAGCTGGGGGTTGGGGTAGACGAAGGAGGCAGCGGAAGGAGAGAGGCAAGGAGAGCAGGAGAAGGATGGGTAGGAGTTTGCGGCGCTTCATCTCCGGAGAAGAGGTAGATAGGGAAGGAGGAGAAGAGAGTTTTCAAGATTGGTATGATGTCATGTAGCAAAATTCAGTTGAGGGCTTTTGGTGAAGGGGTGCAAGACCCTCCCTAGGAAATTATTTTTCCATCCAAGTGTGGCCGGAATATTCGCATGTTCTAGTGGAGTACTAGTTTGTTGATCCTGCGAGGCGATCTCGCTAGACAGGTTAACTAGCTTGTATGTGTTGATAATTTGTCGTCGCGGACAGCAACGGCATGCACGACGCGATGGCCTGAGAAAAGCGTGGAAAGCGACCGGTTGGGTGATCCATGAAAAAACGGTGGGGTTTGGAATCTGCCGCCGCCGGCACTGCACCTGGTTTTTTTTTTTTTTTGGAAATTTGTGCGGACAAAAACCGGCTCGGCGAGGTGCCGGTAGTCCGAGAGATTCCTAGCGTGCGTGCGGTTGCAAGCCGTGTGACGCGCGCGCTGCCGGGCGTATGGGACGAAAGGCGGATCGAGGAGAACATGTGAGATCATCTTTTCTCGTATTAACGCCCTGTTCATTTCGACTTGAATTCTGATTTCTACCTTTAAGTCAAAAATTGGAATAAACGTGTTGTCTTTTTTATTTGAACTTTTTTACTTATTTATTTTTCTTCTTCTTCTTTCGTTTTCTCATTTTCCTTTGCAATGTCCGTGGAGATATAATAATATTTTTTATACTTTCTCTTTTTTATTTTTCTTTAATTGAATGACTTAGAAAAAACTAACGGCCGCTACAATACAATTTCAACTAAAAATCAATATTCAAAAGTCAAAAATCGCTAAAAAAATCCAGAATGGCACTTGCTCCTCACTTCGAGGGGAAACACTCCCAATCCAAGCGTAATTGGCTCGAATCAATGCGCATGATCCATTCGATCTGATACCTGGGTTTGAATCCAGACGACATCAGCCTTGAGTTGAACTATTAGGCTCTATTTTACATAACGATGGCTTTTAGCTTTTAAAGTCAAAAATCGGTTGAAACATGTTCACTTCTTAATATGATTTTTTCCCTTTTTTCCATTAGAAAAATCTAACAACCAATATAATATTATTTTAGCAAAAACAACAACTAAAAGCTAAAAACCATAACACTTTTAAACAGATCCTAAAATTCATGGCCATTTCTAGCCATGGAATGTTTGGATGGATGTTCAACCTTGCCTCGAACAATCGGGGATTAGAAAAGAAGCTTGCATTGTTTATACGTGGAGATACATGGAGGATTCTTTTTAGCTGCGAAAAAAGCCTTTTGGTCTTAGCGTGACGCTTGTGCGAATGAATCGAATGCCGATAAACCACTTTAAAAAGATTATTTTGATAAACCGCTTTGAAAAAGTGATGAAGAAATCGTCCTATTTATATATTCAAGGGAAACCATAAGCCATAAGTTCCTAGCTTCGATAAAGTCAACCTTTTTCTAGCATTGTCTTCTAAATGCTCAAGTTTAGTCAACAGGTCATGCATTTAGCTTCTCAACATCTATAGAAGAAAACAGATTTCTTGGTTGAGGATAGGGGGAAATTTGAGGATCACATTGCCCTGCCCTATAGTATTTCTCAAAAGAAAAACGTGTCTATACATTATTTTTTTTTGTCACACATTGCATAAAACTCCATCAACTACTACAATATTACCAAACAACTATTTGGGATGGTCAAAACCCTGTTAAATTCGTCAGAAGTACACCAACACACTGTTAAATTAAGTGCTAATGTCCAAACCTACTAACCTAGTACTACCATCCTAGGCTAGTTTAGCCTGGTTGACAAAGCATGCAATGGGCCTGTTCGGCTGGCCACAAGCCGGTCGGCTTTTCGCAGCCGCTACAGTACCTAACTTTTAAACGGAGTATTTTCTCAAGACGGAGTCTATAAGTTAAACATAGTACACGTTAAAAGCCCAACATCTGTACCAGCCAAAATCACAAATAAGTATCGATCTCTCCGTAATCTGTACCGTAAATAACCAAAATTCAACCCAACCCAACCCAACCCAACTTGTTCGTACTGGTGCTAGTACTATTATTCTTCTCTTCCATTCATGCATAATGCATATGAATGATCCATTGCGGCTATCGAGAAGTAGTACTCCTCGTTCCTTTTTAGTTACCCGTGCTGTTAAAACTTTTAAAATTTAATATTAATAAATTTAAAACTATCTATATTAGTTATACAAAAATTATACCATTACATTTCTTGTTAAAAATATTTTTATAATAATATGTTTTATTAGTATATTTTAATATGAAGTTATAAAATATATCAGTTAAAATCATATTTTAAAGATCGTAAAAAATCAAAAATATTAAGTAAAAAAAGAGGAGTGAGTAATATAGTGCTAGTGTAACTCAAATAGAATCTAAGACTACTGTGACTCGCCACCGACGGGTCGTTGCTGCTTTTGCCGTGCTGCTACACGAGAGAGCGAGCTGGTTGGATACATCTCAGAAGCAGAATGTACATGGACCGGTGGTTGAGCTGCACTAATCGGCAGCAGAATGAATGGGTCGATCCATCCAGGACTGGAAGTCCGAAACAGGCATGGCCCTTCGCGTACGCCTCGCATTCACTGCTCCTTCTGGTCTGGAATCTGGATCTCTAGCTACCATCTCTCTCTCTCTCTCCCCTGCCCCTGCAATGCAGTAGCAGTGTAGCGCTGCATCCGCATGGAGGCGCCGAGAGCTGTGTTAGGGACAGTCCCATATGAATTGTGAGAGAAGAGAAAGCATAACTTATAAGTATGAGAGAACCTTCACTCATTGGACTAGTCTTTTAGAGGAAGAACGTCCAATACCACTTATAAGGTTGTTACTCCGTTGCTCTGTAGGTTTAGTTGTGTTCAACCCATTTAGACCTGTGATCCCAAGAAGTAAACCCGGTTGGATCTAGTCATAGGGTCAGGGTCCAAAATCTAACAAGTGGTATCAAAGTCTATACGCCTAACATCTCCCAGGAGTGCGGCGTGCATAATCCATATTGTTAGAAATAGTCACACATAGATTGTAGGAGATGAGAAAATACAATTTATAAGTGTGAGGGAGTCTCTATGTTCAGTCTATTTGGATCTATGGCCTAGAAGGTAAACCCAATTAAACCTAGACATACAACCAAATTCCAAAATCTGTGGTGATCGGTTCGGCTGAAAAGCTCATAGCTTATGGCTGAAAACACTGTAGCTGGCTGAAAAAAGCACTGTAGCTGACAAAGGCTTATTTAGCATAATTAAATTTAAAAAATATAAAAAATATGTTAGCCCATTACTATAATACAAATAAATATGGGAAAAAAAAGAACCGGCAAAAAAGCTCAACAAAAAGTCAAAAGTTCAAAAAAAGATGAAACTTATAAATAGTAAAGAATAAGCCAGAAGCCAAGGAGCACAAGCCACTGGATTCCATGGGCATTGCAATGCATGGCATTGGGAATGCATTCGCTCATCCATCCATCCCCATCAATCATAGCCCATGTCCAATCCCTGCCTGCCTTTGTGGAGCCAAGACGCAGCCTACACCTGCAAGCTGCTCAGCCTGCTCTGCTACAGCTCTAGTTTTTTATTTTATGAAGCTACAACTCCTCCCTCCCCTGCTGCATCTGCATCCATCCGAAAAATTATCGCGTGCACTGCACTGTGTTTGCATTTGGCTTGTGCTAGATGGCTCGCAGCAGCGAGCTGCTAGTATTGTGGAAGTGTGTGTGTATGCCGCGTGCACGTAGATGTACATGTATGTACTGACATCTTCATAATAGAAGAGTATTCAAGAAGGCATTCGGGCATGATGATCAGTCCAACTACTCCATGGTCCATACAAGATAAAAGATCGCACGCATCAATTGTGCAATCAGATCCTCGGCCTTCAAGGAGCAATAGAAGTTATACTCCATGAAAAGCAAATTAGGAGGTGCCTCTCCTGAACTATGACTTGCTACAGTGCTCGGACTTGCAGCATTAGCTCAAGGGAATCGTCAATGACTCATGGGAGCCCATGATGCATCTTAGGACAAGACACAGAGAGGAGATCCACAGCACTGATGAAGCTGGTACATCTGCTACAGTACGTATGTGAGGCTCCAGGTTGATGTCGCCGTGTATTCCATGGAACATGCGTGCAAAGGTTTTGGATTCTTGCCACTGCATCCATCCAACCTTCTAGATTTCTCATCCTGGCTCAAGACAAACCTGCAAGATTCATGGCACACATTTCATCTCAAGATCCTACTAGTGGCCAGATGATTAGAAGAACCCAGCAGCTATCAAGAATTTGCCTGCTGAATTAGGTTGGTCCCTCTCACATGCGTTTCAGGAGGTGTCACCTCTCCTCCCATCTGGCCAGAATTGAAGCTCCGAAGTACAGTTGCACAAAGCATGCCATGTGCCGGCAGCAGCACAAGGTCCTTTCGCCTCTTCGTTTTCCTCTCCCCAGAGAATAAAAATGGCATTCAATGTTTTGCTGCATAAGCAACAGTGAACCCTCGTTTGTAAGCCGTGGCAACCAGGGATGGCAATGGGGCTCCCTTACTCGGCAAACTGTGGGGAATTTTTCTATTAGAGGATGTATATGGAGAAATTTTGTTCCAGCCAGGGATAGAAATCCCGACGGTTACTGCTGGTTACCGAAAATCCTAATAGATACTGGGAGAGAAAATCCTGATGGTTATAAATGCACTTCTTATGTGCCTTTTTAGTACTAGATTTTCTATTGTATGAACTAAATATACATAAATATGCTAGTCCCAATATTTTGTGCTAGGTTTTCTCTAGCTTTTCCGGTTTTTAGCGGGTTTTTAAATGGTTTTCCATTTTTTCTGGTAACCGAAACTGTTACCGGTTTTCAAATCATCCAAATTCAAAAGTTGATTCGTGAAATTCAACCGGTTTTTCTCGGGATTTCCAGTAACTGGTTGGTTACCATTACCGGCTGCCGGTCGGGAATACCCCCAGTTCCGGGTTTTGTATCCTTGGTTCCCGCCATCTTATATGAGGATGGGAATGGGAATGCTTCTCCATCCCCATTCTCCATTATAGACTGATAGTCACTCATATACAAGTAAATTGGTATATCTAAATGTCTAAAAATTGTTGTTTTCTCTCTAGCCTAATGTAGTTTTGTGTAATCTATAATATGCAACTCATTTAATATTACTCTACCTTCTGTTGCATTAATAACTCTGCATATTTCTACATAAACATATGATAAATTTATGAAATTACCGTAGTTTTAGTCAAATTTAGGTTGTTATTGCCCTGTTTTCCCACCAAATACTTGGTAGGGATGAGACACAAGGAAAGTCGCCCTGATAACTAAGTAGAGAGTGGAGATGGATCCTCAATGGGGATGGAGACAGGAGGGAAGTCTCCCTGATAGGTAAATAGGGAGTGAGGATGAGAGGGTGTTACCTGCTGGGAATAGCCTGGTTGCCATCCCTAGTGGCCACATGTAAGAGGGGAATTTAACCTTTTGCCACTCTTAACATTGCCACCTACTCAAATGCCATCCTCTACATTGCAATTAATATTTTGCCACTCTCCGTCCTACGTGGCGCCTAGTCACCGCCATGTCACGCCCGCGCCCGCGTCGCCCGCGCCCGCGCCGCCGCCCGGCCTCCCCGCGCCGCCCCCCGGCCTCCCCGCGCCCCGCGCCGCCGCCCGCGCCCGCGCCACCGCCCGGCCTCCCTGCGCCCGCGCCCGCGCCTGCTCCGGTGGCGCTCCCGCCGGTCCAACTGCGTCACGAGCATGAGGGGGTCATGAGGGACTCACCGGAAGCATCGGTAGGGCCGGAGACAGACCGAGGCTTGCCAGCGATGAGAGCCGGCGGCGGCGCGAGTGGGGGAACGGTGCCGGCGAGCTGCGGTGAGGGAGGAGCTCCGGCGACCGTCGGGGAAGCTCCAGGGCCGCGTGGTGGTGCTCCACGCACGAGGAATTGAGGCGCCTTGCGCCAAGTTGCGAACGGCGATGAAAATGGCGGCTTTGGCCGGCGGCGAGGAAGAAATGGCCGCGCGGCGAGCCGGGGCCGCCGGGGTCCGATTGCTCAAGGGAGGAGGGAGGAGGCCTCCGGGGGCGCGTCGTGACGCGGTTGGACCGGCGGGAGCGCCACCGGAGCAGGCGCGGGCGCGGGGAGGCCGGGCGGCGGCGCGGGCGCGGGCGGCGGCGCGAGGCGCGGGGAGGCCGGGGGGCGGCGCGGGGAGGCGCGGGGAGGCCGGGGGGCGGCGCGGGGAGGCGTGGGAAGGCCGGGCGGCGGCGCGGGGAGGCCGGCGGAGGCCGGGCGGCGACGCGGGCGCGGGCGTGACATGGCGGTGACTAGGCGCCACGTAGGACGGAGAGTGGCAAAATATTAATTGCAATGTAGAGGATGACATTTGAGTAGGTGGCAATGTTAAGAGTGGCAAAAGGTTAAATTTCCCCATGTAAGATGGCACAGATCTGCTTGCCAGGCAGGGACATGAGTAAAAAGTGAGAAATAATGCATCTCCTACTCACCCATGCCATTGTAAATGATGCATTTTGATTTCTCCTGGATGAGCACGCACAGTTACAATCACAACATCCTTTTCTTTAGTAAGATAGAAATACTTCTCATCTGTTTTGATTTTGTACACCGTTTTTTTTTTTTTTGGGAACGGGGGACAGATTCGATCGGTCGTGATCGACTCATTTTAGTTCCGCCACTTCACTTGTACACCCATTTCATTGCCACAAAGCTCGTACGAAGCAGGCGAGCTAGGTCTTGATGTTGAAGTGGCGATGAAGGCTGTTCCGTTCACTTGGAGAGCAGCCCAAAGTACGGATTTGTCATGGCGGACCCGATCTCAACTCCTGCCGCATTGAGGAGTGCCATGTCGACCTTATCCCTCGGCATGGTCAGGTAGCCGTTGTCTGTGAGCTTCTGGAACCCGCACAGCTCCAGAAATTCTACGCCGCCTTGCAGATTACCCACCCTGTCCTGTTGAAGGAGAAGAATGGTAGGTGAAGGATGATGGTATTGCAGGAAGCAGCTTCCTGAAATATAACGGTGTTGCATTTCGTAGTTACCTTGAAAACGGGATTGCTTAGTCGAATCCTCCTGAACTTTTCCTCTTCTGGGTTCTTTACTATGTTGGCAATTATCTTCAACAGTATTTGGAATGCTCTTGTAACTCTAGCACTGTCATCCTACAAATAAAGTGACATAAAGCACATCAATTGGTTCCTGGCATGCCCATAACATGAAGGTCTATTGCCTTGTACAGTTTTATTTTACAGTTCTTGTTACACCCAAATAGTTCAATTATAAGAGGGTGCTGATGAAAAAGACTGTTTGGAAACAAAAGGAGAGCCATTCCTAGACTACAAGAGACAGCCTAAGAGCACATAATACAGAAGTTGAATATTGTTGGTGTGCCGTGTGCGGAAGGGCTAGTTCCGGTTCTCTGAATGAACAAAATTCATAGAACAGCATTTGCTTGGAATATTAATGTACATTGGGCTGCAGAAGAACATGTTAAGATTTATATGGTATTTGCAAAACATCATATTTAATAATGTTCAAGAACAGTCAACAGCTCAATGCTTCTGTGTCAATAAGATCACGATTCACAAGGGATTATAATTCATATCTGCAATGGGAAGATCATTTTACCTTGTGATTCTTCTTCAGAGTTCTTAGGCAGTCTCTCAGTTGTTCTGATGTTACAACAGGTTCCACAGGTTTCATCTGAGCAGTTAAAAAATGTGAGGAATGTGTTTTGGAGGTTTTGCTCACGAAACATAGAGGTACTCTGGGGGGTTTTGGACCTTTGTGGGAGTAACAATCGGAACTGAAGCTCCTGGTTTTTCCTGCGGCAAACCAAGTCTTCGCCTTCTTTCTGCCTGCATTGAAGGAAATGATTTAAGGTTCTTCAGTAGTCAAACGACAAGCAATGTAGTATGTCACTGAAAAAGGAAAGTAGTAGCAAATGAGCTTAAAATAGTTGTCAAAGCACAAGAAAACTACGTCATTCTGATCGTGGAGATAGAGGAATTATGTTATCACATTGTGATGATAGAAATTGCACCATTGAACAGAATTGATCATTACATGGTAGGCTTGCTCCATTGTCAAGGAGATCAATTTTGTTAGTTGACTCCTTAAGACCATGCAGTGCACGGAAAATATAAAATAAAGGCTGTGCTATCGCATCATTGCATGTAGCTGTGGTCTGTGGTGACAAGATATAGCAAACTTTATAATGTGGAAACACAAGAATAATAAAAAGGCAATTACAACGAATTTATTGGATGAAATAATCATAATCCAAAACTACACTCTAAGGAGCGCAGAAGATTCACTGTGCTATAAATCATGGAATTGAAAACAGCAGATGGGGGAAAGATCAAAGTTTTGAACATATTAGTTAGAATAAAGGGGACCTTATCGTCTTCTATACGCTGCCGAATTCTCTCTCTTGCTCGTTTCTCCTCTTCTTGATCTGCTTTCCGACTTTCCATCATGCTGCACTAAATAAAAACATCACTTCTTTATTGAACACCTTTGGGTTGGAAATAGCAGATACAAGTTGCATATGAAACAAACCGTTTTCTTTTATTTTCCTCGAGAGTCTGCTTGGCTTCCATAAGATCTTTAGAAGCTCGAATCCTCTCCCTCTTCACATAAATGAAAAAAATAAGTTCTGTGTGGCAACAAAATGGTCGTAGGATATGTGATGTGGTTCAGCAATATTTCTCCAAAAGGTTCAGGGTATCAGGCTATCAGCACAGAGATACCATTCATTATTGACTATAGTAGATTTTTAGTATTATCATTATCTTCCTTGTAGACCATATAATTCAACTCTCACTTACATTGTGTATGAATTTGTCGCAGTTAATTTTGTTTGTTGAAACTTGAAAATAAAATAAAATGGTTTTGAAATTGATAATGTGTTATCATTTCTGAACAAGCAGTGTTCCTCAATCCTGATTTTTCATGTACTACGTAAACACTTCTATTTATGTCTTATTTGTAATATGGCTGATTTTGTTTCATACTCTTCAATAAAGTATTTGCTTACAACTTAAAGCATCTGCCATTAATTCAATCATCTTGTACTATAGATTCAACTACCATCCAATAGTTTATTGCATCATAACTATCATTCAATTAGGGATTAGGAATTTTCTGCAAACAAAAATGAAAGGATCAGACAAACAGTTCCCAATTACTAATTTTTGTCCAGCATTCCTTTGTAGCTTTGTACTTTAAAAGTCTACATGGTTTTGGAAATTGGCAGCATATTACATGTAGCTGAGCACATCCCAAACGAGAACAGTACAGGCCAACATGAATTTATTGCATGATAGCTGCTACGGTGGAATATGACAAATAAGAACCAAAATAAGTGCATGTTATTCGTTCCTGCTGCTGTGCTATGATTTTTTTTTTACTTCTTACTAGCCTGGAAAAGCTGCCAGACCTTATCCTCTTGTAGTTGATTTCGGATTCTCCCTCTTGTTTTTTCTTCCTCATCCCGCTTTGACTTGTACAGTGCTAAAATCCTGAAAAGTATCGGAGAGTTATTTGAACGGAAAAAAATGCAAGCAGCTCACCGAACAATATCTATTCAAAGCAAGCTACAAACCTCTTTCTTTCTTCATCCTCGTGTCCATCTGCATCAGATTCTTTTCCCGCCTGTGAAATTTCCTAATAAAAAAATTCGGGTGCGACACGATAATGAAGTATAAAGCACTGGCTTTGGATTGGATGAGACAGAAAAACAAAATGTTGGCAAGTGCCATTGCACTAATAATGAATTGCTAAAGTGAATTGGGTTTCATATTGACCTTCTTCACACTAGGCAGCGACGATGAATCATACAGTAGTCTCTAAATTGCATTAATTCCTTGGTCAATCATACAGGTGTGCAGATGATACTGAAATGCCACCTTAATTTGATGTGTCTTCATAGCTTATATAAGTTAATTTAGTGACAATTATGTTGCAAAATAGATACTATAATCAGCTGAAGTGTTAGTATTAGACTTGGTTCTCCTTAGACACTCCATTGGAAATACATAAAGGAAAATATTTGTTTCATATAACAGTAAGCCACCCCTAGGGGGTTTAGTTGCTAAGAAGGGCCAGGAACTTCCATGTGTCCCTCATAATCAGGTCATAGCCTACTTTCCTCTAAACATAATCAATAATTTGAATGACGTAGATACGTCACTCAAGGAGAACAATCCACAAGACCATACATGAGGACTGTGCATCTGCATTTTGGGCACTAACCCCCATAAGTAGTGCAGGTTTCTAATGAATAAAACAACATCGCCAAGCTGTTACAGCACCTGCTCGTCAACATTTGACCATACAATACTTACATGATGTAAGTTTTCAGAGACAAGGGCAACAGAAAAACATGTGCTCTTGTATCTCCTTTACCAGATGCAATACTTTTAGCCAAATGTCATCAGAAATCATTTGTTGAGCCTGAGATTCTTAGTTCTGACAAAAATGCAGGGAAGGAATTGATGCAAATATCCACCAGGAAATTTTTCCAATAATAGTTATTAGTTAGGCAGGTTCTAGTCCTTCATGGATGAAAAAAAGGGACTTCTCATAACATGCTGATATGATAGGACAGGATTGTGATATCAAAATCACGAAGAAAATTTTAGAAAGTACCTTCTGTTGTCCAGTTGCAGTTCGCTCTTCTGGTTTCCTTTCCTGGGCATGATCCCTACAAGACAATCATATGCCTATGATACATTTTATACTACAACAACAGATCAAATGCAAGAAATGGCAACTAGTACATGTGTTGAATTACTTGAGTATATAGGCTTTTCATAAATATATCTTGATTCACAGATTGTGCTTCTTGTCTCCATTAGTAGTTTGTAAGTGTTTAACTATGACATATGACTTGCCTTATCAAACATGCATTGTGAATTAAAAATATACCACACAGATACTACTATGCCAGTACCAGTTAGGACAACTAGTATGTTCACTTGCAAGTTCCATTTCTGTGCGCATGACATCAGAACTGTGTAGATTTAGCAAGTGGGCAGGCTGATGGGCAAGTTATCCCCACATAGCTATTTTGTTAAAAGAGAGTAACAGTAACTTTATCCTTGAAGTATAGCAGAGACTCAGAATATGTAGTGTTATGTTGACATAGCAGGCTCCAAGCTGTCACCCATATGGAAGATGCTGCGGATTGTCGAGTACAGACTTCCTGATTTTTGACAGAATAGCTATCAAAAGTGGGTTCTTAACAGTGTGCTACGCAGGGACGGAGCTTCTTTAGGCCAAAGGGGGCCATGGTTCCCCTCCCCCTAGAAAAATTTCTAAAAATGCTTAGTTTTACTACGTCTCTTCTTAAGTTATCTAAATATATGATGTTAGATTGGCTCCCTCTATGTTTTCTTTCAAGCTCCGCCACTGGTACAGTGGTGCTAAGTAAAATTTGATGTTCTTTTCATGAAATAATACTCCTATATTTTCTATAGCAGTTCAGATATGAAACCATTGAAGAAAAAAACTAACCTCATTCCTTCAATGTTATTTCTCTCTCCGTTTGATGTGTCACCACATTCAATGTTGATTTCTCTTGGAACCTAGACCATCAAAGGGAGTACTCAGAACATAACATTTGAAATTGACGAAAGCATTGTTTCGCATGACAATGGAGACAAATGGATCCCAGAATAAAGGAAATATACTAGGGAGTAAACAATAATAACTAAACATTTTCGGGATAAGATCTACATGTCTAGCTGGACATAGCATGTAGGTTACAAACTAGAAAATTCAACTGCCATACTGCCATATGCAATAACATGCAAGTTGCTTCAGATTAAACTAAACTGGAAAAGGCTGCAAGCTGCAATCTTAGACCAAACAATTTACAGTAATATATTTAGAGAGAGAGCTCTCTTTTAAAATGCTTGAAGTGAAAATTTCTGATAGTTTCCTCTGTTGAGAATTCTATCATCAGTGTGAGCAATAATGCATATCAGAATGGATTTCTGCTATTGAAGAATAATCGCATTTTTAAGAAATAACATACCGATGGTAACTGATCAATGTCTGGGTCACTTTCATGCTCGAGAAGCCAGATTACTGCAGATTCAAGATTGGAACTACCTGGTAAAGAAATTGGATTATTTCTCCAATTGATTCAGCTAAGTAATGAAGAATATACTGAATATTTACAAGAAACATGCTGCCATAGCTTTGCAGTTAAATCATATAAGTTGCAACTTTCAAGAAACAACATATCTATCAATTGTCACGACTGAAATAGACATACCAGAATAATGGAGTGCCCTAATTGAACGAACTGTGGGGAATCCCATCATTTCAAGTTCATCAAGCATTCTCTTGTCAACTTGTGGGACAGCCATTTCTAGAAGAGAGATTAATAAGAATAAGAGCACTTCAATTGCCACAAATGCAAAACTAGAGGGAATAGAACAGAAAGAAAAATAAGTAGCCTTGTGGAGAATGTTGGTTCACTTGAAGGTAGATGTCCCATAAAATTATTTAGAAAAAGTTACTGGTAAAGTGAGTGTCCCCATGATCTTATATAATTTCAGCTCTCTTTGAAGAGATATATACGTAAATACTTCTGTTTTATGTCTAACATGAAGTAGCAATATTCTGTAATTTACATTAGAGCTAACATCTGTGCAGTATCTGCATCCTGTTGGTATGCTGATCTTAATCATTAGTCTATTGGAACTAATCACCATGCCTGGTGGAATAGGTGCACCACAAACTGCCTGGTATGCATAAGTTAGAACTACAGGCTATAATGACACAGTTAGGAAAATCCAAAAAGAAAGAGACATATTTGCATAATTTGCCATCACAAATATGCAGACCTACAAAGAGCGAGAAAAAGAAAAACATAGGATCCAAGTAGTTTGAGAAAGTAGTTCAGGAGATTTTCAGGTTGCATTGAAATTTTTTATTGCAACAACATGACGAACAAATTCTTACCTTTTCAAAGTTTTTCCCCACTATGTAACTTCGGAGCCAAGTTGATGTACGAATCCTCTATAAGTAGCCCATAAAGCAATGCATCACTACGAATGGAAAGGGAAGATGGACAATTAGCTGAGGAGACTTAGAGCTTTGCTTCTTCTGTACTTCATTCTTGTCTTTTCTTCCCAGATGGTTCTTTGGTTCTCTCAGTAGACTCAGGTGACTTCTTTCTTCTTGCAGTTACTTATACCTTTCTTCCTACTTAGAATTTCCCTCTTGAATCAACACCTTGTACACAACTGGATCACAAATACAGCCACATTTCGAGGTCATTTATACCTTTCTTCCTTCTTGTGGTTACTTGTTGGAGTATCAATAACATCAGAAGTACAGCCACATTTTGTTGTCCAGGGAACCCCATATCATCCAACAATATAACCAAGCAATTTGAAGTGTCTATAAGACTGAAAGGTATCCCAGGAGCATCCAAAGTAACCTCCAGCAATCATTTCATAGATATTCCCCAATGGCCCAATTCTGTTGTGGCATGACCATCGTTCGAGGAGGAGCAGTGCCCCTATTTCAGCTAAGACCCTGGATCGGTTCATTTAATGAGCTCGAAACTTGCAGGCAGAAGTGTTCAAAATTAAATATCCACATTGGCATGTGGTAGTCCATGCTTAGTCCACAAACAATCAAGTTTACAACAACAAAAGTGTGACATCCTCAACTTAGAGTAAAACACAGTTCAAGCAGACAGACCGGCAACCAAGGGATGCATAGTTAACTAAAAATGAGCTGTTTGATCTCAAGCAAATGCAAAAAAAATTCCCAAACTTCCAATCGAGTCTACCACACGCAATGCTTATTGCTTAGAGCCTTAGACCCACAAGGCACACCCTTGTACAGAAAGAAAAGGATCCACCAGTCACACTTTGAAGAACTAGGCATGGACCAACAAGAACTATACAAACATCCATGCAGACCTTGCTTGGATTCAGCGCAAATGCCACAGAGGTGAATGCAGGCATAACCTTTTTTTTTCAAGACGGCAAGACGGACATACTCGTTCTGGGAGCGGTGGAAGCCCAAAGCAGCGACACCAACCACTAGCCGCCGGTCGCCGCCGCCATTGGTTCACCTCCCACTGTAGTCAAGTTCCCCGGCCTTGTTCTGGGGGACCCCTCGCCGCCGGTTGCCGCAGCCATTGGCAAGGCGACATGGGTGTGATATCAAGTAACTTAAGGGTTATGTTTGTGAAATTACACCAGCCACTTCTGCCTGGCCTCGTCTGGGCCACGGAGATCTGATCTGACGGTTCACATGGACTGGAAATTGGATCGCGACTTCCGCGCGGTCCAACTCGGGGAAGTTTTTGAACGTGGTATTTAATACTAGGGTCTCTTCTGCAAAACTGCCGCAGCCACTTTACCAACCTCGATCCGAGCCGCGTAGACCCAATCGAACGGCTCACAAGGACCAGAAATAGGACAGCTCACTTTCTGCGCGATCCAATTCGGGGGAAGTTTTAACATGTAAGGGGCCTTCTTGAAATTTTCGCGTGCAGTTTTCTGACCACCTCGGCGAGCCAGCGGCGCGGACGACGGCGACCGCCTGCGGAGGGATAGGCCGGCGATCGGACGCGTAGTTGGATCTAAGGGGGCAGAGGGGAAGGATGGCCAATGCATGCGGAGAAGGGAAGGGAAGGGAAGGGAAGCGAGGGAAGTGGGATACGCCGCCGACGCGCACGGCGGCGTGGAGGCCCTAACAGCATTTCACCGAACGATTGGCGTGCACAGGCAAGCCAGGTCGAGGCCATGCATGCGCACCCCATCTCCTGGACGTTGTACTGCAGCTTCCCGCCCCATGAGACGCCGGTGGTGAGCCACAGCTTCCCCTTGCTGCCCACCCCCTCCGCCGCGCCGGCCTCCTCCACCCACCGCGCGCGCAACACCTCCACCCTGCGCTCGTACCACACGAGCCAAGCCAATGAGCAAGTGAGTTCGGACGAAGGGTTGGGAAAGGGGTTGCGAGGGGGAGCACCTGCGCTGGGGCCTGGGAGAAGGGGTGGGAGCGGTGGCGAGGAAGGGATTGAGCTGGCGCGCTCTTCGGCGGCGTCGGAAGGGCGGGCTGTTCGTCGGCGATCGCTCGTTGCCACGGACGTCGCAGCCATCTGAACAATGTGGCGCGCTGCTTCTCACTCTCTTGCTGTAACTGAGTTTGTAATGCCACAAGATGGTACTCTGCTACAGATGTATTTGAAGTGAAGCTACTGCTTCAAAATTCAAATCTCCACTTTACGTCGTTGCAGTTCATACATGCATTTGAAGTGGTGTTTTCAGGCATAATGAATTCTAAATCGCAAGTCAAAATGTCTACACACTTTTGTTCCATGCAGTTTGCAATTTAGATAAAGAATCTGTATGGAGGTACATCTGGGTTCTCTGCATGATCAGCGTCGTCACAATATTCACTCATCTGTTGAAAAAATATTCCTCCTACCATAAATCGTAATGATCAATATGGAAGCACCAAACAAGACTTTCACAGTTCGACCTCCAGAACATTAGCAGACTTAACGACGAAACAAAAGAAGCTATAAAACACTCAGGATAATTTGATGAAGTTCATCGCCCTGACTTCACTGTGCAGACCAAGAAGCATTAACTGGGTTTTACACGATAAGGGGAAACGTTCCCAAGGCATCATAAATCGGCATCCAAATATTCTGTATAACAACAGAACGGATCTACTATGAACAAGCTGTTAGTTGCCTTAGAACACCACCAACATCATAGAGTTCTCTATTTATACATCATCTCAACCGATAGGAATTTTGCCCGCAAATGGAATTACTCCGCAAGCTGATGATGGTGTTGGACACATCCAAATCAGCAAGTCATCTAGCTACTGCGGCTAAAGATGCATCAACTGGTAGGTAATAATCTCAAGGACTTCCTTTTTTTGGAAGCTAGTGCTGATAGTATCTTTTTTCGAGGGCCCTGTAAACATGATCAAATTCCCAAATGAATATGGAAGCAAAATATAGGCATATAAAGATACGCATAATCCACTCTGAGCACAATTAGTAAAGGCAATGGATAAACATTAAGCGAAAACTTTACAAGTAGATTGCAAACAAAATGAATAGCTGGACAAGAATATATATAATAAACATTGTTACAATTTTTCGATTGAATGTGACACGGTATAACTCAAGATAATGTTTTGTTCAACCTTTGCATGGACTGTGATGCACTTAGTTATGTCTCCATATCATTTACAAAATATCGTTTGTAGCATGCCAAATCCTTAAGGCAAATCTAATAAGTAAGCTAACTGTGCAGGTGAAGTACAGCTTAGGGTACTTACTACTTAACTAGTTTAATTCATTTAACCCAAACAATGTTTAACTCCATTAAATAACCCAGGACGAGAAATATGGATTAATAACTGAGGCGCTGAGCTGGCATGATACATATTCAACAATACGCAAATCAGACAAAGACATGTAACATATGAAGAATATATACATTGTAAATAGCTTCATGTCAATCTACATGCAGGGAAGTTATGACATAAACCTGTTCTACCAATTTATATATTTAAATTGTTTCAGTAGGAAAGATCCCTTATTTTCGCAAAAGAGAAGCATATAAACCCATTTGGAAAAAAATACACAACAGATCAGCTTCTGAGAACCATATGGTAAAACAATGTTTCAATTAAAGTTCTTGCAGTACCATTGGAATTCCTAATGACTTCATATCTTCCTCATTCATGTGAACCAAAGCCTTCATATCAACCTGCAAAATGAATATACATCAACTAAATTTAGTAGAACATCTACGGTTTGAAATTGTCACATAAATCAAAAGTACCTCTTCAGCCTCGAAAGTTGCTGAATACTTCTGTAGATCAAGAGACTTCAGTAAACTGTCAAGTGAGGCATCAGCCTGCACATTTGAATGGAACAAACTGTTACATAATTCAATTGAAAATACTTGATGATGGAACCCAAAAGTAATCGGACAAGCATGTAGACAAGGATAATTGTACGTTGGTATGAAACAAGGCAGATGAAACTTTGGAAATCAAACATGCCAAAGAGGTAGCAGATTAACCTTACATAAGATTACACTTAAAGACTCGGAAATCAAAGCAAAGGTTGCACAAATATTAAAAATTCAAGAATACCAGAAGTACATTGTATTCACAGCATTACAAATGCAAAGTAAATCAAAAGGTAAAGGCAACATGACAATATTCCCCCGTTATGGTGTTTGTAGCTTTCCTGAGTGGAGATGCTACCTTATTTTGACTTACAAGTAGGTATCATGTGTCTTCTGTGGTTTCCCTTTTAATGAAAATTGGTTAAAGTTGCTCGGGGAAAAAAATGAAAGTGTAATAGCTAATCAGGACAAGAGCCTGTACGAAGACGGCATAGAACTCCCTCACCTTTTCCTGAGACTGGGATTGCTTCGGAGCAGTTGGTGCATTGACTTTCTTAGTGACAGGAAGGGCAGAAGTAGCAGGGGGGCCCCTCTTTTGAACAGGTTTAGCAGTCTCAGCAATCTCCGGTATAGGCTTTGGGATCTGAACAGTACTATTCAGTTGAGGGCGCTGGACTCCAGATAACTTTTCACGAAGATCTAGAACTGGTGATTTCTTCACAACCTCAGTGCTTTGCTGCATACGTGATTTTTGGTTTGCTTGAAGATTTCTGGAATCAAGTCCAGCTTAACCATGCACAACAGAAGCAACAAGCTAACAGTAAATCATCATACGGGGAGCATAAAGAAAGGGTGTGCTCAAAACTAATCGAGAATTGTTCCTTACGTGAACTTTGAATTCCTCCAGAATCCTTATAAAGCTCACGTCTCCAAGTCCCATCAGCATGCTGAAACCTGTATCATGTAATGCTGGTCTGACTGCATAATGTCTCTTTGCCCATTGGGTTTAAAACGTATTTCAAGAAAATGTAGTTCCAGACAGCCATTGATGATCACATTTGCAGCAGCAACTAGAACAAATTTGCTCAGTCTGATTAATCACGCAAGCAAGCACAAGCACTATGTATATTGTCTACTGATCGGATCCCGTATATGATTGCACCTAAGTAAATCAACTAACACTAAGAAGGTCACAGACTCTGTTAAGCATTAAGGATACCAGCATCACGAACTCGCTAATTCCTAGGACCTGAAGCACACTACCCTAACCTAACCATCTCGGTTCGAGTACCGATCCAAACCAGAAGGTGCAAGACTGCAACATCCACTAGCGCACCAATGGCGAAACAAGCAATGGTTCGCACCGAGCGAGCTCGAGGGCGCACCTTTTTGCGGCGTCGGGCCGCGGGCGAGAGCCAGAGCCGGAGCCGCCGCCGCCGCCCAACGTGAGGCGGTCCATGACGGAGCGCTTCCTCCCGGAGACCCTTTGAGAGTACATCGCGGAAGCGGCGGAGGCGACGTCTAGAACGTGCGTAGGGTTTCGTCGGCGAGGAGGGGAGAGGTGAAGGGGACGGGGACGGAATGGGAATGGAGGAGCATTGGAAAGGTGTTTTGGAAATTTCCTTTATTTTCTCCACAGGAAAAAACACATTATTTTTCTTATTTAGACGTAAGCAAATCCGGCCGAATCCGAGGCAGGGTACAGAGCTGGGCCGAAATAACGCTTTGGGCCTTTGGGGTCTGGTGGCCCAAGAAAAATAAATTTGGTCTAGTTAGCTAAACCCGGCACATTTCAGCTCACAGGACTTCAGCCGTGAATTACTATTTACTATCCCTCCGTTCTTTTTAGTGACATTTTTTTTAGGGTCTCAAAGTTGTGACTTTGGTGGTTACTTTTTTTTCTTTATATTACTATATCAAATAAAATTATAATATTTTGAAAGTATTTGTAATAACAAATATAGTGATATAATTTTTATGTAGCAAATCTAGATAATTTGAAACCTGTTAGTAGCTAAACTTTAGAAAATTTGATGGCACAGATTATATGACTTCACTTAAATAAACGGAGAGAGTGCTACGGAGTAGAGTAGTTTTAAAACAGAGCTTTGCCACTGAATTAAAGGAGGGAGTTGAAGAAAACGTTTACCAAAGCTTCAGGGTCCACGTTGAGCAGGCGATTGGGCACGGCCTTCAGCGGGAGCGAGAGCGCTTCTCCGAAGGATTCCTTGTCGACGCTGATAAGGACATGGCGGAAGTAGCTACATTTACAGTTTTAGTAAAATCCGGAATTTTAAAATCATATGGGAATGGGATAGTATCTATATAGTTAGAATACGCCTTACAGCAAGTTAGAGCTTGTCCTCTGGGTTTCAAGCCGAATCGTTCTCCGACAACATTGATGAGTTAGTCAATCCTTAGATCTTGATTGGGTGGTGGATCAATCTAACGTTGTTGTATATGTTGATGGTAGAATTGTTTTAGACCACGATCTTTTTGTTGATTATTGACCATAAATTGTTGAACTGGTTGAGAGCGAGATAGTGGCTATTGATAAATCGACCTCTACCCCCCAAGCATTGGGTTATCCTCATTGATAACCTCCCTCCCCCCCCCCCCCGCGCGTCCATATCTTGGTAACTTTGACATCGTTGGGTGAGGAGTCGCACGAGGTGAGTTACCTTGCAAACCAACCAAGATAGGGGCATTGTAGCCTAATGAAACTTGATCAGCTGATGAAACCATGAAAGTTAGAGTTGTCTGATTAGATGAACCTCATGGCAGCTATGGTCATTGATTTCCTACATCAGGTGGCATCGATAGATTAGCATTGATCGATGAAATAGAACGAGATCTGACCAAAGCTCCATTAATATATCCCTATATTTGCTTGGTAGTCGGGTGTGTTGGTGCTATTGGTGGTATGGCCAATGCAGCCTAGGGTAAACTAGGCTTGCATTTCCTCACAAAGTTCTGTAATCTTCAAAAGAATCAAATTTTCTTAAGTAACATTGAAATTACCCAATGGCTTTTTAGGAGCCGATGAATCTTTATTGGACTTTGGTGGCGTCTTGATCTTACTAAGATGATTTGGGTCTACCAAGTATGCCAGGAGTATGTTGCCGTTGAAAAATTTCTGACAACAACACTGCGTCCCTATAGAGGGTCCTTTCTTGTAGTGTATGCGACATACGAGCTGATTTTCCAGTAAATTGGCAAAGTCAATGATAGGTAAACTTGAACGAAGATGAAACATCGATGCGAAGCAACAATAAACATGAACGAGATCTCAAAATTGAGGATAGGTGTAGCTCACAGATTGATTAACACGTTGATGTAAAACAATATTGATCAAAGTCGAATTACAAAGGTAAGATTCTACTAGCTACGATCTACTCCTAACGTACAGGAAAGTAGATGCAATAGGTAGTAAATATTGGTATGTACGCGTTTGTCAACTGGTACATGGTATTTATATCATAAAATAGCTGACTCAATCTTTGATTGTGCTTTAAGTCTCCCTTTTTATGTCGGCTCAACCTTTCCTTTGATAGAGTCCCTGTCTATTTTCAAATCTCCTTGTTGACTGAATCAGAGTCAGATGTGCCAGCCGTTGTCATGCCTGACATGACTTGGCGCATGCACCACTTGGTACCATGACTGGCATAGTGTCCAACATAGACATGATGAAGCTTTCAAATCACACTTTAATAATCTCAACATTAAGACAAATTCGCTCTTGCAGCCGAAATATCAAAATCTCCTTAAAATAAGTCTTGATCAACAGACCTTGTGCCTCGAAAGTCCATTGGACTAATCTTCGATAGGAAAGACTGGAATAATCTTATCCAAACGTTTCTTATGAAGCCAAATTGAGCAAACCACCAGTAGGTCCAAACACATGCCTATCAATAAAGTAGACAAATAGATCTGGGTCTTCAACAATCCATAATCCCAGTAAAGTTTGAGTCTATGCAAATTGGCCTTCTGATCCAAATGCTCAGTCATCAAATGGTATAAGCCAAACACTACTTGTGGTGCTAGATAGATAGCGAAGAACTCGTCTTATGAATTTTACATGTTCCATCTAGAACACAAAACTAAACATTATCTCCAATTGGGAAAAAAAACTCGTCGGCGAGGAGGGGAGCGGTGAAGAGACAGGGAACGGAATGGGAATAGAGGAACCGTGGAGGTGTTTTTCGGAAATTTCCCCATACAAGGTTTTTTTAGATGCCCAGACAAGTATACTGTCATTTTCTTTTTGAAACGGATGTAACTACTGGCATTATCTCCAATTGGGAAAAAACGCATTAATTTTTTCGATTTATACGTAAGCAAATTCGGCCCAATCTGAGCCAGGTTTTAGGATTAGGCCGAGATTATATATCGGGTCTTTGGGGTCTAGTGGCCAATTTCAGGCTGGTCGAGGAAAATTAATTACCTGGGGCTGTAATGCTATATGGACTAACTCAAATCGGCCTAGAAATCGGTTCGAGAAGTCTAAACCCAAGTTCAAACTAAATCATTTTTTCATGTTTTTGGAACACAGCAATTTCACATAACTCTGTACTAAACGGTAAAATTCATATGAAATTTCTCCATTCCAAATATGACACGCAAATCTGTCCGTGCCTATGCAAACGCCTTTTTGTGCCAAAAAAAATCACACGAAAATAAACGGGTTAATATCAGGGTTTTAAATCTCCGGCTATAGCTGTCGCTATAGCCCGCTATAGCTGTTTTAGACTGATCGAGCTATTTGAGGTCCATGTACAATTTAGCCGCTATAGCCTCATTTAGCTCCGCTATTAGCTGTTTGAGAGGTCATCCGCTAAATGTCATAGCCGGAGATTTAAAACACTGGTTAATATACAGCTTGGCCTTGTGACTCTCCCTTGGCGCTCTTTTCAATGTGTAACTTTCAAAAGGGTTCAGATCGGTCCCTCGATCGACCATCCAAAATATTCAGTCGGAGGCCAAAAGAGGACATCCCACAACGCGTGAAGCGTTCGTGCCACGTGTACACCACCGTGGAACGTGACCTGCCGACCTGGCCGAACAGCTCGGTCGACGCTTCGTACGGACTTTGCGCGTGTAGAAAAGGCAGTTTTGCCACCGTCGCCTCAGCCAAACTCCATGACCATTTTGCCTTCATATATATCACTTCGCCAGAGAGCGCTGACGCGTTCAACTAGACACCCTCGATCCATGCATGCGACCGGCCAGAGCCGTGGTTAGCCAAGAGGATGGTTGTCTGCGGCTTATTACTTTTTGACTGAAATTTTTGGATCTTAACTATTTGTAATAAAGATTACAGAGAAAGAGATACTTGCTTTCGTTTTTGGTTGATACAAATATTAGATTTTTAACATGTACTACAATTAACTTGTAGATCCCACCTTAAAAAAATACTCCGTTTAAAAATTAATTACTGTAACAAAAAAAAACCAAAAATCACTTTTAAATACCGTTTAAGAACAGACCCAAGCAAGAGACGTAAAACAGGAGCAACGACGGTAGTCAGGAGACCGGCGCAACCTGCCCGGGAATTCTCACGATTGGACCAGGAACGAGTCGTACGTCTTGCCGCTCGTAAGACGCGCGTAAGACACCGTGCGCGCGCGCGTAATCACGAGCTCTCTCTCGCGCGCGTTCCGGCTCGCCGGCCGTGCCGTCCCGCGCCGTCGCAGCGCTTGCTGTCACGCACGGCCCTCGCGGTTAGTTTGACCTCTTTTTGACACTGAACTCGGTTAGTCTAACTTCAGATTCGGGAGAGAATTCTGCCGCTGCTGAGGTGCGTACTCGCGTGCGTTAAGTAACCACGAGGAAAAGATTTAGCGCTATCTCTGCGTCTTGTATCATATTTTCTATTTGTTTTTTGAAATCGGAGTCAGATATGAATAGTGTAAGACATTAATTTTTTTATTCCGTATTTACTTCACTAACCTTCGGATAGTCGGTAGGACGAAAATATCTGTTTCTTTTGCACCCCTACATAGGACATTGAACAGTAAAGGTACAATCAGAGCAAACACAAGGAGACTACTCGCTAAGATATCGAAGGAAAAGCACTCAATATTCAGTATTCTCCATCTGTTTAGATGAGGCAATTCGCATATTTGTTATCTTGTTCCTAAGCAAAGTCATAACAGATTTACTCATAACAGCAAAATTACATAAGGCACCATGGTGCCTAGGCACCAACATCCGATACACGTGTATGATCCGTTGATTTGCTTCGAGATTCGCAACGTTTGATGTGGGTATCTTCATATACCCATAAAAAAGTATATTTGAGATGTCAAACTCTGAAAAAATTTAAATTCAACTTCAGTTTAATTAGTTTGAACTGTTTTTATGGTATATACTCACTGTAGTTGCATTGAACTCAAAAGTAGTTCAAACTAATTTGAATTGAGTTCAAAACTTACTTACCATAAATATATCAAGAGTATAAAACATTTCCATACCCAAACTCAAAAAAATTATCAATCATACACGTGTATCGGATGTTGGTGCCTAGGCACCATGGTGCCTTATGTAATTTTCCTATATATATATATATGTGTGTGTGTGTGTGCGCGCGCGCGCGCGTGCTGATATCACTCATCCTGTACCATATTCTGTATTTTTTCCTCATAATCGAACTCGGATATGGATAGTGTCGGATGTCCATTTAGTTCTTTCGTATTCGCTCTGTGAACCTTCAGTCGCTCAATCGAACGAAAATTATCTACTCCGTTTGCAACCAGTGGCGGATTTAGAACGAAAATAACGCGAGGCCTTATGCTCCATATGTGTACTTATCGATGTATCCATCAATAATATAGTTGATAGTAATGCGTTCTAAATTTTATATCTTTAGACTCGCTATACTCAATCCAACTGTCATACTGATCAAACCATCGAGAGTTAAATCATCTCTTTTCCTTCCCAAATATATTATACGGAAAATCTTATGTGCGAGGTTGGCAAGGCCCATTATCTAAGTACTTCCTTCTTACCACATCTTTCTAATTAGAGAGATAGTCATCTATTCTTTTCTTTTTCCTTGAATCAAACTAAATTTCCTCTTTCCAATTGATTTCTGAACTTTTTGTATTTGTAGTATTTGCACTTGCAATACTACGATAAATATGTGCAATGCAACCAAAAAAAGAAATTGACTTATTACAAAAGACGAGCAAACTTCCCCCCATTACAAGTTTACAATTGCAAAAGGAAAGAGAGAGAGAAAGCCAAATGGATTATCATCTCTGGTGAAGAAGCCCAACCCAGTTGCCAATATCCAGTTCATGAGCCTCAATTCAAGCTTAAATAGTGATACATATTAGTAGTATTTGTAGTATTTGCACTTGCTCCTGGTGCCTTTCTTTTTAGAAATGGCTCCATGACTACGGACTACATGCCATAGCGAGATGACAATTATTGAAAGTTAGAACATATTGAATTAGATATTGAAACATATTGAAAAATTTCCTAATTCAATTGTTGCAAAAATCGAAATAGTGTATTCTAATATTAAAGCACTGACCCACAAATATTTTAAAGATCATAGAATTAAAACACTAAAATCTAAATTATAAAAAAAATTTGGTACCTATTTTGGTCGGCTGATCGTTACTTTCGTTAGCTATGAAGATCATTGAACATTTAAACATTTAAACATTGATCTAGTAGCTTTGAAATTCATTTTAAAATTCTAGAAAATTTACAAAAAAATACATATAAAAGCTAAATACTTTTAAAATAATTAATTTGAAATTTCACAGAAATTGTCAAAAAATTGTACAGTCAAGTAAATTGTGTCGAGGGTTGTACATAAAATTTCATAATTTTTCGAGCTCATTTGCTATGACATAGTTATAGTAGTTGTGTCCAAAAATTACAAAATTATGTATGAATTACACAATTACTGTTAGTATGTCAGGAGGCTTTCCACAAAATTTTGTAATTTTTGAAACTCATTTGCTATATGTACCAACTCCTATAAATATCAAAATTTTATGAATTTTTGAGCAATATTCACAGTGGTTAAAATTACCAAAAAATTGCACAGCTAAGTACGTTGTGTCAAGAGACTGCATATAAAATTTCATAATTTTTTAAACTCATTTGCTATATTTAAAAATTCAAACAAATCGTAAACAAGAAAAATAATTTAGGACAGATAATTAAGCCTGGTAATCAGTCGGTTTAATCACCTGCTGCTTTGCCACGGGACGGCAGGCCCCTGCCGTCTAGTGGTGGGACAGTAGGTTGTCTGCCTTCCGATCACAAGACGGTAGCGGCTATGCGTCAGCCTATGGGCATTGCCGCCCAGCCGCCGGACGACAAAAACGTCATTTTTGTCAATACACTAGACATACTGCTATTTTTGTAAATACAGTGGCAAACAATACCAAATATGCTAAAAAGTTGTCTTATGCCATGTCTTGGAGGCTCCATATCATCTGGACACAACTATATACTACTCTGATAGATATAAAGCCTTATTTCAAACGGTTTCAACTTCTGAATTGTTTTAGCTTCCGGTTTATTTAAGACTAGCCACTTGGAATGCATCGGTTTTTAATTTCAACTTATTTTCACTTTTTTGGCTTTTCTTTTCTTTTTTTATTTCTTTGCATTATCCATGATGACATAACGTTTTTTTACTTTTCTTTTAATTGAATGATTCTGAGAAAACTAACAACTACTACAGTGTAATTTTAGTCAAAAGTCAACAGTTAAAGCCATAAGCCAGAAGCTTAAGTTCTTTGAAGCGAGCCCTAAGACGTATTTTGACTTCACATTAGGATTAAAATGGCGGTGAAATTGCAAAAGTTTTGAGAGAAAATAACTTAGATACCCCTTGTAATTGCTTTGGAAAGATAAATGAGAATACTTTGTGTGGATGGCAATAAATAAATGCTTATGGTTAAGAGATAATAAATAGTAGCATAGTAGAAAACACACGATTAAATTTACAAGTTCATTCAAACTACGTGCCCTCGTACTTGTCAACGGAGGGATTAGTAGCGAAGAGGAGGTGTCGTGCCTCCTTCGCGAACGGCTCCTTGTAAGAAAGCAACCGGCCTTTCCCCGTCCGTTTCTCGGAGTTATAATCCTGCCTGCCGGCCTGAGAAGATTAACAAGCTAGCTAGCCAGGAGTCCAGGAGGAAGAAACAACACATATATCCATTCCTCTCTTGCCGGCCGGCTACCATTCGACGAGCTTCAGAGCCCCGGGATCAGATCTCTCTCTGCAGTGGGATCAACATGGCAGTAAGCTCCTCTGCTCTTCCTTGCTCTTCTGAAACGTCCATGTCTCCTCATGGTTTCTTTCGGTCTGTGCTGCAGTTTTCGGTTAAATTATCAATCGTAAGCTAGTTTTGATCTTCTTCTTCTTCAAGAGCATCGTTTTTCCTAGAACAGTTTCCTAATTGGCTTTCGTCTTTCGAGGAGCTCGATTTGTCTGTGCAGTAGTTCTATGCCCTCTGTATGCGATATCTGACTCTGAATTTTCTGAACGAAGAACAACAAGATCACCTATGATGGTTGTCTTGCAGACCAGAGCCCCGAAACCAAACTTTTTTGCAGCACTTGAATTGAACTAGATACTAAGCGAACAAATTAGAATTAATTAGAAGCTTTTTTTTCTTGTATGAATGAGTGAATCCCCCTGACCTGCGGCGCTAATTTGCGACAAGTCTGTCATGATAGTTGAGGTGTATCTTTCGATCACATTTAAGTTCTATTATCTCAAAAGTATTCATCCGATATAATATATACTCGCATCTAGAGATGCTGGCAGGTTAACTCATTGGAATATGACGTCCTGGGCACACAATTGATAGCTCTTACATGATGATAATTGACACGTTCCATCGGTTAGTTTCTTGATTAGATAATTGACACGTTCCATTGATTAGTCCATGCAGTGTGTACATGGCCGGAAGTCGTGGCATGTGCATGGTTTCCTTTTCCTTTTTGCTTATTTTCGTCGGTCAGACCAATCTACTGCCACTAGTACTACCTAGCCGTGTCAAGTTGACATGTTCTAGCATTACAGGTCTCTTCTTGATAGTCTGACGGCTTAGCGATGTTTTTATGACTTTTTTTATAAAAAAACCCCTCACGATTCAAAAGAAAAGTGAAAATTTTAAGAATCCTATGATTACATGTAAAAGCCGAGATACAAATCGAACCTTGGGTAGGGCTTGATAAAAGGGATGCCCTCGGGAACGCTGTCGTGTTAAGGTGGTGCACGGCTACCGTCAGTTCGTGCAGGAGTCCGTCGACGAGTACAGGGTCTGTTCTTTTTAGCTGTGACTTGTAATTTTTGAATGTAGCTTATGACTTTTGAGTTATTTATATGAGAGATTATAGAGTAATAGAAACTCATGTGTGGTTTTTGCCGATATAAATGAAGTCAGTAAAGTATATACTATAATTAACTAGTAGACTCTATTTTGAAAAAATACTCTGCTTAAAAGTTAGTTACTATAGAAAATTCATAAAATAGTTTTTAGAAGCTGAAAAGAATTGGGTATAACCTGGAGTTTAATTGCTACTGTGAGTTTGGAACCTTAAACAGAATGCAGGGGAAAAATGGCGCTAGTGGTTGATTCTTCTCGGCTTGCATGCAGAAGCAGCAGAGGCAGAAGAACGCGCACGTCCCAAAGTTCGGCAACTGGGGCAACGACGGCAACGTGCCGTACACGCTCTACTTCGAGAACGCGCGCAAGGGCAAAGGCGGCGGCAAGATGATCAACCCCAACGACCCCGTCGAGAACCCGGAGGCCTTCTCCGTCGCCGCGCCGTCGCCGGACCGCTCCGAGGAGAGACCAGCTCCTCCTCCTCCCCACCACGACCGCCGGCCCAGCGACGCGCCGCCGCTGTCCCCCAACCGCTACGCCGGGTCGCCGTACCACCGCCACGCCGGTGGCGAGACGCCAAATAGACGCGCGGGCGGACGGACAGGCGGCGGGCACAGCGTCGAGCAGTCGCCGTCGCCGCTGCACCCGTACAGCCAGTACTCCAGGGCGGACTACCCCGAGAGCGGCGGCTACGGCCACGTCGCCAACTCCGTCGAGCGGTCCCGAGCCAAGGGCGGCTCGTGCGGCAACGAGACAGTAAAGACTCTGCTCTTAGTTCTCTAGTGTCTGACACTACAATTCACCATGCGTTTGTAAGGTAATTGACGTGATGCTGTACTTCTTGCTGGAATGGCAGCCGACGAGGGGGTCGGCAGTACCAAAGTTCGGCGACTGGGACTCGAACCCGGCGTCGGCGGACGGCTACACGCACATCTTCAACAAGGTGAGGGAGGAGAAGCACAGCCAGGCGGGGAAGTCGCCGGGGTTCGGCAAGGACGCCGCGCACGGCAACCGCTCCAAGCAGCACGACGACGGCTATGCCTCCTCGGTGAGTGGCACATGCAATGCATAGTAGAACAAGATTGTTTCTTGTGGTCATTGCTTCGATCATGTCCATCCTTGTTCATTTTCTGATATCATTTGAGCTTTGCAAATTTTGGTTCACTTGCAGAGCTGGTCGTGCTTTGGATGGTGCAAATAGAGATGGCTTTGTAAGTTAGGAGGGAGGAGGGGCTTGCCATTGTGATTCGGCTTGGAACTGCGTTTCCTTCATCCTGCTATAATTCACATTTTCTGGGACATTATTTGGCATTGGGCACTGCACAATGCCCATAGTCTTTTTTTTTGTGATAACTTTTATTTTTGAAGTGAAATATAGAGTGCATGGTTGCTGTAATGCTTGAGTAAGTATTGCATTGTTGTTCTTCTGTACTGAGTTTCCGATACATGTATGACATGTTTGAACATTGAATAGAATGGATGTAGTTGATATTTGAGTTGGTCCTTTTTCTTACGGTCACCCCCCCCCCCCCCCGGCGCGAGGGACAACACAATTGACTAGTTTCTTCGGAGCTTGCTACTTGTGGGTTTTAGCTTCGCTACAATAAAGCTAGTTACTATACCGACTTCAGCTATACCAGTTAAAATTACATACAACTGTCTCTCTTCATACTTTCTTGTGAACAGTTAGAATTCAAAAACTATAAACCAAAAGTCATAAGGCACAGTAAAAAACCCACCCATTACCGCACGAAGGTTGGTATCCTCTGCCATTGAAGTACCAATCTGAGCAGGAAGATGCCTTCATAGCCTCATAGGATGCATATCAGCTATGCAGAGCAAGCTGCTCTCTGATAGACAACTCAAGCTAATGAACTCCTTTGTTCTGCAATCACCTGTTCCCTTCTGTAATTTCACCCAGATTGATCAGATTTAAATTAATAAAATATAACAGAGGAATTAAAAAGGAAGAATTCAGCCTCTGCCATACGGTCCCGCTATCCCGCAGGGGCCCACCTGCCAGAACAAGGGGCACGCGCGAACCCGCTCCCAAAGCCAGAGCCGTGCGGTTCCACTCGGACTCCTCCCGCGCTTCCCTCACGAACTCGAAGCGAAACCCTAACGATGAGAGCCACCGTTCGAGTAAGAAACTACCGATTACTATCTCCTTCCCGTTTACTAACTCCACATTGCTGCATCCGATTCGCTTTTTTTTTTTTTGCTCTGGATTTCGTCACCAGTTTGCAGATTTAGTTGCCTGTTTCCCCCGATTCGTTGCGACAGATTCGCAGAGTTTCCGCCTCCCTTGGTTAGGGCTTTATCTGCACGCTCTGGTGAGCAGTTTGTTCCCTGCTTTCTTTTTTCTTTTCTTTCTGAAAAAGCTCTCACTGTAGATTGCTATTGCGCATCCATGAGTTTTGACTTCTGAGGACTGAGATATTTTAGAAACTGCAACATAAGTTGAAGTATGTACAGATTATAAACGGCTGCAGGCATACCACAAAAGGAAAACAACGTAAGTTGTTTGCAGGCTTGCAGCATTTTGTTTGATCTTTAGTTGTAATTAGATAATTTTAACACGTTCTGTAACTGGCCATCCTCGAATTTTCACCGTGTCTGCAGCCATTGCTCATTTTGATCTTTGTTGGGCCAAAATTTGGGTGCCCTGATTAAGCATTTTAAGTGGTAACATGGCTACTAATTGTTATGGACTATTCTTCTGAAGATGAACTACAATGACTTAATGGTTTCTCACTGATTTACAGGTGGATTGAGAATATAATTTCCATAACCAGCGTTGAAAGGGAGAATGAGTACTGTTAGTACCGCACGCTCGAGGAAGCGAACACAGGATGGTTCCAGGGATAAACTTGTTATAAACTTAGATGCGGGCTCTCCCATTGTTGGGAATGGGAGCCAGCGTGAGTCTCTGATCCCTACGGGTACACGGACCTCACCCATTGATGTTGAAGCTCTAGACGATGAAGTATGTTTGCACCAGTGCATCACCGTGATTATTTACATTGAACTGCTGTTTCTTTTAACAGAGGAGGAACAGGAAAACTAGGAGACATCATGTGGTTGTAGTGGATCTGGAGTTGGATACTAGTCAGGAAGGTAAGCTCATTACTTATACTGAACTATGCAGAGCCTTCATGTAGTCTTTCTTTTGCACGGTACCAGTTCAAATCATGGGTTGTTACAGAATATTTAGATACCTCTCTTCGATTTAGTCTTGTATTCATGATCCAGATGTGCAAATTGGTTGGAACTCTGCATTTGCAAAATTCTTTGGGATATTTATGTTTGAGAAAATTTTGTTGGAAACTATTTGGAGGATGAAGGAGTCCTATAGTTCTATCCTCTGCATATTACCTATGCTGCCATGTAATTTCCAAGTGACAAAAGCAACATGCCACTACGGAATCTCGTGAATCCGTGGTTCTGTACTATATGTGAAACTGAAACTTGAGATTTTATCTACATACTCTAGTTCTCGATGTGCGCTGGCTCATCCTCTTGCGGTCTCTATATCTCATCCTCCTCCTCGCCGTCTTCTCCTAATCTATTCGCAACGATCCATGGCGAAATGCGGTTGACGAATTGCTGCAATCTTATAACCCAACAATCCGCACTTCCAAACAGAGGGATTTGACAAGATTGCAGAGGGACTAACTAGGGATTAATCTGACCTCGCTAATTAGGATACCATGATCTTCTCATTCCATAGCTAATTCGGAATTAATCTGGCCTAACATGCACGGAATGTACTAGCTAGTAATGGAGTCAATGCCGGGATATCCCTACGTTGATGTCTCAATCGCCGTCTCTGTTAGCGTTATCCGCTTGTAGCCCGATTCTCTGAAATGATGGGAGAATTGGACAACTTCTGTAACTGCAAGAAGATGGCATGCATGCCTGATCATTCCTTGGCCGATCTGATTCGCCCAAACAGACGACGCGAAGTCATCTCTGTCCGTGTCGGTGAAGCCGGATCAAGATCTGCTCGCTGTTCACGTCTTCCCCTCACGCTAACTTCATTTCTTGCTTTCATCAAGTACCAATTTTCTTTTGAAAAAAGATCAGGTGAGTTCTTTTGAGCTGATGGCTTACAGTTTAAATATTTAAATTCCGACTATTCGCGAAAAACAATACACAGAGAAAAATAGTCGCATACGATTTTGACCAGTAAAGCTAAATTCATTACACTTTTTAATATAATTTTTCTATTAATCTATATTAAAAAACATATCGTTTAAATATTAATTACTATAGATGGTATAAATATAAATTAACTTTAGATTTAAAAGAAACCGGTTCTAGTGTTTAACGCTTTCTTTTTTTTTCTTTTTTTTTTGTGTTGGTCTTTTCCGTCTTCTTTTCCTTTAAGCACTGCCATCCGTAAAGAAGAGTTCAGACTTGCCGGACGCAGTATAATACTAGCACATGACAATAGCCTCTTTCCCTCCAAAAAAAGGTCTGCAGGTCCACTTCAGCCAGCACCAGATGCTGCATTGGATTTTGATGGGACTTGTCTGGATTCGGATAACCATGTGTTGATGGGAGAAATCAAACGAGATCAAAATCAAAAGAAATCTTTTAAGATGTGGTTTATGGTGTTTTGTTTAAATTTTTATTTCTAGCGATTTTGCAATAGAGAGTGTAAAGAGTGAGATATTTATATGTGATTTTAGCCGATATAGATAAAATTAAGACAGTGTCTATTACAATCAATTTATAGATCCTATCTAAAAACACTCTATTTAAAAACTAATTAATATAAAAACCAAACTATAAATCCAAAAATAACACACACATTGCGTATACTAGCTAGTTATTCCATCCTCACTCATCATGCAGGCTCATGATCTGTCATGCATATAATGGGTGTGATCAATATGGCTTGAGCTTTTGGCTTCAGCTTATTTTTGCACTATTCATAAATTTCGTCTTTTTCTGAACTTTTGGCTTTTTTTTGAGTTTTTTTACCGGTTCTTTTTTTCCTCGTATTTGTTTACATTATACGTGATGGGCTAATATGTTTTTTCTATTTTTAAATTTTTTTAAATTTAATTATGGTAAATAAGCCTCTGTCAGCTACAGTGCTTTTTTCAGCCAGCTACAGTGTTTTCAGCCATAAGCCACGGGCTTTTCAGCCATTTTGATCACAACCAATGAGCCTGAAGCCTGAGGCTGCCACACAATGCTATGTAAATAATAATGAGATGAGGGCACATCAAGAACCTTCCGTCAAGTCATCAACCCCAGGGGCTAGGCTAGCCCACTGATTGTGGGCCCCGTCCATGTGTGAGTCTGGCCAACTGGGCCACCTCCTGCCTGGTGACGTACTGCTCCTCTCACCAGTCGTCACTGCACTACTGCACTGCAGCAAGAACTAGCTATGGCAAGCGAGGTACAATTGGTCTGAAAGGTTGAGCCCATCAGATTTTTGGACAAGATCATGGACATGTGAGTAAACTACACTATTACTGAGGTACAGATACTCCCTAATGAACGCTAGGACCATAAGATCACTTGATTAATTAACCAGTGGATTCTGTAATCCTTGCAAGCCCAGCCATCTAGTACATGCATGATGCATCGGTATATCATAAGCTCATGCCCAAGGATTTTCATTCACATTATCACATATGGGACATTAGCTTTGTCAAATAAAGCTGAAAGCTCAATTCCATGCATGGGAGGTGTGCACGGAGACTGGAGTGGCCACCGACAGAGCCGACGCAAGCATCTCTCTCACAGTAGACAGTTGTCAATGCCATATTTATTTTGACTTCTACTTTTAGATTTTATTTAGAAAAGTCAAACAACAATAGAAACAACTGTCTTTTTAAAACGACTTCTTTACTTCTCTCAATCCGGAGATAAGACAGGAAATCAGAGATGCATCGCGTATCACACTTCTCTCGCTCCTGTCACGCGCACTTGTCTCTTTCTCACTTTCTCTACCACCCACACACTAAGTCATTTCTTTCAACCACTATAATTATTTTTAGTTAAAAACTATCAATAAAAGCCAATACAACACTACTAAATTCAGAAACTGACTTGCTCAGTTGCATGAACTACAAGCTCAGGCGAGCCGGTATTACAATTGACCCGGCCCAACCATAAGTCCGATCCAGGCATGCAAGCCCGGCCCGACTCCAGCCCGACTGATCAGGTTCTACTTGAGCTCTCATACACCCACCTGAAGCCTTTGGACTATGGAGCGTAGTTAAGAAAAAGTGGGGGAAAAAACTGACCTGCAAAGTTCTGCAAAGTTCAGAAAACGATGAACCAAGCTACGCGTTATCGTACGGGGCTGAAGAAAATAGGTAGGACAACCTGGTTACGAATAACTGGGCAAATCTTTCTGCGCTTAATTTAGTACTCACAACCTCACAAGTTAACAGCGACAAACATCCCGTGTAATTTTACTTTGTGCCTTAATAAAGTGCGTCAGTTCTGATTCTCTTTCCGACCCGCTGTCGCTAGGTGAGTACACCCCCGATGCATGGAATTAATTAACCGTGTATCTCGCTTTGTTGTTTGCGATGTGGTAATCTTCGTACGATCGAATCCCAGCGTCGTTGTCGGAAACGAAGACCTTCAGTAGTGTGTACAGCAGTTTCCTGCAGTTAGGCCGCTGATTCACGCGAAAGATGAACTTTGTTGTACAGTAGTTTCCTGAAGCTAGCTCCAGCTGCATGGCTGCTGATTCATGCCAAAGATGAACTGCTGATTCATGCCTGGGAATCAAATATGCCTTAAATCCTTTGTGGTAGCAGTATCAGCAACAGCAACAATACAAATACTACAGCATGTGAGCATATATAAAATTCGAACTGTTTCACATACATATGCAGCAAATATTCGAACTAGAGTGTATGTTGCCATCAGGGTAGCACTAGCTCAGCTGACCACCGGTCACAGAAACGCGTGAATGCGGCAGCAGGTACAGCTCAACTGCAGAACGAGCGCTGTCCCTCGCATGCACAATAATAATTGGCACGGCCGCTTGCCGATAGGCCATGCGCCTATGCCGCACTGCATAGCGCCTTCCATGTGAAGCTCTTATATTTGGCTGGTGGGTTAAGGTTGAATAGGATCAGATCAAACAAGCTAAGTAGTCTGGCATCGTCCCGGATGGGATATCACAAACAAACCGTTTAGTTGGATGTATGGAATAGTATATAAATATGTGAGATCATATGGAGGTCATTTTATGATTGTGATGAGTAATTGACTTTTGGATTAGAGTTTTTGTGAAGTTTGAGTTTAGTTTTAGAGGATTTTGCAAAAGATCGCTTTTGTCTGACGACTTCATGGTTTACAAGTTCCTTGATTGCGAGTACTAAAATATTCGAAGTTTACCAACTTTGTAGTCGGACGGTCCGAACGGCATTTTGCTGAGTAGTCCGAAGAGCTAGTCTGAAGATACTTAATAGTTGAGAGGTCTCGGTACTCGATGGTCGTAACTTCTCTAGCTGGTCAATGGTCGTATCTTACTGCCTGGTCGTGTTCGGTAGTCATAAGTCTTTGCGATCAGTAGTCGTAAGCATTTGCAATCGGTAGTTGTAGCCTTTCTAATTGATGGTTGTAGCGATATGTTGTTGTGGTCGTAGCGATCTGTTGTGATGGTTGTAGGTTTCTTGGTCGGTACTCGTAGGCTTCAAGTACTTTAAATTTTGTGATCTCTGAGTGTCTCGAGTATTCGTATCAGACCAGCCAGCGGTCTTACCGGCCTATACTTGATGGTTAGACTGACTTCTCTCAGTGGCCTGATGTTGTTTTCTGGAATGCATGAAATTTGGGTCATGGTTTGTCCTGGGTGTTATTGCTTGTGTGCGCATGAGTTTATTGTCTGCTCCTAAGTCTATGATCAGTATTTTGGCTGCTTTAAATAGCAAAAAGGTATCAAATTTATCATAGATTTTTCAATATAGGAATGGAATAGCTTCCACCATACCATAGTGCAAGAATACTATTCATGAAATAGAATATCACTTTGTAATTATATATATATATATATATATATATATATATATATATATATATATATATATATATATATATATATAGAGAGAGAGAGAGAGAGAGAAATCACATCAAGAACCGTCCAATACACGTGTATGATTTATAATTTTTTTGAGTTTGGGTATAGAAATGTTTTATACCCTTGATATATTTATGGTAAGTAAATTTTGAACTCAGTTCAAACTAGTTTGAACTACTTTTGAGTGCAATGCGACTACAGTGAGCATATACCATAAAAATAGTTCAAACTAGTTAAACTGAAGTTGAATTTAATTTTTTTCGGAGTTTGACATCTCAAATATACTTTTTTATGGGTATATGAAGATACCCACATCAAGCGTTGCGAATCTCAAAGTAAATCAACAGGTATTGATATGGGTGCCTAGGCACTAAGGTGCATGAAATATATATATATATATATATATATATATATATATATATATATATATATATATATATATATATATATATATATATATATATATATATATATATATGTGTGTGTGTGTGTGTGTGTGTGTGTATGTATGTATATGTGTGTGTGAATTGCCACATCACAGTAAGCTAGTCGTCGATATGTCAAAAGATGAAGAAAGACCGGGTTCACCTCCCAAAGCAAAGCACGCCAACTCACACTACTACTATCAAGGCAGGGTGGCCTGACGCTAGCTTTGGCTTTTTGGTCGTATGGCTCCATTCAAGATGGGGCATGCGTGCGTGCATTCAGCCGTACAAGAAAAGCAAGAAGGGGTACGTCGTCCTGTACTCGCGCATGTCCACTGGCTTATAAGAGCAAATTTAATAAGGTTGATTGTACTATTAAACTTGCTCTAAGAGCAAGTCTAATAATGGTCTTAGGGCATCTCTAATGGCCTGAGTCAGTTAGCTATATGCATGTACACATCAGCATATATCCTATGTGGAGGAAAGAGAGTATGCAAAAAAAAAGCGAGCCAACTCTTCCTTAAGCACTAGTCTATAACGCCAAACGACGCAGCCTCTATAAATTCTGTGTGTGCATGTAAGCATCAAATAGCTATCCTTAGAGCAAGTTTAATAGTACAGATAGCTGCTACCTCCAATACATTTCCATGTCATCAAAAGATAATGATGTAGTCAACTCATACAATAAGCTGGCTATAAGTTGTCTCCACAAGAGCTCTCAATCATTTAATACATACATGTGTATTGATAATTTAATACATGCATGGGTATAACAATTAGTTCTATGGGTACATGCATGGATAATGCATCTTTTCCTGTGCTATAGCCTGACTCTTGCATGGGAGTCGGCTTGTCTCTCTCTCTCCTTTTCTCTCCCCTCCACATAGGACTATGCTGACATGGATTCCCTTGTAGCTAGCACAGTCAGCCTTATTAAACTTGCTCTTATAGATTGTTCTTTAGAATGCTAGCTTTAGTGTGTACTATATAGATGATATGGAAGTCTTATAGTTAGTTGCTTGTTATAACCATTGGAGATGCCCTTATAGCCAAACTAGTCAGCATTTTTGCTGATGTGGAGGAGAGAAGAGAGGAGAGAGATGAGAGCTTGGCTCTCATGCAAGCAACAAGCTGGGCACGGGAGTCTATGCAGTGGTGGGCTCAGATAATAAATGTATGTGAGGAGGAATAAGAAAGAGAATGTGAGACATGGTACCACATAATAATAAAAAACCTTTTGTAGACAAATAGAAGACAAATTATTGTATAACTTGGCTCTTATAACTTGACTTATAACTAAACACTTGACTCTATTATTGCACTTGCTCTAAGTTATATATATGCGCACGCGCGTTATATCAGCAATCGATGGATGCATGCATGCCAATTGCCACACCACAGCTAGCTAGTCGTCGATATGTCAAAAGGTGAGAAGAGATCGTGTTCACCTCCCAAAGCACAGCTGCCAACTCACACTACTACTATCGAGGCAGGGTAGCCTGACACGCCAGCTTTGGCTTTTTGGTTGCATGACTCCATTCAAGATTGAGCATGCGTGCATATCAAAAAAAAAAAGATTGAGCATGCGTGCTGCGTGCATGCATTGAGCCGTACAGCTCAAGGTAGAAGAAGGGGTACGTAGTACAGGGTTGTTCACTTTTACAACGTACCGAAAAAACCGAGCTAAAAAATCGAACTATACCGGTCAACTCGGTTTAACCAGTATTCGGTATTCGGTTCGGGATCTGAAATTTTATTTTTTCAGTTATTCGGTATTTCTGGTAAAAACCGGTTTAAAACCGAAAATCTTAGATCTACCGAACTGCCCATTTCCTCAGTATCTCACTATCTTGAGTCGGTCAGTCCAAGCTGGCAATCACAAGCCCCCACCTATTCACCGAAGCCCAGCAGCGCCAAGGCAGTCCACCAAGGCACCAACCGAGCTGAAATGCTCTAAGCACTGAGCCACTGAGCGCCTGTGCTAGTGTTGGAACCATGATTGCTAACCATTTTTGTTGTTTAGTGGAAGCCAGACTTGAAAAACAAATCATGGTAGGAGATGGATACAAGAGTGTAGTGTTGAAACACTATTGGAAATAAGAGAGATAGTCCTGCATAATTCATCTTGCAAATGCCTCATGCATATTACATTATATTATCTATATTATCTTCTTTTCAGAATGCCAGAGTGTTAGTGTGCTGGATAGTGGAGAGTCTGGAGACTGCCATGGGTTGGTCCGCAGATTGGAATGGAGATTGACGTTTAGCAATTCGTGCAAACTTTGGTAAGATTGGTATTTATCGATACCATACCGAAATAAGATAGTATTTACCGTTATCGAACTGTATTTTATAAAATATCATATTTTCCGATCTAACAAAACTGTATTTATCAAGTAAACCATATTTATCAAATCGTACAAACCGAACGATTAGGGCCTGTTTGGAACAGATGAATTTTGCAGGAAACAATTCAATTCCCGCAGGAATCAGGAAAAATTCCCGCATTCCAAACAGGGCCTTAGTCCTAAGTCGTCCTGTACTCACAGCACACCCTCTGCTCTCCACTTCCAGCGTGCGGCGAGACCCACAGCACACCGCCGAGTAGGCCCACGCGCCATCGCGTGCATCCAGAACACAGCGCTGAGTCGAGCGGGGCTCGCACGTGCTGCCCGGCACCGGCGACCGGTGAACGTAGGTGCTGACCTTCGTCGTCGGATCAGGATTCAGGAGCACTGCGAAGCTAAACCAAGTTTAATCACCTGCGTACAGCAGATGGCACAAAAGTGTTCAGAAATGCAGCAGCATGGTTTTTGTTTCCGCTCGAGTCCTCTTTGCCGCCCTAGCTGGAGTGCTCCGTGCTCCACGTCCAAAACTTAGAATCGCACGGTTCGGAACAGGAACGAACCAAACTTGCTCCAGAATTGGATTAGCTTTGATCATTTCAAAAAAAAAAAAAGCTAATATGCTAGAGTATAAGGTGCTAAGCCAGGACACTTTGGCCTTTGGGGATGGGTTTCCTTGGGGCCACCTTCGGAGGGCTTAGACTTTAACTTTAGGTTTTATCACTACAGTAGCTAATTTTTAAATTATATATATATATATATATATATATATATATATATATATATATATATATATATATATATATATATATATATATATATATCGGAGTCTACAAGTAGATTATACTAGCATTTTACCGGGTTCAGCTATATTGACCAAAGTTGTACGTGACTATTTTTTTCTGCGAATTGTCTCTCGTTAATAGACAGAAGGGTTTTGTTAAGCATCATCCGGATATTTTCTTTCTAACCATATCTCTCGTTAATAGATAGAAGGGTTTTGTTAAACATCATCCGGGTATTTTCTTTCTAACTATGAATTCTCCCCCTCCCCTTGAATTCTACCCCTTCCCCTTAAAAAAAATCTCCCCCTTCAAAAACAAGGCCCCTTGATCTCTAATCTAAGGTTATAAATTTGGATGATAGTTCGAAAGAAAACATCCAGATGATGGCTAGACACTCTCCAGACAGAATTCAAAAATTATAAGCTAAAAGCCAAAGACACGGTCTAAAAGAACCTATTATTAATGAAGAATGGGGTTCCAAACTTTCCCGAAAGGGAGGCATAGAAAAAGCGTAGGAAATCCAGCAAACTCTGTTTAAAAGTCTCCAAACCACCATCAGTTCATTCCGTTCACACCCTTTCCAAACTGTCACCCAACTCAGCGCCCGGGTACGCCCATACAGCCATACTAATATGTTAGTAAAGAAAGCAGTAGTACTACCGTATCAGAGGAAGGGGAGCAGCCATCAATGGTCCCCGTGTCATCCCAATGGAGAATTCAATACGTTTGGTTGGGGTTGAGGCTGGAAAATTCAGGCTCTGATCAACTCGGTTTTGACTTCTTACTTCTGGTTTATTTTTTACTATTCATAAGTTTCGTCTTTTTTTTTGAACTTTTAGCTTTTTGTTGAGTTTTTTTGCCGGTTCTTTTTTCCCATATTTGTTTGTATTATACGTAATGAGCTAACATATTTTTTATATTTTTAAATTTTTAAAAATTTAATTATGCTAAATAAGCCTCTGTCAGCTACAGTGCTTTTTTCAGCCAGCTACAGTGTTTTTCAGCCATAAGCTATGAGCTTTTTAGCCGAACCGATCACCACCTCAATCGTAAGGCAATTACATAGCGAGTTGTGGATTAACCAGTGGCTAGTCCAGCAGCGTAGTCTCGCTGTTAGCCAGCTTCAAACTTGCTTAAGAGCATGTCTGAAACACAGGAATTTTTACTGCTTTTTTACGGGAATTGAACTGTTTTCCGATGGATTGCTGTGCTCCCGAGCGGTGGCGCGGCCAATTAACCACGAGACAGAGAACACACGATTGTTGCAGCGTAGCAAGTGCTGCCGTGCTGGGGAGTTGATTGGCCGGCCACTACCTGGCAAAGCAGATAAAGGGCTCTCTTTAAGTTTTTAAAAGTTATGTTTTAATTTTTTTATAGTAACTAGTTACGTACTCGTGCGTTGCAACGAAATGCATTGAATGTATAGAAAATCGTGCTATAGAAGAGAGTTGATCTGATTGGTTAAAAAGCGAAAAATGATAGGAAGTTAAAAAAATAGAGTGGTTGGAGGAGATTGGACGTACAACCACCAACTCATTCTTTTATAATGGTAATGACTACCTATCAAACAATATATTTTTTAAAATGGGATTTACAAGTTAATTATAGTACATGCTATAACAATTTTATTTATATCGACTAAAATCGTAAATAAATTTCTATTACTCCGTACTTTTTTCTAAAAAAAGTCTAAAACCTATGAGTTACAGTAAAAAATATAAATCAAAGAAAAAAATCAGGCCCAAAACACAGACCTCCCTGTTCTTCCCACGCATTACTTTCACGCGGTGAAACCTGACGCACCGCAACAACCACCGACCCACGTCAGTAAATAGCGATTCTCGCGAGCTAGCTAAACAAACCACCTGTTTTTGGAAGTAAACACGGAGCAGACCAAGCAAAGCGGCGGTCCCCTCCCTTCGCCGCGCGCCGGCTCTCTATAGCGCTGTCACTCGCACGCGCACTCTCAGCCTCACTCGCTCCCCTACTTCGCCTCACCAGCTCGTCACCTCCGCTCCCCACAGGGGCAAATGCCGCACTCTTCCTCGTCGTCGGCCAATGTGGACGCGGCCGCCAAGGGCGTCAAGCTGGACCGGTACGCCGGCGGCGCGCTGCTGATGCGGCGGGTGGCCAGCGCCAAGCTCGTCTCGGCGTCCTCCCACCTCCTCTTCCGGGCCACCATCCTCGCCACGCTCGCGCTCGTGTGCCTCTTCACCGTGCACTACCCCTCCCTCCTCTCCTACTCCTTCCACCTCTCCGCGTCCTCGTCCTCCTCCTCGCCGCGGTCGGCGTCGCGGCCCTCGTCGCACCGGAGCCTGCTGGGGTCGTCGGCCTCGTACTGGGGCGCCGCGTGGGAGCGGGAGGTGCGGCGGAGCGCCACACCGCGGCGGGACGGGGGGATGTCGGTGCTGGTGACCGGGGCCGCGGGGTTCGTGGGCGCGCACTGCTCGCTGGCGCTCAGGGCGCGCGGCGACGGCGTGCTCGGGTTGGACAACTTCAACTCCTACTACGACCCCTCGCTGAAGCGCGCGCGGCAGCGGCTGCTCGCGTCGCGCGGGGTGGTGGTGCTCGACGCCGACATCAACGACGCCGCGCTGCTCGAGCGCCTCTTCGACGCCGTGCCCTTCACGCACGTGCTGCACCTCGCCGCGCAGGCCGGCGTGCGGTACGCGATGCGCGCGCCGCAGACATACGTTGCGTCTAACGTCGCCGGGCTGGTCAGCATCTTCGAGGTCGCGGCCAAGCACACCGACCCGCAGCCGGCCATCGTGTGGGCGTCGTCGTCGTCGGTGTACGGGCTCAACACCAACGCGCCCTTCTCCGAGGAGCACCGCACGGACCGGCCCGCGTCGCTGTACGCGGCCACCAAGAAGGCCGGCGAGGCCATCGCGCACGCGTACAACCACATCTACGGCCTCTCCATCACCGGCCTCCGGTTCTTCACCGTGTACGGCCCGTGGGGCCGCCCCGACATGGCATACTTCTCCTTCGCCCGCAGCATCGTCACCGGCGAGCCCATCTCGCTCTTCCGCACCGCCGACGGCACCGACGCCCGCCGCGACTTCACCTACATCGACGACGTCGTCAAGGGCTGCCTCGGCGCGCTCGACACGGCCGGCAAGAGCACCGGCTCCAAGTCCGGCGAGAAGCGCGGGCCCGCACCCCTCCGCGTCTACAACCTCGGCAACACTTCGCCCGTGTCCGTCACCCGCATGGTCGCCATCCTCGAGAAGCTCCTCGGCAAGAAAGCGAACAAGCGCGTCGTCACAATGCCAAGCAACGGCGACGTGCCGTTCACGCACGCCAACGTCAGCCACGCCGCGCACGACTTCGGCTACCGCCCCACCACCTCGCTCGAGGCCGGCCTCCGGCACTTCGTCGACTGGTTCGTCCACTACTACAAGCTTGACCCCGCCAAGCTCGCCAAGGGCAGTGTCGGTGCCGGCGGCAAGCCGACCAAGAGGAAATCCATGGTCATGTCCGCGGCGTCGTGAGGAGCGCGCGCGCCGCGTGTTCCCCGGCCGTCCACCAGTGTGTATTCTCTCTGTCCTTGAAGGCTAGCACTTGTAACTTTGTAAGTGCTTCCCTATTGTTTAAGCCACTGTTGCTTTGTGTTTCTTCATGATGTAACCATGCTAGTGCTTAGTGGGAAGGGAATAATGGAGGTGACAAGGGAAAGGGATTGGATCATAGGCAGCACAAGAACATGGTGGTATAGATAGGGTGACAGAGCAAAGGAAAGGAGCCAGGGCAGAAGATGAAGTCACTGGCTTCCTTTTGGTTCGGAATAGTTACTATCCTTTTAATATTAATATTATTGAAACACTTTGAGTGACAATCTTACAAAAATTAAGATGACATGGTAAGGGCAGTCCCAATGGTGTATTGATGATGGTTTCTATTCTCATTAAATGACTTGCCATGTAGGCAAAATGCTGACATGGCAACGTAATTAATGATGAAAGAGAGCACAAATCCTAGAAACGGTTTCCTCATGAAGAAATCAGGTCTTCACTCCACCCAATGCACCAAGAAACTATGAAATCGCCATTGGGAAGAAACCACTAGTTTCTAGGGGGCTCGTGGCACACTCTCATTGGAGGAAGAAGATAGAGTTGGGAGAGAGAAAGAGAAAAATAATTATTACTCGAAGACACCTCCACTGTGGAAGATAGTTTCTATAGATGATTTCTTGTGCTATGGAAATCGTGTCAGTTTCTTCCATTGGGACTACCCTAAGGCTATTGCTTTGTTATTCCTCATTAATTTGCAATGATTGCTTCAGCTTCCTCGTGCTAACCTGAAGCTGGTAAGGGGGTGATCGGTTGGGCTTCAGTTTTTAGCTTCCGACTTATTTTTCACTATTTATAAATTTCGTCTTTTTCTGAACTTTTGTTTTTTTATTGAGCTTTTTTGCCGATTCTTTTTTTCCCGCATTTGTTTGTATTATATGTAATGGGCTAACATATTTTTTATTTTTTAAATTTAATTATGCTAAATAAGCCTCTGTTAACTACAGTGTTTTTTCAGTCAGCTACAATGCTTTTTAGTCATAAGCCACCAAAAATAAGCCCAAATGATCACCACCTAAAGACGTCGGCACAAACAGGTGTTAAAAAACACTAATAATCCTATATATGTAAATCTTGCTTTCTGTAAAAGAAAAGGATTTGTAGCCAAGCTTTTAAAATTAATTCTAATAAAAAAATATTGCAAATTCATATGACTTGCATCAAGAAATATACACCGTACAAAACTCAGCCTAACTTACATGAACTATTTACTGTTTATGTATTTGGCACCGTAACCATTTTTTTTTCAAATTCAATCCTCGGACATTTTTTTTACAAAAATAGTTTCATCCCTGAGGAAAGACAACACCTATCCCCTACCATGTCTGGGGACCTTGGCAAGAGCAGGTGGACGCAACAAGCCGAGCGACCGTGGCAGCCGAGGGCGCAAGCTCGGCAGCAGGTAGGCATCGGCGTTGCCAAGCTCTAGCTGCCTGCTAAGTGCCAATGCCCCCTTTAGTTCATCATCATTCTCTAACTGCGCTATAAAACAACGTAATCAGAGAATGCAGATGAACTAAAGTAGGCCTATTTATGATTGGTGTTGCCGTATGTTGTGGTCGTATGCCGTGGTTGTATGCCATGGTCATATGCCGTGGTTATAAACTGTGGTACATCATAGACAGTTCGGAATAAAAAAACCATATATGATAAGTAAGTCATCACAGATGGATCTTTCCATAGCGGTGAACTTAGACAGTCCATCTTATAAAATCATCTATCGTAACTTTATCACTAACGGTTTATATTGAACCGTCTGTGATAAGACATCTAGGATGACCCGTTTTATAGTAGTGAGTTGTTGTATGTTCGATCGTACCACTCGTCATGTTGTCGGAGATGCGGGTGGTCCAGCGATACACACGTATCTTATTGCACCTCACAGTCTTGGACAAGGGAGTCGATGTCGCTGCCTAGAATATTGTGTGTGTCAGGCGGTCTCCATGACGAGGACAAAAGTAGAGTAGTCCCTCGTCCCCCTCCCCCAGTAAGGGAAGCCTGCATTCGGGTTGCCTATGTGACAAAAACAGAAGTAGAGTAATGTCGGTGCGAACATCCTACACGAAGATGACATGTATGAAGAACAATGAAAAAAGGTATCGTTCAGATTGCAGCAAAATATGGCATTCTCAAACTAGAGCAGTACGCTACGCGGGCTGGGAATGGTTGAGGCTAGGATGGTATACCAATGAGCTAGGACGTGCGAATGAAGCTACTGGCAGACGATGCTACTGCTCGTCTTCCACTAGGATAAACAGTCACCAACATGGCTGCAACTGATGGCCCCAGTGCGTATTTGGCATCCTCGTACATGTTGTGGATGGAGCCTAACAGTCGTTCGCTCGTGCTCGACCATCCATGGTGCAATACGGCTCCACCCTCGGACACAATGTGGCACAGCCGGTCAACCTGCAACGATGGACGAAACATGTCAGGTGTGCATGCTCAAACAATAAGATGCAAATACAATCTTTAAATCTTTTACCACTTCAACATGTTGTGCCGTACGGTGTCGATCCAAGTTGAGTGCCAATCTATCAGTGTGTGGTCTGCGTGGGGGCAGCACAAGGAGACGCGTCAATATGCAATGGGTACGCGTCAATGTGCAATAGTTCGTGCCACGTACTACTCCAAATACGTAGGGTACGCATCTAGGTCCTTCGGTCATCGCTCCTGCTGAACCTCTGTTCTCACCGACTGCTCCCAAGCCTAGGTCCACAACGCCTGTGTCTCGCTCTAAGGCCCCGTTTGGCAGAGCTCTAGCTTTAGGAAATCTGTAGATTTCCTAGAGCTGGTCATTTGTAGCTCTAGGAAATCCTGGATCTAGAGTTGCAGGCATGTTAAGTGCATTTACGTGACTCATTTCATTTATATTATATATTAAATAAAAATATTTAAATCATTTTAATTTAGTCAACAAACTACAGATCCAGCATAGATCTCGGAGCTAGAGCTGTGCCAAACGGGGCCTAAGTCGTCGCTCCTCCATCTTTCTATGTTTGACTACAAAAGACAGCGAGGGTACGCAACTGTTTTGCTGCTCTGGCTGCCAAACTGCCTCGTCGTCGGCTCGTGCAGCCCGTGGATGCGCCGAGATGCCGATATATGATCCCATGACAGTAGGAGTTGATATAGTTCCTGAGGTTGAGCTTAATCTTCTCTTGATCTAATCCTATGAAGATGCTAAACCGGCACATAAGGCATCTCCGGTCTGCTGCGGATGACGGTGTGCCTGCATCAATGTTAGTTACGTTACCTATTGGCGGAGTTAGGATTTAGTTACGCCCCAGGCTCAGTGGTGGAATGATCTAGGTTATCTAGATTGGACCATAAAAATATTATCCAAACTGAACTAAATTTATCCGGACTGTACACTAGATATTTTTCTACATTTCAGGCTAAAGCCTATCCTCAAGTTACCAACGAGTTCTTTGCCGATTGGGTGTGCGATGTGCCCATAGTGGGGGCAGGTGTCGATGTTTAGCCTCGGCCAAATCTAGAGGTGCACGGTATTGAATGCACGAACGCAACGTGATCTTTCTGATGTTGCATCTTCAATCGTGTTTTAAAGTTTTTTAAGTCCAAGTTCATATATAGCGCTCCTTGTACGGAAGAATCATGATAAATCTGTCGAAGGCTATCCAGTGCCACGTAAAAGGTCTAATAAATCCTAGCCGTACTCGTCTGCATGCATCCGAACAACCTTTAGGTCTAAGAAAATTCGTGGATGAATATACAATTATAATTTTGTCCCACTAAATAAGCGGCATAGATTTCCTTTTACTGATTAACGTAGTAATTTCTTTGAAGTTCTTTAGAGTTCATATAGAAATTAAATCACTAATTTTATTTTATTTTTTATTTCGAATTTCAGTTTTATGTTTGAATTTGATATATCCAAGTTCTAATTTTTTTAAAAAAAAATTATTTTGAATTTCGGTTTTATTTTGAAGTTTTTTTGGAGCTTGTATGAAAACCATGTTACTAATTTTATTTTATTTTATATTCCAAATTTTAGTTTTAGGTTGAAATTTGTATATAAATATAACCACTAATTTACATTTAATTTTTGTTCAGAATTTCAATTTTATGTTGAAATTTGTATGCAAATCTAACTACTAATTTTTCACTAAATCTTTATTCCTAATTTTAGTTTTACTTTGAAGTTCTTTGAGTTCTTATGGAAATCAAATTGCTTATTTTATTTTACTTTTTATTCTTAATTTCACTTATAGGTTTGAATTCACATACAAATGCAACTACTAATTTTTATTTAATTTTTATTCTGAATTTCAGTTTTATTTTGAAGTTTTTTTTGGAGCTCGTATGGAAATTAAATTGCTATTTATTATTGTCAATTTCAGTTATTTTTTTATTATACTTGACATAGACTTTTTTTAATCTAAACCATTATAACTTATGCTATCCAAATGGACGGCTAGATTTTTTTTCTCTGATTAGTGTGGGAATTTAGCTCTTGAGAGCAAATGTGTTAGCTTCTTTTTTCTTTGCTTTAATAATATAATAGGAGGTGCTTCTATGCTTTTTTCAAAAATGATTTACATAACTTTTAAAGTAGAATTAAATGGTGGATAATAATTACTTATCTCTTCGTGTGCTTTGAGATTAGTGGCATTCTTTACTAGAGTGAAAAGCATGTAAACACTTCCCACAATAATATATAGATAGATAGTGGCAGTAGAATTGTGCAATTTCTATCTGCATATATAATCCTTGTTATGAATAGCGCATGTATTCATATGAGGCCAATGGGCCAGTATATATACACAAAGTACAGGAGGTAAATATGCAAAGAACCCCTCATAACAATGGGGAATAACAAACTATACATATATCTCTAACACCCCCCTCAAACTCATGGTGGATCAACAAAACTGAGTTTGGAGAGGTAGAAGCTGTGCTGTGCTCGAGTCTGGGCCTTCGTGAAGAAATCCGCTATCCGAAGCTCTGAAGGCACATACTGAAGAGTAATCACCTGATCATGCACACAAGTCCTCATGAAAGAAGCATTAACACCAATGTGCTTGGTGAGCTCATGCTTCACAGGATCACGAGCAATACTGATAGCACCTGTACTGTCTGACCAGAGAGGGGTCGGTGTAGTGACAGAAACACCAAAATCCTCAAGTAACCACCGTAGCCAAGTAATCTCTGCTGTCAAGAGAGCCATAGCTCGCAACTCAGCCTCTGCACTCGAACGGGACACTGCAGTCTGTTTCTTCGTCTTCCAGGCAATAAGAGAACCACCAAGAAAAACACAGTAAGCAGAGATAGACCGGCGATCAGAGGGATCGCTGGCCCAAGTAGCATCCGAATAGGCCTGAAGCTGTAACGAGCTGGAACGTGGAAAGAAGAGACGGCGAGAGATAGTCCCACGAAGGTATCGCAGAACTCGAAGAAGGTGACTGTAGTGAACCTGAGTGGGAGCTGAAACAAACTGACTCAGAATATGAACTGGATAAGTGATATCCGGACGAGTAACAGCAAGGTAGACAAGACTCCCAACAAGATGACGATAGCGAGTCGGATCAGAAAGAGGCTCACCATCAGAGAGTCGGAGGTGAACATTGAGCTCCATGGGAGTCTCAACAGTACGCTGATCAGTGAGAGAGGCACGATCAAGAAGATCCTGAATATATTTCTCTTGGGACATAAAGAAACCATCTGGAGTGGAAGTAACCTCAATCCCAAGGAAGTAACGAAGAGGACCAAGATCCGACATAAGGAACTGCTCACTAAGACGAGCCTTGACAAAGGCAATGTACTCAGAATCATCTCCCGTAATGATCATATCATCAACATACAGGAGAAGAAGAGTCCGACCACGAGACGAAGTGTGGACAAAGAGCGCAGGATCATGATCACTAGCTGAAAAACCAGCAACAGTGACCACAGAGGAGAAGCGCTCAAACCAAGCACGGGGGGTTTGCTTAAGGCCATAGAGAGCGCGACGAAGGCGACAGACCATGCCCTCATGAACAGAATACCCAGGTGGCGGATGCATGTAGACCTCCTCACGCAACTCGCCATTAAGAAAGGCATTCTTGACATCAAGCTGAGAAACAGACCAGTGGCGAACAGACGCCACCGAAAGAAGAGTGCGAACAGTGGTCATGTGGGCCACAGGAGCAAAAGTCTCGTCGTAGTCAACACCATGCTTCTGCTGGAAGCCACGAGCAACAAGACGCGCCTTATAGCGCTCAAGAGAGTCATCAGAGCGAGTCTTAATCTTATAGACCCACTTAGATGTGATGGGATGAGAATGAGATGGAAAAGGAACAAGATCCCAAGTACCAGTACGCTCGAGGGCAGCAATCTCCTCGGCCATGGCAAGCTGCCACTCAGGGTGAGTAACAGCATCCCGGTAGGAGACAGGCTCACGAGTAGCTGCGTCAGCAAAGGCAAAACGGGCAGGAGGCCGAATCGACTGGCGATCGCGGAGAGCGTAGCGAGGAGAAGATGACCCATCAGGGGAAGATGGAGCATCAGAAGAAGATGGAACATCAGGAGAAGATGGCTCATCTGAAATATTTTCAATACGAGGTCGACGAGTGTAGACGATAGTGGGAGGAGCCTGGAGAGTCGTAGGAGACGACACAGGCGGCGACAACGGCGAAGAGGCCACAGGGGGAATATGTGGAGACTCAGTAGGACAGGTGGACGAGGGCAAAACAGATATAGGAGTATCTGGAAATGTCAAGAAAGACAGAGACTCCACAGAGGAAGCCGAAGGAGAGGCAGGACGTGGGTTGAATGGACGAGACTCGTCAAAAGTCACATCCCGAGAAACCCGTATCTGACGACCAACAGGATCCCAGAACCGATAGCCCTTGTGCTCGGCACTGTACCCCAGAAAGACACACTCAACAGACTGAGCGGTCAGTTTGGTGCGTTCTCGAGGGGCGAGGAGAACGTAGCAAACGCAGCCAAACAGATGAAGGGCAGAGTAGTCAGGAAGAAGACCACAGAGACGCTCAACAGGGATCGCACCCTTAAGAGCAGAAGAGGGCTGAATGTTGATGAGATAGGTGGCAGTGGAAACAGCCTCGGCCCAAAAGTGAGGTGGAATAGAGGCGGCGATCATCAGAGCACGAGCCGTCTCAAGGAGGTGACGATGCTTGCGCTCAGCGATACCATTCTGAGCATGAGCACCAGGACAAGAAAACTGAGCGAGAGTGCCCTGCTCAGCAAGGAAGCTGCGCAGGTGACGAGAGAGGTACTCGCCAGCAGAATCAGCACGAAAGACACGAATAGGAGTGGAGAACTGTGTGTGTATCATAGTGGCAAATTGTTTATAGATAGGCAAGGCCTCACTACGAGAAGACATGAAATATATCCATGTGTGGCGAGAGAAATCATCTATAAAAATAATATAATAACGATGACCCCCTTTCGAAACGAAGGGAGCCAGACCCCAAACATCTGAATGAACAAGATCAAAAGGACGCTGAGACACAGTCTCACTATGAGGATAAGGATGCTGAATCTGTTTACCTAATTTACAGCCCTGACAATCTAAAGACACGTCTCCTGAGACAGGCCCCAGAAGACCACGACGAACTAAGGACGACAGACGAGATCCACACAGATGGCCAAGACGGTGATGCCACTGCTGGAAAGAGCCGGTAGACGAAGTGGCAGAAGCGGAGAGACTGGCAGCGATGGTGGCAGCGGAAGGAAGGTGAAGCCAGTCAAGCTCCCAAAGACGCTGTGAGTCACGGCGCCGAGGGCTAGAACCAACCAGAGCTCCCGTGTGGCAGTCTTGAACACAACAAGAGTCAGAGTCGAGAATCACCCGATAACCAAGGTCAGTAATCTGCCCAGCAGAAAGAAGCTGCAAGGTAAGGCGAGGAACATGAGCAACAGAAGGAACATGAAAAGATGAGTTGCTAAGAGATCCTCGACCAGAGACAGAAAGAGATGTACCATCAGCAGTAAGAACACTGACAGGAGAATCAAGAGGTGTAATAGAAGACAGAGTGGAAGGATCAGGAGTCATGTGAAAAGATGCTCCAGAATCAAGAATCCACGGGGAGGTACCTGACTGTGTAGGAGGTGGTCTCTCAGTGCCCGAAGAGTCAGTAGCAGAACCTGTCGAGGGAGAACCTGAAGCGGCAAGCAGGCGTCGAAGTCTGGCTATCTCCTGCTCGGTGAGAGAAGCTGCTGAAGAAGTCGAGGCAGACGTCGTCGTAGAAGCACTAGTGCCAGTAGAAGAACGACGTGAAAGATGCCGCTTCTTCTTGTAGCACTGAGACTCAGTGTGGTCATCCTTGTCGCAGTAGGAACAGTGAGGACGGCCACCTCCAGACGCAGGACGGCCACCACCACCCGTGGTAGCCGCTGGAGGAGGCAGTGTAGTAGGCGGACGAGCGGCGAGCACAGAGGGGAGTGGCATCAGACCAGCACCACTCAGACGAGTCTCCTCCGCGCGTATCTCGGTAAGAGCCTCCAGGAGAGTGACACGAGGGTGGCGTGCAAGTAGCTGGGCACGCCTTTGCTCGAACTCAGGACGCAGGCGAGTAAGGAACTCGTAAACCCGCTGAAACTCCAGGTCAGCACGTACCTCCAGGCAGCACGGACAGGTATGACAGCCAGCAGTGCGGAGAGAGTCCAACTGACGCCAAACAGCAGAGCTCTGAGCGTAAAAGGCATCAACAGTAGCATCACCCTGCTGAAGAGAGTGCTCCTGGCGGACCACGGACAGGTACAGGGCATCACCAGAGGGCTCGTAGCGCTGACGAAGATGAGTCCACATCTGGAAAGCCGAAGGGAGTCCCACAACCTCAGAAGAAAACTGAGGCTGGACACTGGCGATGAAGACAGCAGCAGCCCGAGCGTCGTCATCGTACCACTGAGTGTAGACGGTCAGACGATCCTTGTAGGAATCCAGAGCCTCCTGGTAGGTAGAGGCAGCTTTATCACCAGCTTCATCATCAGCAACAGCCTTATCGGCTGTCGGAGGCAATGCAACAGGCGTAGGCTCCGTCGGAGGAATAGGGCAAGGCGGGCAGGTGACATCGCCAGAGAGGACGCCCAGAGACGAAGACCATGCATGTGAATGCGCATGTGAGACACGAAGTCGGTGTAATTAACACCATCAAAAATCACCGGGCAGCGAGGGAGGGAAACGGTGCCCATTGGTAGGCGGCGCTGGACGGCGCGGCGACCAAGACAACGAAGTCTAACAGGCGGCGCTGGACGGCGCGGCGGTTAGAACGACGTTTTTTTCGCTCTTTTTTTCTCAATCGGTTTACAAAATCGAGTAACCGCTCCCCTGGCCAAAAACTAGATCGGCGGCGGGGGAGCCGGCGACAGCGGCGGCGGGAGAGCTGGCGACGGCGGCGGCGGGGGAGCCGACGACGGCTGCGGCCGGCGGGGAAGCCGGCGACTGCGGGGGAGCCGGCGCGGCCTCACCAACGGCGGCCTCGGGCGGAGGCGGCGCGGCCTGGGGAAGGCGGCGTCCGGGTCGGCGGCCGACCAGCCTCGCGGGCGGATCGGGCGACCGGGTGGGAGCGGAGGACGGCCGGCGGAGCGGAGGAGGCCGGCGGCCGGCGACCGGGTAGGAGCGGAGACGAGCGGGCTCGGGCGGAGTCGGGCGGGGCCGACGGCAGCAGAGGCGGCAGCGGCGACGGGGGAAGCGCCGGGCTGGAAGCAGAGACGCCGAGGCCGGGCGGGGGAGGCGCCGAGGCCGGCGACGGCGGAGACCGGGAGTCGGCGACGGCGACAGAGGCGGCACACGGGCGCGCAGAACCCTAGGTAAGTCAAAACCCTAGTTTTGGCTCTGATACCATGTTATGAATAGCGCTTGTATTCATATGAGGCCAATGGGCCAGTATATATACACAAAGTACAGGAGGTAAATATGCAAAGAACCCCTCATAACAATGGGGAATAACAAACTATACATATATCTCTAACAATCCTGTCCAATTTTCTCATGCCTTTTGGTTGGTTCTCTCAACCAAAGCATCTTACTTCGTGCGTATTTGCCTCTGATTTGCGTGGCACCACTGGGCCCTTCATATTTGCTATAACTGATGGTTTTTAGCTGTGACTGATGGCTTTACCTGAAAATAATAGTAGTGGTTTTTAAAAAGAGAGAATAAGTGGTGTGTAAAGTAAGAGATAGATGTGTGTATGAGATAGGAGCCAGAGAAGTGATGTGTGTGATGCGTCTGTGATTCTCTACCTTATTTTCAGAGTGAGACAGAAGTAAGAGGAGTGAAGAAGCCGTTTTAAAAATTCGAGTGTTTGTATTAAAAGCCAATATGAACAAGTACGTACGAGTCTGGTGACCGGTGAGCGAGTTAATTTGTTTGGCCCTTGTGCTGCTGCTTTTTAGTAGCATCCATGATATGATGCGAACACTAGTATTTGGTGCAGTGACTAACTACTGTGATGCAGTCCCCAGTTCTTGTTGTTCAGAAAGCAGCCCTGCTGTGCCCAAGAACGAAAATTCTTACTGCATACAGTAATTTTTAAGAGCAGTGGTTGAACCTGAAGGAATGTATATTCTAGAGTGCCAAGCTATTTGCATCCTCTTGTGATCGGCAGTGATCTAGCTACGACTGTGTCTAAATAATGGAAATGTAAAGCTGCATCTTGTATACATTAGTAGTATCTGCATCTTGTATACATTAGTAGTAATCTGAAGCGAAATCGAGATTTGGGAGATTCTGTAATGTGAGTACACCTTGGATTCCTCCTACCAAACCCAATTCATTCCACTCTGATGCAATCATCGTGCTTCATGGACTATTCCTGTCGCCCTTACACCATAAACCAGCCTTCTTTCTCTGCAAGGGCCATCTGATCTAGACTATTTTTTCATTGTGAAACAAGCATTTGATCTAGATAAGCCTAGCGTTTCATGGCATGCTGCAACAAGTAGCCTGTGAGGTGTGAAGAAGATTAATGCACTGAACATGGCTAGTAGGACCACATCCGCAGAATAAAGCCCAGCTGCATACACTATGCAGAAGACAACAAAGAGGCCTCTGAGTCTGAATTGTGGTGATGAAGAACAAAGCATGTCTGGCTGCTCATCTTTTTCAGCATAAGAACCACAACATCTTTGGATGAGCAGGCCAAGGAGACAATTTTGGATCTGATGCTTGGCATCTTCAAAATTGAGGCTGGCATTGCACATTTGTACCACTCCAGGCCATTCTCTTTATTAGTTGAAGTAATTGAAGATGTTCTCACCTGCTTCATGTCAAAAAGGTCCAGTTGTTACTACAGTATTACTACTATGAGTTACTACTTTCCAACTAAACAGTAATATCTACTACTACCTCTTGAACTACACTGCTCACTGGCATAGTACTATCCAACTAGGCCTGGCTATTGCTGCTGTTATTGTATCACAAGCTTGGTCCACAAGGACATGGTGAGCTGGAGAACTTAGCAGTCTTTGACTTGCACTAGAATAAGGTTGCGTGTATTGACCTCATCCTGACTTTGTGTGACGACCCGCATTATTACCATGGGGTAATAACGCCAGTCAACGGATTATTATTCGTTTTAGCCGATAAAACATCGCTCTAACGAATAATAAGCCTATCAGAGTGTTGCAGCAGAACAATAATTAAAGATACAATATGATATTACAAGAATATCGCCACGCAGAGTTACAGTTTATTACAATACCTCAAAGGCTTGGATATCTCATACTAACACAACCTTCGCACGGAATGCCCACCTTGCCCTATTGCAATCCGAGTCCATGGTCTTCCATCCAAGCAATCTCCCACCTGACTTGCTATTCTCTGAACTGACATGCTCCTAAGTAAGGGGAGATTTATAGTAAGGGTGAATACAGAGGTACTCAGCAAGCGATATTACCAAAAATACACAGAATGATTATCCTTTTCACTTTTAGGAATCTCCATTCCTATCTCAATTTCTTGCTCATTTTTATACTCTTTTCCTTTCTCAATTTCTTTCCCATGACATAGAAAATAAGGTTTGTTGGTTTTGAAACAATTACAGCAAAAACCCCCATAAGTTTTCGTAATTCTCCTTTCCCGGAGACAGGCATGAATTCATGATTTGGATAGCATTGCGCAAGCTTGTATCACTTTACCCAACATCCTCTGCAGTCGTGTTGGCTACCGGTTTAACCGCAATTCCTTTGAAGCGGCGCCCAGTACTAATACACCTATTTCAGTAATTATATCTCCACCCGGTTACTCACAAGCGGCAGCCTGGAGCGGTGTCAAAACCCTCACGCAGACCCACCGAAAGCGACATAACCGTTGGCTGGTAGGGTTTCCGACCCTCACCCAGCCCCCTTCTTGCGTAATATAACGCCTTTGCGTAACCCGCCTGTGGGTTCTTACGCTCCGGTCTCTTACCGGTTCCTTTGGGCTTATCCCATAATTAATACTCATCCATGTGGAGAACATAATACTTCAATAGAGTACTAGACTGCCCGTGAAAAACGGAACGTTGGTTGATACGGTATGGTACGGTCTGTTCATGCGGATGAAGTGGATAAATCCTTATATTCTACTCTTATGCAGAGGTCCCATACCTTCCCACTCATTACCTACCCTGGCAACCTCTACCCACCTTCTTACTTAACTGCAATGGCCAACTGCTCCATCAGTTGCCTTCTATTTCCTTTCTCATATCCTTTATTTCAACTGTTCGATTTAAATATCTTTTAATTCTTTCATGCAGGGTGATACTAGATTAATATCAAAATACTTGTTTTAAGCAATATACGCTAAAGATTTGATCAAATGAATGATTGCCTGTATTTCAACCATAGAATCGGGTTCAAATAGGACCAAGTGAAGTCACTCCCGTGGCTTGGATTGTCGTCTGCAATTAAAATACGTTGGTTACGATTTAATTTACGAAAGTATAATAAAATACAAAGTGCCGATGTGCTTGTGCTCCTATGGTAGGGATTCGTTCACTTTAATCCGATTGTGGTAGTCCTAGTTAACTCGTATTTGGTGCTCGTCACTCGACGTTATTTCCCTAGCACGGGCTGGGTTGTTTGCTTAAAAGTTAAACTCTGTCTTTTGTTGATTTCTAACTATCTAACATTGCGATACGATTAAATATATATACACGTACAATTATTAGCGAACATTAATCCTACTCAATCTCGCGAATGCCACTATACCAGTTTAATTCCTCATATGGGCGTATATATATATATATTCACCTCTCTAATTCATTTTAGGTATTAGGGTTATTTAACTAAATTCTTTCTTTTTGATATTGGTCCTTTCTTGTAATTAGTACGCTTGACGAGTTAAGTTATAATTCCAGAAAAAGGGTTTCTCATTAATCCATTACTTAATTCCTTCATCAAAATATATTCAGGCGCCCTTATGGGATTCCTACCGTTTATAGTTGACTAATAAAATTAACTGTGTTTTTAACTGCGTGACAGGGCAACCTAAATGATATTCTAATAATTTAATTCATACACATACTAAACATTTAATTGCTTATGGATGTCACCTAATTTATGAGGAATAGCTATAAACATTTACTAGAGGAGTTTGGCAAATTAATATGACTAGCCAGGAGTTTAATCGGTAACATACTAATTTAATCGGTACCTGTTATGTTTTTATTTTACAGATGGTAACACATTTATTCTAATCATCGTAGCTATTATTTAATGGTTTGCTACTGTCTAGATGGATTTAACTAATTTATCTGCGTATTCACATCTGCAATAAAATAGTCTTAGACTATAGTACTCTAATTAAATCCGTACGCGTATAAGCTTAATCGACTTGCATCTTTTAAACCATCGGACCCAATTAACTTGTTTTAATGACCTTAAGTATTCACAGGTGGATTTCTATCATTTAAATGCTACTAACCAATTTGTTTGAGTTGTTAAATATACCATGAATGGTGTAAACGACAATACACAAATTTTCATACACTTGTGTACCAGTTTTAATCCAAGTATCACATGTATTATAAAAACTTAAGAAATATTCTGGACTTCTGGCTTAATTTATGGCGTCGAAGAGATGCTATGGTTTACGTAATTAGACGAATCCTGCTAAATGTGCATGTAGGTTTTCTAATTTCTCAATCTACTTACGCTCCGCTTGAATAAACCTAAATGCATAATAATCTAAGGTATTATACTACCCAAAGTTCACATTAATACTCTACCCGATTTTACAGATATCTATTATATTGGTGCGGTTAGAATTCATTTATCAGGTTTTTCATCTCTACAGTTCATTACCTATGTATACCAATCTGCTATGGACAAAATGGTTACAATGCATGTAAATGCGTATTTCTGAATCTAGCAAATTTCATCTTTCACCTTACTAATTCTTCCTATTTCCTTTTTAATTCCTCTCCTTCTCTATTTCTTCTACCCGGCCCTTTTGTTTCCCCTTTGCTGACGCCTCCTCTCCTTCGTTTTCCCCACCGATGCCTCTACTCCCCTCTGCCTCTTCACTCCTCTGCCGACGCCTCGGCTCCCCTATCTCTTTCTTATTTTCTCGCCCGCTCCGCCGGCGCCTCCACTTCTCCTCCTCGCCTCTCCTCTCTCGGCTCTCCTTCCCTCTCTACGCCGCCTCCGTTCCACGCTCTGGCTCCCCTTCCATGCCCCTACCGCCGGCTCCCTCTCTACGCGCCTCGGCTACCTACTCCACGCCGCCGCCTCACCCCCGTGCGACTCCTCCTCTCCTGCGCCTCTGGGCCTTGCGGCGCCGCCTGGTGGCCTCCCGGCCCGGCCGCTCCCGCCTGGCCGTTCGGCGCCGTCCGAGGAACTCCGGCCAGATCCAGTCGATCTGGTGCTTTTTCCCCCATTTCTTGCTTCAATCTATGGTTTTGTGACTTGCTATTTTTGTGGGGTTTTGCCTAAAGGTTAGGTTGGGAGGCAGGTGGCCGTGGCTGACCACCGCCGGTGAACCGTCGCCGTACGCCGGGGGAGTACCGGTGGCGGTGAACCGGTGGCTCGGCCGGGAAACCCGCAGCCGCCGCCCTTACTGGTAACCCTCTTCCCCCCTTCTTTTATCTCCGGTGACATGCTTGAATGGTTCATGTGCTCTACCGTAGGTGAATGCTTATGGTTTCTAGTCTATGTTGGATGAAATGGGATAATGGTAATACATGGATGGTGAGGTTGTGGATTTACCTGCACTGGTACTTGCGAGAAATGCTAGGGTTTGGGGCTGGGGTGGTGACTGGTTTGCGGTGGCTGATGCTTGATGCTGGCTTGCGGTTCTCCTGTGGCCGTCACGTCCCCTTTCTCCCTTCGGCTTGTCGGTTCTTCACCCCCTTGACCTTCGGCTCCACTCGGTTGCGGACTCCTCTGCGGTCTGGAGATTGGCTGGAAGATTTGGGGAATGTCTACCTTACCTTTCTTTGTCTCTCTATGCCCTTTTCTCTCGGTTTGGCTACTGGTATGCAGTGGTGGGATATTTTGGCTGGGTGGCTCTAGCCTTGCCCGTGAGATTTTGTTGGCTGGCGATGCTGTCTGGGCGTGGCTGATCTGGCCCGGTGCTATCTGGTTCACTGTGGTGGACATTTGTATGGTGAGGGCTTGGACAGGTGTTTCTCTGCTGTGGTTTGGGCTGGAATGGTTTGTGATATTTTGGGCTTTGCCTTGGTTGGATTCCTATATTCAGAACAGATTTGTATATACAAAATACCGTGTGATGAGCCTATGGTTGTGAGAGGTGCCGACTGGCCCCCCAGACGGTCAGGTATCTCCGTGAACGGATTACCCCGCCCGAAGTTAATCCTTAGGGTTCTGACGGCAACGCTTACTTTACTTTACTTTAATTCGATTAATTCTTTTGTTCGGTCTTTTTCGGTCTTATAATTTAGTTATTTGTTCATATGTAAATAGCGGTGTATCGGCAATTTGACGACAATCGGATTCATGTATGAAATGCTCATGTATGTACTTTTGGGGCTTTCTCTTAATATAGACATGTATTCAAAGGTTGTAATTATTATTCTACAATTTCGCAATTGTAATCTATATGTATGCAATGGATTCTGATTGTAATAAAAATTTTCCATTTACCTTGCTTTCCATTACATTTACTGTTAGTTGAAGAAATGATCCATTCAAATAATTTAATACCAAATTTTAATTTATTCCAATAATTGCGAGTATTAACGCTACCCTTGTGCCTCACCACTTGCACAAGGTCTGACCTGACGCGAGCCCCCTTGTCCTGAGATGAGATTGCAACTTGTCTTTTCCTTTAATTGCATACTAGCTAATTGCTTTCCTCATGTGTTGTTGTTTCTTCTAATCTTGGAGAATAAATAGGTTTGTCTGTACCTCAGCACTATGCATGCATTCAGTTAGGTTGTGAATTGTGGCCAACTCCCTGACCCATTTGTCAAAGAATCGGTTACGGAATTTAACTTCGTTGGTACTACTTCTACCTTCCAATTGAAGAGCATTGAGAGTATCATCAGGGCAGATGACTTAAACCATATAGTTCCTACCGTCCAGGATTTCGTATAATAACTGAACATGGAGTACATGCATCTTTTTTCCTCCATGAAAACCTAGTGGCAAACTATCTTTCATAAACCTGCCGTGCCTTCCAATCTCAATTATGTAAGTGTTTAAGCTCCCTTGTTTCTTTCTTAGATCAAAGAAGCAAAATTTCTCCAATTTTCCCTTGATTTATCACAATCTACAAATGCTTATTACTGCCTAATATCCGAATCACTAGCCACAAAGAAGTGAAGGAAATAAAGAGGAAAGAGGAAAGCATCACTATGTTTTGATTTGAAACGCCCAATTTTGTGAACACGGATGGCAACTGCACAAATGTGTAGAGCTTGGTGGCCCAAAAGGACGACTTGGAGATGCCTCTGATGCAGCAGCAGAACTTGCCGCAGGCAGCGCACCATCTCTCGTCACTGTGCATCAGTCCGCCTCATCGCGGCACGGCTAGCTCGTCACCATCCGGCACATGCCTTGCAGCCCGCAGCCATTGTTGTAGACCACAACACACAGAAAGAGAAGAGGAGGAGAGAGCGAGCACCAGGAGAGATGGTGAGAATAGAGCCAGAGGACGTGCTTTTCATTAGATGAACATCTGTGTTCCTATTGTGGCTTGTATGAATTTATCACTTATGTATGATTTATGTTCAACTTATGTATGGCCCAGTGGTTCTCAAAGATTATTAACAGCTTCTAGTTGACAATTTTTCAGAGGGCTGTTCTTGCCAGATATCCTGCTTCACACATTCAGCCTAATATTAATTTGTAAGTGGCATTCTCCTGTTGTACTTCCACTACTCAACTCTCGTTACCTGAGTATATTTTGAGAGCTCAAACCAGCTTACATGGTGTGATTCACTATTTGCTCATAAGGAAAATTTTACATATAGCTTTCCATCATATGTTTTAGTTTAGCAATTTCACTGAATTGTGTAGCTGGGTCATATTCTCTATTTGTGTGATTGGTGACCTAGTGATCCCTTTTCTGAAAATGTAGTTTCTAAAGATAATTTGCCTTCCAACTTGAATGCATCTTTGATTTAATCTTTCTTTACCTCTTTCCGCTGGGTTACTTTCTTATCTGCAAGTGAAAATCAGCAGTGCTAGTATATAATATGGATAGGGAAACATAAAACTTGATGCAATTTTGCTGATTTTAAACGACTTACACAAATAAATTCTACAAAATTTGGACACATACTAAACGAGCTCTCCTTTCAGAAATGATTATGATGCACTACTTGCATTGGGTGAAAATAACCACCAGCAGAATGGTGCTTCAGATAGTCAGATCAATAATTTGCCTCAATCAGTAGTTCAGGTAAATTTTTTATTCAGTACTCACGAAGTGGTCTCTGTTATCTGATTCTTCTGGTTTGGACTGTCGAATAACATCGAAGAGCCCTGTGCAGTTTGCCTTGAAAGTCCCTCTATCGGAGATGCCATACGCCATTTGCCATGCTTTCACAAGCTCCACAAAGAAGTACGCAGTCTGGTTGTTATATGCAATTGATCTTTACTGAATTCTGTTGCATTTCTGATGTCAATTTTTTTGCACTTTGCAATGTATCAACGAATGGCTGAGAAGAAAGAAGCTATGGTCAGTTTACAAGTATTGGATTACATAAAGTTAGCTTCTTCTGTTATTTGCTGGAATGCCAATATGCCATGTGTGTTGATTCCACATAAAAAGGGAAGGTAAGTTAGTGTTAAATCATGCCAACGAAGACTATGAATCATGCCAACGCCCTTATCTACATCAACTATTCATCATATGCATAGAGAACGTAAAACGAAGACTGAAGACGACGACCAATGCGCAGCTTAATTGAAGGTATTATGTAATTAACTAGGAGCCTTCTAAGCCCATAGGAACCAGGAGATCACATCGCTATGTCAGATCTGCTATGCAAAGCAGGCCATAGAGCGCATATATATAAAGGGAACTTGTAATTTTGTTATTCTCGGATGAATGAATAAAATACATGTTTTCCTATATTTTCTTGTGTTTATATATTTGTGTACTTTAGTACACTGGTACGCCCGCACCTTATATACCAAGCAAGAAATCTGAGAGCGATTTCTCATGTCAAACAGTTAATATTCTAGAACAAATAGCAATTTATACTCACACCATGGTATAATAAAAGTAAGCCGCAAATATGTGCTGCAACCCACCCATATATACAATTTTCTAGACCTATATGGAATGGGTTGCACTGTTAAAATTTTTAAGTCTCTGGATCCACCCCTAGGCTTCAGTAGCCTTCTCATCCTTCATATCATAGCATTATTGATATTTAGTTTATTTATATAAGCTCTTATATTAGGATAAAAAATTATAAGCTATAATTATAAATTATAAGTTGTAGCCGAAAATAAACTATGCGTAAACTCGATCACTTCTTTTCTTTTATTTGATCTGACCTCTGTATGCACCTCAATGTGTTTGGTTGGAGTAATGAAAGTTAGGGGTAGAAAAAAAAGCTCGTTAGTGGGGCTCGTTGGCTCGGTTCAAAATTACTTCAATTATACTTGTTAATTGGCTAAATATTAAAATAAGTTGATTTCAAATGAATTTGAATTTTGCTCAAGCTCGGCTCGGCTCGGCTCGTTAGCTCGTTTCTAAAAATACTTTTAAATTATACGTAAAATGATATTAAATCAAACTATGTCATTTTTAGGAAAAGCTGTATGCACCTCAATGTGTTTGGTTGGAGTAATGAAAGTTAGGGGTAGAAAAAAAAAAGCTCGTTAGTGGGGCTCGTTGGCTCGGTTCAAAATTACTTCAATTATACTTGTTAATTGGCTAAATATTAAAATGAGTTGATTTCAAATGAATTTGAATTTTGCTCAAGCTCGGCTCGGCTCGTTAGCTCGTTTCTAAAAATACTTTTAAATTATACGTAAAATGATATTAAATCAAACTATGTCATTTTTAGGAAAAGCTCGATAAGACGAGGAGTTGGCTCGATATCCACCCTAATGAAAGTGGAATGGGATGGGATGAAATAGGATGAGATGGTTCCACAAAAAAGGTGGAACCACATGGTCCAGCATGTAAGAAAAATATTCTCTAAATTTGCACATGATCATCCCACTTTGGACCATTCCATCCCACCCCACCCCTCAAACCAAACACATAGATAGGTTTGGTCAAAAGAATCATCCCATCCCATCCCACTTAGTACTTACAACCAATCACGGTAAATAACAATCACGGATGACATAACCAAATTAAACAAGTCAACAAATTGCCCAAACGAACCGAACGAAGCAGTACAGCGGCAGCCCGACACCTGTCACTAAAAATGGCTTTTCCCGTACGCAACCACAAGTACACCTCACCTCTTCGTTGCCGCTTTGGACCGGGGTTTTCGATGCGGCGAAGCAAAAGCAAAGAAGAGGAGAGGAAAGCAAGGCTGACTGCAGAAACCTCCCCCCCTCCCCCCATCCTCGCAAGAATCCCGCATTAATTCGAAGCGAAGCTCGAATCATCCCGCGATCGGCAGAAACCCGTCTCAGATTCGCTCGGGTTGAGCGCGCCGCCGGTGGGATCTCGCCTTTCTCCGGTCTGGTCGCGCGGGAACTCGCGTCCTTTTTTTTTTTGTTTTGCCACGAACCCCGGATCGGAGGGGATAGCTTCCCAGCTGGGATTCTTGGGCCGAATCAGGGCTTCTCGTCGCGGTTTGATCCAGGATCGGGAGGGCTTGCTGTGGAGACAAGTTTCTTGTCTGGAAGCTTCTGCTGTGTTCTCGCTGGTTGGGCTGTGTTGGGTTCCGCGTTGATGCGCCGCGTCTCTGGCGCCACTGCTGCGACCGGCGGTGACTACGGCGAGAGTGGTGCTTCAGATCGCGGCGCCGGCCCTGGGCTGTCCTTCCACTTGCTGTGGCTGTGGTTGGGGATTGGTGGTGGGGAGTGAGCAGATGGAAGAGGACTGCACTTACTGCTCTTGCCACCACTTGGACTTTGCTTCAGTTAGAGTGTAGGAGTAGTTTGGTCGCACTTGCTAGGCTGTTCTTGGTGGTTCTGGGAGTTGGATTGCTGCAAGCGGTCACAGAATTGGGAGCCGTTTTGCTTTGAGGATTCGTTTGAGTTTTGGTACTCCGGCTTCGCAAAGTCGTTGAAGCTGGAGAATGATACGCTAAAAGGGATATGGTGCATGGGAAAGAATTTGGGCACCTGTTGGGTGAGCTTGTTGAACTGATTTTCTGGGTATTCAGTCTTGTGGTTGATTTGCAAGGCGTGACACAATGTCTAGGTGCTTCCCGTTCCCGCCGCCTGGGTATGAGGCAAAGCCCAGGAGTGAGCACAAGGATCTGCTAAAAAAGGTGCATTCCTTGTGCCTTTATGATCACTTGCCAAAGTAGACTACACTTGATGCTTCACAAAGCTAGGTTGTTGTTAGACTAATAACTAGGCAGTGGATGAGCATGCTTGAAGACATAATAAGTACCTTGCTCTCTGCTGGCAAAATACACTGAATACTTCTTCGTCCGTTGGAAACACGGTGTGCATGTTAAGTGCTAAACTGCTAGTTGCCTGTTAGTTAGATTGTTTGTTATTTAGTGAAGTTTGTTTTGGAAATATTGCTTTGATCTATCAGACGTTACAGTTACCATATTTAGGTTGTTTTTGTTCTTTGCTCACAAAGAAAGAGGTGCCCATAAATTGGTATGTAGTGAAGCAACTTATCTAGCACTAATGAATATGAGGATATGATGATTCTATGGAACCAAGCAATTGTACTTTACCTAATGTTCTTTTCTGAATTAATTATAGAGATGGGAAAAAGGCATTCATATTGTAAACATTACAAAGGGCTATATTTTTGGAAAACATACAATGTGCTGTATTGTTGACTGCAATTTAACTTCAGCAACAATAACAGATCGCCAGTTCCACAAGAGGAAAAACTGGTTAAAAAAAGGACACAGTAAAAACTGTACTCTACTGGCATGTTTCGTTTGATGTCACAAAACATACAAGAGAAAAATACCAGTCTTGCATTAGTTTTCTCGATTATTTTCCTTTTGTAATCTAGGTTGGGATGAATAGTTGCTTCTCAAAGCAGCACTTTTTTTTGTCTGAGAAGGACAACCTGTTGGCACAATATTATGTGTGTTGCCTAACAGCTCAAGAATGAGTCTTATGATACATGTATCTTCTTTCGTGAGTGAACTTTTGGACTGCATGATCGTACATGTATATCACTCACTGCACATCATATATTTTTCTCACAACTCTCTATAAATAGTTGTGCCAGCATGTGCTATGATAAAAACACGGTATCATATTCTTTCTCATCAGATATTTTATGTGCTTGCGGGATCATTTTAAAATGGTTACTAATTAATCTTTATACCCTGATCTTCCACAGACCTACATGTTTCAATTTCATGTTAGGTTCCCTGATCTTGTTTCTCTACTGATATGATAACTGTTATGAATATTGTGTGTATTGATATGAGACCCAATGGGCCATATATATAGGAGAGTACAAGAGATATAAGGAAACAAATAAGAGTCATATTCTATCTCTAATACCTTATCTCTAATATCCTTAACACCCCCCCACAAATGCAAGGCGTATGCAATAGCATTGCATTTGAAAAAAGGGTTAATACTAAAACAAAAAATATCCAACATCCGAGTCGTGATAAAGTCGTCGTTGCGTGCAGTCGTCGAATAAACTGTCAAATCAAGCCGAAGAGGAATAGATAGAAGCATGACGGCACAGATCGAAGCCTGAGACGGCAGCGGCGCAGTGCACAAGAAGCGCAACGGAGGCGCGGTGCAGAAGAAGCGCGGCGGCGCAATGCACAAGAAGCGCAACGGAGGCGCGGTGCAAAAGAAACGCGGCGACGCAATGCACAATAAGCGCAACGGAGGCGCGGTGCAGAAGAAACGCGGCGGCCTCATAGAGACTTCTACAATCTGCAGCGGCTCAAGGAAAAGAGCAGCGGCTGCTGCCATGCAAAAGAAAAATTCCTATACCGCTATGACTGACAATAAATTTGTGGACTCGCATGGCTTTAGACGAACGAAAGATTAGAGACTACGGACTGGATGGACGCAGAAAGCTCACGAAAAAATAGCAGAAGCTAACAGCAAAGAACTTAATACTAATAGTGGCTAACTCCTCAAAACCGCCTCTCCCTCTCTGCACACCCTCACTCCCGCCCGCCCGCTCTGGCGCTCTCTTCACCCCCTTTCTCTCTCTCTCCTCACGCCCGCGCGAGACACGAGAGGAGCGGAAGATGGAGGCGGCGTAAAAGGCGTCGGAGCGGCAGATGGAGGCGGCGCGGAGGGCCGGGAGGAGGAGGCGGCGCGGCCCGTCATCCGGCGGCGGCGCGGGCGCGGCGACCGGGAGGCGGCGGCCGGGAGGCGCTCGGGCGAAGGCGGCCGGATCCAGGCGTGGTGAGGCCGAAGACGATCGGATCGGGCCCGGAGGTGGCCGGATCCATGCAGTGCCAGACCGGCGGCGGCCGGATCCGGAGGTGATGGAGACGGCCGGATCTGTGGCGGCGCAGCCGGGCGGAGTCCACGGCGGCAGCGGCGACGGATCGAGCCCTGGGTGGGCTCGGGGAACACGGAGCAGGCGACGACGTCGGCGACCCGGTGCAGCGTGCGACGGTCGGCGACTTGGACGTGGGCTCGCGCCTTGGGCGGAATAGCGGCGGGGAGGCGCGGGAGGCGGCGGCGGCCCGGCGCGGGCGGAGCGGAGGCGGCGGAAGGCGAGCGGAGGCCGGCGACGGCGCGGGGAGGCCGGCGACAGCGCGAGGAGACCGGCGACGACGCAGGGAGGCCGGCGACGGCACGGGGAGGCCGGCGGCGGCGCAAGGAGGCCGGTCACGGCGCGGGGAGGCCGGCGCCGGCGCGCGGAACCCTAGGTAAGCCAAAACCCTAGTTTTGGCTCTAATACCATGTTATGAATATTGTGTGTATTGATATGAGACCCAATGGGCCATATATATAGGAGAGTACAAGAGATATAAGGAAACAAATAAGAGTCCTATTCTATCTCTAATACCTTATCTCTAATATCCTTAACAATAACCACTGCACTATGGCAAAACCGCTACAATTGCCTTTTTAAATTTCTAACTTCACTGCGTATTCTACTATAAGTTACTTTTTTTTGAACGGATGTGTTCGTGCTCTATACTATTTCTCCACCTTGCTACTGCAGTTGAACTTATCTAGAAGTACAAGAGTGTAAAGTGTAAACCTTTTCTCTGCAATGCCATACTACTGACTGAGTTTTCCTTGTGATCTGCTTCAGCTTCTGCTGATCTTTGTTTGGGTCTTAAATCTACAAGAGTGTAAAGTGTAAACCTTTTCTCTGAAATGCCATACTTTCTTGAAGTGAGTTTTCCTTGTGAGCTGTTTCTGCATTGTTCGGGTCTTAAATCCTGATTCAGATGCATTTCAGAGTGTCTTGTTCCATCAAGCCCAGAGTAACATATACGTTCTGATTAAGATTCCTGCCTGTAATATGATGATGTTTATGTCTAAAAACCGCAATGAGGCCTTGTAAACTTTTCTTTTGATGTACTGCAGAACCAGAAAGAATATGTGCATCGTTATTTCTTCCATAGTTGTTTTTATTAATATTGAATATGTGCCACCTTTTTCAGGAAAAGCACAAGGAGAAGAAGCACATAAGGGAAAGGAAGCATACGGAAAAAAGGGAAAGAAAAGAAAAGGATAGAGATCATAAGAAAGATAAGCACAATAAGAAGCATAAAAGAGAGAAACACAGAGACAGGAGAAAGAACAAGGACAGTGATGAAGACAAAAGGCAAACTTTGGAGCAAGAAACTCAGAAGAACGATGATCTTGGCAATAGAAGGCCTAAAGAACGAGTACAAAATGAAGTAGTCAAAGATATTAAACCTACAGATGAATTTACCCAAATCCTAGGCCAAGGTCATGCAAACCACACAGGCGGTAGTACTAGCAAGCTGCTTCCTAGAAGAACCGAGAGCTTTGGTGTTGCAGGTTCTAAAGAGAAGGAAAGAACTCCTCTCAGTAGAGTGGTTGAGAAATCTGGAGAAACAACTCAGCGCAATCATGCCAGTGAAAAGGGGAAGGATACTGGCCATGGGTCTAAAACTAGAATACAGAATGGGAAGAGCCATCAAGTTGGGTCAGCTGAAAAACATTCCACTAGAAGGGACAGTAGCAGTGGAGTGGGCCTACAACAGGAGAGGTGTTTGGCACAAAGCAGCTGTGAAGGTGTTGCTAGTACCATGGCTGTACAAGGTGGAGGGAGAGGACTAAAAGGTAGAACTACACCAAGTCCAAATGCTTTGCAGAGAACCGAACAAGTGGGCCAACATTCAGATAGTTCTTCCCATTCTGCATATGGAAAAAGTGACAGCATGAGAACCAAAGGGATGACGGAGAAGGAAAATGGAAGTGCTAACAAGTTTCGTGCCAGGATGGATCAGCAATTAGTACAAGGTAAAGATGGAACAATTCAAGGGAAGGCAAAGATTAAAGAGGTAAAAGCGAATCATCACAAGGGTGTCAAAGAAAGAGAGAGAGATCACGATGTAAAGAAAAGAAAGGCTAAAGACAAAAATAAAGAGAGAGAAAAAGAGAAAAAAGGTGATGTAAATGAGCAGAAACACAAAGAGCTTAATGCACGTGGGGCAAGCAAGAATAATATAGATGATCTAATGGACTCGGCTTGTCTTAATGAGAAGAATTTCACTTCTGATGATGTCAAGAAAAGGAAAGACTTGGAAGCTAATAGTTCTTTACATGGTGAGTTCCTTTTCATTTTTTACCCCTTATTTATGTGTATTTAGTCCTTTCAAAGCATAAGAATAGGTTTAGATAGTCTTCTAGCTATGATTTTTATTCTATTAATCATTTGAAAAATGTGGGCAGAGCATAGCATGCCGATGACTAAGCTGCCAAGGATGTCTCCTGCCAATCCTCTTAGTGTGAATGGGGAAACATTGAAGCATTCTCAGGGAACTGCACCCTGTTTTTCCACATTACCAGTTGGCACAAATACTTGCGAGGCAGATCGCCTTCAAGATAGCAAGGAATGCTACAACAATGGCATCACTGGCTCTCATTCTCTGGAGGAACACAAAGCTTCAGTTTCTTCGATTGGTTATGACAGTATTGAAGTCTCCCTGAAACCACCTCACCTTGATACCAAGTATCTGAACAAATTGTACTCCATACCAGCAGTGGATGACTGCTCAGGGTACATTGATCAGGACTGGCTGTTCTCTGGGGATCGTGTTGACCAGAAAACAGCGATATCCAAGGCTGCAGAATCACCCCAAGTCTGTGCTGAAGCACAGCTGATTGATTCCGCTGAGATAGTTGCATTGCCTTACGTCGTTCCTTTATAATGTGTAGTTTTCGTGGTACGCCCAGTGAATGATTTCCAGAGTTTGGGCTATGATCTGAAAGCGCAGAAGACGGTTTCATCTCTTCAGTTTGCAATCTACCGAGCTGCATGATGTACATCAGGTTATTCAGCTCACTCTCTAGCCTGTTGGTGAGATTCTCACCACTCATTATTTGTGGGGAAAATTGAGGATATACCCATTTGTGGGATGAAGATCGAACGTTACCTGTACCATATCAACACCTGCCAGTGGCTCCGGTTGACGGTTTTGCTGGCTGTCAGGTTGTGCTGTATCACATGATACGACGGGGGTACTGAGAGATCCTATACATCAAGCAATTGAATTCAGCAGCAAGTGTTACTGCTGCTGCATTGCCACGCAATTTTGGCATTGTATTATGTAAATTGTTCTCATGAATAATGTATAGAGTCGCAAGAAAGGTAAACACGGAAAACAAGGCATATCTGAAACTCTGTTCAGATCTTGTTCGTATGCTTTAATAACAGCTTTTAGCTGACTTGGTGGCTCGGGCTTATTCTGTTCACTTGCAATGTGGATAAGTAATCACTACGGATTAGTTCAGTTTTGCGGTGGCATACAATGTTTATTTTAAATTTGAAGTTAGGGGTGGAGCCACCGCCCGGCAAGCCTGGGCAGCTATCTGGGCTTGCAGGCGATGAGTGGCTCCGCCCCTGGCCGGCCACATATGTCATGCATCCATGAACAAACCCATAATTACTCGCCCTGCCTGCGGCCATGCAACATGCGACATCGGCGGCGAGCCCTCCATCGGTCACTCGCCTTCGCCACAGCAAATAACTAATAACAAAGATGGCCTCCCAAGCCTCCTCCCTACTCCTCATCACAGTTTTGGCGTTGCTCGTCGCCGGCGTCTCCTGCACCCCTAAGGTGCCAGAGAGTCTGGCTCTGCCACTGTTTGAAATTATTTGCGATGGCTCGAGGCAGCTAGGCCAGCCCATCGCCGGCGAGCAACACCGCACCGGCTGCCCCCTGGCGGCCAGGGAAAAGTAGGCGCTACGGGGGCCGTGGACAGCATGGAGAGCACAGCATGAAGCAGCGGGTGGCTAAGCTGGAGAAGTGCTCCACCATGAGGGAGGAGATCGAGAGGCTGGGCCGCAGCAGGGGCGCTGGCAAGAGCAGGTTCGCTGTCCTCGGCGTTAAGCCGCAGATTTGCAGCACAGGAGGATGCTCCGGCGACGACGAGGAGGAGGAGCGACGACAAGCTGGCCGTCGTGAAGGCTGACAACACCACCCCTGCTGAAGCTCAGCAGGCACAAGAAGAACCTCTCTGTAGATACATGATGACTCCAATCAATCCAGCCTCTCTGTGATTATCATATATCAACTTAGATGCGTTGGTGTTGCGTCTGTGAACTCGATAGATGTTTTACTTTTCACACATCCACCTAGGAGGAACCGAACTGAAAAGAGCTACTGATCTGATACTGACTTTTTGACATTCGGTGAGTAAAAACGGTAGCATCATTAGCATATTTTGGGTCATGTCTCATTGGATTGTTTCATTTGTTACATGCATCCCTACTTGTCAATCATACATTCAACAAATCATTTCCCCTAAAACAAATAAAATACAACCCGCTTGTCAGTTTTTTTTACTAGAGCCAAGCTCAAACTAAAAATTTTCTTATTATTGAAAAATAGTGTATAATAAATTATGTTAATTGTTATCGAGCTTTAACAAGTCGAGCTCGAGCCTACTCGAGCTTATATTGAGCCAAACTCGAGTCCAGATCCAAGCTTGGGTCCCAACTCGAGCTTCTACGGAGTTCGAATCTGGAAGGCCAAACTCGCTCGAGCTCGGCACGTTTACATCCCTAATGCCCAGAGGCGGAAAAGCCTAACATGCCCATCTCCAGCCCCTCATCATCAGAGATGGCTAAATGGGTCATGCCAAATAGGCTGGCACAAGACATGGTACTATTAGCATGGCCCGGCACAAAAGCCGGTGGGCTAGGCCAGCACGGCATGAGGCCATGGGCCGGTGCCTCGACCCACCGTGCCAGCACGGCATGGTCTATTAGGTACGTCTATAATTTAATGTATCTTTTTCTATAGTTTATTGTGTCTTTTTCTACATTTTCTACAATTTTATTATGTGTATTATACAATTTCTATAATTTAATGTACATTTTTTTATAATTTATATCATTTATTATGCCTTTTTTGAATTCTACATATTTTCTTAACAAATCAATTTTTTTATTTTTGGCCCAAACGGGCAACACGGGCCAAACGGGTGTGCCGTGCTGGCCTGGCCCGATAGGCTAATCATGCCTCGGGCCGGCATAGCACTACACCCTTTTGAGCCATGCCTAGGCCGGAGGCTCGGCCCATGGGCTGGCATGCCACGGCCTGTTCTGCTGACAAGCCAAATGTGCCCGTACCTCGTCAAGCCCAGGCTATGCCATGCCGAGCCGCCCATTTGACCACCACTGCTCATCATCCTCCTGACTCCTGAGAGAGTCCTTGCGGAGTCAGAGCTCTCTCTGCCGTTGTTGCCTTCTCACTACCCTGCAGTAGTAGCGCAGAAGGAGGAGGATGCCATGGAGCTCAACGAGAATGTCTTCCGGTACTTCTCCTTCCGCGTCCTCATCACCATTGAGATGGTCATGCCGCACGCTACATAAGCCTCTCCTACCTGGAAATTTTTATTGTGTAACGGTGGCACAGCTGGTTTGTGTAATGAGCCAATCGGGGTGGTGACACGTAGCATTGTAGCGAACACTGTAGGGCAGAAAAACACTATAGCAAAAATTTTTAGAAGATTTCATTGTTTTCCTATAATCTACAGTGCTCAATAGTATTCACTACAGTATTTTTGTGCCACGTATCAGTCTCTAATTCACTCAAACAAATCCAGTTGCGCCACCGTTACACAATAAAATTTTTCCCCTACCTTAGAGCAAGTCTTATAATACAGCCTTCAGCTGACTGTATGGATACTTACAGCCCACTTATCAGCCTACTCATATAGTAGTTACAGCCAACTGAAGGCTGTATGATCTACCCCTTCCTCTCACAAAGTTTCTTGGTTCTTATGCTTCAGCTGGCTGTAAACTTACAGCCCACCTCTCTTCTCTCTCCTCCACCTCAGCATACAGCCAGCTTAAAGCCTCTTATAATACTTGCTCTTACACATCTAGTTGTCACGAGAGGCCGAGAGCCCAATAGGCCCATCCCCCACAGAAACCCTACCCTTCTGGCCCCACACGTCAGCCGCGCGGTGCCCTCCCTATAGATACCCCGCCCCTCACCCAAAAGAAACCCTAGGTTAAAGCGTCGCCGCCGCCGAGCCGTCCTCCTTGCTCTCCTCCTTCCTCAGGGCTTGGTCCTCCTCATCCTCGTCTCCCACCTCTATCTCACACTCGGATTTGCCACCTCTAGCTAGGGTTAGGCCGTTAGGGTTCCTGTTGTTGTTGCTAGTTCGTAGCGCAGCGATGGCGATCAAGAGGACCAAGGCCGAGAAGAAGCTGGCGTACGACAAGAAGCTGTGCCAGCTGCTGGACGAGTACACCAAGGTGCTCATCGCGGTGGCGGACAACGTCGGCTCCAACCAGCTCCAGGAGATCCGCAAGGGCCTGCGCGGCGACTCGATCGTGCTCATGGGGAAGAACACCCTCATCCGCCGCTGCATCAAGGTGCACGCCGAGAAGACGGGCAACAAGGACTTCCTCGAGCTCATGCCCCTCCTCGTCGTAAGCCGCCGGATCCTTTTGTCTTTGTTTATGCTCTTGGCGTTTCGGATTTGTGCTCTGAAATGGAATTTTTTGTGCTGTTGTTGACTGTAGGGAAACGTTGGTCTCATCTTCACCAAGGGTGACCTCAAGGAGGTCCGCGAGGAGGTCGCCAAGTACAAGGTGAATTATCATAACACATGTGTTTTATTTTTGCGAGTTCTTATTTATATTTGCAATCCTGTAAGATTGTAGTGTGGTATTGCGTTATTATGTACTGGGTTGCATTAATTTGATGCTTCTGTGCTTGGGAACATGGAGCTTGTAGGTATTAAAATATGATTACGTGATGAAATTGAACCCCTGTTCTTCTTGTTGTAATTAATTTCTTTTTGCAAGCCTTGTAAATTGTAGTATGGTCTGGCGTGGTCTCTGTGAAGTGGACGTCTGGGGCTGCATGAACGTGATGCTTCTGTGCGTAGAATTTCACCTATGTATGTATGCAGTAGTAATTTTGCGATGTTACAAGATTTTTATGGAGCATCCTGGTATAGTTGTTAATGATATGTTTCTGATATCATTGGGAAGAACAAGGATGGTGTGATTTATATGTTTTTATCTGTGAAAACTGTTGTTGCACGAGACCTGTAACTTGTTTGTTGTATGCAATTTTGTAGTAAATGTTGCATTTGTTATACATGAATGCTAAGCCATAGAAGTAAATATGCATGGGAATTGTGGGATAGTAATTGGAAATGACTTGATGTCAACTAGTTTTGGGGTGTGATGTGAACGTTTCCAGTGAAGACATTGTTTGTTTGTGAGTTGCGAATTTTTTCATAGTACTGTACAGTCATGTTTTTTGTGAGCTGCTCCTGCTGCTATATTGCTATTGTTCAGCTAATGTTTAGAACATTTTTAGTTAATTATTTCTGTGATGTCCAACGACTCTGATCTTGTTTCTGTTATTATAACAGGTTGGAGCTCCTGCTCGTGTTGGGCTGGTTGCTCCTGTTGATGTGGTGGTCCCCCCTGGAAACACTGGCCTGGATCCTTCCCAGACTTCTTTCTTCCAGGTGAGCATTTGATGATAACACATCTCTGTGTACTTACAGTTATGCACAAGTTCTCACCCCTGCTGTCCTGTTTTTCAGGTGCTTAACATCCCCACCAAGATTAACAAGGGCACTGTTGAAATCATCACCCCTGTGGAGCTCATCAGGAAGGGCGACAAGGTTGGCTCGTCTGAGTCTGCCCTGCTTGCCAAGCTGGGTATCCGCCCTTTCTCATATGGGCTTGTGATCACCAATGTCTACGACAGTGGGTCGGTGTTCAGCCCTGAGGTTCTTGACCTCACTGAGGAAGACCTGATGGAGAAGTTTGCATCTGGTGTATCTATGGTTGCCTCGCTGTCCCTGGCAATATCGTACCCAACTATCGCTGCTGCACCACACATGTTCATCAACGGGTACAAGAATGTGCTTGCTGTTGCTGTGGAGACTGATTACTCCTACCCACATGCAGACAAGATCAAAGAGTATCTGAAGGTAATCAATTCACCCTTTTCTATTTCATGTTTGCCCTATTTGTAGTCTTTAGTTTAAATGCGGGAGAATGCTTGTAACCGTGTTATGCTTACTGCTTTCTGTTAGTTTAGTTCATAGCAGAAGCGAAAATTGTGTTACTGAATTGCAGCATGTCATCTATGCTTTGCACATCTTGTTTATTCTGAACTAGATAACCATTGAGCTTTACAAGAATTAGTATCAGGTCATCAATCTAAACCAATACTCTAGTTTAAATATGTGAAACAAAGTTGGACAGGTCCTGTTATATTGGCTTCTAAAAGTTGCTTTTCTACAGTACCTAACTTTCAAACGGAGTGTCTTTTTAAGTGGAGGTCTACTAGTTGATTGTTATACTCAGTGTAGTGACTTCATTTATATCTGTCAAAATCTTACGAATCTTTCTCTACAAGTATCTCTATGGGCTGGTTGTTACTATTCATAATCCAAAACCAAAAGTCAATATAAACGAGTCAATTTGTGTTATGGACTGCAGCATGTCATTTCTGATTGACACATGTTCTATTTATTCTGAACTTAATATCTATCGAATGTTACTTCAGTTGGTGATAGGTCATCAATCTAAGTGTTTGTGGTTGGCTGGTTTTGGCAGCGGGCATTCTATCATACTTGAGATAATGCTTTAATGACGTATCATTATCTTCAAAAGATAATAAACTTTTCTCCTTAGCTATGTAAAGTAAACAGATGATGTTTTGATGGCACTAAAACCTAAATCTAATTTGATTCTGATTGGCGTTGCTTTGCAGGATCCCAGCAAGTTTGCAGTTGCTGCCCCGGTTGCCGCTGCTGACTCTGGTGCTGCTGCTGCGGCTGCTCCCAAGGAGGAAGAGAAAAAGGACGAACCTGCGGAAGAGTCTGACGATGACATGGGCTTCAGTCTGTTCGACTAAGCTGCTGCCTGTAACGCTGTCAAGTTTTGCCTTAGCGTTGAACATCAAAGTTTGTACATCAAAGTTTGTCATTACCTTCAATTTAGCATATCATGCTTTTTGTAAGACAAGAACTACGTTGGGTGTAGTGTGTAATCAACAATGGTATCGTTATATGGACTTTGGGTGGTTTTTTTTTTTGTTTGCGGCGGATGATTGGCAGATGATTTTTGATCTTAAGTACGAGTGTTTTTGCATAAGCTGTTTTAAAAAGATTGTCTTGATAACCGAACATCGATATGCGTTGATAAGCTATTTTAAAAAGAATGTCCTGATAAGTTGCTTTAAAAACATGACGGAAGACAAGCATGCTGGGATTGCTTTTTGGAGAAGACGTTCTGTTTGCTTTCAGGAGAAGACAAGCATGCTGGTATTGCTTTTGTTTGTGCGCGCGCGTTGTGTCTTGCTATTCATGCCTTGTGCAAATGATGTGCAATTTGAGCACTTTACTGTTTGAGTTTCTCATACCATATAAATAGTACAATTCCATGTTACAATGTTGGTTTGAAAAATAATCTTGAACTCAAACCGTTTGATGTGTTTGTGCAGAGGTGACTCGAATTTGATGTTCGCCTTTTTTCGATCTAGGTAGCATGAATTGTTTTTAAGTAGTACGAAGCTAAGAAATGAATTTGTTTAAGTTGGGTTGAGTTTTTTAGGTTCCTTAGAACACTTAATTTAATAGTAGATCTCAATCTAGGTTAATCTGGTAATTTATGTTAGTAAAGGTGATTTATTTTCATATGACTTGCATGTAAGGTTGTACCGATCATCAACCACACTGGTCTCTGACCATGTCGGATGGTACGATCATGTTGTTCGGTTCGATCACACAGGTCTCCAACTACGTTGATCTCCAACCACGCTTGGTCTTTGAGCACGCTATCTGGATCGACTACGCAGGTTTTCGACTACGCTGGTCTCCAACCACATTGGTTTCGACCACTCAGATCTCGATCATGTTGACCATATCGATTTTTGACTATGTCAATCTTTGATCACACGGATCTCTGACTACTCCGTCGATCTTCGACCACGTTGTATTAATCACGTTAGTTCGATCATGTTGATTTCGACCACATAAGTCTCGACCACGTTGGTTCGATCATGCTGGTTTCGATCACATAGATCTCAACCATGTTAGTTTGACCACGCTGGTTTCGATTACACAGATCTTCGACCACGCTGGTTTCAATCACACAGATCTTTGATCAAATCGATTTCGGCTACGCTGGTTCAATCACGTTGGTTTCAATCACACAGATATCGACCACGTCGATTCCAACCACATTGGTTTGACCACGCTGGTTTCGATCATATAGATCTTCGACCAATCGGTTCGACCACGCTGGTTTCAATCACACAGATCTTTGATCACGTTGATTCCGACCACGCTGGTTTCGATCACACAGATCTTTGACATACAAGTCTTCGACCACATTGGTTCGACCAAGTCAGCTCTCAGCCATGGTCTTCGACCACCAATGCATGCGGTAATTCCATGATTACAACGTTGGTAGTTTCGGTCAGTGGTAGTACCGTAGACTACACTACGGTTAGAGGAGAAGGGACGTACGACCACCAACTCTGTAATAGTAATGATGAAGACTGAACGTTACCTGTGTGCCATATTAGCGCTTGCCAGTGGCTCTGGTTGACGGTTTTGCTGGCTGTCAGGTTGTGCTGTGTCACATTATACGACGGGGACATTGAGAGATCCTGTACGTAACAAGCAACTGAATTAGCCTAATCTTTTTAGCTGGAGCTTATGGCTTTTGACTGCGGCTTGTGGCTTTTGGGCTGTTCATACGAGAGATTACAGAGTAACATAAACTCACGGTTTTTGCCGATATAAATGAAGTCAGTACAGTATGTACTATAATTAACTAGTAGACTCTATCTTAAAAAGATACTCCGTTTAAAAGCTAACTACTGTAGAAAAGCCGAAAAGCAGCTTTTAGAAGTCGAAAAGAACATGCCCAAGCAGCAAGTGTTACTCCTGCTGCATTGCCACGCAATTTTGGCGTTGCGTTATGTAAATTGTTCTCATGTGAAGAATGTATAGAAGCAGAAAGCGAAACGCGTAGAACTAGTTTTAATTTACTGCTATTTTACTCACATAACTAGTTGATAACCTCTTCTGCAAACCTGTAACAGAATTTTTTTAAAAAAATAGTAGGGATTACACTAATAATCAACTATGTTTTTGAGTCGGTCTTAATATCAACTTGTTTTTAGAAGAAATCTTACTAAGCATCTAGCCATAAGGACGTGTAGTGAACAGGGTTCACAAGTGGCAGAACCAATCTAAGTCTAAACCCCGGGCTAGGCCAGCTGCTTTTGAGCTGACTTTTAGGTTAACTCTATTTTTAATGATTCTTTTATGAATTTTGTATAAGTTTTAGTTGACAGGCTTCGGGCTATAGCCCGAGGCCTAGTTCCGCCACTGGTTCACAATCTCGTTTTGCAAAAAATTTCGGAGGGCAGCGAGACGAACGAAATGAATGAAATTTCGTTCTTTCATTCAAAATCTCGAACAAAATATTCAAATATTATTTGAATTTTGACGAAATTTAACCAAAATTTAGACATAATTCAAATAGGGATAAATTTAGCTAAAATTTGACTGAATCTTACGTGTTTCGGAGGGCAACGAAAGCAAGCGAATTGAACCCTGGTAGTGAAGTGTAATGTGGGAGGAGCCTATTGGGCCTGATGAGGCCCAAAAGTTCAATTGTTTATGCCCTCAAATTAGCCTTCAAGGTTACGTATCTGTATTTTCATCTTCTTTTTCCCCTGGTTTTCAGTTTCTTTTAGATTCTGAATTATCTTAATCCTAAAAATCCTCTTTATAAACAAACAGTGTTAACAAACACGAACAAACAAACAAGAATGGCTTCTTCCTCCCTCTCCGCCGCCGTCGTCCTCCTCGCCACCCTCTCGCTGCATTGCCATGGTGATCGCCTCCCATTACGCCGTTTCGATTCCGAAGCGCTAAGCTAATGGCATCGGTTCTTTGCTAATCACTGCCCGGTTTTTGCGTTGCATGCATGCAGTGGCGCACGGGTTCCGCGGCCTCGGCGTCAACTACGGCACCGTCGCCGACGACCTCCCCACGGCGGCGCGCTCCGTCGAGCTCCTCCGCGCGGCGGGCGCGGGCTCCGTCAAGATGTACGACGCCAGCCCGGCCATCCTGCGCGCGCTCGCGGGGACGGGCCTGCCGGTCTCCGTCATGGTTCCGAACCAGGCCATCCCCTCGCTCGCCGCGTCCCCCGCCGCCGCGGACAGGTGGGTGGCCGACAACCTCGCGCCGCACTGCCCGGCTGCGCGGGTGGTGTACCTGCTCGTCGGCAACGAGGTGCTGTCCAACCGCGACATCGCGGGCTCCACGTGGCCCAGCCTCGTGCCGGCGATGGCCAACCTCCGCCGCTCCGTCCGCGCGCGCGGCCTCGGCCGCGTCAAGGTTGGGACGACGCTCGCCATGGACGCGCTGGCCGCCTCCTACCCGCCGTCCGCCGGCGCGTTCCGCGAGGACATCGCCGGCTCCGTTGTGCGCCCGCTGCTCCAGTTCCTGAACGCTACCGGCTCCTACTACTTCATCGACGTGTACCCGTACTTCGCCTGGGCGGCCAACCGCAAGACCATCTCGCTGGACTACGCGCTCTTCCAGGGCGCGCCGAGCACCCACTACGTCGACCCGGGCACGGGGCTCATCTACACCAACCTGCTCGACCAAATGCTCGACGCGGTCGTCGCCGCCATGGCCAAGCTCGGGTACGGCAACGTCAAGCTGGCCGTCTCGGAGACCGGGTGGCCGAACGCCGGCGACGTAGACGAGATCGGCGCCAACGTGCACAACGCCGCGACTTACAACCGCAACCTCGCCGCGCGGATGGCCAAGAACCCCGGCACGCCGGCCCGGCCGGGGGCCAAGATACCGGTGTTCGTCTTCTCGCTGTACAACGAGGACCAGAAGCCCGGGCCGGGCACCGAGCGGCACTGGGGGCTGTACTACCCGAACGGGACGTGGGTCTACCAGGTTGACCTCACCGGCAGGCGGCATGCACCGTCGTACCCGCCGCTGCAGCCTGCGGATCAGAACGGCACGCCCGTGTGGTGCGTGCTGGCCGGCGGCAAGGCGGTGAATGAGACGGCGGTGGCAGACGCCGTGAAGTACGCGTGCCAGCAGGGGAGCGGGACGTGCAACGCCATCCACCCCGGCGGCGAGTGCCACCAGCCGAACTCGCTCGGCGCGCATGCAAGCTACGCGTTCAATGCCTACTGGCAACAGTTCAGGAAGGCTGGGGGCACTTGCTACTTCAATGGCCTTGCTGAGAAGACTACCAAAGATCCAAGTAAGTTAATCTAAGCATTTCTGATGCTTGCAAATTTTACAAGTTTGGTGATTGCTAGATTGGTAGCGCTGCTTAACTAACTGATTTGTCATGGTTTGTTGATGAAGTAGATTTAATTTCTTGGTGTTTGTTAGCAATATAGTTTGATGATAATATTATTTTCAAATAATTTTTGTTAGTAGAAATATGAAGGCTGATCACATAAGATGAAAAATATAAAGTAAATAAACAAGAGGGAATTGCTAACTAGTACTCGAATGTTTTTTTTGGATTAAGCACTAGAATTTCTCATTGTAGAATTTTGCCTCGAGACAGGGTTAGGGTTTGAATTGGGGTTCACCAGAGCCCCTGGATTTAGAGGGAAGTCGGTGGTGAGGAGGGTTGATGGCTAGGGTTTGGGAAGGAGAGGAGAGGGGAGTAGAAGAAGGGGAATATATATTATTTAGGGGAGGGGTGCGATTCTTTAGATTTAGAAGATCCAACGTTTCAAAATTTAAGTACCCTTTAACTAAAAAAAAGTCGCATATTCCCTAGACACCTGTGGATAAGCTTGTGACGCCTGAAAGGTTATCTTGGTCTTGCTAAACATTAGATTTGGAGCCATGTCCTTTGCAACTTTTCCTTTTCAGATGTCTATTCCCATTGATCAGTAGAAGCTGCCTAGTGCAGAGAACTGTTTATTTTGCTAGTGGTTTGGTTTGTACGTCTTATTACTTTCAGCTGGACCAATTTATGCGTACAGCCTCAAGCGTTAGTGCATTAAATACTTGATCTGAGAAAAAGTTCTACATAAGAATTCTACATGAAATGCCTGTCACAGCTTCCTCTCAGAAGTAAACGTATAGAACTATGCTTGTGTAGCTTGGTAACATTCAGAGTTTCAGACTATTTTGGACGTCGCGTTGGCCATCAAGTAATGCTATGGATTATAGGACCATTTCAACGGAAAACTACTACATACATCACAGTAATTTGATGATTTCACTGATCTCATTTCTTCACCACGGTGAACCATGATATGATTGGTTCTGCAATTCCTTTCCATTAACATTTTGCTTTTCGAATCATCCAGTTCGATTCTACATATATACACCGCACCGATTACATACATGCACTGTGTATACACTATTCGATCTTGCTCGAGAGCCGTAGCTTCTTTTTACATCCCATGCATCTTGTTGATCTGTTCTTGACGACGTGGGTGTGTTCTACAGGCCATGGATCATGCAAGTTTGTCAGTTCTTTGAACTAGCTTCGGATCGAAGAGATTGACAGAGTACGACGATTGGACTAGGGAGGAAGGCCCCTTGGATAGATTATTCTTCATGCCTGTGTAGCAAGCAAAGCATCACTGTGATTTAGTTTCATACTGCTCTTGGTTTAACTACGTTAATTATGTGGTAGACTTGAGAGTTAATTTACCAATGATTCAATCACGAGCTATCATTGCTTCATTTGCTTGCGTCTCTAATGACTTATTGTTCCGTTATTTTAGACTACGATTAATAGTTTTTTTTGCTACGTTCTATAGTTTTTATTTATATTTTTTTAAAGTAACGAAGATATCGACATGAATAACGTATATATTTTTCTCTCTCTCTCTCAAAAAGCTATTTTAAAAAACGGATTTAGAAAGCCGCTATTGTTTTGCCTTTGAAAAATACCAAAAAAAAAGAACAAAAACAAAAAGAACAAGCACATGTAGCGGGGACGAGGATGACCCAATTAATCAGTTTCGACGACAACCTACACGCCGTTCTCACCCGACACGACCTCCTCGCCGGCTCCCTCGTCGTCCTTGCCCATGTTTCCCACCAGCACATGCAGTAATTTACCGGTGTGCACGACGGTAGGGCCTGACCTGACGGCGGTGAGTCGGTGGTAACGACAACGATGCAGACAACGGTACACCACCGCCACACTGGCCGGAGTGAAACTGTCAAGGTAGAGGGGAAAAAACAGCTCAAGGGTAAAGTAAAAGGCCCCAAAGCTGCGCAGGTTATTAACTGGCCGGAGCAAAGAATCCTCTCGCTTTGGCAGTCACGCGCCCCCCCTGCACCGGTGGAATCTTGACGGTTTTTTTTTACCGCTTATCCGCATCGCCGCCGTCGACGCCTCCACCGACGGCGGAGATCCCGCGTCCAGAGAGAGGAGAGCAGGCCGCGCCCGCACGGAAACGACCAAATGGCTCTTGTCCCTCCGATCCGGCCGCACGGTCCCCGTGTTTACCGCGCCACCCAATTCATCGCTGACGTGTGGGCCCCGCGTTGCGGGTCCCACCTGTCAATTCCAGAGCATGGTGTGGGTTCGTCTCCACCGAACCAAAGCGACTCCCCAGTAGCCACTGCTCTCCACTCTTCTTCGCCGTTGCTGAGCACGGGAGGGCTGGAAGTGCTTCGCCATGGAGAGCGGCCACAAGAGCGGAGGCGGCGCTTCTGGTGAGCCTCCTCGCCGTCGGCGTTGCGGAAATTTTCTTCCTTTCTTGCCGGTCCTTTTCTTTTCTTTTTTTTTTCCTTTTGCTGCTTCGTGTGATGTAATGGCGTGGCGGTTTTGTGTTTGGGTTGTGTGCAGGAGGAGGAGGCGGCGGCGGCCTGTGCACCGCGTGCGGGTACCAGTACCCGAACCCGCATCCCAGCGCCAAGCAGCGCCGCGCGCACCGCAAGAACTGCGGCAAGCCACCGTCCGCTGCCGCCGCTGGCGTGGAGGAGGGCGAGAAGTTGCTGCTAGGTACCGCGCAGTTTTTGTGCCTTGCCCTGGTGGGTTACTGCGTCTGAGGTTTTCTTGGCCTTACCCGTTTGCGTGTGTGCGTCCTAGGTGAGGGTGAAGGGGGAGGGGGAGGAACAGGAGGAGAGGGGAATGGCGCGCGTGCGGCGGTTTGCGGCGGCGGTTCGCCTGGATCTGCGCGAGTGGTTGGGGATGTAGTGGAGAACGAGGACAATGCAGGTTTGTTCTGATTCTTTCTCCCTGAATATTCTTGCTCTCTTTTTTTATCAGAACCCTCCCTGAATATTCTTGCTCTTTGTTTCTCTTTTTGTTAGTTTCTGAAGTAAAATGGGTTTGATAAGAGATTTCGTAGGTGAAAAGTTGCTGCTGCTTTTTTTCTTTCCCAATTCGTCTTTGTAGTGAAGAACTTTCATGATTCAGTGAAATTGTACTGATATGGAGGCTGGAATGAAGGCATGATGGTTCTTGGTCTTCTCGATTAGCGTAGTAATGTTCAGAATGTGTGTACTTTCTTGTCATCTTCGGGGAGGGTTAGGATAATATTCTTTTGGGTTAGTAATGTTCTGGAACTGCTTAGCTGTTTATGTAACTTCCAAACTGTACAACTCAATCTTGGTGGAATAATACGGTTCAGTAAATTGGTGAGACCGGCATCTTGTTGTTTAGTGTAGTACTAGGCATGGGGTTCCTCCATCTTGTGAAGTTGTCTCCATCCGGTGCTCGTAGCATAACTTCACTGCCAGAAAGTCCAGAGCTATTTTAATATTCACCGTGCTGTAGATGTACACTTTCTTCAATGCATATTTTCACCAATGTCTTCTTCCGATGCATCACGACTCTATTGCACCTGTATTATTCATTTCGTGGATGTCTTTTGTAGAGCATTCTTCTCCTAATGGTACTAGAGTTCAAGACATCATCAATAAATTAAGTGAAGATTGCCTCATTAGTTGTGATGACGTCGCTTCTGAAATTGCTCCTAAGGCCATTGGAATTGATAATGATGAGATTCGGACGGAAGTGGCTGAAAATGCACCACATCTTGAAGATGGGCATCCGTCTCAACCAGTAGTTAGTTCTGATCTGTGTCAGGATGCTTCCACTTTTGTTCTTCCACCAGAGCCTGAAGATGGTTCAAGATTCACTTCAGATTTCTCTGTAGATGAAACAAATAACTCAGATGTTACGTCTCTGGCATCAAATGCTACTGCAGGTGAAGTTGTTTGTCCAGATGATATTGCCGTTACTGAAGTAGATGATATGATCAACACCATTGGCAAAGACAAGAATAGCGAAGACATATTGGTAAAAGGCAGTGGGATTGATTCCTCTTGTCAAGAAAAGTCACAGACCAAGATTGATGAGGGGCATAGTGCTACAACAGTGGAGGAAGATCCATCTGTCAATAATTTCAATGTGGTTTCCAAAGAAGAATTCCCCCGTGAAGAGACTGAACCCAAGGAGCAAAGCAGGATTATTTTATGTAACTCAATAGATCAAGTTTCTACTGTCAAGGAACCTGTCAATTTACTTGGGAATAAGGAGACGTGTACTGAGAAGCATGTATGTGCAGATGATACCAATGGTGATGATTTATTTGAACTTGCTACTGGTGATTGCCATTTGGAGGCACCAGACTGTGTCAAAACCCACCAGCAAACTGACTCGACCTCTGTGGCAGTAGATCAGCTGACAATCCCCGAACAGACAGACATTGAGGAAGGACAGCATTGTCCTGATGCAGGTGAGAATTTGAGTTTTGTGTTCTTGTGAACTGCATTTGTATTTATTATTAGTGTTTTTGTGAGCTGACAATCCCCGAACAGACAGACATTGAGGAAGGAACTGCTGATGTTCTTGTGTTCTGCATTTGTATTTATTATTAGTGTTTGGTTGTAAATATCATAATTAATTTGGTAAGAAGAAGTGGTTAAGTCTAGTTTTGGCTAGTTGATGTTTCTCCATTATGCTGGTAGTGACCAACAAGTGTGTGAATATGGTAATCCTAAATATGCTGACTTTTTTAGGGTTGTGCTTGTTTTATCGAAATATCAAAGATCATTTCAGTTTCTGCTTGAAATTTATTGCGTGAAAGCTCAATTAGAAGGCCTTAATGTGCATTGTGCAATCATGGTGCCCCATCGTTTGGAAAAAGGTGTCTAGTTAGGTAAAATTTGAGGACCAGCGCATATTTCTACAAGTACAGTTTGTGTTGGCAAGTCAATCTAATTAAGAGAGACAATACGGGCCTGACAACATGTTCATCAATACCTCCCAGTTATTTTACGTCCCATATGATCTTTGTTTATGAACTGAAATTTCACGACCATTCTGCAGATGGGGTCGGCCACCAAGCTGTATCAAGTGCAATTGGACCTGCTGTAGGTGCTGAAGTCATCTGTGCTGGTAGTGCTGCTAACCTTACACAGAAGGTTTGTTCCTCTGAAGTGACAACAGGAGATGCCATACCAGAAAATGTGAGTCATGCAAGTGGTATCACTTTCATGCCATCTCAAGTTGACCTAGCGGAGCTTGACACATACCTTACTTCTCATGAGATTGATATGGTAAGTAGCAGAGATGGTGTTGAAGAGAATAGACAGAATGAAAACACAAGTGCAAAGCTTACTTCCCATGAGATAAATGAGGTGTGCATTATAGATGTTGAAGAGAAGCAGCAGATTGAAGATATTACTGCATACACCACTTCTCTTGAGGCTAATGCAGTGTGCAGTACAGGTAATTTTGGAGAAAATAAGCAGAATGAAGAAATTATTGCAGAAGCTAGTTCTCACAAGATTAGTATAGTACAAAGTAGCGTTGAAGAAAAGGAACAGATTAAAGAGGTCATTGCAAATCCTGCTTCTAACAAGATCGATGCGATAAGCAGCAGAGACTTTGTTGAAGAGAACAAGCAGAGTGAGGTTTATGTGGGAACTACTCAAGATGTAAGTGTGGCATGTAGCGTAGAAAATGTTGAAGGAAAGAAGCAGAATGAAGAAATTGTTGCAGACCCTACCTGTGAGATCGATACAGTGAATATCCCAAGTAATGTTGAATTAAAGAAGCACAATGAAGAAACTACTAGAGACCCTACTGCTTGTGAGATCAATATGGCGAATATCACAGATAATGTTAAAGAAAAGAAGCAGAATGAAGAAAGTACCACAGACCCTACCCATGCTATCAATGTGATATGCAGCCCTGGCAATGAAGACAAGAAGCTGAACAAGGACATGACTGAGGGACCTAGTTCCCATGAAATCATTGTGGTACATGGCGCAGATAATATTAAAGAGAAGAATGAAGGTACTATGTCAGACCCAACCTCTTACAAGATTGATGTGGTAAGCACTACTGATGGTGTTGAAGAAAGGAAGCAGAGTGAAGAGATAACCGCAGACCCTACTTCTCATGGGATCAATGTGTTACACACCATTGATAATGTTGAAGAAAAAAACGATGCGCCTGCTTCAGAACCTACACCTTGCAAGATCGATGCGGAAAGCAATACAGATGACGTTGAAGAGAAAAGGCAGAATGAAGAAATTGCAGTGGATTCTGGCTCTCATATAAACAATATCCTACAGAGCACGGATAATGCTGAAGAAAAGAAACAGGACGAAGAGGTTGCTGCCGACCCTGCTTCTGATAAAATCGCTGCAGCACAGAGCACAGATGATGCTGAGGAAAGGAAGCAGAAGGAAGAGACCGCTGCAAAGGAGATCAACGCCACACAAAGCACAGACGATCTGAAAGGGGACGGTCAAAATGAAGAGGTTGCTGATAAGGAGGTGATTGTGGATTCAGACAAGAAGCATGTCTCTTTGAAGATCCTCCTCGCGGAGAAGGGCGTGGAAACTAAAGAAAAGAAAGCAAGCACCAAGGATCGAGTGTTGTCATTCAGGCGCCGAGCATCGAAGGACAATGCGTCGCCGGTGAAGCCAGGTTCTCCCAAAGCAGGCTCCGGCCATCAAGACTGGAACTCTCCAGCCAGGTTGCCCATCGAGAAGAAACCCAAGGGGAAGAAACAGCAGTGGGTGCCGTTTATTTGCTGCCCGTCCATTAATCGATGATGCTCTTTCTCAGCTCAGGGTCTTCTAGTGTGCCACATACTTGTTTTGTTTTGTCGATCACGTTCCCCACTCGCTACTTGGATTAGGGCGCTTGCCTTTGCTTGCATTCTGTTAAGCCTACAGCTCTGCGCTATTTCTCTGTAGCTAAAGCTGTCAAAAGTGTGTGAATAGTCCTTGCTGTTTGATCTTCTAATGTTGTGTACCTGCATTGATGTTAGACTAAACACTTCCTCTCAACAAGTGCAATTTTGATGTCCTCTCAATTATCACTTTAAGCCAAGTACACACAACATGTTTGACGAATTGCAAGGGAGAATCGTAAGCGTGCATCCAAGTAGGGACTTGGTAGAGGCGAGCAAAGCTGGCTTCTGGGTTGAGGAGGCGGCACTCGGAGAGGCCCGGTAGGAAGTTGGTGAGGCCCACACAGCCTCAAGCGGCACGTTGACATGCACCTGCACGCGCACGAGGCATCGGTTCCGCTTCGGCAGCTTGCGCAGCTCAATCTCGTAGCGCTCATCTCAATTCTCCTTGTCGCCCATGGCCGAATCGTCTTCGTCGATGTCAGTGGCGACATCGAGTGGTGGCTCAGAAAAGGAGATGGGGTAGGGGAGCTTCGAGCTAGAGGCGGAGCGGAAGATGGGGCGGAGACGTGAAGGGCTCGTGTAGCCACTGGTGGTGGTGACGGTGAGCAGATAGAGGGGGTGGCGGTGCATATGGAAGCACAGGGGTTGAAATGGAAGTATGTTGTTTCATGAAGATGGGGATCATGGAGAGAGAGGTGTTTGTGAAAGGGAAACAGCTCTTGTGCAGTGTTTTGATCGGACATAAGCTCCCTATATCCTTTCGGAATGGGACTCAACAAACCGCACATTGCTGCCCTAGGCAGCAGCGACGGCACGCTCCAGAGTTGCTGCAGCGTCACCACGCAGGAGCCTCCGCCTGACTGGGCTTGCAGGACACGGGGGCATGCAGCGCATGGTCGTCACAACGCACAACATAGATCTCATTGACGAGAAACTAGCTCTTACCCATAAAGCACGTTCTATAATATGGGAACGTTCAAATACGAAATGATCTCAACAAGAAAAACTATCGACTGAAAACTCAGTAATGTTTCTCATCACGGTTTTAGCAACTCCAAGCATTCGAGTGCACCTCTAGATTAAAGATTAGCCAAGAGCAACAGGCGAGTCCTTAGGCAGCACTGCCGGGTTCTGATCCTTGCTTCGATTCAGCCCCAGTTCCAGCTTTCTGCGATTCAGGAGATGATTGAATTAGATCGATACCGGTGATTCCGGAAAAAAAAATGTTGTGGGTTCGCAGCGAAAGTTGCAGAGATGCTTACGCTCTCTTCTACCGGCTGCTTGGTCATCTTAGCAAACATATTGCTGTAGAATTTGGCATCCTTCTTGTTGTACTCCTTGACCTTCTCCTTGAGTGTCTTGTATGTCAGTTTCACATCCCTGAGAATAGCAGCGAAATTGTCAAATATCAAATGGAAGCTACTGTAACATTGTCAATATCAAATTGAAGCCACTGTTTCAGTGAATAGATTTCAGGATCGATTTGTGAAGCTTGCCTGTTATCAGGATCGATTTCCAGTGCCTTCTTTATATCGACCTCTGCAAACTCTAGGTCTGCAAGTTGAATGTAAGCTTGGGCCCTCCTGTATAAAGCCTTGACATTTTGGCTGTCTAGTTCCAGAACCTGGCAACAAACACCCCCCAATGTCACCTTGGTTTAGTAACACAAGATACCAAACAGGTATTTGCAGAAATAGATGTTGGCACCTTGGTGCAAAGCTTCTCAGCTTGCTTGTAGTCTTTCAGCTTGAGCTTGCAGGCAGCATTGTTCAAGTTGCAGATGATCTTCAATTGCTTGGATTGCTTCTTCTCATCTTCACTAAATGAAGTATCATACTCAATATACTTTGCAGCCTGAGATTAAATATATTTCCCATCGGTCAATCAGACACAGTAGCAAAATGAAGCAAACCTTAATAGCAGCACGGCGATATTTACAGTTGTGAAACAAAAGAAAAATGTCTGACCTTCTCATAACGCTTAGAAGCTCTGGCATATTTGCCCAATTTGAACAATGCATTCCCCTCTTCTTTCTTTGTACCAGCAGCCTCAATCTTCTCCGCATTGCTCAAGTCCCATGACTCCTTGTCCTGTGTGTCAAGAAAAATTGCTCGTTCTTTAGACTGCACTCAGGATATTGGATCAGAAAAACGAACAAGGATATTGGTTAAAGAGAAGCACACCTTTACAAATGATACAAGCTCGACTTCATAAATCAAAGTGCTGTTAGGTGGAACTACAGCAAGATCCTGCTTCGACTCAGTAGAACCAAATGCATATTCAGGAGGAATTGTTACAAGGGCAACCTCGCCCTTCTTCATGTTTAGCACAGCACAATCAAGACCATCAATAACCTCCTCTGGAAACAGAGTATGAACCAAAAGTAACATGTCATTCTAACTGTGTCATCGAGTTAAGTTCAATGCAGTGCTATTTTAAACAAAACATACATAGACATTAGAAAGAGAAAAGGCACCTTCATCGGTCTTAAATTCAAATGGCTCTTCATCATGCCCTTTCTTCAAAAATACTGTGCCATCTTGAAGTTTTCCAGTTATTTTGACTGTCAACAGTAAAATCTAATTTGGTTATAACCCACTACAAGACAAAGTAGTTCATTAATCAGATAGAAGTGTCTTGTACGAATAAAAAGGAGTTAGAGCAATAACTATCATGGTTTAGCATACCTTTAACAACTGCACCCTCATTGGGGCGCTCATTTCCTTCGCCCTCTTTAAGAACTTTCTTTAGGATTTTCTTATCATCCCCTATTTCTGTAACAGTCTTCCATGAAACCAACTCAAGGTCAACAAGAAGAGTGGCATTTGGTGGTACAGCACCTTCCTCACCAGCTGCTGGTCTACCCCTCTCACCAAATCCATCTGCCATTGCAAAGCTCAAAAACTTGTCATCTTTCTCAAGAAAAGAAAGAGAAGAGCAAAGCAAAAGAGGGACTGAAATCAAAGAAACTTACATTGTGGCTTAATCGTAAGGAGCACCTTCTCTGCTTTTTTCATAGTTTTGACAGCTTTGGCAAGAGCAGGACAGAAGTACCCTGGCACCATATTTTCATTTGTTAGTAAGCAGTTCATTGAGAGCTCAACAACAGGACATGTACAGAGGGAGAGTGGGGGAGAGATAATCACCATCTTGAACTGTAAACTCAACCCCCTCTGACTTTGATACAACAGTACCATCCTCGAGCCGAACCTCATATTTCACTAGATAAATCCAAAGAGTCAGCTACACAAATAACAAGGGCAATTCATATGAAAGGAAGCTGTTTCAATTAGCAAAAATTACCAAATGCTTCATCGGGATCCTTTGGGTTCTCCCATTTTTCTCCCTCCTTCAGTACCTTCTTGAATATACCACCATCTTTGCAAATGTCCTTGACACTGGTCCACGAAAGCAGCTCAACATCAAACTGCAGTGTGGCATTGGGCGGAATAGTTGGAGGTGAACCAGATTCACCATAAGCCAAATCAGGAGGAATGGTGAAAACTGCATTTTCCCCTTTCTTCATGGTCTTGATGCCTTGATCCCAACCCTTTATTACTTGACCTGGACAGAAGTTGACAGAATAGTCGCTGAGCATTGAACAGACATTAGAACATGCAGTAGCACCATCAAGAAACATAAACAAACTTGTAACTTGTCAAATGACAGGCAATACTGAAACAAGAATGAAAAAATATTATATCCAAACTTGCGCTTACACAATCATCAGCCATTTTCTCAACCACTATGGTTGATTCTACCCCCAAACAAAATCGAGAAGTGGTGGAGCTACATGAATCTATGGCTAACCAACAACTTGCTCCACTGAATGGTGACAACACCAGCACACCAAGAAGCTAAAATGCTCCTGCGGAGTGGTAAAATTAAACAGCCCTGAGTCTAAAGAGATATCAGCCCACAGGCGCATTAAAAGGATCCAGGTTTGGACACCATTAAGGTTCATTTCCCAGAGGCAACCTACCGGAAATCCAAACTCCACAAGGATCAACGGTGCCAGCCAAAACTAAGGGATGTTTTGTTAGAATCATTTCAATTTGAGAAGAATATAAGGTATAGAAGATTGAAGGAATGGAAATATGTCGAATCAATATACAAATGGAACACAAAATAAGTTAACTGGAACCATGCCTGGAATTTAGCAGAAAACAGTAAGCGTAGCTCTGGTCATAACAACAACATTTATGAGACATTTGTATCTAAAATGAGAGCACACAAACAAAGAACATAACAAGAGAAAGAAATGCACCTTGTCCCAACTTGAACTTGAAGGGTGTCCCGCGATCACGGCTCGAATCAAACTTTGTTCCATCAAGGAGCGTACCCGTGTAATGCACTGAAACGTCAACACAAGGGTATATCAGCGCAAATTTACTTGTACTAATCTGCATTCTTCCACAACAAGACGAAGCGATCTATAATCACCCGTTACCAGCATGGCACGATAAATTCCCCTAAAAACCCAATAAATCACAGAGCAGAAGCAATATTATAGGTGACAACACTGACTATCGTCCCTCTTATAACATCTCTCCTCGTCTCATCAGTAAAGCATCATCGCGGCATCGCCAACAAAAGGAAAAAAAGAGAAAAGAATAACGCAACCCATAGAAATTCAGAATGTTGAAATAAAGTAGCAACACCGAACTATCCTAATGCCCCAGAAGCAATTCGAATTGAACATGGCCGGCGTAAGAGAACTGAACTAGAAATTTCTCCTATATCCACCAGACCACCACTAACTCCGCATCCCACAACGAACCATCGAAACCAACAGCAGGGCATGGACCGGATCAGACCGAAACGCATCGCTATCTACGGATTTGAGAGGAGGCAGGAGCACGGATACCTTCGACCTCGTCGCCGACCTCGGGGGTCTCCCACCCCTCGCCCTCCTTGAGCAGCTTCTTCTTGAGCCCCTGCTTCCCGACCTCCTTCTCCTCGCCCACCTTCATCACCGGCCCGTCGTCGCCGCCGAAGTCGCCCATCCCGTCGTCCCCCATAGTCATGTCGTCGCCACCAGCCCCCGGGATGTCGAAGTCCTCGTCCATGGCGGGGCTGGGTGAGATCTGCGGCTAGGGTTTCGACAGGGATCGAGCCAAGCTCTCTAGGGTTTGTACTTTGGAAGGTTCGAGAGAGAGCACAAAGGGGAAATGACAAGGGGACGGGAGGAGGGTTTAAAGGGTGGATGTGAGAGAATCAAGTGGCTTCTAGACTGGGTGGGCACAAAAAAACCGAAAACCGAACCGAATTTACCGAGAACCGAACTGAAAGTACCGAAACCGAAAATTTCGGTTCTATGTTCGGTTCCAGGTTCTCAGAAACCGAATTTACCGAGGAAATTCGGTTCGGTGCCTCAGTTTACCGAACTACCGAAATATTATGTATTTGTGGCTTTTTCTCTGTATGATTTGCACTTATTCTATATGAAATCATGTTACATTTATGTCAAAATTGGCTATTGAACTTGATGTTACATGTTGATGTACCCTGTTCGGTAATTTCGGTAAATACCGGAACCGAACCGAAAGAACCGATACCGAATTTCTTCGGTACCGAGTTTTTTCAGGAACCGAACGGTACCGAGATTCGTAGGAACCGAATTTGTATGGGTACCGAGGAACTGAACCGATCGGTTCGGTAATACCGAACGCCCAGGGCTGTTCTAGAGTGTTCCGAGGAAAATTAAAAACAGGAAATGAACGGCGAAGATGCTTCTGGATGCGTTGCGATCATGTGATAAAGCAACATTAGCTTTTCATGTCTGTAATTAGCATCGAAATCATACACATTTATACAAGTAATCCTATCATTTATAGAAAATCGAAACCACATGCACATCCATGTACATATACCATCCTCACTATCCAAGTATATCTCGAGATCCGTGCACAAAATACGGTAAAAATTCCATGTATTTTGACTAGGCAAATACGCTCCCTCCCTCTCTCATGAATCATGAGTCAACGGACATTTCAATCATTTCAAGACGAGATGGACATTCAAATTTTCGATTTTCAATAGACTTGGGATAACATCAATTCTTGGTTTTCCATCTTCAGGAAATTCAATTTTTTGGTGCTTTATCTTCAGCTAATTACAAAAAATTGCTGCATTTTCATCTTTTGCTATATGCAAAAAAAAAAACGTGGATGAGATCCAATGGAGACGGTTTAGTACAATGCGATCATAAAGGATGATGACACGATTGTGGGACGATTAGGGAAGGCAGAGAGCTAGGTCAAGGACTCGAGCTATCAAAGATGCAAATGATGACGAAGGTCAAGGAAGAGGATGACCGGATCCGATGGACAACATTGCCAATGGATAAGATGGGGAACAAATAAATTGGATCCCGTCATGGATGGCACCGAAGACTTATACAACAACAAAGGCCAACAAAGAGGATGAACTCGGATCTGCTGGACCCCATTGCGTGGTGAACAAGATGTGAACGAATCTAATAGATCCTGTTGCGGATGACAACGAGGGTGTGGGGACCTGATCGTCCCTCAGTCATGGCATCGTTGGATCCGGCCATCCCCAGCCACATGGCCCTACTTGATTCGGCCATCCTTGGCCATGGCACTTCCAGATCTAGCCTACTTCGCTACTCCAACCATGGTAGCCGCGCTGCCTCCTTATCCAGCTCTAGCATACGTCGCTGCCTTGCTCCATGGCCATCGGTTCACCGCCTTCGCTCGCCAGCAAAGGAGCAGGCAGAAAGAGGAGAGTGAGAGAGGTAGATAATGATAGAGGAGAGGGAAGAGATTATACAGTGTATGGGTTGTACATAGTACGTATGGGCTTGTACACAATACGTGTACAAAATGTGCACCACTTGCCAGCATAAATCTCAGAGCAAAATCAATGGTACACAATGTACATGTACATCCCTGTGCATGTGGTAAAACCACTCCTATTTTCAATCAATACTAATTTCCTCTTCTCTAGTTAACCCACATAACACACGAGACTACAAGCATTGCTAAAAATAATATGGGTAATGTTCTATTTATATAAAAATAATGGGAATTGTCATACGTACAGAGCCCTTTTTTTATCGGACGCTCGTTCTACCTTCTCACTATCTCCTCATTCTCTCCCTTCTGTCTCTTCCTCTCTCCGTATGCCCCAGAACCGCATGCCTGTCGGTAACCACAAGCCCAGCCACCCCATTCTTGGCACCATCGGATCCGGTCGCTGCCGTTGACTTCCTCTTCGATGGTCCTCGGGCGCGACACCACCCAGATCCGACCTTTCCCCCTTCCTCGGCAGCCTATGCAGGGGGACAAAAAGGCATAGATATTCAAGAGGGAGAGGAGCAATCCTTGGGGTCGAAGCCGAGGATCTTGACGACGGGCAAGGACGCGGCCGCCCGGGGCAGCCGTATGCTATGAGGAAGCAGGTGGCCTTCTCCCGACATCAGATTCATGCTGCGCAGCTACCTTACCGCTGCCCACCACCGCCGCAGTTGAGGCCTCGCCACTGCCTACCATGGAGGTAGATGTTCTGTGCAACACTTTGATTTTATGTGTGCAACAATCAGCAACAACTAGTGCAACATCGAGATTTTTGCGAAAACATTTTGTTGTATACGGTGGTTAAAATTATTGCACACACTATTTATGAATGTTGCATTTTCCATGTTCTTTTTTTTGTTCATACATGGCTGAGAAATGTTGCAGACATGACCAAAAAATGTTGCAACCGAGTGTACAAAGCTAGCGTCCAGATCCCAAAAATAATTGAAAACACAGCCGCAATTGTTATTATCGGTTGTTAAATTCCCTCAGCTTCCAAGCTCCTCCTGTAGTTAATTCTTTTAGTTGATTACGACGCGTAACATCGATAAACAAAGTGATAATAGCGGTTGACATACATATCTCTTGTGTAATATGTATGATCGCACTGGGAGCAGAAGCTCAGAACCCACACCCATAGTGCTTGGCATATGTAAAATGCAAATCAATCTACATTATTGACATGTGAGAACCCTCGGTGCTTGGCATATGTAAAATGCAAATTGACAGGGTAACCTGAATGATATTCAAGTCTATTGAAAGAAAAATAGTGCAACAAGCAGAGTAAAACACCTCCAAAGTGAAGATTTGGTTGCGAGTAGTGATGGATCACAATGTGTAAAACACCTCCCAAGTGAAGCTTTCTATGCTGTATGGACGGTTAACGGGTTCAGTGATTTTGAGGTCTCGACTATTCAGTCTTCAGAACGAGCCTTTTATTTTGGAACAATGAGTTTCTCAACCATTTCCATTACTGGAAGTTTGAAGAAGCTACATCACTTCATTACAACATTAGCATTATGCCATTACCAGAGGCATTTTACAATAAAATAAACTGTCTAGCATACCAAAGCCTATGAAGGACAAGACAATGCTGTCACCCTTCAGCATTACCGCAGGCATTTCCACTCTCCAGCGCTGTCTTACGTAGTAGCTGAGCTCCAATCTTCAAAGCATCCTTTTATTTCCCCCTGTTGCAGCCTTGCCCAATGTGTTAGTAGCTCAAACATGATATTTGATCACGAAGGTTCTTCAGCAGTTCTTTCGAAACAAGCTCTGATTGTGAGATTCCAGATAGCCAAACAGAAAGCAGGCAGGCCAACTGATAGAACGCGGTGGATAGGGCAAAAGGCGAAACAGAGGACGGGGATTCCGTAGGGAAGCCGGCAACCAAACGTTGCTCTGCTTGATTCCAATAGCATACGGTAGCCCTCTTTATATAGATGAGCTCCCCCTAACAGATCGAATCTAATCTCAATCATATCTCTAACAATATCATATCTTTAACTATATCTCTAACATAAGGAAACTAATCTCTAACTTAGGAATTAGAGAAAGTTAGAGCGGAGACGATGAGCGGGCGGGTGGCGGCGGCGGAGGAAGGCGAGCGGGGTCGGCGCGCGGAACGGCGGAGCTCCCGCACGGCGGCGGCGCGCCGGACTTGAGAAGGAAGAGGGAGAGAGGAGAAGAAGATGGGCAAAACGGTCATTTTAGTGGAGGAAGTGGCAAAAGAGAGCCATAAACAAAATTTTGTGGCATTATAACAAATCCACTGAAGTATGTGGCTAAAGGGAGGATGGCATATAACTTTGTGGCATTAGAGCAATTTTCCCATTAAGTACATGCGCACCCAAATCATGGGAAATCCCTCACATAACATGTTCAGGAGACAGTGGCCTGTGATCAGCTTGTAAGCATACAGCCACCACACACCTGGCTGCTTTGGCCACATGACATTCAAAGAACATACATTCATTCGGTCTTGATCCTGTTGGATGCACCATCACGGTTTTTTGTCAGAGGATTGTTCTCGTGATCTTGCTGTAGCTTAGCTTAGAACACCTTAAGGTAAGTCCAACAGAATCCAATTCTGCATGGTGGAAGCAAAGCTGTGGTAGCCGGAATCCAAGGCACCAACTGGAGAAGAATCGAGTAATTTGATGCTCACAAAGGCCAAGCTGAAATCCTGTGCAGAGAAAAAGCAAAAATCACAAAGCGACAACTGGGAGCTATGCAAAAACAGCACAAACTTTTTAACTAGTTTAAAAGAGGAGTAAGAGTGACCATCATCTTTCATGCAGTACTTGGATTCACAGGGGGCAATCTCACATGTTCACTCTCAAAAGAAGAGTGCTTGTGCTGTGGATGATCGACCTAACACTTCCATTGTATTTTGATTTGACTACTTTAAACTGCTAACTTCCTTTGGTATCGCTGTGTGAATGTTCACTGTACAAAAAGGTGAAGAATCATTAATCTCCAAATTTGAAGACTTCTCAAGCTCAGAGTATCAAAATAACTTTTCCCTCCATTAAAACTCTTCCTTTCTTCCTGACCGATGCCATTCGTTTGACCAGAGGACAGCACATGTGCCTTAGCCTTGCAAAGATAATGTTTTGCTTTGAAGTTTCAGCAGACACTGTCAGCAGTCAGCACTACTTCTAAAATGCACAATCCAATCTACTCAAGCTGCAAGATACTGCTAAAAAAGAATTAGCATCACACCATCCTTCTCTACTTCTACCTTAATAATGCAACCACTGCCGTCTCTATCTGTCTAGATTATCACCTCAATTTCTGTTTCTCTTATATATGCAGGATAGCTGATTCTGCCCTTTTAGTGTAGGATTGGAAATTTATTTAACTAGATAATAACAGTATCAGAAGTGGTGGTTTGATAATTCTTGCTGAAAGTAAGATTCTTGTAGAAACAAAATTCTGGAAGACACAACCTATATGATCAGCCAAGTGTGAACATTCTAATTTCATGAGTCATGATAACTGTAGGTAAAAAAATATCAGGCTTTCAAGTTCAACGCAATAAAGTGAGCTCTCAAATCATACAAGGAAGGAGACTTGACTCCTAGGCATGGTTGTTACAGCGTCGCCTAGGCATTGCAGTGGAGCTGGGAGGACACCGTGGAGCTTCGCCGCGACTTGGCCTGCTAGGCGGGTCTAGGTGTCCACGGCGTCTGCAGGGCGTTTGAAATGGCGGCGCCTTGCCAGGTGAGGAGTAAGGAGTAAGGACAGAAGTGAACCGAAACGTTTTTTAGCGAGAAATTTCGATATTTGACACTGAATACGTGCGCCTCTCAACTTTTAACCCCCAATTCGCACGCCTTTAGAAATTTAACCCTGTCACTGCGAATTCTTTTGATTCAAGGGATTCTCCTTATTTTCTCTTCTTTTCTATTTTTTGTGCCACCGGAAATGACCGTAGTGCCCTCTGCCTAATCTCCGCTTCAATGGAGGCCATCCATGTAGGCCGCCTCCACCTCCGGCCGCCTTGGATCCACCCGCGCCGGGCCCTCCACCGCCGCGCACCATGGGCGCCGCCTCGCCACGCTGGCCATGGGCGCGCCGTACGCGTAGCCGCGCCTTCCGCCGGGTGCTGCCGGCCACATGCGCCGCCGCCTCCGCTCGGGAGCCGCCGGCCGTGGGCTGCTTCGGGCTTGGTCGCCACCGGCCGGGATTCGCCTCGGGCTTGAGCGCCGCTGGCCGTGAACCACCTGCCGTGCGAGCCGTTCTTGGCGCCGGTCTGCGCCGCCGCGCCTCGGCCGTCGGGCCTCCCCAGACGTTGATTGCAGGCAGAGGGCACTACGGTCATTTCTGGTGGCACAAAAAATAGAAAAGGAGAGAAAATAAGGAGAATCCCTTGAATCAAAAGAATTCGCAGTGACAGGGTTAAATTTTCAAAGGCGTGCGAATTGGGGGTTAAAAGTTGAGAGACGAAATTTCTCTTTTTTAGCGGACAGAAGTGAACCGATGCGCTCATTGGAGTGAAGCGAAGCGAATTGCCACCGAGGGAATAGAAAACGACATGGTGGAACCCTAGTCATCGCCGCCGCCACTCCCTCTGCCGGCACCGCCGACCCAACGTCGTCGAAGATCCCTTCGCCTCCGGCGAGCAATCCCCCCTCGTCCACTCCCTCTAGCACCATCGAAAGATTCAATTTGGCCGTCCGCACACTTCGTAGCCAAAGCCAAGGATTCCAGGTAGCTCACTAGCTCTCTTCTTCTTCTTCTTCTTCTTCTTCTTCTTCTACCTCGTTTCTTTGTTCATCATCTCCCTCTGCGTCGTTTGTACCAGCCGAGGACCCGAGGTTGCATTGTTGTTCTCCCAGTGCGTCTGCTGCCTTCAATTCCTTTTGGACGCTGTAGCACGCCTGGACGACGCCATGGCGTCCGATTGGATGCCATAGCGTCCTGGTGCTTGACACTCACCTTGGTCGCCAAGTCCGCCGTGACAACCATGCTCCCAGTCCCAGGTTTATCTTACATGGATTTTCAAGGAGCAAAAGGTTGGTGTTCAATTGAACACCAAAAGCGCTTGCTCCACACGGTCGAATATCCATGGGACCATGAATATTAAAAAAATCCAATCTACACAACCGCAAAAATTACATTCCTCACAACTTACTGCATACTCCACAGTTATTTATCTTGTCAACCTTCACCGCACAACTCTGAGCACATTAGCTAAAGCTATTGACAATCTTAGTCACTGATAATTCCTATGTCCCCTTCGACATTCCAAAACAAATAAAATCGCCAGACAGGCATACTAGACACAGCCCAACAGCATAACACTGGCTTATGGCAAGAAGTACAATTAGAAGACAAAACGTAAGTGCCCAATCCTACCTGAAAATCCAGAAGCACTGCCATGCGATTTGCAAGGCCTCAACTGGGCAAGAAAATTGCATATACTTCCTATATCATTCAAGTTCCTTTCGGCGACATGTCAAGCTGCTCCATCCTCCGGGCTAGGTCGTGTTTCCCACAATGCCTCAGCCCATCAACTACAGCATTAAAGGTTGGCACCCGTGGAGTAAACCCAGCCTCACTCATCTCAACAAGGTAGTTTGCAGCCTCCACGAACCGACCACCCCTCACACACATTTTGACAAGCATCACATACACAGGCCGATTTGGCGGGTGCCCCTTTGACTTCATATCACCAAAAAAGGCGAAAGCATCAGCAAAGCGACCTGCTTTGCAGAGCGCCTTGATGATGGATGCATAGAGACTTGGGAACGGCCGGTGGCCATCCTCAAGAGCCGCATAGAACAATCGGAATGCCTCCTCAATTCGGCCAGCCTTGGCCACAGCGGGCAGCATCACCTTGTACGTTGAGATGTCCGGGCACAGGCCACGACTGGAAGAATCTGCAAGAAGCGCCACGGCGAATTCCACATCACCAGCATTGCAAAGCGCCTCGGCGAGCGAGTTGAATGTGGCCACGTCGGGGAGGACGCCCTCCTTGGTCATGCGGAGGGCGAAGGCCTTGGCCTCCTCCAAACGCCCAGCGCGCACTAGCCCGTCGACGAGGAGGTCCCGGCCGCGCACCGGCGGGCGGAATCCGCGGCTCGCCATGTCGTCGAGGAACGCCTGCGCCTCCCGGAGCTTCCCCGCGGCGCACCATGCGTCGACAAGGGTGCCGAAAGTGGCGCGGTCGGGGGCCACGCCCTTGCGCGCCATGCGGCGGAGCAGCTTGTAGGCGCCGGCGAAATTGCCATTGGCGCAGAGCGCGTCGAGGAGGGCGTTGTAGACCTGGGTGGTCTGCGGGCAGCCGAAGCGGGGGAGGCGGTTGAACACCTCGACGGCCTGGTCGGGGAGGCGGGAGTGGCCGTAGGAGGAGATGACGGCGGAGAAGGTGGAGGGCGAGAGGGGGAGACCGAGCGCGCGCATGTCGGAGGCGAGGGACCAGAGGTGGGAGAAGAGGCGGGCGCGCGCGAGTGGGAGGAGCATCGCGTCGAAATGCTCCGCGGAGGGGGAGAAGGATGGCTTTGCACGGAGCCAGGAAAGGAAGCGCGCGGCGTGGAGAGGCTCTGCGGGCGCGGCGGAGCGGATGACCCGGAGCGCGAGGTCCGGCGGGATGGGGGATGGGAGGCGGAGGCGGTTCAGGGTGCGCTCCAGGTAGAAGTCGCGCCGCACGATGGTGGAGAGGTGGTGGACCGCCGCGAAGTAGGCGTCCTTGGAGGTCGGGTGCTGGGGCTGCACGGCGGCCGCCGCGGGGTCCGGGAGGGTGGCGAGCCCGCGGGCGCCGAGGCCGAGCCGGCCACGGAGGCGGCACAAGGCGGCGGCGGCGGCGGACGACGCCGGCATGGCTCTCCTAAGCTGCGGTCACACCGCGATTTCTCACGAGCTTAAGGTAGAGGTGGGCCCAGTGACGAAGAAGACCATTGGGTTACATGGGCCTTTAGTTTACACGGCCCATTAGGGCCCACTTATCTAGGGTTTGTGGAGGCTATAAAGAGTGCATCCCCTTGCAATCCAACCCCGCCGCCGTCGCGCCGTTCTTCTCCCTCCTCGCTCCGTGTTAGGGTTAGGGTTGTGAGCTTTCGAAGGTATCAAGCAGCTCGCAGCATAGTTTCCACTTCGTTTCATCGCGTGATTTGATCTTGCTGATCTGATCCAGGCTGATGTGTGTTGGTTTTTGGTGGCAGATCAGAAGAGATGGCGGTGCCGCTGCTGACGAAGAAGATCGTGAAGAAGCGGGTCAAGCAGTTCAAGAGGCCCCAGAGCGACCGCTACAAGTGCCTCAAGGTAACAGCTTCTCCTCCAAAACGCTCGTTCTTGGCGCTGAGATACTTGTAGTGCAGGTCATGGGGGTGCCTGTTGCTATGTTCAGATGGGTCTAGATTGCGATTGTTATGCGTGGTTGTAGTTTTCTTAATCATGCGCCGTGGTTAGCTTCTTTTACTAGTTTCTGAGGATATAATGTCGAGTGGACTGATGTGTAGTGGCTATGAACCTCTGATGCTTAGGTGATTTATGCCTTAATACTTATCATTGTGGCTTGGGCAATGATACTGTAGAATGGAAGCAGTGTGTGGAGTATTGGAGTCGGCGATACGGCGCACTATAAGTCAACTTGATTCTTGTGCAAGGTAGTTGGCACATATAGCTATAGAAATGTGTTGTGCTGCTTTGAGCAGAAGTAGAAACACCATTTGAAAAAACATAACTAAATACTGCATGTTAGATCAAACTTGCTTATTCCACTTGGCGTAATCCTTGAAATGGGACAGAAAATTACGATTTTTTGTGCTGGATAAATCTTTTATTTCATTTTTTATGGTCAAGGTTTCTGAATGAAAGGAAATGATGGCTTAGTAAAAGGTCTGAGAAAACATTTTCTTAAGTGAACATTGGGGGTAAAGGAAGGGGGCCCTAGCCCTTGCATTAGTATAGCACTGTGGCTCTCGCAACCTCTTCTACAGCAATTACTTCATGAAGTGGGCTGGATAAAAAGGCGTGGGCTTCATTCTGAGTATGAATGCTTGCCTAGACTTCTCCCAACACTTTTTGCCCAATGGCTGCTTAAGAAAATCCTGTTTTCTGCGTGATTAATTCCTTCTTGTCTGATCCTTTCAGTGAAACAAGTTATTTTTCTGTTATATATAACTGTAGGTTCAAGTGGCATTTTCTCGAGTGTAGCATTATATTCTTATTTTTGTTTTTGTCCCAATTCTCTGTTGAGTGCATAGTATACCATTTGCTAAAATTTGTTTTTCAAGTGAGACCTTTTTTAAAAAATGAACGCGTGGCTGCTTCTAGTTGTAGTCTTGTTTGTGACTGGCATTGGATGATGTATGATAGAATCTGTGCTTTTTGGATTTTTGAAATGCTGAAGCTCTGTGTATTCTTTTAGACATGTCATCTCATTTAGTCTTTAGTAATGCCTATGTTGTGCTTAAACTGAACAATTTTCACTTCACTTTATTTGCAGCCAAGCTGGCGCAGGCCAAAGGGTATTGATTCCCGTGTCAGGAGAAAGTTCAAGGGATGCACCTTGATGCCCAACATTGGTTATGGTTCTGACAAGAAGACCAGGCACTACCTTCCCAACAAATTCAAGAAGTTTGTAGTCCACAACGTCTCTGAGCTGGAGTTGCTTATGATGCACAACAGGTATTGTGTATTATCAGTTTACCGTGATGATTGGGTTTGATAACTGAATATTGTCTAGTTAAATGAGCTGTTGATCACTCTTATGAGCTCAAGTTATGAGTCCCTTTGTGCACTTTTATGAATCATGCTGTTGGTTAGGATTAATTCTAGTTATACATCTTTTCTTGCAAACAGGACATACTGTGCTGAGATCGCCCACAATATCTCCACGAAGAAGCGCAAGGAGATTGTCGAGCGTGCTGCACAGCTTGATATCGTGGTCACAAACAAGCTTGCCAGGCTTCGCAGCCAGGAAGATGAGTGAAAAGTTCTTCAGTCTGCTGTTTTGGTCGCTTTGTTTGTAGGAAACTGCCCCTGCTTTGAGAAGTTGCTTCCCATGTTATTTTTCTTATATGAGCACCCTCTAATGAGTTGCGCAGCTATAATTTTGTTATGGTACCCTGCATTAACTTAATCAGTGTAACTCAGTGCTGTTATACTGCTATGCACTTTTAAATGAGAAACTTAGCTTGTCTAATGAAAATGGCATGCTTGCTTTGTTTCTTTGGTGAGGCCTTTTTTTCATGATATGGCTAATGGGTGTGGTCTTGATGTATTTGTTTTTGAGTCTTATTGTGCTAGTTTCTACTATTTGTTTTGTTTCTTTTGCCAGTTCCGAATTCTGTGATATCATGTTTTAGAGTATCAAGCAGCGGCAAGTCCTCGATGTTTGATTGATTCGGGGAATATTGTTGTTTCTCCTTTCCGTTTACATTCTAGCATTAGGAATCCAGTGTAGCTCTGCACTAGCCTTGAGAGTTGAGATACAGACCATGTCTAATGCTGATCACGCCCGGGCGTCGGCGGCGAGGTGAGATCGGTTCATCTCCGATCGTCTTATTCTTGTCTGATGCGATAGTTAACATGGAGAGTTCATGATACACGGATGTTTGGATTTTTTTTATAGAAGAAGTTACAGAAAGTTCGAATATTACAACACTTAACAACAAAATTGTTTATTTTACACTCCTCAACTATTAAAACAAGAGCAAATTACTTCTTCATCCTAAATCATGTCTGTTTTCGATGATGTTGCATTTACATATCAACAGTTATTAGCACATAATCTCGTTTTTGACGCATAGGCTCATCTCCTCGCTCACTCAATTCATTTGTATAAAAAACGAGCTTATATTTTGAAACCATTGATATGTAGGGACCACATCATCTAAAACAGGATGGTTTAGGGTGAGCAGATGATTTGCTCTAATTTTGATAGTTTAAATGTATAAAGTAAATGGTTTCATAGTTGAGAGTATTATTTGGATTTTGGTCTTAACTTAAGAGGGATAAAGTGGACGTTTTCCTTTTTTTTTTTATTGATGATAAAGCATGAATATGACTTTACAGAAGTAGGAACTGAAAGTTAGAATCTGGGGAGGACGCAGGACTGAAGTACGCCCACAGCTGGACGCCGTTGCCAACGGTGTCCACTGCACATATGTACGCGGTAGAGGACTTCATCCAAGTAGCTTATTCCCTACCGATAAATTCAGGAGATCTGGGCAAGCAGGAAGGCTGGAAGGGTCTCTGGTGCCCACACCGGTCGCCCGCATGAACGCCCGCCGGTTGATTGACAAGAGTGAGTTATCATGTTAGCAGGGGCGGAGCCACCGCTCGGCTATCCCGGACGGCTGGTCAGGCTCACCGGCGAGCAGTTCCATTGAACCTCGTTACTACATAGTGACATCTAGGTCTTTTGATTAGTTGATGCTTTGCCTGGGCTCCCGCACTTCGGCCAACTCTGCCTGGGCTCCCGCGACTAGGCTGGCTCTGCCACTGCATGTTAGTAATGTTCTGCATCTCATAGCTCTTATGAGACAGGTCTTGTTCATTCTTTTAGGCGGCTGCTGCTGATTGTTGACTATGGTTGATAGCTTTTGATTGCGCTTTTTAAGATGGCGGCGGACGGCGCATACAATTTTAGGCTCAGGAATCTGGTTAAAGAAGCGGTTTTAAGAAATCTCTTTTTAGACTTCCGGAGAAGCTAAAGTCAAATGCCCAAAAAGTCCAAAAACAGCGCCACAATGCCCCACCTCTTACATGCAAAACTTCCTTAACAACTCCCAATTGTTGTCGAGTGTCCATGTGGCAAAACAGCAGGGAAAAAAATTCTCCTCTCATCCATCACCAATGCAGTGGGAAAATTCTCCCTCTCATCCATCATCACTGTTGGAGACAGTTCCAATTGTCGAAGATTTATTTAATTTTATTTTTTTTGTTTTGTTAGATTACTTGTGTGTGTTTAACTGTGCATAACAATCCCATGTTATGTTGGACCAAGAACGGTGATTAGAGTGGGGTGAATAAGAATCAACTCGAGTAAAAGCTTTTTTAAATCTTTTCCATAAGAGAAGACAAAGCTTTTACTCTAATAACTATAAAAAAATTATGAAAATTAAAGACCAATCAGCAACAAGAAAAACTCTAAGAAAAATGAGCCAAAAGACTCAAATCTCCTCTAGGCGATCTGACCGTAGAGGACATGCCGGTATGACCGAAGGAGTGGTCTGACCGTAGTTCACCGAGCGGTCGGTCTGACTGGCCTCAAGCGACCTAACCAGTCCAGGGGCGGTATGATTGGCCCCTCTGGACAGAGCCGATTTTAGCACTATTTCGAATCAAAAAATAGACAAAACTTTTGATCCACAACACTAAAAGATCTAAAATTTGGTATACACCTTCTCTAAGATATTAGAAACCTATTTCAATCAAAGATCGTGAAGATCAATGCTAGAGTTCTTACCTTTATTTAAAACAAGGAATGTTGCATCAAAACCGAGCAAAAGAGAAAAACCTTGATATGCTCTTGCTTGTGAGTTCTTGATAATCTAAATGACCTTGGATAGATTCTCATATGTCATAGCAAGCTAGATTATAGTATAAACTCAAGCCAAAATGTCTACAAAATCAAAACCCTAAAATTATCTTCTCTTAAGCCAAAACCGACTAAACACATAAACTTGCAAATAACATGTGTCTAGATGGATAAGATCTGATCTTCAAGAGATATCTTCATCACTTATAGATTTTTAGCACACAACAAGATCAAGAGGGAGAGGAAAAACACCAAAAATCAAGCCAAATCAAGATTTCATCAATTTAGCAAAGAGGATAAAGACTTGGACAAAATTTAATCTCTATGATACATATATATAAATACTTACAAGCACTCCCTATCTATACACAAAACTTAAAAATGGCAAAAAGTTCAGCTACAAGAGTATCTCACAACTCTCACAATGTTCTCTCTAAGAAGCATAACTCCTCTCAAGACTAGGGCTAAGCTCATGCTGCTCACCCAGAACTTTCACTCTAGCCACCTCTCTTTCTCTCTCCTTATGTATGAAATTGAAGGCTCGCAAGGAAAACCCCAAGTAGTACATCTACTTGGGTTCCATCTATCTATATGGGCTAACCTATTAACTCAACATCAGTTTTTACACTCACACATGCACGCTTCGCAAAGCGCATACACCCATTAACTTGTTAGTGAATTAACATTTAATCTACTTCATATTTTCAGCACATCCATGACCTAAACCACTTAGGTCACACCGCAGTTTTGCACACTGCCACTTTTTCTGGTATTGAGCATTTTAGCAAAATGTCTCTCTAACGCCTTCTCCAAACTTTGCGCTCCCCTTGCCTTGAAGCAACCCCACGCTTCATATTCAATTCCATGTGGCCCTAATGACTTACCGTCAAATCTCTCACACGTTAGGATCCCACCAAACCGTTCTCTCTTGCAAAACAGCCCAAATCACATAGTGCGTCACATGCCTCTACATCCATCATGATGGCACACAGACTTACACGATTGTACAGACCTTAGCTCCTCCTAATTTTAGTCCCGGTCCCTTGCCATTGCCATCATGATCGCCATCGGTAGCTCCTACTCCGGCTCGTTGCCTTTCAGGCTTGCAACCACCCCGTAAATCTTAGTCATCTTGATCTTATGGGACTCAGCTCCTCCCAGATTCTAGTCCAGATCTCAGACCTTAGCGCCCTCGCCTTGTCTAGTACTGTTTGCCTTACCATGACCTAGCTCTAGAGTCCTACAACCAATAATAACAAACAAACCATCATGTAGCACCTCACAACACAAACTTTATCAATTGAACAAATAGATGAGCCAAGAAATCTTACCTCACACCAAAGCGTCCAACTCATTTCTCCACGATCATTATCTTCTATGTGCTCCTGCTTGAGCCACGTAGCTTTATCCGGACTTACATGACCACTTTGGACCTCAGCACCAGCCTAGTCTTGGTCCATTGCCGCCAACCGCTACGTTCTCCAAACCACCTACACATCCAAAGGCCAAGCAACTATAACGAGCATAAATTCCATGCACTTGATCCACATTAGTCCATACAATGCATCATACAAAATATATGCACATAAACAACTGATCCTAATCTCTAGGACCAGACCTTAAAGCCACAGTGCACACAACAACACACCACACGATAGCACCGGTCAGACCATCAACACCTAGCCGGTCTAACCGCCCTTACCACCCCAGTAATAGGGGAGAAGTTTAACTGTGGCCACTAGGCCAATCAAACCACTGACACCTCGGCAGGTCAGATCGTGGCTCCCAAGCCGATCTGACCACCACTTGACAACTGGTCTGACCGCCAATTTTATGCCAGTCAGATCGCTCCTGGCCGGTATGACCACGGCCCCAAAGCTAGTCATACCACCAGCAACAGAATGTAACTAAAAAATTATAAATTATCAAAAACTAAACTTAAACTTCGCAAATTCTTTGAATCAAAAGTCCTTATTAAGCAAGGTCTATGGTTGGTACGGACCCCTGGACGCCGAAGGCATCCTTAGGGTGATCTCATAGTTCCTACAGGATGGAGACAATGGGGTCAGTCCATGGATTTTCCTTCCGTTTGCCACATTTCGCTCAAAGGGATTTCTAAGGGCATACCCAGTGCCGAACCTCCCGCACTGTGTGGGGTCTGGGGAAGGAAAATAAATGCCGAAGCTCAAAGGGATTTCTATTCCTATGAAATTCATAAATGAAAATAAATAGTTAATGGGAGGGCTACCATTGCCCTTTTTTCTTGTATGTGCTCTTAAGAGAAGGAATTTGTCCATTTCATGTTTTGAGGTCTCAAGAAAAGGGAATGGAAACAAATAGAAACTCTTGAATGGAAATTGAAAAGGAATGTAGCCTTAGTTCCTTCGGAAATGGTAAGATCTTTGGCGCAAGAAGATGGGGCGACCCATATCACCTTGACTCGGTTCTACTTCCTCTCTCTTTTTTAAGAATACCGGGTCGGGTTCTTCTCCAACCAGTATCGAATAGAACATGCTGAACAAGATCTTCTTCATGGAAACCTGCTCGATTTAGATCAGGAAAATTGTACAGGTTTTATGAAACCATGCGCTATGACTCGAATCCATAGTCAATCCTACTTTTGATAGGACCGATTGAAATTACTCATCACAATAATTGAGTGACCACCATATGGTCTCACAAAGTAATTGACTGCTACGAGGAAGTTGCATGCTCTTTGGAGTGTTCAATGACAAACTGACGGTCTAGCTTGCAAATTACTGGAGACAACACAACGAGTCTAGATATCTCAAACCAAAAAAAATAAAAAATATCAACTTCTTACCGGAGATCAATACCGAATAGTGTCGGTTTAACATCTTATTAATCTCCATTCCCCGGGAGGCAACCCATGAAACTATATATAGTTCTGCCATCGAAACCATCCACAATAATAGTATCAAGTAATGAGAGTATGGCTATTGAGAGGAAAGGGTGGTTGCATCTAGAAAGCCCCAAAACTACAAGTTTCAACCATAAGATGCTCTGCAAAAATGGGATGCATAAAAGCAATAGAAATAGTAGAGACAAAAGCTGTATGCAACAGTTTACTCTAGGGACAAAGCGGTCAAGCCATATAACCGGGTTTTGTGTAAGCTACCTGTGTGAGAATTCAGTTTAGTGCTCAAAGTTCATGTTTTAAATTTTAGTTGGTACTGAAGAGTTCTGGTGCGATGTGCTTCTGATCGTGCGTGGTGTTAGCTCAGCTTCTTGTACATTGGTACTCAGGATCTTTCTCGTGTGGAGTTCCAGAGCTGATTTCTCTCGTGTGCGCAAATGAGTGCTCAAAGAATCGAAGTCTGCCTGCCTGTGTCAAATTGAGTTCTCAAGCCGCAGAGCAGCCACCATACGCTTACAAGTGTTCCGTGTGCAGCAGAGAGGACGATCGGCACCGGCAGTCCACGCGTGTGAAGAGTGCCCGGTGAGCGGCGGCGGCCTCGCGGCGAGCAGCACCTGGCACGCGCAGGGCGGCGGCTGCCTAGCAACAGTCGATCCATCCGACATTTTCCGTTTGGGAAAGCGTCCAAACCTGCACTCTGCTTTAAACAGCGTCCATCCTAAATCTGTAATTTTTTTAGGCCACGTTGCTTACTTTGGTAATTTCATAAGCTCACCTGCGAGTCTCGTCCACAGTTGCTCGTGCTCAATGAGAGGGGTGGCGAGGCACAATCCACGGTGATACGAGATCCTTTGCTCAAGTTCTCCGCCAGGCGCCAATGGAGGGTCGATTTGGTGGCGGTCGTGGTCGCCGTTGGGGGCGGCACGATGGGTTCAGAGCGGCAAGGCAAGGGCATGGTGCGGGAAGATCCGGGCGAGGAGATGTTGCTGATTGGGCCACGCGCGCATAGGCATAGGGGTATGAACGGGAGAGGGAGTGAGTGGGATGTGTTGAAATCAAGTGAAGGTTGAAATACATAGTATTGAGCCCAGTTAGCAGTGTATACACCTAATATATCTACTATGAAAAAATTGATTATTTGCCACTTTGAAGAGTGGGCTTCGCAAAATTGCCACTTTTAAAATTGACTTCGTAAAAATGCCATGCAGTACATTTACCTCTTGATTACCATGCCATTTAAGTCATTTAACTCATTTAATATTTTCTTTCTAATTTCAGGGGCTGAAAAAGACCTTTATACCCTTTCTACCCCGTGCTCGCCGCATGCTCCTCCTCCTCCTCTTCCTCGTGGCCTTCCCCCCTTCCTCTCCTCGATCGCATTCTCCCTTTATACCGTTTAGATAGAGCTCGCCTCGCCGCGCATGCAGCCCCTGCGGACGTCATCGTCCTTGATGTCCTTGATGATATCATTAATCGGATTACTTCCTGGAGTTCTGCAGTAAAACTACATTGCGAGTGCTGACAACTGTTCGTAGTATAAAGACTGATAATAAACAGTAACATGGTTATCAGTTATCACCCAAGAAAACATGAACTCTACACACAGATCACATATAGAATGCAGGTTTGATGGTCCCAAATGTATGCAAATTTCTCAAATCTGCAGAGAGCAATTTTGGAGCTTGTTTCTGATGAGGCTCCCAAGATAAATGGCGTTGTTATTCCCAGTTAAACATCGACTGACAGCAAGTGTTACTTGAAAGCTCGAGCAGATTAAACATTTCTTCAGATCCACCACTTCTCTTATGACAATGTGATCTAATTAACTAATTGATAGCTGGGATATTTGTCCTACGATTTCTTTCTTGCATTTGCCCATGTAATTTTCTTCTTTTCTGCAATGACTGCGTGTTGGCTTTGCACTAAAGATCGATCGGGCACAGGTATCGTTAAACAAGTGAATGAGTTATTGGAGAGATTCAAGGAAACGGAACTAGTCCTCGCGTCAAAAGAACGCGGTGGCGGAGGAACGCGGGGTTGGTTGGTCCATCGACGGACGCCGGCGGCGGCGGTGACGATGACGTCCGCAGGGGCTGCATGCGCGGCGAGGCGAGCTCTATCTAAACGGTATAAAGGGAGAATGCGATCGAGGAGAGGAAGGGGGGAAGGCCACGAGGAAGAGGAGGAGGAGCAGGCCGCGAGCACGGGGTAGAAAGGGTATAAAGGTCTTTTCCAGCCCTTGAAATTAGAAAAAAAATATTAAATGAGTTAAATGACTCAAATGGCATGGTAATCAAGAGGTAAATGTACTGCATAACATTTTTACGAAGCCAATTTTGAAAGTGGCAATTTTGCGAAGCCCACTCTTCAAAGCGGCAACTGATCAATTTTCTCTATCTACTATATAGTAGGTTTTTTTGCAAAGAAAAGAATGGGTGTACATCTGTACACCCCATGTCCTTATACTGCATCTGCCCCTCCTCCTGAGGAACCTCAAGACAAGCTGATTATGGTAAAGACACAGAAGATTCAGAAAAGCTGGTGTCAATGAAGCTCCAAGAAGAAGGGAAATACTGAGATCTCAGGAAGAGGCAAATATAGTTGAGAAGGCGAAAATTCGGGCCAAGATAAAAGATTTGGAGAAGACTTCAGGTATCTCTACTAGTAATTCTTTCTCTTTACTAGCTGTGCCTGACAATGAGCTTTGTGATCATATTCATGATTTAGGCTTATCTATGGGTAGTAATAATGTGGAAGTTAATCATATCATCAATCTTATTCATAGTATGGAAGTTGCCAGATTAAATACCTATGTTAGTCAACAAAATAACAAACAAAATGTATATGTTTCCTATGAGGAAAAGGATCCAGATTGTCTGGACCTAACCTCTCTTCATGAGTGAAAAGAAATGGTCTCTTTTGGAACAGTAGAGGCTTGGGGAGGTTAGATGAACACAGATTTCTGCATGAGATGATCAAGGAAAAACATTTCGATTTCCTTGGCATCCAAGAAACCATGAAGTCCAATTGAAACACTTATGTAGTGGAAAAGACTTTATTTGGCATTGGTCTGCCCCAAAAGGTAGATCTGGTGCCTTTTTGGTTGGGGTTCATCAGGAAAATTTAGATGTTGGTATCATTGAAGAGGGTGGTTCTTTGTCAAGTTTCACCTTAGAAACGAATCTGATGGCTTCCAATGGATCCTTGTTGTAGTATATGGAGCTGCTCAACCATCTTTTAAAGAAAATTTCCTGACTGAATTAGTTCATTCTTGTAGTAGAGAATCACTGCCCATTTTAATGGGTGGAGATTTTAATATTGTCAGAAGAAGAGAAGAAGAAAAAGGGTAATTTTGATGCTAGGTGGGCCTTCCTTTTTAATGCTGTAATTGAAGGCCTCAATTTGAGAGCTTCATTTGAATGGTAGGGCTTTTACTTGTGCAAATTCTCTTGAGGATCCAACTTTTGAGAAACTTGATAGAGTTTTGCTCATCCCAGAATGGGAGCTTCATTTTCCCAATGTGCAAGTTCAGGCCATGGAAAGAGCTTTATTTGATCATACTCCACCTTTTTTGGACACTGGTGAAAATTTATCTCACCTTGAATCTGACCCCCCCCCCCCCCCTAAATTTGAACTCTGCTGGCTGACCAGAGAGGGTTTTTATGACCTGGTTGTCAGAATTTGGAATAAACCTTATTATGGTAGATCTTCCATTGATATTTGGCAACAAAAGATTAGAGCAGTGAGACAATTTTTGAGAGGTTGGAGTAAGCACATGCTGGGGGAATATAGAAAAGAAAAGCAAAACCTCCTAAAAATAATTGATGATCATGACAAAATGTGTGAAACCCAAGGGCTCTCAGCTGTTCAAAGAGATACCAAAGTAAATGCTGAAATTTGGCTAGCCCAGTTGCTTAAAGAGGAGGAGATTAAATGGCTTCAAAGGTCCAAAGAGAGACAAATTCTTGAAGGGGACAGTAATACAAAATACTTTCATCTTAAAGCCAATGGGAGACATAGAAATCACAAAATTATTCAGGTAAATCAGGAAGAAGGGGTCATAACTGGTGAGAAAAATCTTCAGCAATACATAACTAAGTTCTATAGGCAGCCTTTTGGCCCTGCTGAAAAGAACTTCTTTACCTTAGATGAGACTGTCAATAACGATATTGTCAAAGTATCACCTAAAGATGGTTCTCTTTTGACACAACCTTTTTCTGAAAAGGAAATTAGGGATGTTATTTTTCAAATGGAGCACAATAAAGATCCTGGACCTGATGGCTTTCCAGCTGAGTTTTATCAGGTTCTCTGGGATTTAATTAAAATTGATCTTATGAGGATGTTCCAAGACTATAGTAGTGGAACACTGCCGACTGACAGGATTAACTTTGGGGTCATCACTCTGCTGCCTAAGAAATCTGGTGCCTCGATCACAGATTCAGCAATATAGACCTATCTCTTTGATTAATGTTAGTTTCAACGTGTTCTCCAAAGTGATTACCAATAGAATCTCCCCTGTTGCTGATAAAATCATTGGGCCAACACAATCAACCTTTTTGCCTGGGAGATATATCTTGGATGGGGTGGTAGTCCATGAAACTGTGCATGAACTACATAGGAAAAAATTGGATGGGGGTAGCTTTTAAGATAGATTTTGAAAAAGCCTATAGACGAGAATATAATAATCCTTAAATTATTACGTCATTATATTCTTTGAGTATACCCCTTATCGATAAGGAAGAGGTTTCACAGGATAGTCGTGAGTTCTTCCACGATCACTCCTCAATCGTAATTACTCATAAGTACTTTTATGACCATATAGTCGTAAGTCCTTCTACGACCACATAGTATTAAATTCTTCTACAACCACATAGTCATAAGTTGACCTACCACCACCTCGTGGCCGTAGACCTTCCTGCGACCAGTCTATCTCCGATTAACTTGTCTACGATGACCTACTACATCGTGAGTTCATCTGACAAGGCGGTTGGAACGTGTGTTTATTCTTAATAACTGCACATGATCTCTCTCTGACAACAACCGCCGTACGACGAACGGGCCATCACGTCTCTCTGACAATAACTCCCGTCGGACGGTTATCACCCGAAGTGTTAAGATGTCTTTTGGCGCGGGACAACGGCCGCTGCTTCGCTAACTATATAAAGGTTGACATTGGAGAGAAGAGGGATGAGATCAGATTAGATCGAGTCCAAGCTAGTGCAAGTCACTTTCACATTAATTTCTCAATTGTAATCAATTCTCTAAACAATAGCCACACAGGAAGTAGGGTTGTTATTCTCCTAGGAGAAGATCCGAGCTTGTATAAAAATTCCCGTGCCTCTCCTCTGCGTGATTGTAGTTCAGGTCTTCAAGAGTTTTCCCCGAATTCAAAAAATCATCTGTAAGATCGGTATTAAAATATCGATACCTATGATAAAGTAAAATGATATTTCTATACTGAGAATGAGAGGCTTCTCCCCCAATTGGTGTAACTGGATTGCCAGTTTGATTGAGAGGCTTCTCCCCCAATTGGTATAACTTGATTGCCAGTTTGATTCTAGGGGGAGTGTTGGCATTACAGTCAATGAAAATTTTGGGCCTCCGTTTAGAACCTTTTAAGGGTTTAAGACAAGGAGTTCCCCTCTCCCCTATCCTTTTCAATTTGTGTTGCCGATATGCTCCATACTTTGATTCAGAGAGCTAGAAATCAGGATAAAATTCAGGGTGTCATCCCTCATTTGGTTTATCCATTCTTCAGTATGCAGATGACACCATCTTGTTCATAGGCAGCGCAGCCCAACGAGCGCCCCACAGACGACCCCCGGCATTTGCTCTGCTGCCTCCCAAAACTATTGCCCGGCCGCCGCGGCCATAGAGCCACCGTACATTAGTGGTGCAGGAGGATCACTGCACTTGGCAAATGGTGCATGGCTGCATGCTGCTGCTGCTGCTGCTGCTCCCCTGCTCGGTTGTCCTGCCTCTGCTCGGCGATGTGCATGGAGTCCTGTGATCCTGTGATCGGTCGTTCTGGAAAAGTTTGGTGGCCATGTCGCCGGATGATGTGCACAGTTTCTCCCTGAACGGGTTTCCCTTGGTCGTTTCTGCAATCCGGAGTCACATGGAACGTTGCAACGGCGCTGGCTTTGCTCCCCGGATTTGGAGCTTTATGTTTGTCGTTTACGTTTACACCAACCAGGCAAGCACACGCTCGAGTCCTTCGCCTCGGGTCATGTCTCATAGTTCACAGTTTGACCTTAGAGCAAGTACAATAGTATAGCCAACTAGTGGCTATAACACTTGTCCATTTCATCTATAGCTTTCAAAAAAATAGTTCATACAATAAGGTAGCTATTACAATAACTATTTGGCCCCACGTGTAAGAGAGTGAAATGCATATTTTTACGTGCTAGTTGTAATTTAGTAGCCAGCTTCCTTCTCTCTCTTCCTTTCTCTCTCTGCCACGTAAGATTTGGTTGATATTATATTTGCTATAGCCTGCTGACTAAGTCTTATTGTACCTGCTCTTACTGCATAAAAAATCCTTGAACCGGGAAAATTACTGAAGCTGCAATGTATCGCTTTGAGACTCGCGCTCTTGCTTCCCCTGCCACCGAATCCCCAACTCCTCCCAGGTGGGGGCAAGGCAATTAAGTAGTACCATCCCACTGCATTATTGCACCGATGGCTCACAGACTGAGTAGCTGCTCAATCTTGGTTAAAATTGGTTTAGAGACCAGAGTTAGGCCCTATTGGAACACGAAAATTTCATAGAAAACTATTTGATTCTCGCAAAAACCTAGAAATAAAGTCCCGCGTTCTGAACGGGTCTCGAGGGTCCCTGCATTACTCTTGTAGCAAATCCAAAATAAACCTTAAGAACAGCACGGTTTCTTTTTTTCCTCTCGTCTCGTAGTTACTGGCAACACCCAAAAGATGCACTACTTTTGATAGTCTGGTGAGTCGTCTGTTCGTCTCACCAGCCAGCCTATAGCTACGACGTTAGGCGACCATTGTTGGCCGACAAATTGCAAGACAATACTGTTCATCTACAGTGTTGGCTGTGAGGAGCCTGTTCTTTACCTCACAAGCCGGCGGCTTTTGGCTTTGGTACAGTACCTAACTTTCAAACGAAGTATTTTATCAAGACGAGGTCTACAAGCTAAACGATCTACACGTTAAAAACCCAACATCTGTACCAGCCAAAATCGCAAGTGAGTATATGTCTCTTCGTAATCTGTACCGTAAACGGCTAAAATTCAAAAATTCTAGCTAAAAGCTATAAGCCGTAGCCGAAAAGAACAGTCCTTTGGGCTGTGAGGTTTGCCGTTGTTGTTTGAAAAATCCAGCAAAGAGGAAAGCCACACAGGCACTCTCTCTTCCCCCTCCTAACCTCCTTCGACCAGCAAAAGTTGATGATCCTATCCTACACAGTACATTACAGCGATCTACTACAGCACGTTTCAGATTTATTCCTGCTAATTGTTGTCATGGTGGATATTAAATTCTCTATTAGCAAATATCTCCAAGGACTAAGAATCTATGGGTAAACGAGGAGATCACGTAAACGGTAAACTACAGGGTAGCTAGCTAGTGGACGACAGGAGAGCAGACATGCAAGTGCGACAGGACCCAATCCGTGGATGCCGATCGCTCGCGCCATTATGTATGCAGGGATGATGCTTAGATTCTCCATGTGTACTGCATGATCTTTCAGACATGTCCTACTGTTCTCAGCTTTCTGCATGCTGTCCAAGCTAGCTAGCTAGCTCCGTTTTGTTCTCTTCTGATTGTATGATCACTGTGAGCTACTGTTAATGCGTGCATCTCTAGATGCTACCACAAGCTGAAGTTATTTTTTTTAAAGATGTACTACTCATCGATCATTGGTAGCTTAGAAAATTACAGTGAAAATTTACGCAAATAATACATGTAGCTTGTAGTTAGTGTGAGTCGAACTCTAGTCATTACTGAAAACTTGAAGATGATGTGTATCATGTATTGATCTTACCATCTACCAACTTAATATAATTTTGATGAAATCACCAGATGTTGTTCTATGGGCAAATAATGTCCTTGATCAACAGTTAAACCAAAACCTCTTGTACATAAGTACATCTACATATTACACGTATAGTCGATCAATTTTTTGTTGGATCCAGATGTGATAATCTGCACTTCTGCACATCTTAAAGTTAACACCGCCGAGTCTAATAGTAGTATTGCCAATGAAGAAATATGAAGTCGCTAGAACCTTACAACGTGCAAATCGTGCTCTATATGCCTTGGCCTTCTCTGTCGATACCATGCATCGGCGCTTTTACTTTTCTTCCCCCCTCTTTCTGTCTATCATCTGCTTCTATCTACAAACGCACACATCCATGCATGGTCCAAATTATGGTGATACTCAGTTGAGTTGATTTTTTATGGCTTATGGCTGAATTTTCACTGTAATTGATTGAAATTATGCTATAGCTGATTGTGACTTATTTGGTATAATTAAATTTAAAAATTTTAAAAATAGAAAAAGGGTTAGCCTAGCATGCATAATGCAAACGAATACGGGAAAAAAGAACTGACAAAACAGCTAAAAAATCTGAAAAGTTAGAAAAATGAAATTTATGAATAGTAAAAAATAAGTCAGAAAATCAAACCCAAACGTGTGTGCTCTATATAAGTGTACGGCGCAAGTAGCCTCTCTTCGAGTGATCGATCGCGTCTCTAGCGGCAACCGAAAGCAAGATGGCCGCAGAGGGAAGAAATAAGCTGCAGTTGTTGTGCTATCTCCTCCTCGTTGCTACGCTAATGATTGGTAATTCAAGCACACTATCTCGCTGGATTCTCTTGTTAATTGATTAACTCAAGACATGGACTGATGATAACTCGCCGATTTCTTATTCTCCCTCTCTACTCTGCTCCATGTTCAGAAGGTGACGTTTTAGCTGCTCGGCCATTCTCGCCGTGGACTCTCCCGGAGACACAGCAACAGGTGATGGTCACTTGCATATTCTCTGAACATGTAGTTCCAATTAATAATGCATGCATGTCATGATTTGCAAGTGGACTACAACTGCAAGCTCTTAGATTTATTTACACATCTGTCTTCTTCCATCTCTTCCATTAGTAGTGCGATGAAATTAAAGATGCACCAAAAAGTTCAGACAATGTTAATTAAACTTCACTTGCGTTTAACTACTTCACATACAGTGACATTTTTGCATGTTTGCAGGGCTTACCGGGATCAGAAGATCAAGAAGCACCAGCAGGAAGTTGGACGTTGGAGGAGCAGATCAGTGCGAGGAGACTGCTGGTGGGGTCGAGGGCTCCGACGTGCACCTACAACGAGTGCCGCGGTTGCCGGTACAGGTGCAGCGCGCAGGAAGTCCCCGTCGACGACAGCGATCCGATGAACAGCGCCTACCACTACAAATGCATCTGCCATATGCACTAGGTGCGAGGATGCTGTGCGTGCCTGCTTGTTTCGAGGATGGAAATGGAGCGCTAGCTAGATGGCACGGACAGTTCTCTTGAATAAATGTGGTAGAAACCTATTGCTGCTTGTGATAACCTATGAGCTCTCTAGCTCTATCGATCCGTGTTGTTTGTATGAACTACGAAGACGGATGGGTGTGTACTGTAGTTGTAGTTCTCTGTTGCTGCTTGTTTAGTAGGCAATTAAGTGCTATCTGTCATGCATTTTGGGTAGCCATTCAGATTTTTCGGTGCGGTTTATTCAGCATAAAAATAATTCGGTTTCCTCCAACATTGACAACCAAAATTACCGTAGGAAAAATAAAAACCAAACAAAATAAGCCAAATTAATTCGGTTTAGTATTTCGGTATATACCGTTCTACTTGTTACCGCTCCATTTGCACACATACAACAAGCAACAATACAATTTTCCTTATAAATTATGATCGGCAAACAGCAAGCAACAAAAATACAAAACAGAGCAGATAAACACAGGGAGGAAACATGACCAGTTGAGTAGCTGACCACAGACCACAAGCTACGCAGACAGAGACACACACATAGCCTCATACTTGATTACTAGATAGTAGATAACATGAGTACATGACCAACACGGCAACACAGCCAACACTGGATACTTGGTAAAATGATGGCACACAAAAAGTACTTGATGACAGACCAAAACAGGAACTTGATAACACAAAATACACTTGAATCACTTGATAACTTCACTAGTACAACACCAGCAATAGCACAGCACCAGGCCACCGACTCCTCCCAGTCCCTCCCCGACCCAAATCACTGTTCACCACTTCACTGATCAGTCAATCACCGGTTCACCACCGATCTGTTTACCGCTTCACTGATCAGTCAATCACCGGTTCACCACTGATCTGTTCACTTGTACATTTCAGACAAACCCAATATTAGTGATGTGCTCTAGAGACAATCATAAAGATGATTGTATCACTTCTATATTTATGATCTTTTAAATATGTTATTTTATCTCTTAAATAAATATTTTTTGAATAATATGTGACTTTTTCATGGGACTCTTTATTCTTGTTTTGGTGTTATTCTAATCTATCCGGATCTTATATTATTATGTGGAACATTGTGATTTATAGATCAGCATATGTATTGATTCATGATTATGTTTCGAGGATTATGGATATAGAAATATTAAATCAATAATGTGGACATATATTAGAAAATATGGTATTAGATAGACCTACCATGAGACACTAGAGGAATTGTTATATTCTTATATCATCAGTTAATTCTATACATAGTGTATATAGAATTCATACACCTGAGACCGTCATAGTTTCCGACATGTATAATAGTTTACTTAGGAGTTGCCAAACACTACTCCATAATTAAGCGGTCATAAAGGTAGCTTTCGAGTTTACTGTGAAACATGCAGATGAATGTGAACGATCAAGATGAAATTTGCCCCTCCTATATAATTGGAGAGTTGTCTTTGAGCCCATCGATATGGTTGAATTAAGAAAATGCATGGTCATATCGAATATGGTTTGAGGAGTCAATCATAACTGAGTAATACACTACAGATTCGAATAAATGATCGATCTATCATGGGATGACATGCTTCTCGCCTCGAATTCGATCTGGTTTCGTAAAGCAAAGGGTTCGGTACATGATCACTATATAGATTCGTCCGATATGATTTTTATATATATTTAGAAGTCGATATATCTTTCTAGGGACTGCTACTGACTTATGGACCAGAAATGGGCTTTTAGGCCACGGTTGAACATATATAAACCTATAGGGTCACACACTTAACAACTTAGACTACATCAGTTTGGATTGGATTGTTACTAATAGGTTAAGTGGGCTTCACACCTTATTGGGCCTTGAACGTAGGGTTTCACTTAGGGGCTATATTAAGAGAGGCATGGGGCTGAGGGATGGATCTAGTACATATCCACCAAAACCCTAGCCGCCACCTCTCATAGGCACTGCAGTGTGCGCTGGTGCTAGCATACCAGTGCATGGTGTTCTTCCCTGGATGTGTGGGCTTGGTAGAGGCGCTACTGCGACTGCGGCACTGATCGGGATGATCACGAGGAGGAGACAATTGGCTCATAGAGATTGACTATTTCCACTTCACCGATGCACGATACGTTGAACCAAACCGCTTCAACTCTTCTTCCGCTGTACTGCGCGTCTAGTGGTAATAATCCAAGATCTCTTACTTGTATGGTTTCCTGATTACGCGGTAGAAAGTTTTGATTTGTGCTAATGTAGCCTACCCCATATCCCAACACGAATCCAACACATCAAAGTGATTGAATCGAAACCGAGAGGCAATCCTTACTTGGCTTGGCGCGAAGCCGCTTGAACCTGTAGCCATCCGCCGTTGCCACTCGTTGAGGTGTTGCACCATCGCCCGCTGTGTCTAATGGTGGCGCCCTAGCGCCCTAGGCAATGGCGTTGGCGGGTTGTCGGCCAGGAGAAGCAAGACAAGGAGGACTCGTTGAGTCACCAGCTCGCCGTGTCGTGGGGATTGGGGAATGGCTGTGCACTCGTGCCAAGTGCCGACTACTGAGATGAGGTCGGGTCGAGTGGGGAACAGGCAGTGGCGACACCAATGGGATGAGCGGCGGCGGGCTCGAGTGCCTGGGAGTAAGGACTAAGGAGCAAGGAAACCTAGGGTGGACTTACTGGGTTAGGACTTAGGAGGGATATGGTAGCAGTGCAACACAAATGGACCTTGGGCTATGGCCTATGTACTTCAGGAGGGACTAAGGGAGTGATGATTACTAATATTTCGGTATTTTCGGCTAATACGGTTTCTAGGATATGGAAATCGCATTGTACACTGAATACTGAATAGCACAAAAATTCTTACCACATCGAATATTGTAGACCGAATAAACCACAAATTTCAGTATTTTCGATTTAGTTCGGTATTTCAGTTTCGGTATAAATATGCCCACCCCTAATGCGTAGTACAGTGTTGTTCCTTCAATTCCTGGCTTGGAATGGTATAAAGTTTTCACTTTCAGGTGACAAGTACCAAATTTATGGCAATGATCTTCACTAAGGGTGATGCTGTAAAATGTGTGCAGTCAAAACGAAATAATTTTGACAAAAAATATTGCATCGAACATATTACTTGTGGTTTGGATATACGGAAAATGATACGGGCGAATTTGTCATGGAAAATTCTTTCATAATATTTCACTTTTATACTATTCTATGAATATATGATAATAAAACGGAGTGATCAAAATGCCATTTTGTTGACCTCGAAAAGCAAAAAATATCACTTTGTTATGAATAGATCCCGTAACAAAAGAGCATGCTACGAATCGGAGAAATTCCTACATTAGTGGACAGAGAGATCAGCTTGATGCATGATATCCAGGGATGTACCCAATAGCTCTTCATGTTCAGTTTTATTCTGCATTAAATTATCAGAGGGTATAGTACCAAGGCACTACTGGTAGACAGTGCACTAAGGGCCTGTTTGGATCCACCCAGATTTTAAGAATCTGGCTTTTGAAAAATAGGTGGGATCCAAACAGACCAGTTTTTGGGGCAGTTTTTAAAATCTACCTACCCAGATTCTTAAAAACCAAGAACCTGTTGATACCCAGCTTTTGCCAGTTTTTTTGCACAAATACCTATTTACCCTCATTAAAGACCACGCGCAGACTGTTTAATGTGCTGTTCAAGAGCAATAAATATAAAGGTATAATAGTCTATTAGCACCAATCATAAATGAAATCAGCTTTTAAAAACTAGGGGATCCAAACACCCCATCAATTTTTGCTTAGAAACCAGCTTTTAAAAACTACAAGTAATAGCTGGTTTTTAAGAATCTGAAACTGATCCTAAGAATTCTCGCGCACTAGCTGAATTGCATATCAAATGAAACGGTATACACTGTACAAGGAAGGGCTTCTGCTCAATCCTGTTACAACGGCTGCACGGAAACACCCGTGTCTCACTCAGAACGACACGACGCGCGAGCAATTCTCCGAGCTGTCTCGCCGGTCATAGTTTATGAATTAAATATTTAATTTCTAACTATTTATGAGAGACATTTGTAAGATCGTCGAAGGCAATCAGAGGAGGGTGAATGATTGCAGCGCACAGCGGAAACTTTTTTTTAAAACAAATCTACTGCTTGTTTTTTTTTTCTAATCATAGAGAGAGAAAAAAAACAGCTAGAAAAAAATAAGAAAATTAATCTCAGATCAATGATAGAACTTGTGACTGTGTTCGGCCGGAGCAAACAAAAATTTTCTAATCATAGAGAGAGAGAAAAACAGCTAGAAAAAAAATAAGAAAATTAATCTCAGATCAATGATAGAACTTGTGACTGTTCGGCCGGAGCAAACAAAACAAGTCTTCTGTTGCTATTAGTTCTTGTCTTTGATCTTGCACATGAATCGGAAAACTAGATGATTACTTCAATGACTCCATGTGCCAGACCAAAGCAAAAAGCATGGTACATAAATAACTCCAGCCGCCACATGTCGATTTCTCACGAAAATAAAACTCTACTTCAATACGCAGCCAATATTTAATCTTTCTACCAACCAACCTCATTAGCAGGGGAAATTTAACTTTTTGCCACCCTTATCGTTGCCACCTATCCAAATGCCATCCTTATCGTTGCATTCAACAATTTGCCACTCTTAACATGTGCTTGACTCATTTTTTGCCACTTTTGAGCCCAGCAGGCGCCAAGTCCACTGCCATGTCAGCGCCCGCGCCATGTCAGCAGCCGCGCCGCCGCCCGCGCGCGCCCGCGCCGCCGCCGGCCTCCCCGCGAGCAGGCTGCGCCGCCGCCGGCCTCCCCGCGCGCGCGCCCGCGCCGCCGCCGGCCTCCCCGCGCGCGCCCGCGCCGCCGCCGGCCTCCCCGCGAGCAGGCTGCGCCGCCGCCGGCCTCCCCCCGCACGCGTGCGCCGCCGCCGGCCTCCCCGCGCGCGCCTGCGCCGCCGCCGGCCTCCCCGCGCGCGCCCGCGCCGCCGCCCGGCCTCCCCGCGAGCAGGCTGCGCCGCCGCCGGCCTCCCCGCGCGCGCGCCCGCGCCGCCGCCGGCCTCCCCGCGCGCGGCGGCGCGGGCGCGCGCGCGGGGAGGCCGGCGGCGGCGCAGCCTGCTCGCGGGGAGGCCGGGCGGCGGCGCGGGCGCGCGCGGGGAGGCCGGCGGCGGCGCGGGCGCGCGCGGGGAGGCCGGCGGCGGCGCACGCGCGCGCGGGGAGGCCAGCGGCGGCGCAGCCTGCTCGCGGGGAGGCCGGCGGCGGCGCGGGCGCGCGCGCGGGGAGGCCGGCGGCGGCGCAGCCTGCTCGCGGGGAGGCCGGGCGGCGGCGCGGGCGCGCGCGGGGAGGCCGGCGCAGGCGCGCGCGGGGAGGCTGGCGGCGGCGCACGCGCGCGCGGGGAGGTTGGCGGCGGCGCAGCCTGCTCGCGGGGAGGCCGGCGGCGGTGCGGGCACGCGCGGGCGGCGGCGCGGCTGCTGACATGGCGCGGGCGCTGACATGGCAGTGGACTTGGCGCCTGCTGGGCTCAAAAGTGGCAAAAAATGAGTCAAGCACATGTTAAGAGTGGCAAATTGTTGAATGCAACGATAAGGATGGCATTTAGATAGGTGGCAACAATAAGGGTGGCAAAAAGTTAAATTTCCCCATTAGCAAACCTCATTAACACTAATTATGTCTAATCACAAAAGGACAATACGGCCAATTAATGCATGCATGCTAATAAAATATTAAATATTGCTTACTTGATTCAATGCTTGTCAAGAAGACTCCCTGCATGTGCACGTGATGGAGTAGATCAAAACTTGCACCTGCATAATCCCCAGCATTATTAGCGGGGTTCCGGCGCTCGCACCGTGGCCACGTCGCCCCGCCGCTCCGTTCGCCCGACGCGTGCCGCCGTCCTTTTGCGTACGGTCGGGAGACCCACTTCCCTCCTGTTTTTCGGAAATTACGTAAAAGTCCTTTTTCCTCGCGAAAAGGTCCCTGCAAGTTTTTTTAAAAAAAACTTTTAGATGGCGCCCCGCGGGTTTCCGAAATTACGTATAGGTCCTTATTTACTTACGTACAGGCCCTTACAGGTCCTCGGTTTTTTTACCAAAAAACCCTTTGATTTTACCGGAATTACGCATGTGCCCTCGATTTTTTTTAATGAAACTCCCTACGAATTATCGTTTCTTTTACTTTGGTCCACACGGTAGCTAGCGCGGCGTGCGCCGCGCTTATGTGGCTAGTCGTAACCGCCATATTAGCGGGGGGATTCCGGCCCCCTCGCTCGGCCACGTCCCCCGCCCGCGCGTCCGGCCGGCGCGTGGCGGGGGCATTTCTGTACGGCCAGGGGAGGCCATTTCCTCCAGTTTTCCGGAAATTACGTAAATGTCCTTTTTCCTCGCGAAAAGGTCCCTACAAGTTTTTTTAAAAAAAAATTGGCTAGCGCCCCGCAGGTTCCCGAAATTACGTATAGGTCCTTATTTACTTACGTACAGGTCCTTACAAGTCCTCGATTTTTTTACGAAAAAACCCTTTAGCTTTCTCAAAAATACGTATGTGCCCTCGATTTTTTTAAAAAAACTCCTCACGAATTATCGCCTCTTTTACTTCAGTACACATGGTGGCTAGCACGGTGTGTCGCCGCGCCTATGAGGCTAGTTTACTAAATGACTTGATGTGATGAATCTCTCATGCAGCAGCCTCCTGATGTCGTGCGGAACGGAGATAAACGTAGATCAAGGCAACGAGGAAACCGATGGAAGCCGTGCGATGGATGCTGTCCTGTTATGCTTTGACAGAGACGTGACGACGCGTCGATGCTGCTGCTGGGTTGACGTACCGTTTGCCCGAGCGGTGAAGAAAGCACACCACACCACGCTGCCGATCGCGCTTCAGAATAAAAATCAGAACACGCCGTCGCTCTCATCCATCAGCCAAAAAAACAAGATGCGCCGCCACCAAAAACCGTACAGCACGTGGCCGCCGGCCCTAATCTTTTTATAGCACATCCACCAATCCGAAATAAACTGACAAACGAACTCAAACCCTAATACAACTCATCCTAGACCTTTTTGCCTCAACCAGGCTTTTTAGCCCACTACTTTTCAAGGGACCCAAAACCCTTCATAACATGAGTTTTTTAATTCTTTTTACGCTTCCGATTTTTTTCAGCCTTCCACGTGTCGAAGCCTCTAGGACCGCACCTCCTGTATCTTCTCCACACATCATCTCCATGCGCATTGTTCTCTAGCCTGAACATCCCGCATGACATCCTTGACCGATAGGACCTCAGTTCCTCCCTGAACTTAGTCCCGAAACCTCAGTTCCACCCGAACCTAGTTTCAGCCCCGTCATCGACCATGTTCCGCCTCAAGCAACACCTGCACATGAATAAACAAACAATCGCGTACGAGCACAAGTCCACGACTTGACTCAAGTCAATCCGCACAATACCTCACACGAGCGTATCATGTAACCTATCATATCACTATGCTATCACAAGCATATAAAGAAGCAACACATCATAAGTAATACCATAACCAACGTTGTCAATTATTCATCATCTAAAATAACCTAGACCTGGCCACATGGTCTAACAATTATACAAAGAAAAATAGTCACATATGATTTTAACTGATACAGCTAAACTCAGTATATTTTTACTACAATTTTACTGTCAACCCCGCCTTAAGAAAACAGAGCAGCCACGCGTGCCGCTTGGACTCGGCGGCCTCAACCGTCATGCCGTGCTCGTGTGTGTGCCTCATTAGTCTCCAGCTCATCACCTTTAGCATCTGTTTCATACTTGATTCCATTTCTAACTTCTGTTTAAAGAAATCAAATGTTAATATAAATATCTAATTTTTAAAACAATATTTCTACTTCTCTTACTATTGTCTTGTTTCGAGGATAAATTATGAGTTCATGGGTACGTCACTCATCTCACTTTTCTTGCTCCCACAATACACACGTAACTCTCATTCACTTTTTGTACCACTTCTTTTCTTTTTTAAAAAAACTACTCCTTTTAGTTACTATTTATGTTCAACCAAAATATATAAGCTAGGGTGTAAAAAATAATCAGCAAAAGCGAGAACAAATCTCATAGCCGTTTCTCTCACCACCCCCGCCTCACGGCGCCGCGAGTGGAGGAGCCCCCGTGCCGAGCCGACCCAAACCGACCTGCACGTTCGGTCAAAACCCACCGCGCGAGTGTCCCAAAACGCTACAAATCTCGCGCATTTCCAGCGACTCCAGCAGCCAGCCGCTCGCGCCGCGCGTGCCATGCCAGGACGACGGAAGTAAGGTGGTGGCGGCTATAGCTTAGCTTAAGGGCCTGTTTGGGACTGCTCTGCTCCAATTTTTACAGCTCTGCTTCACCAACTCCACCATGGAGCAGCTCCACTGTGGAGTTCCTAGAGCAGGTGGTCCTGTTTGGCACGCAGCTAGCTCCAGCTCCAGGAATATGAGGTTTCCCTGAGAAAGGTCCAATGTGCCCCTGAATGATGTTTGGTGTATGTTTTGATGTCTGCGGAGTATATGTAACTGAATTTTTTTGTTGCTAATTGAAATATGATGTAAAATATTATAATCGCAATTAATTTATTCGAGAAAACCAAAAAACAAATATTTTGATCTTATCTCCACCCTTAACTGTCAGGGTGCATCACACAGTACATTGAAACAATTATGGGAACTGAAGCATTCGGCAAAGAAATAGTCAAGAACAGAACCCCCAAAAGAAATATTTCAATTCTCATAATTCATCCTCTTTTAGAATACAGATTATTTAACATTCTTCTGGCTGATCTTCCCAAACTTCCTACATACCAGCTATCCCACTATTTTGCATTATCTGTATGAAGTATAAAGCATTTGCTAGATCCACTGGTTTCAATCAAAGCTGCACAAAAAAAGGCAATTGCCGTTCCGTCACAAACTAAATCATCCATCAACACAACGCTTCTCTTGGTTTTATAATATGACAAGCTGACCACCACATTAAAGACCACTTTCTCCACAGCTTAGTGCAGTATGGTAGTTTTAAGCAATAGGTTGAGAACTTAGTGGTGTTCTAATTGTGAGCTTCATCTTGCCATTTATGAAAACCCCTATGACCCATTGACCATCGAGTCTTATCTACCTGATACACATCATACTGACATAATGTATACCATTAGTGTGTAGATATGTGAACGGTTGGTGATTTGAGAGCATTGAGGAAAACCTCAATATCTCAGCTCTTGGGCATCTGAACAGCGATGGATATAATGAATTACTGATGCCAATTGCACAACCAGCTTGGATGATGGGTTTTCAGATGCAAATGATGATAACATTTTCTCACTAAGTAATCAACATTGCAGTGCTAGTGAATACCCTCAGAAGAGGGCTTCTTATGTTTGCCATGCTCTAAATGAATTTATTTTAGACAAACTACAAGCACGGCACAACTCCGAAGGGGAGATTCTTTAATACTACGAATGATTTTTACATGATCTAAAGAACGGCCAGCCCGATCTCCACAAACTCTTAACACAGATGAATGATACAATCATACAAAGCCAATTGATTGATTAAATAGTTTCCCCCAGATCCTCATTTCCAATGCTACCATCCCGCCTTCTCCGCCAACACAGTACAACGAATACACAAAGCAAGCAACGGATTCACGGAGTAACCATCGATCTAATATCAAGAACTAATGAGCAGAAATGCAGAATTGATACTGAATTCACCCCATCCTTGGAAGCATCTGAAGCGGATCGACCATTTGGATGACACTCGGTTGCTGCCACTGCCGCTGCTGGAGCATGAGCTCCTCAGCAGTCCTAGGCAGTGCAGGTGGTCCAACAGGGATGGCCGATGCCGGCTGCAGCGCCTTGGACTCAATGAGCCGCCACATGTACCACGCCCCAACTGAGCGGTAAGGGCGCCACCGCTCACACAGCTTCTCCATCTGCCACGGCCGGGGCATGTCCTCTAGTCCATACAGCAGCTGCACGGCCTTCCTCACGCCGAGGTCCGCGGCAGGGAGCACATCGGGGCGCGCTAGGGAGAAAATCATGAACATGTGAACGCTCCAGGCGCCAATGCCCTTGACCATGGTGAGCATGGCAGCAAGGGATCGGTCGTCCATGTTGACGATGGCGGCATCAGAGAGGATACCGGAGGCATACTTGCGGGCGAGGTCATGGAGGTAGGAGGCCTTGCACGGGGAGACGCCGATCTGGCGGAGCTGGTACGGGGTGAGCGCGAGGACGGCGTCTGGGAGCACGTTGGGCTCGCGCCAAGGAGGGCCAGGAAGCGGGAGTAGATGGAGGAGGCGGCCTTGAAGGCGAGCTGCTGATAGAGGATGGATCGGACGAGGGAGTGGGCGGTGTGGGCAGTGGAAGGCTGGGGGCTCGTGGGCGTCGATGACGGTGGCGAGGGCGGGGTCGGAAGCGGAGAGGAAGAGGGCGGCGCGGGTGGGGGGGCGGAGACGGGGCGTGCGGTTCGGGGGGAGAAGAGAAGTCGGAGAAGGAACTCGGTAAGAAATCCAATCGGTACTCACCCGAAGAGGGATTGTGTAATGGCAGTGGTGGGTAATTTTTCACCAACTCCACGAGGAGTTTGGAAACCTTTGTTTGTGGAGTACCCCTTGAGGAGCTCCATAAAAAACGTGGAGTTGGCCTCTAACTCCACCGTTTTTTGGAGCTAGACCTATTTGGTTAGCGAAGTTGGGAGCGGAGCTGGAAAACTTGGAGCAGAGCAGTCCCAAACAGGCCCTAAGAGGGAGAAAGAGGAGACCATGGGTACGAGTCGGAGGGGGAGACGGAGGAGTACCTGTTCAAGGTGGTGATCATCGGGGACAGCGCGGTGGGGAAGAGCAACTTGCTGTCGCGGTACGCGCGCAACGAGTTCAACCCCCACTCCAAGGAATTGAGATCCTCTGCCTTCAACGTCAGTGACCCAACGCTCGTGGGGCCCATGCATCAGTGACCCAACGTCACTGACGTTGAAGGCAGAGGATACGCATCGCACTCCAAGGCCTCCGTCGGGGTCGAGTTCCAGACGCAGAGCATGGACATCGACGGCAAGGAGGTCAAGACCCAGATCTGGGACACCGCCAGCCAGGATCGATTCCGCGCCGTCACCTCCGCCTACTACCGCGGCGCGCTCCTCGTCTACGACATCTCGCGCCGCTCCACCTTCGACAACGTCGGCCGCTGGCTCCAGGAGCTCAACAGTACTCACCTATTCACCTATCTAACTACTAGCTTCTTTCTAGTACTTCTTTATTTACCCAACTAGCTTGCTTGATTGCTACTTGTTGGCCTGAATCAATTGATACGTTAAGATCGTGTAGACAGGGGCGAAGCTAGAGCACAAAGAACCCGAGTGCACACATAAGCCTGTTGGGCCATATATTCCATGCGTTATGCGTATATGGGCTAAGTTGCAAGTCGGGTGGTGCACATACTGAGCTCTAAGGGAGTGCACAAACGGTGGAATTTAATTGCTAATTACTTAAAATTATTTTTTCCCTGGTGCCGGTGCACTCGGCAAGCACAAAGTGGCTTCGCCCCTGCGTGTAGATCTGGGGTTGTTTTGGACATCGAAAGGGACAATATTGTTTGTGAGGCATAGCTGGTAGAAATATAATCCAGTGGGGGATTTGCGAAAAAGGCATACCTTTTTTTGTTGTTGTTTTAGCTTGTAGTTGCATAGCGTTGAAGTATAAGTTTTTTTTCTCCACACGAGAAACTCGGATTCCATTACTAATATAACGGAATTTACATAGTTCTGTTTTAGTGTTTCTTAGCTACTGCTATTGCGAGTTTACTGTTTTTTTCTCCTCTGCCAAAGTGCATCAAGCACAACCATAGCTAGGACCTAAGCGAGAGAACCATAGTCAAGGCAACTGCAGTTCGACAAAAAGCAAAAGAAGGAAACTGATAACCAAGTTAGATACAAAAGACTACTTTTTCTTTTTTTCATAGAAGCCTGAATCTATCATCCTGCGCTTGAGAGTGTCTTTAGCTTCCTCTTCTCAGGCATCATCTTCACTTTTGTATCCTGAGGGCTTCACTCTGCAGCATATTAGCGCCGGCCACCAAGACCTCTTTCTCCTCTTCCTTCTGAAGTCTTGCCCAAAATTTTAGGAAAGTGCATATATAACATATGATCTCAGTTGGAGATTTGATCAATTTCTTCTCAAAACTTGTCTTGTTCCTTAGTTTCCACATAGCCCAGCATACAGCCGACAAACCAACCATATGAAAACTTGATTTACCAGGTAGATAATGACTAGCCCACCACAGGTATTGGTCAAAAGAACTAGGTCTACAATTGGCTCCTAGAAATGATCCAATAACACCCATATATATATTTGGCAACCACACAATAAAAAAAAAGATGATTTATAGTCTCATTCTCACAGCAAAAGCTGTAAGTTGGATCCCTGGACCATTTATTCTTTAACAATACATCTCTTGTCAAAATGGCATAGTTTCCAATTAACCACATGAATATTTTAATCTTAAGAGGAATCTTTGATTTCCAAAGTACTTTCAAATTTTTATTAGCGAGATGATTATGAAATTGTTTATAAACCGACTGAACAGAAAATCTTCCAGATGCATTCAATTTTAATCTAGGTTTGTCATCAATATTATGTGCTGAAGTATAAGTGAACTACTCGTCTTTACTTAAGTTTTTGTATGAACTGGTTGGTGTACACAACTCAACATGATATCAAAGCCATTGTGATTCACACAACCACCACCACCACCATCAACATGTCTAGCTCTTCTTCCGCCAGTGTTTTATCTAGGAGCCTTTCCTCCAACTGCGGCATTCTGCCGATGCCCTCCAGTGCTCACCTGATCAACATCAAGTTGACTTGTGAGAATTACCTGTTACGTAGAGCACAATTCATGCCCTATCTTAGGAGTTAGCAACTCTTGGGGTATGTTGATGGCACAAAGAAGTGCCCACCGATGCTCGTCAACTAGCAAAGCGAGAATGGTGCAACTCAGGTTCCAAACTCTGAGTCTCAGACATGGCTTCTGCAGGATCAGATGATCCTTAGTGCCATCCTCTCATCTCTATCTGAGGGGGTCCTTGGGCAGGTTTTGTTCCTAGGCACTTCATACGAAGTTTGGACTGCTCTAGAGAGGGTGTTTTCCTCTCATCTCGGGCACGCATGATGCAGATCCGAGTACAATTGGCCAACATGAAGAAGAATGATCTCTCGGTGGCTGACTACTTCAACATACCAATCTGGTCACGTGGTGCTGAAATCATGAAATGTTTTTGACAATTCATATCAAGCCGAAGAAGGACGTACTGCTTTGCTTGCAACAACTCAAGCCTACAACATCGATCCGAGCTGGTATGCAGACACAGGTGCCACTGATCATCTGACCAATGATCTGGAGAAGATGTCGATCAAAGAACAAGGCAAAGATCAAGTCCAGGTAGCAAACGGGGCAGGTATGTGTATTTCTCATATTGGCCATTCTCAATTTCATACTCCATCCTGCACACTGCAACTAAATAACATTTTTACATGTGCCTCAAATAAACAAAAATCCTCTTTCGGTTCAGAAGTTTGCTCAAGACAATAATGCATTTTTTTGAATTCCATTCCAATACTTTTCTTGTGAAGGATCGGGATACGAAGGAGGTTCTCCTTAGAGGTCGTGTGGGCAGCCTTTACTCCATTAATCCAACCTCAACTATCAAGCAAGTGTCCTATGGTGCCAAGATTTCACAGGAATAATGGCACTGTCGTCTTGGTCATGCTTCTTCCCAGATCGTCCAGCATGTACTCCACAAAAATAAACTTCCATGTGTGATGCTTGTCAACAAGGCAAAAGTCACCAATTATCCTACTATGTCAAATAATGCTTGTTCTGCTCCTCTTGATCTTGTTTTTTTGGATGTATGGGTCCTGCTCACACATCGGTTGGGGGTTATGAATACTACGCCAGCTTTATTGATTCCTATAGGCGATTCACTCGGCTCTATCTTCTAAAAAGCAAAGCTGATGTTTTTGGTGTGTTCATTCGCATCTAAACACATGTTGAACGATTGTTGGATCAAAAATCCTATGTGTACAGTCATCCTGGGGAGGTGAGTATCAAAAGCTCCATGCCTTTCTTCCAGAAAATTGGCATTGCACATCGGGTCTCTTGCCCCCACACACACCAACAGAATGGATCCGCTGAGAGAAAGCATAGACATATCGTAGAAGCCAGGCTATCTTTGCTAGCTCATGCCTGTCTCCCCCTCCGGTTTCGGAACGAAGCATTCTCCACGGCATGCTTCCTGATCAACCGTCTTCCTAATCAAGTCATTGATCACAAGATTCCCCTTGAACGTCTAACTGGTGCTAAACCTGATTATACCTCTCTTTGTACTTTTGGCCGTGCATGCTGGCCACACCTCCATCCATATAACTCTCATAAACTTGATTTTCATTCTAAGCAGTGTGCATTCCTTGGCTAGAGCTCCTTACACAAAGGATACAAATGCCTTCACATACCCACAGGGCGAGTGTATGTGTCTAGGGATGTCATATTTGATGAGAACTTTTTCCCCTTGCTTCCAGTTCTTCTAAATCCTCCACACACACATCTCTTGATGCTTCGACACTCTTACTACTTGATATTCCTTCCATTGATTTTGGCCAATATGACAATACTGCTTGTGTTAGAATTAGTAATCTTGTTTTCAGTTTAGTGGTCGTAGTCGTGTACGAGTCAGTGGTCGTAGTCGTGTACGAGTATGATTCAATTCTTCGAGTTCGTGTCGTAGTCGTAGTCGTAGAAGTCGAGTCGTAGTCGAGTCTTGTTGTAGGGGTGGTCCCCACCTAAGCCCAGCAGGCCTGTTAGGAGGTTATAAGAACCAGAGTAACATGTGTAATGACATAAGTGCCCCCAGAGGGGATAACCAGGCGTAAGGGTATAACTGTAAAAGCACTCCTCATGGGTACATATATATGATTACAGTCCATGGGGAGGAGGCAAGAACACTCCTACCTCTCCACTACCATCTCTCTCTCTCTGTTTGGTCTGTAACCACAACAGTTGGCGCCGTCCGTGGGGAGGACAAGGACAAGCCCGAAGACCGAAGAAGAAGGATGGCACCGAAAAAAGCTTCATCAGCGGCGGCGAAGGGAAAGAAGACGGCTGGGTCGGAGCGGTGCGTGAACACCAGGGCTTCGACATCGCCCGCCGAAGGAGCTGGCGGCAGCGCAGGCGCCGTGGTCGCGGACGTCGACGCTGGCACCACAGCGACCGACCCCGACAGCGCCGCTATAACGACACCCAACCCCGTCGCTGGCACCACAGCGACCGACCCCGCCAGCGCCGCTACAACGACACCTAACCCCGTCGCTGGCACCGCAACGACAGCCCCCGCCACCCTCGTCGGCAGCGCGGATCAGGCGGCCGGGGGTAGCCGCAATGAAGCCTCCGGCGGATCTGGAGATCGTGAAGCGATGGTCCCTGCACCGACCCGTCCGCTGGGCGTTCCGGCGGCCCCGACAGCGCCTGCGGTGGAAAGCGCCATACTAGCAGCCCTCAACGCGTTCCAGCGGGAGCTGGGGGACCTTCGCGGAGCCGTCCGCGATATGCAAGAGGCTCGGAGCCAGCAGGCCGCGCCAGTAATCGCGCCCGAGCCCACGCCGGAGAGGGCGGACAGTCGCGAAGCCCCCACGTCTAGCCGTGCGCCGCTGCGGCGCGTAGATCCGGAGTCCCCGCTTTCGGAAGGGCTGCAGCAGGCGGCGTGGCCTGAAGACTTCAAGTTTCCTAGCGCCATCGACTCGTACAAGGGCGACACGGACCCCCGCGAGTTCGTGCGCGTGTACGAAACCGCGATCGAAGCCGCGGGCGGAGACGACACCATGAAGGCGAAGGGACTTCCCCTCGCACTGCAAGGGGTGGCGCTCTCTTGGTTCTTTACTATAGAGCCAGGCTCCATCTACGCGTGGGAGCAGCTTTGCGACCGCCTTCACAACAACTTCCAAGGAAACTATGTCGAGCGAGTCGACGCGGACCAACTATTCGCCGTGAAGCAAAAACCCTCGGAGAAGCTCCGGGACTACTTCAAACGCTTCGCCAAGATTCGATGCCAAGTGAAGGACGTTAACGAAATCACCATCGTTAATGCAGCCATACAGGGCCTTCGTCCGGGCCCGATGGCCGAGTACAATGCGCGAAAGCCAATCAAGACGGTGGCGAAGCTCTTCGACAAAATGGAGGAATACGCCAGGGCGGAAGAGGACGCGCGGCGAAGGCAAGGTGACGACTCCGACACCAACCAGGCCGGAGCCTCGGCAAAAGCCGAAGATCCGCCGAAAGGCGGCTCTTCGAAGGGAAAACGTAAGCAGGAGTCGTCCAGGGATACGCCCGACCGCAGGGACGCCTCGCACAAGGAGTCGTCCGATCGGCCCAAGCGCGGTCAACAGAGGTCGAGGCGAAACCGGTACGTCCTCGACATCGAAGGCGGTTCCGACGAAGGCGCTCCCGCGGGCCGAGGCGGTCGGGGGCGCCGCCGTGGCCGGGGCCGCGACGATAAAAGTCGTGGAGATTACGACGATCAGCACCAGGGACTCTGGTGCGTAGTCCACGGCCGCGGCAACCACGATACCCGCACCTGCACCTCCATTGCGGCGCTCCGTGATAGCGTCGCTAGGGACAGGAACCCGGAGACACGTCCGCCTGCGGTGGCCCACGTCCAATTCCCGTACGAGGCCCCCATGCAGGTACAAGCGCAAGGGATGCAACCCCAGGAAGGCCCCTTACAGATCCAAGCTCACGTACAGCAGCCTTGGGAGGGCCTCCTGTCGCTGCAGGCCCCGGAGGCAACCCACCGCAGGGTCATTAACGTCATATCCGGAGGCTCTGCGCTGGAATTCGCCTCAGCACGGCAGCAGAAGGCCTATGCGCGAAGACTACATCACATGGCGGCATATCCAGCGCAAGCACCGCCGGACTGGGCGCAGCACGAAGTCACATTCACACCCGACGACGCCCAAGGCGTGGACTTCCCTCATCAGGACCCCCTGGTCATCCGGGTCACGATTGCGGGATGCGACGTGGGGCGTGCCTTGGTGGACGGCGGTAGCTCCGCGAACATATTGTTTGCGGCGGCCTTCGACCAGATGGGGATCCCTCGAAGCCGCCTAGGGCCCTCAGGAATCCCACTGCAGGGCTTCGGGGGACAGCCCCTGCGGGCGTTGGGCCAAATAAGTCTTCAAGTCTCCTTCGGCCAAGATAACAATGTGCGGGCCGAAGATGCCACCTTCGATGTGGTCGACCTTCCGTACCCCTACAATGCCATATTAGGGCGCCCAATCCTCAACTCCTTCGGCGCGGTACCACATCACGGCTATCTATGCATGAAGATCCCGGGTCCCCGGACCATCATTACCGTCCGGGGCGACCAGGATATGGCCCGGCGCATCGAGCCAAGTACCAGGTACCCGCGTCGCGAAGCCCAGCGGCGCTCTTAGAGCTGGCGTCACAGCGCGGGGGTCCGCGGGGCCATTCAGGGGCGCATTGGCGGGCCCTGCAGATGTCTAGCGACTAGAGGCTTCGGCCGCACCACGAACAAACGGTTAGTATATCCACCCCCTGTAATTGCTTACCCGCGCAAACGGGGATGTAATGAAGATCGCCGTTTGCCAACAACCTTTCTTCATCACGTGCAAGTATGCGGCGGAGGCGCGCGCAGGCTTGGCCAGCGCGCGCGTTTCCGCAGTATAAACAAAGACGCACGTTCGCGTGTGCACTCGCCGTAGCCAAAGGTGACGGGCCTGAGTATAAACAAAGACGCACGTTCGCGTGTGCGCTCGCCGTAGCCAGGGGTACGGGACTGAGTATAAATCAAAGTCGCACGTTCGTGTGTGCACTCGCCGTAGCCAAAGGTGACGGGCCTGAGTATAAACAAAGACGCACGTTCGCGTGTGCACTCGCCGTAGCCAGGGGTACGGGACTGAGTATAAATCGAAGTCGCACGTTCGCGTGTGCACTCGCCGTAGCCAAAGGTGACGGGCCTGAGTATAAACAAAAGACGCAACGGGGGGACGCCCTCGCGCGCACCAGTCTACGGACTTTAAATAAGACGTAGCGTCGAGGTCCGCCTCCGCACGCACCAGTCTACGGACTTTAAATAAGACGTAGCGTCGAGGTCCGCCTCCGCACGCACCAGTCTACGGACTTTAAATAAGACGTAGCGTCGAGGTCCGCCTCCGCACGCACCAGTCTACGGACTTTAAATAAGACGTAGCGTCGAGGTCCGCCTCCGCACGCACCAGTCTACGGACTTTAAATAAGACGTAGCGTCGAGGTCCGCCTCCGCACGCGCGAGTCTCCGGACTATAAAGGAAGTCGTAGCGTCGAGGTCCGCCTCCGCACGCACTAGTCCACGGACTCTAAATAAGACGTAGCGTCGAGGTCCGCCTCCGCACGCGCGAGTCTCCGGACTATAAAGGAAGTCGTAGCGTCGAGGTCCGCCTCCGCACGCACTAGTCCACGGACTCTAAATAAGACGTAGCGTCGAGGCCTGCCTCCGCACGCGCGAGTCTCCGGACTATAAAGGAAGGCGAAGCGTCGAGGTCCGCCTCCGCACACGCCAGTCTACGGACTATAAAAAGGCGAAGCATCGAGGTTCGCCTCCGCACCCGCCCGCCTATGGACGGTAAAGAGGTGAGGTGCCAAGGACTGCCCCCGCAAACGCCGTTCTAAGGAACCCTTGCGCGACTACTTCGCCAACGGCGCGCGTCGAACATGGAGAGCCCGTCCCCGCGCAGCATGTGGCGTACCGGTGAAGCCGAAGCGGCATCAACACACAGCGCATATCTTAAGATGACAGACAATTTGCATGTCGGACAAAACACGCAAGTACAAAGGTCCGGCAGCATCCTTGCCGTTCTAAGCCGCTATCCCGCGGGCTCGTCCTTAACGCGCGCTAAAGCTGGGGCCTCGCTCGAAGAAGGCCGGCTTGCCCAAAAGTTCAACGACTCCTCGGCCCTTTGCCAGCGTCGAAGGCGCCGTCGGGTCGCAAGGCCAGACGTGAGCAGTCGCCCCCAGCAAGGAAGCTGCCCGGGATAAAGGCAAGTAATCAGTTCGTGAAGCAAACACGCACTTTATTCATTCAATTAAGGGGCAGACGCTACAACGCACGCCCACACTTAGCTGCGTTGGCGCCGCACCTGTGAACCTTCGGCATCTTCAGAGGCCTCTGCGCCGCCCACGTCGCGCCGCGGGACTTCATCCAGAAATTGGCCGAGGCTCCCCCCACCACGAAGGGACTTCCGAAGCTCGACCTCCGTGGCAGCTATCCCGATGTAGTCCCAGATGCGCTCGTAGAAGAATTTGACGGGGCCGTGAACGGCACGGACTTCACCGGACATCACTCCGGCCCCGCCGGGCATCTCCAGCTGAGGGTTCTCCAGCTCGGCGAGGTGCGTGCAACCGCGGTGCCGAAGGAGGGCGCACACCAGGGACGACGCCACATAGGCACAGTGGTCGCCAAAGGTCGTCGCAGCCCCGCGCGCAACGTCGGCGGCGTCATGGATCCAGCGAAGGGCCCGCACTAACTCATCCGGCCCGAAGGCGTGGTCCGGCACTCCAGCCACAAGCCTTTGGAGGTGGACTTCCAGCATTTGCAGGGTGTCCCACGCAACCACCGAGGCGTCGCCAAGCGTCTAGTTACGCTCCGCTAGAGTCAAGGCAAGCTCGCCTTTTTCCTTCTCTAGCGAGGCGACCTGTTCCAGGAGCCCGTCGCGCTCCGCCGCAAACTTCTGTTGCGCAGCTTCCGCGGCCGACTCCCGCGCCGACGCAACAAGTCCCTCGGCGCGTGCCCTCGCTTCGGCGCATTCCGTTTCCAGCTGGCGGATGCAGGCGTCCTGGGCACAGCGGGCTCCAGAAGCTTCGCGTAGCTCCTCCTCGGCGGCCCGCAGCCTATCCTCGAGCGCCTTTCGGCCACGAGCATAGGCCGCTTGCAAGGCCTGCCCCAGCACAAGTGTCTGCAGAAGGGAAGGACTTAGCAAGATCAACCAGCACAGGCGTTGTCGCATGAGTACTTACCCTCACCCCAGACACCTCGAAGGCGTCTTCGAGGCGCCCGACCCCATAGGCCTGCAGCATTTGCGGGTCGACGCTGGTGGCCGCGTCGTTCACAATCCCGCGCCACGCCCTCAGCGTCTCCGGGGGCGGCACAAGGTCCGCGGGGCTTACGCGCGCGGAGGTCCCGTGGTCCGCCAAGTGCTCCCCCTCTGGAATGAGCAGCGCTGCAAACAAGGCTGCAGGTGAGCACCGCAAGGCATGAAAGAATACACCAGAGTAAGCTCAGCCACCCTACCTTCGGTAGCAGAACGAGGGTCTCGGGGACTCGCCCGCTGATCCCCGGGCGGGGCGGCGGTGGCGTAAGCCCCCGCAGAAGGAATGGCCCCGCCGCGGGCAGAAGCCTCCGTGTTCGGGGCAGGTGGCGGCTGTCCCTACGCGACGGGCGGCGTGGCCAGAGGGGCGGAAGGTGCATATGCCGCAGGGTCTCCGACATTTGCGCTGGAGTCCCACAAGCTTCTGACGCCCGTGGCCACGACGAATCCCCGCGGTGTCCGGTGGAGCTCCGGCCGCACACACGGCCGTTTAGCCGGGGCTGCCGGCAGCGATACTGCCCCCGCAGTCGCGGCTGGGGAAGCCCCCGCGGTTGCAGCGCCCGGGGGCGAAGGTTCCGTGGCGGCAATGGTCGCAGGGGGCACCTCGGTTTCTGCCGCCGTCGGTAGAGGCAGCAGGGCTCCGCGCGCCCCCGTGGAGGGCGCCTTCGGCACCACAGCAGCCACGGCCGGAGGCTCCACCTCAGCATCGTCGGTCAGCACGGGTTCCGCCCCGGCGACTTCGGTGGACGGCAAGACGTCCCCCCTCCCGCTGCACGCAGCAAGCCTGTCGTCCGGGGCGCTCGCCGAAGATACCTCGCCTTCGGCGTCCGCGCCACCCAAGCCTGAACCGGCATACCTCGCCTAGTCCGACTCCGCGTCCGTCGCACCCTCGGGAGCACTAGCAGCTGCAGTAGCAGCTGCCACGGCAAGCGCGGCAGGCGCCCCGCTGCGGCCCCTCTTCCGAGATGGCTTCTTCTTCTTCTTCGCCGCACCGTCGTCTGGAGCGACACGGTCCGGCACGGCAAGGCCCAGGGCCTCACACACGCGGTTTATTCGCCCCAGCCCCGCCTCGGCGATAGCAGACGCGCGCTGCTCGTGCTCCCTGTCGGTGTACGGCCCTAGGAACACGCGCGCTGCTTGCTCCGCCTCCTCCAAGCAAACCCCTGAAGCAATGGAGATGGCATCAGCATATAGCGCATTTCGCGTGAGCGAAGGAGAGACGCGGTCCAGGCTTACGAAGACTGGAGGGTGCCGGCAGCGAGCAGACCGATGGCGCAACATTGTCATCTCGACGCCTCTCGGCGGCAAGACGCCAGTCGCGGGCAAGCGGCGCCACGCCGTACATTACGTACTCTTCGGCGAGGTCGCGCATGTTGAGGCGGGCGGCCACGCCTACGAGCCGCCGAGCCCTCCGCCTGTTCTCGTCATCGAGCGTCCGGCCGGGCGAGGGCTTGAACGCGATCGGTCGGCCTGTGCACTCAAGGCCGCTCCCACTCTCCACACAGTGGTAGAACCACCGCTTCATCCAGTAAGACTCTCACTTCCCGCGAGTTGAGTTCGCAGGGAAGAGCTACTTGCACGACGGACGAAGAATAAAGGTGACGCTACCGAAGCTCGACAGCGTCCCGTCCTTCCGGTCCTTGGGCTGGCACCGTGCCTCGTGAAGGTAGGCGAACAACGAGGCGCTGGGCCAACACGCCCCCGAGCGCAAGGCCCAGCTGTACACCGCGAGCCGCGCCACGGCGTTCGGAGTCAGTTGCGCCAGCTCCAGCCCGAAGGTCCGCAGCACGTCGCCCACGATATCCGCCGCTGGGATGCGGAGTCCCGCGTCGAAAAAGGCAACAAACACGACCGCCTCCGACCTCTCGGGATGCGGTTCCGTCTCGTCGGCGGCGGGCAATCGCACCTCCTGGCGCTCGGACAACTTCCCCGTGCGAAGAAGCCCTTGGATCGTCTTCTCGGTCACGAGCGAGAGGCCTAGCTCGCCGGAGAACGTGCCTTCCTCCTTCGCCACCAGCCACTCCTTGTCCGCCGCCGCCGGGTCGCGTTCTTGGAGCGCGTATTTCACCTCCAACAGCGAAGACCGCCGGCGAATGCCGCAGACACCACCCGCCTGACCACGCTCGCCATCAGACACCATTGCTTCTCCGGGAAGGAGGCCAGCGGCACAAAAATACTACGCGAGTATGGAAGGCGGCGCAAGCAGGAAGGGGGCGTACAACTGCGGGGGCACGGTCGAGGGGGCTACTTTAAGCTACCTCGCCCCAGTACCAAAGCGTCGCGACGGTCCGCGTGTGGGACGCGACCGCAGTCGTACAAACGCCCGTCCAGCGCTGTTCCCCATACCCAAAGCTGAAAAGTCACGACCACAAGCGCCAAGGGCCGGCACAGCACGACCCTCCCTAGCCGCTATTAAAGGCGCACTAATGGGCCAGGGGATCACAGCAGCATCCGCCCGCCATTCGTCACCCGCCCCGTGTTCCCCTTGCCTAGAGAAGGGGCGAGCGGCCGCGAACACGCAACCGTCCACATCCCGACGCCCACCAGTCATAAGCCGCCGCGAGCCCCGTGCGCGCCAAGGCGGGTCGCACGGCACAAGAACCTTTACAGCGCAAGACCGCATCGCGAGATCTCGAGTCACCGCACGCGTGGCGATGTCCGCGACGCAAAGGCGCCAGCTCCGCTGCCACCCGTTCGAAGGGTAGGGGACGGAGCGCGCGCGTCTACTCCGGCTGGGCGCCAGCTCCGCTGCCACCCGTTCGAAGGGTAGGGGACGGAGCGCGCGCGCGTCTTACTCCGGCTCGGCGCCAGCTCCGCTGCCACCCGTTCGAAGGGTAGGGGACGGAGCGCGCGCGTCTACTCCGGCTGGGCGCCAGCTCCGCTGCCACCCGTTCGGAGGGTAGGGGACGGAGCGCGCGCGCGTCTTACTCCGGCTCGGCGCCAGCTCCGCTGCCACCCGTTCGAAGGGTAGGGGACGGAGCGCGCGCGTCTACTCCGGCTGGGCGCCAGCTCCGCTGCCACCCGTTCGGAGGGTAGGGGACGGAGCGCGCGCGTCTACTCCGGCTGGGCGCCAGCTCCGCTGTCACACGTTCGGAGGGTAGGGGACGGAGCGCACGCGCGTCTACTCCGGCTGGGCGCCAGCTCCGCCGCCACCCGTTCGGAGGGTAGGGGACGGAGCGCGCGCGTCTACTCCGGCTGGGCGCCAGCTGCGCTGCCACCCGTTCGAAGGGTAAGGGACGGAGCGCGCGCGTCTACTCCGGCTGGGCGCCAGCTCTGCTGTCACCCGTTCGGAGGGTAGGGGACGGAGCGCGCGCGCGTCTACTCCGGCTGGACGCCAGCTCTGCTGCCACCCGTTCGAAGGGTAGGGGACGGAGCGCGCGCGTCTACTCCGGCTGGGCGCCAGCTCCGCTGCCACCCGTTCGAAGGAGCGAGCGTGTCTGCTCCGGCTGGGCGCCAGCTCCGCTGCCACCCGTTCGAAGGGTAGGGAACGGAGCGCGCGCGTCTACTCCGGCTGGGCGTCAGCTCCGCTGCCACCCGTTCGGAGGGTAGGGGACGGAGCGCGCGCGTCTACTCCGGCTAGTTACTCAAATAATCTCCTTGTTCGTGCGTGGTATATGTAAACTAGTTACGGCTCATCCATGCGATTTATCATTTCATTCTTGCTCGTTTTTTCCCTACCATCTATCCTAATTGACTGAAGCGGCATGACGCGAGATGCCATAGCCCATAGGCACGAGCGAAAGCAAGTGACGAGCTACACACACGTACACTAGCAAATGCAAGCCACAACTGGCCAGATGGCCCAACGGTAAATGGCTACTAGGATCTGCCCTCGCTGATTGCATAGGTTAAATGAAATCAAGTTGTTAACGAGAGAGAGATCGAGCAGCTATCAGCTGCAGTCAGTGACGGAACTAGGTTTTAAACTATTTGGACTATAATCCGAGACTTAAGAACAAAAGTCCATAAAGAATCAATAAAAATTCACAAAAAAATCCAGCCTGAGGCTTGAACTGTAGCTGATTTCGCCCCTGGCTGCAGTGGTTACAGCCACTACAAGTCTATGTGCTATGGATTTGGACCCGCCATTGTTCTGTGCCGGTTGATCTGGAGCGTTCGTTTTTTATCCAACGGTCTGCACGGCGTACAACTGGTCTTGGTCCCAAGCTACCCAAGGCCCAAGCTAGGGTTAATTATGAGACAAGTGTCCTGTATCACCGGGATGGGGGAAGCATGCAGTGGAAGGAGACACCCTACCAGGAATCCAACATGTGCATCCCTTTCAGTTTCAGCTCTGCTCCTCAATCCTAAGGATCAGAAGGCGATCTCCTGCGGCAATGGAGTGTACTGGTACGAGCTAGCACTAGTAGACCAGTGCCACTGGTAGGTTGCTCCTTGAGAAATGGGGGGATCTGTCATGGAAAAGTGGCGTGCCGACTGTCGCGCGCGCCCACCGTATGCTGGGCCTCTCCGGCAGACAAGTCTAACGGCGGCCGACCACTGATTTGCAGTGTCCCTGTTCTTCTTGCTCTTTGATCTACTGTAGCTTGGTCCAGTGCCTCATTTAATTCAAGGAGATCTTTAAGGCCGAAAGCTTGGGGCCGGTTACTTGAGCTTTAACCCAAGAAAAGTTGGCTTTGGTCTCTGCTAGTTGGTGGTGGTACTTGAGCTTGGAAATTTCTAAGCATGATTATCTCTCATGTGAATGCCTGCCGCCATGGAAATCGTGCATGCCAAAATCTCTTATGCATGTAGTTTTATTAAGAGAGAAGTCAATGATGAGAATGGTATATAGATACTGACAAAGTAATAGTTCACATGTCAGATTCAGCTTTTTTTCTGAAACTTCGATGAGCAACCACATATTTTGGCACACTTTGAGCTCTTCACTCAGAAGACTATTCACATTTGGTAGGAGTGGAAGCGATTTGCGAGGGTAGGGAGAGGACACATGTGTTTATATTCAGATATCAGAAATCACAATGATGGTAATCATGGCACAATTAACAAAAGGGAACAAGATATCCAAACGAGGGCAGGGGCGTGGGGGAGGGACACCCAACACCCAAAAGACATTGCAGACAAGACAGCTATCAGAAACGAAACAAAATCATGAATCTTGAAAGTTAAATTAGCATAATCGTGCATCATTGAGCCAACTGCTACCTCCGATTGTAAATTCAAGCTGATTTAGACACTGATTTAGTCCAACGAAAAGCCGGGTTAATTGCTTATGTTCCAGTAGATAAGCTAGCAAAGCCACCTCTTCGTAACTCTGCACACGGCATCAATGCCCTTGTGGACCAGACCTCGTAGCACACCAGTGCTCATCTTTTGGAACATTTCCTCTGCATAATTCTAAGCAACTGTCGCCGGCAACCGGGCTTCTCTGACATGTATCGGTCGATAGGGGACTGTTTGTCAGTGACTGTCTGTAACGAAGCTCTGAACCGAATGGTTCGTGAGCTTAGCGTAGGATCTCCCAAATGGGAATTAGCTGTGGCATCTCAGGATTCCACCAGCTTGTCTTGCTTTACAGAGAGAGAGGGAGGGTTAGATACATGGCACATTGTCACGGAGGCCCCGAATCGGTTCGACAGTGACGCCTGACCTAACAACTAAATCCGTATTTAATCATTGCGATTTATAGACTATGTTTTCTTATAAGATGCAGCCGATAGTTTTTATCTGTATTTTAAGATAACAATAAATAACAAAGATATCGACACAGATGACACATATAATTTTAGAGTCACAAAGCTATTTAAAAAAAAATCCCATGAAAAAACCACCCCATTTATTAAGCCACACTAAAAGCTAACAAAACAGGCCATATCCACTGTGTGGGTCTCAATTTCCCATTTTCTTTTCGCTCCTCCTTTTGCGTGGGTCGACACGTCAAGTATAGTACGATGGGGATGGTGCCCCTAATGCATGCCGCCCTGATTACAGCGGGATCCAATTATCCGCTTCCTTTTTCCGCTAATTAAGGGTCTCTGTTTCAAAGAGTTTAAATTTTTAGCTTTGATTGAAATTACATGATAGCGATTGTTAATTTTTATGAATTATTTAGTTAAACAAATTTAAAAACAAAAAACGTTATATTGTCATAGACAATACAAAGAAACAAGGAGAAAAAAATTAAAAAACTGAAAAAGCTTAAAAACTAAAATTAAAAGCCAACGTGTTTTAAATAGTTTCTAGCTTAAATAAGCCAAAAGTAAAAAAAAAACCAAGATCTGAAACCATTTAAAATAGGGTATAAGCCTCGGGCCCAAATTTCTTTGTCCGCAGCGACTACCATATTTTTAGGTCCATCTGCAAAAGGATGAGCTCAATTTAGGTGTAATGTTTTCTACACCATATGCTCAGTAGTAAAAACTAAAAAAAAAGAAACGAAGGAAATGTAGTTACAATTGAACCGTGGTAACTAAATTGATTTTATCTTTTGTTTTGGATTTGATTCGGTCATGGAATGGATCAATCAATCATCCGCGGGTGTCATGATGAGGCAGTGGGTTCGATTCAATTGTTGATGGATTATCATTGTTATTATTATCTTCAGACTGAGAAACAAGGGCCATACCCTCAGATCTAGCTCGCGCCGAGCTTCAGTTCGCTACAGTGGCCTCCTGCGTGCATGGATCGATCGTTCTTATGCTGCTGGAGCATAATCGCCTGTCCGATCGCCGCAATCTTTTTCAGTCCAACCGATCGACAGCCGCGTCGAGGCATCCGAGATCGACACTGACACCGACGCGCCGGATCCCCTTTCTGTGAGACCCCGTGAGACCACTCTATATGTTATATGTTACGACGAGTAATTGATTTTTGGATTAGAGTATTTGTAAAGTTTGAGTTTGGCTTTTGAGGGTTTTGCAAGGATTGCATTTGAGCTGGATGTTTTCTGGAGGTGTCAGAAAAATCAGAAGTACCGTAGTTGTAAAGACGGTAGTTCTGCTCTGAGTTATGGTATATTTGTTCCAAAGAGGTCCAGTGTGGGTTTGCAAGGTACGGAAGTACCGTTTTGGAGAGCGGTAATACCGCAATGCAGTAGTGACAGCGTGTTAAGAGCGGTACTACCGATCTTCCCAGAAAAGCAGGGCTTTTGGGGGTTGATCATGATTTGACCTGGATATTGTTGCTTGTGTGTACATAGATTTATTATTTGGTCCTAAATTTAGGATCAGTATTTGGGTACATACATTTTGCATTAGGCATTGTTTGGATGAATTGCACAATTGATGACTTGTGTGTTGTACGGTGCTACATAACGGTTTACTTATTGTTGTTGATTGCAAGATTTTGAAGCTAGATCATGGTGAGGTCTAGGAGAACTGGGACTAGGCACAGGGTGCTGTTGATGTCCAAAACGGTTAGGGAGACGCTGAAAATGACTGGGCTTGCGAGGTGGTTGCAAGCCAAGGCGACGAGGCTGGGCTTTTAGTTCGTTTTCTGAACGAGCCGAGTTGCAGCTCTGAACAAGCTTAGCCGAGCCTGGCTCGAGTCGGCTCGGCTCGTTTTCACCCCTAGCCCTAGTGTAAATGCTCATGCAAATAAACTGAAAGCCGTTAAGCCACTTTTAAAAGGCTATCTCGATAAGGTGCTTCGAAATAGTCGGCTCAGCTCAGCTCAGCTCGTTTCCACCCCTAGCCCTAGTGTGAATGCTTATGCAAACGAACTAAAAGCCGTTAAACCATTTTTAAAAGACTATCTCGATAATGTGCTTCAAAATGATGATGAAAAAATTATCCAATTAATTTGTTCAAAAAAATTATAAAGCATACGCTGAAAAGGATAGTACAATACAAATTGGTGGGCCAAAAGAGTGTAGGCTGCAAGCTCTGCTCCAGCTCGACGAGATGTACCCTGTGCTTGACCGAACGAGGCATAGGAAAGAGCATGTGATGCTTGTGCTGATTCGCTTGGCGGTGCGTGCACCTGCTCGCCACTCGGCAGAACGGAATCAAGATCATGTTTCGTCGAGGGGGAGGTGGTGATCAAATTGAAATTGGATGGAGAATGAACTGGAGGAGCGCTAGTCTAGTCTCTGAACTGTCCTGACAGTAGCTACCGAGCAGTGTTACTGCTAGAGTAGTCAAGAGCGCTGCTATATGCACCAACATTATCCTACAAATTTTTTTTACAAACAATAAGAGGCAAGGATTTAAACAGATACTGACATAAACTTTTGCGGTACAGTTTGAAGCCACAGGCTACATAACATTCAGATGTGTTTTCAGATGGATCATGGACTGCGAATGAGTTGACGTGCATATGAAAAAGGAAACCGGTCATTTCAACATTTCCCCCTGAAGAACCTCTTGTTTACTGTCCACGTTTGGAACAGTAAATTTTCTGATTCCTATGGAAATTAAACTGTTTTCTATAACAAAACCTGCAAAAATTTTACGAAACTCCCTCGTTTTAAATGGAGCCTAAGTACTTCTTTTAGATTCAGAAAAAAGGTATCACTCTCACATTTTTTTTGTTAAGCGTGGGATGGTCACTCTGTTTGAAATGGGGTAAGCAAACAGCACGGAGCCCTTCACAACGTGCATAGAGGGCCACAGCTGAAGAACAGAACCCAACAGTCTGCATTGCTCGCCACACTAGGAGCATGCAATTTATTGTGATATGTAGCCTGCTGCATCTTAAGCAGACTAGCGGTACAATTACACAAGCTGGTGCTGGTATACACATCTCCATGCAGCAGCGCGAAAGAGAGGAGAAGAAATGCCCAGGCATGGCGTTTATCACGTCCTGTGTCCTGCTGCTAGTGCTTTCGCTGCATGATGAAGTTTGGCGCCTCACAGCGACATTTAACCTTCAGAATGTCGGGCGGGAAAACGACCATGGAGCCCCAAATTTCTCGGCATTTCCAGCCTCGGCTAAAACACAACAAATCTGAAGCGATTCCCGCTCGGTTGGGCTGAAAAACTGTGGCTTATAGCTGAAATTGCACTATAGCGATTGAAATTTCACTGTAACTGAAGGTGGCTTATTTGACGTAATTAAATTTAAAAAAAATTAAAAATAGAAAAAATATGCTAGCTCATCACGGATAATACAAACGAATACGGAAAAAACCGGCAAAAAAAGATCAAAAAAGCCAAAAGTTTAGAAAAAGACGAAATTTATGAATAATGAAAAATAAGTTAGAAGCCAGAAGCTGAAGCCAAAACGAGCGGGCCGCCAATTCGAGTATAGATACTTGTAGCTTTTCATGAAGCGTATGAATGAAGTGGCAGTAGTTGTAGTATTTAACTTGCAAGACTGGTAGTACTGGTACTACTGAATTGCTGTGAAGTGACATATCCTTTTGCTATGAGGCTAATGAACTACACCTTTCATTTATCAATTTTTAACAGCCTGTCCGGTGTCCATTCTCTTAGGACAAGACAAGATTAAGGCTCTGTTTGGAATGCGGGAATTGTTCCTGATTTCTGCGGGAATTAAACTGTTTCCTGTAAAATTCCTGCAAAATTCCTGTGAAATTCCTCTGTTCCAAACAGGCCCTAAGTGGTTGCATAATGCACAGTTAAATGGCCTTTTTCCCAAGAGTAAGAAACGGAGACGAGAGGGACGCGGTACCTAACCGCGGAATTAGCAGAGGGAAAATACGCTTGCTCTGAAGGTATCTGTAGAAACTGTGCACATGAGTCGGAGAAAGACAACAAAGACCTGACCTGATTCTGACACTGACCCTTTGGAGTTTGCCTCCATGCTTGCCCGCATAAGAAAACCGCACAGATCCTGAATAAGCTATCGTCGCTAACGGAACGGTTGCATATTTATCACTCGGTTTCTTCAGAACTAATTACGCGGTCTTGTTTTCTGGAGGATGGTCCTGCATTTTGCGGTGAGCCGCTTCTTAACATGAAGCACAATTGAGCACCTTGTTAAGAGGGGGAAAAATTGCGCAAAATGACTATAAAATCCACGAAAAAAATTGGGCAATTGGGATGGAACAATTGAAGGACAGGGGATGGGTGTATGATGGCAGCAAGAACGCAGAGTGCTGCAGCCAGCAGCACACGATGAGATCCAGCGAGGAGCTGAGGGAGGGATCGTAGAAAAGCGACGTGTAACCTACCAAACTTGGGGGGAGCGTGACGTGCGTTTGTTCTAACCGCCGATAGGAAGGCGACGGCGGAATACGTAGCAACAGGACACGGAACAGTTGAGGTAGAGAAAGCCATTCGCCTACGTAGACGAGCTCTGGTCGCCGGTGACTGAAAGGGAGATAAGTTATCTGCAGTGAAACTCGGGCGTTGCTGCCGATCCTGGGATAGTACGGCGAGCCCCTGATTTTCTGGCTAAGTTGAAGGGAAAATGACGGGGGCAGGAACATTTGTGATAAGGTGAGGATAGCTATCATAGACAAAATGCAGTAGTGCATGGTTCCATCCAGCTACATGGCCAGCTCATACATATTAGGAAGAGGTGCCTGTAATATCTGCACCATATCTTATACACAAACTGTTGATTGTTACGTTATATTTAATATAATCCCAGAAATTCTGAAAGAATCACATCGCCCTACAGGCAGAATTTGACAAACAAATTCGTCTCTTAGAGCCTAAAGACCGTTAGCTTCTGAGTTCAGAGCTTCACTTGCCACTGCCACTGATGCTGTACTTCGACCTCCCAATGTACAGATTATCAATCTTTTTCTTGATCAATGTTCTGTGCTGATTAGAACTCCATTTTCATGTGGCCGGCTTGCAACTGACCTGTGCCAATTACATAATTCACGCACGTTAGCGAAATGTCATACACAAGGTGCACAAGATTTTAGCAGACCATTGTAAAGTTTTACCAACCATGGAAGCTCTGTGCTGAAACACCATTCTCCTGGCTCTGTCCATTGTCAATACGGAAAACACTTTGGAGATCATCCTCCCAGAAGTTCCTTTGCTGAAAGACGCACACCGACCATATTAGGATAAGATTCCTAGCGATTCTTCATTATTAAGTTATGTGGGTAATAAATTCTTTTGGCAACAATCACCTGCAAGTTTGTGCTGGCTGTTCCATCCTGAAAAGCATACTGTGCATTTGTAGCCTGAGATAGAGCCAAATTTAATTGATTCAGGGTGCACTGGCTCTCCATGCTGTCCGGAACAAATGATTGGAAGACATCTCCTTGGTCGCTAAATGGGAAAACCGAATTGGAACTTTCAAGTGAGAAAACCGAACTCGAAGGGCCGCAAGCTTGGTACATCTGAATTGTATTAGGGAGAATGTAAGTAACAACTCATTCACTACATCACAAGACATGATAAACAGGAGACAATTCAAGCTCACATCTTTTTGTAGGTGTGTAGGCAGGTTACTGAAGTCAAGTGGATTCACAGTTGCCAGCTTCATAGACAGGAACTGAAGCCACAAAACAGCGAAATTGATCAGATTTTGAGTGCAAGCATCCCATGGCGATAAACAATTTCAGCAGGCATGCTCTTACCTCGATTTGACGTTGCAGCGACTGCACGTAGTTTATGATCTCATCAAGCATGAGTGCCTTGCCAATCACCTACAATTACAAACAACATTTGGCCCATCAAATTATTAACCTCGTGCATAAAGACTATCAACTGTTTGTTCTTTCCGATTTCTCGATCTGAATCACTAATCAGTACCTTGTTGCATCCTGGAACCAGGTCCTGGAGAAACTTCATCCTCTGGCTGATCCTCTCTCTTCTCACCTATCAATGTAAATCGCAATTCAATATACCGCCAATGAATTCGACAAACTGGAACAACCATAGAAGCATAATGAACAGAATTGTACCCTCTCTGCGAGGCTGTGGCTATCAGTTGCCTGCCCTCTCCTCGCCCGGACATGGACGTAGTCCTTGGGGGGCTCCACCGGCTTGGCATTCTTCCCCTTGCCCTGCTTCTGCCCGCCGTCCACAACGGAGCTGTCGCTCCCGGCCTGCTCCGGCTTTGGCTTCACGGGGCTCTCCTTCTTCTCGCCCTCCTCCGTCTTGCACCTCTTGGCATCCGATTCCTTCTGCTCCCCAACCTGAAACAGGAATTGACGCAAGCGACAGTGTCAGTGGCAGCAGCAAGAGCAAGCCGGCCCAATTAGCCAACAAAGCGATGCTCACCTGGCAAGAAGTGCTCAAGGAAGGCTCCTTGCCTTTGCCTTTGGCCGCCGGCGCCTTCCTCTTCTTGGCATTGGCGTCCTTCATGGCGGAGGCAGGGTCGGACACGGAGGACGCCTCCCGCGAGCAGCCGCCGCCGAACTCGCCATTGCTCGCGGCGGGCGCCGGAGGGGGCATCCCTAAGAGCCCGGCGGCCCCGGCGAAGCGCTGCCCGTTGAAGCTAGACAGCCGCGCCGCCCGCTCCGCGAACCCCGGGTCGCCGCAGAACTTCTCCAGGCAGTCCCCACCCGCGCCGGCCGCCGCCGTCGCCACGACGCTGTCCAGCACCGGCATGCTGCCCAGCACACCGAAGTTAAGCCTCGGCGACGAGTTGAGCAGGCTGGCAATGTAGTCACCCCCGCCGCCGCCACCGCCACCGCCGGCACCGGCCCTGCCCTCCATCGCGGCCGCAAGAAACCAACAACCGGGACACCGTCCAAGAACCGCCCTTTCTTGGCCGACTCAAGCAAAGGCGCCTCCTTTAGGTGGCGAATCGGGAGCAGAGGCGCAGGTTTTATAGCAGAGTGAGGCGGAGGAGGCTTGGGGAGCGGTGGATGCTTGAGGGATTGGGCTATGGGCTGGAGGTCAAACTGAAGTGGTGGTGGTGAACTGGGGATGCCCCGCAGCAGCTGGAAGGGGAGACTTCACTGGAATCCGTGTTCGTTCCAGCCTTTTCCGGTTTGGGATGGGAGGATGCTGCTTTTCCAGACTGCGCCGCTGCCCGGCCCCCTTTAAGCTCGTCGCACCGCCGGCTCGCTAAACTAACGGGCAGGCAGTAGCAAATCCATAGACCGGCGGTGGCCTCGGTGTTGGCTTGTGTGCATCCACCGATCCACGTACACTGATTTTTTTATAGTTTTTAAGATTCGTAGAGTTGCGATAAAAAGAGCCCTAGACAAATTTTAATATGATTAGTGTTTCTATTCATCCATCTATCTTATCTATCTATTATATTATTAAAACAAATATAAAAGTAGTCATCACGTTCATTCTAAAAGAGTAGAAATTCTTACATTAATAAAAGGAAAAAGAGAAAGATCTACAACACTGATCGTGTTAGGAACCAAATTATAACGATCTACATTAAAAGAAAAAGTTCGTAATAAGCACAATCTAAATAATAACTAAAATTCGGAATAAAAATAAAAATTAGCAATTTGATTTTCACATAAATTCCCAAGTAAAATCTGTAAATGGAATAATTCGGAATAAAAATTAAACAAAAATTAGCAATTAAATTTCTATATGAATTATAACAAAAAATAACTAAGAGTATTTTGCAAACGACGAGCATTTTGTTGCACGACTAATGATTTAATTTTGGTTGTTTAGTTTTTTGTTATTTTCAAGTATTACAAAACCTCCATCCAAATTAATTTGTTACAATGTTTCTTTTTTGTTGAAGTAGAGTCCTTTATTTGTTGCAACAATACTTCTCATTTGTTCCATTTTTTTTTGTTTGCGTTGGTTTTTCCTATCATTGTAACAAGATATTTTTATGTCAACGGTTACTTGTGTTTATTGCAACAACAATTCTAATTTGCTGCATGGTTTTTATCGTATGGTTATGTTGATTTGTTGGATAAGAGTTCTTAATTTGTTGTAGTAGTTATTGTTGATTGTTGTGTATGAGATCTTATATGTTGCATCATAAGATAGGCATTTGTTGCGGCTATGTTGCTTTTTTTTTTTGTTGCATCTAAATATTTTTGTTGTTGTAATGGATTGTCATTTTGTTACAATTTTTTTGTTTTACGACGAAGAGTATTTTGGTGCACGACTAATGATTCAATTTTGATCGTTTAGTTTTTTGTTACGTAGATCTAATGATCCAGAAATAGATTATTAAGTGAGATGGAGCGGTCAGGACAATGAAAAGTACAGGCGCTAGTCCTTCGTTTGTTTTTTTCCCATCAAACGTTTACTGTTTAGCACATTCTTTCATCAGGGTGGGACCCGCCTTTCCTAACTCACTGGCACATGAGACCATTAGTTTTTTATTTGGCTTGTAACTAGGACTACCTTGGCACAAGCCACAGCAACGTATGGCACCAGTATCAAGATGCACCGTGGCCTTGTTACTGGTACTAAGCAGCACTGTGGTTATGTTTTTACCGTGGCGTATGACTTTTAATTATAGTTAATAGTTTTTATCTATATTATTTTAAACAGCAGTAGACGATAAAGACATGGATACATATGCTTTTAGACTTAAGATGCCGTTTAAAAAGTCTGTTTCAAAAAATCTTTCTATTTATTTTGAATTTCAGATAAACCAAAAACCTAAAGAACAAGTCCTGTATACTGAGCCGTTTGCTTTGTGCTCATAGATTATCAAAATCAGTCAGTAATATATGTGCCAAAAAAACAGTCAAATATGTGCTAAATCAGTAATACAGGTGCCTAATTTTTTTGTGAAAAACATGGTGAGATCCACCTGTCATCCTCGTTATTCGCTCCTGTCTTTCCTCTTCTTTTACCAACTGCCAGTAGATATAAGAATATCTTCGGTCCAATGCACAGTGACTTCAAGTGGTAACTTCGGAGGAGAGTGTCACATTAGCTGAACTTGCCAACGAAAACTCGTATTCCAGTATGGGCTTGTTTGGATGGATTAGGACTAGTTGTTAGTTGATTAGTAATTAGTTGGCTAAAGATTAGCCCAGTCATGTTTGGATCCAAGGACTAATAAGTACTACTATCTCAGTACAAAGTCTGTTATACCCCTATGCATGGCGGTCTGGGAGGGTTGGCGTGGGTATCAGCGTCTTTTTTCCATCCTGCTGGTCCTTTAACCCTCATTAGCTGGATTTGGCCAACTAGTTGGCTAACAACTAGTTGAGACTTTGGCTAAACTTTAGCCCACTCATTAGCCCTCCTGTTTGGATCCACAAGGACTAAAAATTAGTAACTAGTTGTTAGCCTATGGGATCCAAACAGGCCCATAGTAGCTTCAAGGTGCACTCACAAGATATATTAACTTCTAAAAATTACTATTTTATAGTAAATAATTTTTCTATAGTATCTAGTTTTTAAATAAAATGTCTTTTCGAGACAAGTTTACTAGTCGATTGTAGTATATCCTGTAATGACTTTATTTATATTAGCCAAAATTACACGTGAATATCTCTCTATAAGTTTCTCTACAAACTGTTATTATTCATAAACAAAAAAATAAAAACCATTATGAATGGATCCTAATTGAAGCTATGATAAGCTGCCAACAAGTCATTAGAAGTTGTCATCCTTGTCATTAGAAATAGTAACAATCCTTGAAATCACATTGCCCATTCGCTGCTGTGTTGCTGGATTTTAGCGGATGGTCGAGATTAATTATTGACTGCTACCATGCTATTTGCATTCCTAATTTCCTATGTTCAAAATATAGCCTTCGTCCTGCTATCAGGAAATAGTACGAAGTAAAATGGAAATATACAAAAAAAAAAAGGTGTGAAACGTAAGTTGCCGTATGCATCATGCCGCACACACCGAATTTTTTGTATTTTAGCCTTTTTTTGAAAAATATTCACATTTAGACCCCTGGTAGTTTTAATTCCGTTTTTGGACCCAGAGCTCGGCGCCGTGGGTCACGGCGCCGAGGTAAGACGCCTCGGCGCCGTGGACCACGGCGCCGAGGTGCGAGCCCCGCGCCAGCGTAGCGGCCGTCGTGGCGCCGACGTGGCAGCCGACCTCGGCGCCGTGACTCGTGGCGCCGACCTCGGCGCCGTGACTCGTGGCGCCGAGCATGTGGCTTCTGAAACAGCATCGAGCACGCGGGCTTCGTTCATTCGCATCCTCCTCCCTCTGTCCCCGCCGCTGTTTAGGGTTTGCACCGATCAGCCTTTTTTTCGCAAAATGAATTATTAGTTGTATTTTTCATTTGGATTATTTAATGATAGTAATATTATGTAATATAGTTAGTTATTTATTTATAGAGAGCAAAAAATACGACGTATGTTTTGAAAATTCGTTATGTATTGCAGATGATACATGTAGGAAAATTCGTGTAGATTTTTTTTAAAATATTATGGTACGTTGGTAATGGTTTTTGAAAAATAAAATTATGCAGGCCGTGACGAACGAGTTTTGTGTGAAGTTCTGCGGGCCGTGAGATGCTGCGGGCAAGACAGAGGGGAGGCGACATGTGGCATACAAGCAACTCTCCTCTTCCTTTTGTTCAGTTGTTACTACACACTTGGGGAAATAATTACTGGGATGATTCTGGGTCAATCCCATCCCCTCTGTTTGTGGATTGATGAACGAGTTATGTGTGAAGTAACGATTAGTGTATTTGTGATTTTTGTACAATGCTGACCGTGAAAAATATGTTGAACTGGCAATAACATTTTTTGATCATGTTATGTTGTTGTATTGGAAGGATTTTTTTGAATTATTTTGTATGACAACTGTGATAGGAACAATTGGACGAAAGGAGGGGAAGTGATAATAAGACACGTGGGAATCATTGCATGCGAAAAGCCGAGATAATAAGCTTATGAAGTTGGGACGAACATGGCGCGTACAATTTTATTACATGCTAGCATGATATCCGACTAATCTACCCAACTGCTCGTACGACCTCTCGTGTGGACCGAGTCTATTACATCTTGTCTACTGGGTGTAGCGTGGTTGTTTCCCCTTTCTGTCGCGCCCTGAAGATGGCTCCGCTGCATCCTTCTTCCTGTCACTCTTGGTCTTAAGAGCCGCCTCACGAGCTTGAAGCTCTTCCTCCTGACGCTTGATGGCTGCTTCACGCAGACTTAACTTCTCCTTCCTCCTTTGCAACTCATCCTCCTTGCCCTGCAGACGGATTTGGTCCACCCTCACGCGGCGCTCTTGCTCAAGCCGCATCTGTCGTTCCACCTCGCGAGCCTGAGTCATCTTGCTACAGTATTGTCTTTTGTTTTCTACCTCCACTGCCCGGTTATCTGGCCATGCCGGCGACACCCGATCCACCCATTCGATGAACGTGCAAGCCTATGTGTGGCGTGGTAGATGTCATGGATCAAGTTGAAAAACGGTAACGAGAAACAAATGATTTAGTTGTGGTCGTTACCACGAAGTCGTCATCCAGGTCTGGACACTTGAAGAACCTACGGCCGTATTTGGCTCGTTGTAGTCGATCCGTCCATACTCCCAACATCGTCCTAAAGCCGCAATGGCACTTCGGGCGCTCATGCCACTCCGGCACTCCAAATGGGTCGGACTTCCAGGAAGACATTGTTGTGTGGTAGTATTGTGATGTCTTGAGGAGGAGATGTGGTATGGAAGACATATGAGGCCTTCATATAGGCAGGTTATCGGTGCAGTGGGCATAGTCCATGGAGAGGATCTTTTCGCTCTTCCTGGATTCAAGTGTAGCAATAAATGATCCTATGTAGGCTTTTCAGAGACTATAGTCTCGTAATAAATTCATAGTTCGTAGCCTTTTCAAAGACCTACACCCCTATATGTGTACAGGCCTACAGGCCTACTCCTGTAAAGGCTAAAGATCTGCGCCCCTATATGTGTACAGGCCTACAGGCCTACTCCTGTAAAGGCTAAAGACCTACGCCCCTATATGTGTACAGGCTAAAGGCCTATTCCGTCACTGCGCAAAGCTGACATATGCTGCCCCGTTTTGTCATGTCACTGAGCAAAATCTGAACTCTTTTGTCATGTCACTGAGCAAAACTGCCCTCTGTTGTCATCTCACTGAGCAAAAGCTGACCTCTTGTGTCATGTCCCTGAGCAAAGCTGGGGCGTGTTGTCATGTTCCTGAGCAAAAGCCTCTTTTTTTGGTGGTCACTGCATTAAACTGCCCCGTTTTGCTATAAGTAGCACGGTTGGGGTCCCATGACATTGTGAATCGAACAAAGTAGTACCCTCTCTTTCGTGGTGAAACATACCATGTCTGAAGCCGAGGGGCCAGTGGGATTTGGGTCACCGAAGGATGACATTCCCTTAGAAACGAGGGATATGTTCGGTCCGCAGTACCGATTGATACCAAGCCGGCGTGCTCAACCACCGTGGCCGAAATGCAGACACAATGAGTACGCGGTTGTCCAGATCTTGGATTCCCCGAACGATGGCGGGCGACGTTTCTTCCGATGCTCGCGCTCCGGGGTACAAATTAGTAATGTTTCATTTTTTATTGCTTATGGACCCTCGAAGTTTACCGTACTTTTTTGTGCAGATGGCCAAATGCGACTTCTCCCGCTGGATCGACCCTCCTCATGAACGGTATGTTGATCGTTATGTGGATACATTATGGGCTCGAATTTGGGACTTGGAGTACCGAATGGAGAATCTCACTGAGGAGAACAACGACCTCCGCGAACAGCTGCAACGCGAGAGGGGCAACGAGGAGGTCGTGAATATAGGAAGCTCTTATGATCCCACATGTTGCTGCGCGAACCCGAGCTGCATATGTGCATGCCACTACCACGACGGCCAGCCACGTCCGAGGCGGCCCCCTCAGCAATTCTCCATGTGGGTGCCACGAGGCTCGTTTGGCATTTAGGTAACGAGGGTTATGGCATTCGGCAATTCTCCATGTTGATGTGTTGATGATGTGGCAGTACGACTGTTGTGTTGAATTAAATTATTAGGTGTACTACTTGTGATTATTGTTATCCTCAAGTTGTAGTGCTGGAGGTTCTGCTCGTGTGTGTTGGTAATATTTTATGCTATCGTGTCGTCAAGCTATTTAGGTAATGTTTTATGCTATGTTGTCGTCAAGCTATTTTGGTAATGTTTTATGTACGGTTGTGTTTTATTTTAGTTGTTTTGTTCGTTGGTGTGTTGGTTGGTTGGGTATATGCCGTCGTAATAAAAAAAACTTAGAGCAACCCTTTTATACTGCAAACCATCTGTGAACATCAAACCATCAAGCACTTGAAAAACCTCTGTGGCTCTCCTCGTAGTACGGGTCTAGCAGGTGGAATTGCGCCATCCTAAAAAAATTGAATTTGTCAGTCCAACATACAAGTAAACAAAATATTGAACATGCATACAATATGGAAAGAATAAGAAATTAAACAAGAAACATAGCAAATTACATATGAAAAAACAACTACACGAACTATGAAACATAACGAATAACAAGCACTCGCACCTGACTAAGTGGCCAATGGCATGTGCGTGAATTGTGGCCAAGTCTACAGCGGCGGGGACAGAGGGAGGAGGATGCGAATGAACGAAGCCCGCGTGCTCGGTGCTGTTTCAGAAGCCACATGCTCGGCGCCACGAGTCACGGCGCCGAGCTGGCTGCCACGTCGGCGCCACGACGGCCGCTACGCTGGCGCGGGGCTCGCACCTTGGCGCCGTGGTCCACGGCGCCGAGACGTCTTACCTCGGCGCCGTGACCCACGGCGCCGAGCTCTGGGTCCAAAAACGGAATTAAAACTACCAGGGGTCTAAATGTGAATATTTTTCAAAAAAGGGCTAAAATACAAAAAATTCGGCCGCACACACTGGTTCGAAATACTCATGTATGAATTCAATGACAGACCAAACTTCTGTTTCTCCTCCTTTCTTTCTGATGGAGTATTGCACATTGCCAGTGAAATGAAGGGACTATTTAGACATGAGAAAAAATAGCTATTGTATGCAAAATTTGTACACGCATGCTAATAGGTACTTGGCAATAGGCATTTATACATGCATGCTATTAGGCACTACTAGCTGCTTAAATGTACTACTCCTGCTTCAACGAGAGAACAGATGTATTTTGGAGAACCTTCTGCCTAATTGTTTAGCCAAAAATAAAATTTGAGATAGGACCATCGTTTTTTTTGTAGAACTCGATGCCCTACACACTTTATGTGCAAGATTATCCTCGTGGATAATTCGATCTGCCTAACATTTCATCACCTTTTCAGATCCTTGTTTCCATTGAAGCGATCGACATTTTCGTGCATGCATAGTGTTGAGATTCAGAGAGCTGCAGAGATTACTTCTACAACGGGAACATGAGGCCCCATCCTTGCTTGATGCCACGGCTTCCATGAGCTCAGAAACTTGATGCATCGATGGAAGATTAGATCTCAAAAATTAATTGCAACAGTTATATATTGCTCATAGATAAAAAAAAGAAAGAAAGAACCTCCAAGTACCTGCACGGTTTCAATATTATTTGATGGAAATGCAGGTTCAAGGCTTTAATGAAAGCTAGGCAAGTTAACTAAACTGTATGAAAATTAGCCAAGTTGAAATAGTAAGGGATGACATATTACCATGACATAGTTCTCTTGGGGCGTATCATTTTACATCGGATATGTTCTTCTCCCTATCATTTCACACTTGCAACATAACTAAACTATATTCAAGTGGCTCTGAGCATCTCTTTTTCCACAATAAACATATCAGAACTGCGCGTTCAAACTAACTTTAGCTGTAATAGTTTCGTACGACGAAACCATGATGGATTTCTTGGCAAGAATTTGACAACTCACAAGTGGCGTTCATTTGAATATTTGTCCCTCAAGATATCATCTACACACCCTTTTGTCAACGGGACGCGAGGAAGAGAGAAATAAACAACTAAACCGACAATAGAATAATTTTGTTCTCAAACCAATCAGGCAATTTTCAATCAGGCCTCACATTATTCTAGTTAATCTCTGGCCGTATCTTTAGTTAATCCCTGCATCTTATTCTAATCGGCCTCGGGATCGCTGCGACAGTCACATGCATCACGACGTTTTACAGCTCGTCGACTGTAGTAGTACTCATTTGCAAATGCTATTTGCAATAACAAATCCAAATTCACAAGATATATATGACTGTCAAAAGCAATTGGTTAATGTCATTCTTGAGCGAGAATTTGGCGAATTTTCATGTGCTCTCAAGAACTAGTTGACCTAAATTATCGATTTGCAACAACTATGTGTGAGTTCTTTTTAGGCTGTGGTTTATGGTTTTTGAATTCTGCCTGTTCGTGAGAGAGGATGAAGAGAGAGACATCGTATACAATTTTGACCGGTATAACTAAAATCGGTACAATACCTACTACAATCGACTTGTAAACCTACCTTAAAAAGATGTACCGTTTGAAAGCTACTTACTATAGTAAAAACCAAAAACTATAAGCATAAAGCAAAAAAGAAAATGTTTACTATTTGGAACGTGTTTGTATATACTGGTGTCGAAAAACTCTACCATCTTAGCTTGCAGCCTCGCATTGCCAGCTACCACTTTGTTTGTGTTGCATGCGCTCCCCTTCCCGGCAACTACCGTCGAAAAACAGGACAAGTAGGTGAAGTGCATCGCACACGGTTCTTGATTATAAATTGCTCGAGGGACTCCCTCTTAATCATTCACCGGGGACATTACGAACCAAGTGTACGAATGAACAGATCTTCTAGGAATATATAGTAATAAATAGTAGATTAGGTGCATCTTATGGGTTATTCTAGTACAAGCCCTCTGAACTTGTTTAATCAAGAAACCATCGAAAAGGTTGGCCTCTAGTTAATTACACCCTCCTGCTCAATCATTTGGGCAGGAAATGGGAATCGATGGGCGTCCAAGAACTGCTAATTCTTGCAGGTCTTCCCATTTTTCCATGTCACCTTTGGTACGGCAACACAAGAATGGCGACACAAAGTTGCGCATCCCTGCCATGCCAAGTGATGCTTGCGTCTTGTCAGTTACCAGAGGAGTGCCACGCCATCTCCACGTCGGATAAGCTCAGATGGTTATCTCTAATTGGTGTGTGTAGTGTTTGTTTGTAGTTTCTGGATCTGAACTTACAGCGTAAAGTTTGGTGGATCTGAACATAGAATAGAAAGGGCTTGCTGCCTCATATATATTCCCTCTCTGAGGTCAATGATTGGTGCTATTTCTACCTATCTCAGCTCACATCCCAGTTTTCTTGTCGGCCTTCTCGACTAGAAACATCATGTTTTTTAACAGGAACACCGTACCTACACGATCAACCAATTCTCATTACGAACTCCGTAAAACCGTTAGCAAACGGTGCTTTCAAATCTGCCATATTGCTCGCAGTGCTTCCGTAATCAGTACTCTTCCGAGAACTAAATTGCACAGATCTTAAAACAGCACGAAATTAACTGTTCGCGACACTGTCCCGTAGGCCATAGTACACTGATCCAGAAGTCATCGGGGCCTCTGATCGGCAACAATTACAACTGCGCCGGCGCCAATGGCCGGACGAGCACCGTGCTGCGTTTCTAGGGCAATTGCGAGGAACATGGCAGTGGTACGTCGCCGGCAATAGGTCCAATTCCATGCTACTTTTGACTTTCACTGCACTGCACCGCGCTCATCGCCCTACGACGACTCGACTGCGGCAACGGCAAAGGCGATGAATTGCCGCGGCCTCACAGGTCAACTTGCTAGCCACTCTACCAAAGCTGAGAGGACGGTAGAAGAAAGTAAAGCTCGCCTACGTGCTAGAAATTTACTGCTAGAAATTGGAGTATGACCTTGCACTCGGGCAGTTACTACAGTGTGTCCACGTAGAGCACTGTTATTGGATTTTAAAAGCTGTTTTTCTATAGTAAATAATTTTTCTATAGTACTTAGTTTTTAAGCGAAGTGTTTTTTAAGTTAGAGTCTATTAGTCGATTGTAATACACACTGTAACGACTTCATCTATATCAGTCAAAATCGCACACGAGTATCTCACTCTTCACAAGCTTTTCTATAAACTATTACTATTTATAAGTTAAACCTAAAAAATCAGAGCCAAAAGGCTATATAAACGGACCCATAGTTTCAACTTTCGAACCAAATCTCTTAACTTTCTTGTGCGCGACTAACGAGGTGTCTCCTGTGCCGCTGTGCGAGTATACGTGACATGAGTTGGGGCATGCGTTGCTAACACATGTTTTCTACCATTCTAACTCAGACAACATCTTAAATAGTTTCTTTAAAGTGATTCCTTGAATTATCTCTGCTACTTGAGAAAAAATTAGTGCTGATACATTCTTTTCGCTCCCTCCCCCTCTCAGAAAATGATTCGTTTGTGGCCCATAGATTTCCTTCTTTGCATCTTGCCCATCCATGTCGGATCTCCAAAAGATACTTTCTTCCCATCCTATCCTTGCCCATCCTCTGCTCCCGGCCATCTCTCTCCATCCACTCGCCATCTCCAGAACGAGGTCGGCGCTTAGGCCTTAGATCCCCTCTTGCTGTCATCGGCATTCCACCGCATCCCATCCCAAACCTTCTATTAGCTCACCAATGGCACCGCCGATCACGCGTACCACCACCTCTCGCTTTAGGCAGCCAGCGGCGAGTAGCCCCTGGTGCCCCACTCCCTTACCCTACTCAATCTCTTCGTCGCCTCCGCCTCAGTGTCGGCGTACCGACGCCTCTCCCCGTCGCTCTAGCCCTTGGCCCGCCTGCAGGTGTGTCTCCCTTCACCCTATGCCCATATCCCCCCAGCGCCAGCGGCCACCACGCGTGCTCTATAGGCCACAAACGAATCATTTTTCTAGAGGGGCGGGGAGGGGAAAGAACATATCACCAGCAACTGCTCTTTTTAAGTAGTAGAAATTATAAAAAAAATATAAGCAAAGTGACAAATCAAACCTTCTTATTTGATTACGAACTAGATGACAGGGTCATATTAAAACATGTTTTCTGGACAAATAGTATCTGCAGAAATGATATGCATTGTTTGGTGATGTTGTTTCTTTTTATTCTACATATGGAACCAATCGGTATAAGCTTGATTGGGAACTTGTTTTGTTATTCATCTGAAATTTTGTTTAAGGAGCATTTCATTTATGTATAAACTTACTTAGTATTTAGGTCATCTAAAATCTTTTGAAGGAACGGTTCAATTTATTCTGGTTTGTAAAGGAAATTAGCAAAAGGTGATATACAACTACAAAGGAAATCAACATAAGGGAATGATTTAAAAGATCTTGTTTATGGAACATTGTCCCGCTAGAGAGAGTGCAAGGACACAATTTTTCATTAATAAGATCTGCTTATTAGGACTACTACAGCTTATTGTATGTTTTCAGCTGAGAGAAAAGTATACTAGCCTTCTTGAATGGCATAATGACGACACCTTCTTCTATTTATTTCACCATCATTACTATATTAACGTGCATTGCGGTAGCCCTAGATTTCTAGAATTGTTTTCTGAGGAAACAGAGCATTGCATTAAAGCTATATTTATATACCCACATGATGAATGCATGTAACATAGATATTAATAAATTGCAAAATTTGATTTTTTTCGTTGCAACGTATAGATACATAATTAGTTTTCTATTATATTTAGCAAAAATTTCTCCTCGCACTCTCTCATTATTTAATTTAGATTAAGTATCCAGGATATCTCTCATCTAAGAGAGAACGTGTTCTCTCTTCATCTCCACTCACTCTCTCCTCTAACTAGAATTTCGGATGAGACGGCATGTAAAGAGACGTCCGAGGTGACGACTGTCGGAGATGCCATAGCTACCTGTTTGTGACCGGTTGTCTCTAAAGGGGAGAAGAAATAAATGGTAAGCTGCTGCCACTAAAGTACGGAGAACTGCAATGTTAGGCACAACGCAGGCTTTGCACTTCTGTTTTTCCCAAGGAAGAACAGTCTGCTAGAAACCGTCTGCTTCATTGCTGTTTTGCATTTGCAGTAGTAGTAGTTGAAGTGCTCGGTCTGAACTTTGAAGTTTGGAACAAAAACAGTAATGGGGGCTTTGGGACTGAAAGGTTATCTGTTTGCTTGTGTAGCCAAGGAAGAGAAGGAAACTTTGGTGTGGAGCCGTGGGAGATCATCACTTTGTACGAGCGCTACTGTCGCCTCACAAGTGCACGCTGTAGCAGCCGTGGAAGGCTCATCATAATAAAGCTTCTATTCGCCCTAGGCCCTATTTATTTTGGTTTAAACTTTTGACTTCTAGTTTATTTTTTACTATTTCTAATTTTCGCCTTTTTTTGGCTTTTTAGTTTTTTGAGCTTTTTTACCGGTTCTTTTTTCCCGTATTCGTTTGCATTGTCCGTGATAGACTAACATGTTTTTATTTTTAATTTTTTTCAAATTTAGTTACGCCAATAAGCCACCATCAGCTACAGTGCAATTTCAGCCAGCTATAGTGTAATTTAAGCCATAAGCCAGCTTATTTCAACATAACCAAGCGGCACCCTAATATGCAATCGACCAGGATTTTTTTGTAACTAGCTAGATGTATGTACTTTGTTACAAATAAAAATATATATATATATATATATATATTATCTTAGTATATTGAGTTGATATTGTCAGAATCGGACTGTCTGGCTCACGCGCTCTACCGCGTCGTGCTTCTTTTTCTGATCATAGAGGAGTCGTATGAAGCTAAGGTTTCATGCACAGTTTTGCAATAGCGGTGGGAGCTGTGATGTTATTATCGACCATGATTATCTAACAGTTCAAGTATAGTTGCTTCACGCTCAAAAAGAAAGCAGCTACGTCTGAGCTAAACTTGGATATGAAAGTGCGTCATGCGCACTCAGTCGAGCTCTGTTGTTTTTTCTTGTTAGAGAATTTTTAGGGTGGTGAAATTTATATTTTTACTAAATTACTTTTTTCGTTTTTGTTAGAGTTTTTTAGAGATATGCAAGGGGGAGTTGAAATAGACAGATAAACTACTACCATCGACTATTTCTTTTAAGTACTACAGATAATACTTGCGAGAGAAAAGAAGCCCTTTCTTCGTTTTGCTAATTCTTAAAAAGTCGAAAGGGCAAATTCCGTTTGTTTCTACTTTTGCCTACTGAATTCTCTCACTAACGTGCTGGTGAGAGATCAAGCTCCATTTAAGTTGGTTTTGGTGTTAATGACAAATGCAATTATGACATTATGATATTAATGACATATACTTTATAATGTTTTGGTGAAAATGATAAATGAATTTATGAGACTAATATGTTTATTTGAGTTTATCTTTGGTTAGTCTCATTTGGATGAAAAGGTGAAATCAAAGAGGTATGCATTCGAAATCGCTTTCTCATATACAAATGCATTCCTTAGATCCAAAATATAGATTGAACTCCTCAAATAGTCTAAAATGAATATGTGCATATGTCCTTATTTATATACACTTGTATGCACACATTTAGGGGGAGCTCTCTATATTTTGGAGTTTCATAAGTATTGATCCATGCTTCTTTCAATATACATATTTAGGATCTTTACTTTGAAATACATTCTTGAGTATATATATAGCTTGTGTAGTTCATATATACTCATGTGCAATCGGGTTGTCATCTAACTTCTCCATTATGTATTAATGGTTGGATGACTAATGACAACCGGATAAGTAAGATTTGTTTAAAACTTATCTTAGAGTATACATTTGTTGTGTACATATTGTATACTCGCAAATCAATTTCATATCTCATCATTTGTTGAGATTGTCATGAATTACCAAAAATGGTGAAGTTTGGTAATCTATGACAATTGTTTTGTGGACTAACATTTTCCATGAGTTGGATGAATAGGTTAGGTTCCACAAATAAAGATGATTTGGGATGACTTCATGAGTTGAAGGTCATCAAGTCAAAGTTGATGAAGAAGAGGTAGCTTCATGCGTTGAAGGCTATCAAGACAAAGGCTTCATGTGTTGAAGGCCATCAAGAAGATGATTCATGTGTTGAAGCATGTCAAAGATTGATCATGTGTTGATCAAGTGAAGACCATCATGAGTTGATGGTGTTGATGAAAAGAAAGCATCATGAGTTGATGGCTATCAAGACGATGACCCAAGGCAAAGGTATGACTAGCTAGGGCTAAGGATGCGTTCCTAGTCTTTTACCGGTCTTGGTGTTTGGTTGGAAGACCGGATTGCTAGTGTAGGTTGCCGTACTATTAAGAGGGGTCATGTCTAGTAGTTTGAGTCTCATCATGTGTTGATAGCTCAAATCTCACTTGCTCTAGCTCATCTTGACATGAGGCTTGCATTTGCGAATGTGTTTTGCAAATTGTTGAAGCTCATGTGTTGATTTCTTGTAACATGGGACTATGCATTGCAAATGTGTTTTGCAAGTGCTCGAAGTCCATGTTTCCATTCCTTGTGTATGAGGCTTATATTTGCGAATGTGTTTTGCAAATAGTTGTAGCTCATATTTAATCTTTGCGTCATGATTTCAAAAGTGTGCAAATATGTTTTGCAACTTGTTGGAAATCATGTTGTGATCCTTGTGGTATGTGACTTAGGTTTGCGAATACGTTTTGCAAACAAGAGAAGTCCATGTATCAATTCCTTGTAGCATGATTTCAAAAGTGTGTGAATGTGTTTTGGAACTTGTTGGAAATCATGTTTGAGCCTTGTGTGCATGATATCGTAGTTTGCAAATGTGTTTTGCAAAATTTGTTGAGATATCTGCACTTCTCAGAAAAAGCGGAAGTACCGGCGTTCAATGAGCGGTACTACCGGCTGGAGCGGAAGTACCGGCCCTATGTGGGCGGTACTACCGGATGCCGGATGTTCCGGGCCTCGAGCGGAACGTTTTTTCCAGAGAGCGCCAGGACCCAGACTTAGCCTCTCCGAAAACGGTAGTACCGCGGATTGAACTGCGGAACTACCGCATAGGCGGAAGTTCCGGCATCTCGAGCGAAACGTTTTTTTCCAGAGAGCGCTCGGACCAAGAGTTAGTCTCTTGAAAATCGGAAGTACCGCACCGACTTTGCGGAACTACCGCAGGGAGCGGTAGTACCGGAGTTTGGCTGGCGGTAGTACCGCGTCGACGGTATAACGGCTAGTTCGGAGCATCTGACATAGCCGTTACTACGCGTCAGAACCGGAGCGGTACTACCGGCCTCTGGTCGGCGGTAGTACCGCCCGTCCTGATTTTTCAGGATTTTGGCTCCAACGGCTAGTTTTCTTGTGTGGGGTATAAATACCCCCTTGTGGCCGGTTGGAGATGTTGTTGCTTGATCCATTTCTGTTGTCTTGAGCTAGAGTGAGGCTCTCCACTCAATTGTGCATGTGTTGCACTTTGTGAGAGAGGAGAGGTGATCTAGAGTGCATGTGTTGCATCTAGAGGAGGACTTTGTGTCCCGATTGAGCTTGTGCATTCGTTGCACGTGGTGAGAGTCAAGAGAGAGGCTTGGCTTGTTACTCTTGGAGTTTGCCGACTCCTAGACGGCGTGGGAGGCGTCGTGCGCGGTGATCTTCTCAAGAAGGTTGTGAGAAGACCCGGCGAAGTTGTGAAGGTTGGAGCTCACCTACCCGGAGCGGGAAAGAGCTACCACTAGTGGATACGAGGTGTTTCGGCTTAATTCGTGGAGCCGGTCCGATTCGTTCGGGCTAACCTCAACGTGGACTAGGGGAAACCGGCAAGTTTCCGAACACCACGGTAAAACATCATTGTGTCAATTGTGGTTTGTTTTCTTGTGTTCTATTTATATTCAAGCAATTTACATTCATAGAATTAAATTGATTGCTTGTATATCTAGAATTGTAAACTTTGACATAGGTTAGAATTATTAGTGCACTTAGGCGTTCTTGCTTGACTTAGGCGCTATTTGAGCTAAACCAAATTGAATTTCGCTTCCGCATTATATACTTGGTTTAGGCAAATAGGAAAGCTCTTGAATTGATTAGTATTAATTTGTAGAGAATTTTTAAACCGCCTATTCACCCCCCCTCTAGTCGGCCTCCTCGATCTTACAGCTGGTCCAAACGCCACCTGTAAGTGAGAGGGCCAGTGGCAAAAGCAAAACGAGCGCATCGTTTAGTGCCAAAAAAATATATGATACTCTCCTTTCACCTATTTCTAAGGCGAGTATTCCATCCCTAGACGTGTGGACATTGGTAGAGATGTTGCTACAACTACGGCACTGATCGGGACGATCGCAAGGAGGAGATGATTGACCAGAGGATGATCGACTACATCCACTACATCGACATGCACTTCATTGAACCGGCCGCTTCAACTCTACTTCCGCTGCATTGCGCATCTAGTGGTAATGATCTATGATCTCTTACTCACATAGCTTTATGTTTTATGAGGTAGAAAATTTTAATATGTACTAGTGTATCCTATCGGTATCCCAACAATGGTATCATAGTCATCATGTGTAGTATTTGATCTATATTGGTTGCATATTGTTGATACATGGTGGTAGTAGATTAGATCTATTGCTGGTCTTATATAATAGTTTAGATCAGTTCATGTTGATGGATTGATTTAGGCTCTAGTAGGTAAGATCAATCAGTTTTAGTGGTAGTAGATGGGTTTGTAAAAGGTATGAATTGATGGCATCGAGTTCTGTTCTTTCTAGAAACCTCACATGCTGATCAATGTGATTGATCAATGAAAAATCGGACCAATCAGATTGGATCGTCGTGCTAGGTAATCGTACTGTGCATTGTAGGTGTTATGTATTCATACCGTGCGATAGAATTGGATATAACTTGTTTTTGTAGGGTTATGTAAATAGTATGTCCCATTGTGTATGTGATGCATTTATGAGTTTTTCAGGGCCTATGCATCATGTTGATTTATGGCCATGGCCTACATATTATTATATAACGGCCTACGTGTCAACTTGTGATGCTTGATATTTTTATATGTAATTCATTATTAGTTAAGTGTAATAGCTAAGTAGATGAATGTGGTGACCTCAAACATTGATGACTCAATGGACTGGAAGCGTGGTGATGGAGATTGTTGTTGGACTGGAATGTGGATCCCTCATCAACCTTTCCTACGGTGGGGTTTCTAAGGTCTTGGGATGGATCTCCAAAGATACCCTCACCATCGGAGGATTGTATCGTCTGCTCGTAGTCATAGCAGGCATCCATGTCGATATCTATGTAGTCGGCAAGGTCAAACCAGTTCTCCTCGTTCCATTCTCCTGCCATGAGGACAACAGAAAGAAGAGAATTTGTTGACGTGGAAATTATAGGAGTCTTGGAAGAACTATCCTGATAGACGTACCAACTGTAAATGTTTTAATATCGATCTTACATATGATTTCTTGAATTCGGAGAAAACTCTTAAGACTAAGGTATGATTATGCAGAAGGAAGATATGGGAATTTTTGTATAGGTTTAGGCCTTCTCCTAAGCGAATAACAACCCTACTTCCTATGTGGCTATTGCTCAAAGAATTGATTGTAATTGAGAGTAATACGAAACACCTTACACTTTGTCTTGCTTGAGTCTCAATTGGATTCCTCTCCGACATCAATCTTTATATAGTTGACGAAGCGGTGGCTGTTGTCCCGTGCCAAAAGACGCCTTAACACTTTGGGAGATAACCGTCCGACGGTAGCTATTATCAAAGAGATGTGGTGGCCTGTTCGTCGTGCGGCGGTTGTTGTCAGAGAGAAATTATGTGTGGTTATTAGGAATAAACGCACGTTCTAACCGCCTTGTCAGACAGACCCACAATGTAATAGGTCATCGTAGATAAACCAGTCAGAGATAGACTGGTCGTTAGAAGGTCCATGACCACAAGATGGTTGTAGGATGACTTACAACTATGCGGTGGTCGTAGACGAGTTTACGACTATGTGATGGTAAAAGAACTTACGACTACCCAGTGATATTTTCTTCCTTAGTAGATAGGGGGTATACTCAGAAATTATAATGATGTCATAATATGAGGATTATTATATCCTCATCACGGTATGATTTGGTGTAAATCGGTCCAAATTCAATTTTGGTTGTAATATTTGAGACCAATTTGTAAAACCGGGGTGCCGATACTGTTATCATAACCCGGTTGTGACGACAACCGAGACCAGCTGAATTTGCATCGTCGACTACTTGTGCGTTTTACTGGCCACAATTAAACTGTGTTTTAATTTTCTGGAGCGCCTGCACCTTCCACGAGCGGGCAGCAGTAGTAGTGGCGTACTGGCCGAGCTCCAACGAACGGCGTCTCGAGCTGCCAGCATGCGGTCACGCATATATGCGATGTACAGCGGATATCATACAAAAGGTGCCCTGTGAACTGTTCCAATATCTTATTTAGTGTTTACTTGCCGTGCCTAGGGGAATATTTCTTCAAGGCGTCGTAGAACCCTAGTGTTTTAATCGGCTGTTGTGGTTCAGACCTCCCACCACACCCTGTATCCTAACTCAAATCTCCCCATGCACGGTCCTTGTCGCCAACAGCCTACGCAGGGTTCAAATTAACATATTATTCGTAAAAAAAGTACATAAACACATTTACAAATCTAGTTATTTTTACACTAGAGAAATGATCTAAAAACTAGTAACCAATGGCTAGTCCAATCAATGTAGTTTAACCCTGCACCAATGAGTTTCTGTTTCTAACTTCTAACTTTTTAATTTTGTCTGTTTTTTTTCCACTTTTTGGGCTTTTTTATCTTTTCTTTTTTCTTATTCCTTCCTTTATATTGTCTGTGATGATATAACTTTTTTATTTTTATTTTCTAAATTTAGTGGCGCTAAAAAAGCTAACATCATCTACAGTGCATTTTCAACCTAATTAGTGATTTAATTAGCGCTAAGCGCATTTAAGTAGTTTCAATCCCAATTAATTAGTACTAATTACAATTAATTACTTCTAATTAAAGTACTAAATTAATTGTATTCTATTTAGTGTTGATCGTATTTAATTAATACTAATCATAATTAATTAGTGCTAATTAAGTGTGTACAGTATTTTCACAAGCACACGGTACAATGTCCATGCACAGCAACACAATATATTGTCCATGCATTGCCCTCACTTTTTCCACCGCTTGCCACTCCTTCTAAAAGCCACTAATTTTAGCTATTACTATTCATTTGGCTATAACTTATGCATTTTGGCTGAAAATAAATAATAATGACTAAAATTAGTGACTTTTAGAAGGAGGAGACAAGCAGTGAAAAAAGTAAGAGAAAGATGTGTACACGTAACGGAAGCGAGAGGAAAGGGGTGCGTGATGCATCTATGACCCCTGCCTTATCTCCATAGTGAGACTGTAGCAAGAGTAGTAAATCCTGAATTTTATCCTGTGAGAGACTTTTAATTTTATACGAATAAAATATCATTGCTCATATATACTTTCAAAACCACAATAGTAAATCACCAATATTATAAGTGAATTCTTAAAAGAAATATTAAAAGTATAAATATGAACTACAATTTTCTCAGAATAGTGCTCATTTGTTCAGTTACTTTAAAATACATTCAAACCTAATTAAAAAATCATTGTGCAAGCTACGATGTGAGAGGTACACAAGATTAGGGACCATCTTGCAAGTGCAATAAAATAATGCACACACTTGATTAGCAAAGACATAATTAGTGCTCATTAAGTATGATTAATACTAATTAAATACAATTAGCATTAACTAAAACACTAGATAAAATGTGATTAATTTGTTGCTTTAATTATCCCTAATTAAAGTACTAGTTAAATACGATTAGTACTGATTAATTGCGAATGCAATAGTACTGTGCAAGATAAACTAGCACTTACATGTTTAAAGTTAATTAATTATAATCAGTACTAATTAAATACGATTAGTAGTAAATAAAATACAATTATTTAGTACTTTAATTAGTACTAATTAATTATGGTTAATACTAATTAAATCACTAATAATACTAATTAAATCGCTAATTACGACTACACATTGCAAACGGCATGCAACCAAGAACGGAAGACAACATGTCCCGAGCTCGACAGGTCGTTCACCGTGCTACCTTAGCTCGACAGGTACACAAAGATTAGATTTACAAAAACAAGCGATTCACGGCCAAATTTCAAAAAAAAAATGGATACAGTGATGTTTCTGTGACTAGATCATATGGTGGTGATCATTTGGGCTTTTTTTGTGGCTTATGGCTGAAAATCACTGTAGTTGGCTGAAAAAACACTGTAACTGACAGTGACTTATTTAGCATAATTAGGCCTGGACGAAAAACTCGAAGCTCGTTAGCTCGCTCGGCTCGTGGCAGGTTCAGCTCGGCTCGGCTCGTTAGGATAACGAGCCGAGCCGAGCCAAGATTTTAGCTAGTTAGCTATAACGAGCCAGCTCGCGAGCCGCTCACGAGCCAAACGAGCCATGCTTCCAGGAATTTAGATATGCATATCCTGCTTCCATGGACCTAATTTGTACTCTATTGCATGTGTTAATGTGTAAATTTGTACTCTATTGTACCCAAACTGAGCCAAACGAGCTAAACGAGCCATGCTTCCATGGATGAATATATGATTGAGACATTTTTTGGCCCTGGCTCACGAGCCAAACGAGCTAGCTCGAGCTTGTCGTCGAGCCGAGCCGAGCTAGCTTTTTAGCTCGTTATCCTACCGAGCCAGATCGAGCCAAGCCAGCTCGATATCCAGGCCTAAGCATAATTAAATTTAAAAAAATAAAAAAAATATGTTAGCCCATTACGTAAAATACAAACAAATATAAGAAAAAAAAGAACCAGCAAAAAAACTCAACAAAAAGCCAAAAGTTCAGAAAAAGGCGAAATTTATGAATAGTGAAAAATAAGCCGGAAGCCAAAAGCTGAAGCCGAAACGTTCACACCACATTTTGCCACAGCGCAAAAATCATCAGAATTCTAAGCTACCGTCATACCCCACATTTTGCTTGGCATAGAGTTCAGAGCACCAAACAAACAAGCCCAACATCTGCCCATTTCTGAAGTCACTACAAGACAGACAATTGCAACAGCCATCCAACAATAGAATCGCGAATGAAAATGCCAATGCAATCAAAACGAACGAGGTAATAGTAGATTTTGCCACATCATAGTCGCTGCTGATAGCCCAAAAGTTGGCATAGCAGGTCCTTGACAGTAACACGACGAAGGAAAATGGAATACTTGGAGATGGGGCAGTTTCCTACAAACAGACGAGACCAAAACATCATACTGAAGAACACTCTACTCGTCCTCCTGGCTACGGAGCCTGGCAAGCTTGTTGGTGACCACGATGTCCAGCTGCGCAGCACGCTCGACGATCTCCTTGCGCTTCTTTGTGGAGACATTGTGGGCAATCTCAGCACAGTAGGTCCTGTTTGTGAGGCATCAAAATAGTGAATGCTTGCTATTGCAACTGATGCAGACAGTATATAAGAGCGACGTTGGATGACAAGAACATGTGGCGCAAGCAAGAATCAGCTTGGTGAATAGAGATACCTGTTGTGCATCATGAGCAACTCCAGCTCAGAGACATTGTGAACCACAAACTTCTTGAATTTGTTAGGAAGGTAGTGCCTGGTCTTCTTGTCAGAACCGTATCCAATGTTGGGCATCAAGGTGCATCCCTTGAACTTCCTCCTAACACGGGAGTCAATACCCTTTGGCCTGCGCCAGCTTGGCTGCACAAATAATCAAGACAAGGGGAAATTAGTCCTTGCAAACATACCAAATAGCATATTCCATGAGATAGAATACAAATGTATCAAGTAAAAAAGAACAACACACGCTCAGGAGATATCTATAAGTGACCTCAGATGTAGCAACATGCCATGCCAACACCCACACTGAATTCTTAAGCGAACTTAATGTCAACAATACAAAAAAATCCTTAGCAAAGCATGCAATACCAAATCCAATTCTTATTAGAGTTTGATTCAAGATGGTTTATTACAAGCTGAAACCTGTACCAGTTTCAACAGTCAAAATGGCTATAATTTGAGCAAGTTCAAACTCAATAATATTTGCACCCACAGTAAAAAAGGCATGTGTTATTAGTATTTCCAGGTTCCAACTGATCTTAAATACATAATAAGATGTGTGCTAAAATAGACAACAAATGGTTATCATGTAACAATCAAGTGAGTCCTCGTTATTAGAATACTACAAATTGCAATTTCTTACATGACAACAGTTCTCATTTGTTCAGTCAAAGAACTATTTGCTAAAGCCTAAAAGCAAGCACACTTAAAATCAAACACAAACTCTCGTATCATTCAGAAACTCTAATCCCAAGAAAGATTAGTAGAAGCACAAGATAATCAGGACAAGATCCGCTATGCGGCTATGCCTCATTGTACCGATAAACGACCAAAAAAGCACTAGTAGTAAGGCTCCAAAGTTAGCATTCTCGGTAGATACCCTAAGCCCTAAGGTAATAGTCCATTGTCTGTTGCAACCCCAAAATTCAAGAATGATAAAATCTATAATAGTCTAGAACATCATAAAATAGGGTAAAATCGATTTTTCATAAAAGCATAGATAAATGAAAGGAAACTACATTCAGCTATGGCAAAAAATGGCATCGATTTTGCTGTGCACAGTACCAAAAGCCAGTCATCACAGAGCCAAATGCTCCATGTATCACAAAAATCCATTGTCGCAAATCAAATATGACATCTTGCTAGATGAACAATCATGGGATGGGATGGGAGCCCGACTCACAACCTATCCGCACACAGTAAATCGACTACAACTGTACCACACATTTGTTGTAACCAAGAATCATCATGTTTCAGTAACTTACTCATGCTACTGAGTATACCAAAATCACCACGGCACAAAGGCACGACAAATCGGCACTCCATTTCATCAACAGAAACGCCTCCTCACGATGGGGAAGAAATCCAGCCGTCGTATACTAAACTAAAAGGCAAGACACTAACGATGCAACCGAAGAACGTCACTGAGCGAGGCGGCGTGACCCCCCAACTACACGTAGATTTGCCAGCCAAGAAGAACGCAGCAACGGGAGAGCGGCGAAAGATTCAATTCCAGAGGAGAAGGGGGTGTAAATTTGTCACCTTGAGGCACTTGTAGCGGTCGCTCTGGGGCCTCTTGAACTGCTTGACCCGCTTCTTCACGATCTTCCTCGTCAGCAGCGGCACCGCCATCCCTTCTGCTCTGATCTGCGGCCGGAAAACAGCAGCAAGACGCGGAGTCGAGACGGGATCCACGAGGTAACAAGCAAGAAAACCAGCCGGGAAAATCTTGGCACCTTGGGATCGGAGCACGCCGAGGGAGCGCCGGACCAGGCGAGGGGGAGAAGCGCGGGTCGGCGGCGGAGGCGGCGCTCGATGGACGGGGGAAGGGGTCTTATACGGCTAAAACCCTAGCGAGTGGGCGCTGATCAGATCGACGGCTAGGATCGAGGCTGTTGTGCCCGGACGGTGGGATCAATTTTATGGGCCAGTGCACGCATGGGCGGAGACGCGAGGGAGTGAAACTGACATGGACCTCTCGAAAAATGGGCCGGGCCTCCTTGAAAATTACGTAACTGCCATCTTTTAGACCTGGTTTGGATAGGCCCATGTCTAAACAAAATATCGGTCCATATACATATATGGGCCGCGATTTTAGCTCAAACAGTGGCCCATCCACGTGGAACCGGTCTATCCAGATAAGACCGTATTCGGCTGGATGCATGGCTTGCGTGTGCCGTGCCAATGCGGCCTGAAGCCACGTGCAGCCCAAAGAAAAACATCGTTTCTTCTGATGAACATGCGACGAAGCAACACATCATTACCGCAGCAGCTTGGAAGCTTTCTAACATCGGTGACATTTTGGGCTTGTTAATCCACGTGTAAAGGACATTTTGTTGTAAATAAGACGGTATAAGCATATATTTATTTAATTTCAACCAAATAAAACCTAAATTCAAAACATTTTCAATCAAACATAAATTACATATAAACATGTAAATTTATCATGCCATTCATACAAGTGCATATATCCAATGCATATAACCAAAATACTGCTGGAAAGAACATAGCATGCATTTTCATGAACATGGAAGCAATTAACTCTACTATAATGCACAATAATTGCTTAAAATTTGCTAATGTTGAAACTATTCACTAATGATCAAATAACTAGCGATCAAGATTTGATCCCTAAATTATGTTTCACAATCACAAACTTGCATATACAGTGGATAGCAATCTCTAACTTTCGGTATAAATGTTCACATGCAACGAATTATCAAGCAGTAATCTGACAATGTTCAGAAGATTAAATATGCAATCTCATAAAAATGAATAGTATAAACAAAAGGATCTTTTCTGAACCAAACTGGACATAGTATGACTACTGCATATAAAATAATCTCAATTCCCAGTCAACAAATCTGGTCAACCGAAATATATAGCTACGGTACAGACAGTAGAAACCAAATCTAATCTAGTTATCTAGACCAGTCTCAGTATTCAACAATTTCATCACATAGCACAAGTTTTGAGCCCACAAGCAAACATAGCATCTCCCAGTACTTAAACTTAAATCAGAAATTAAAGAACAAGCACATCCGCCAATATTTGTAAAAGCATCGAAATACTCATGGGCAGACGACACTCGAAGTCGTCTAGAAGTAAACTGAAATGGCAGAAAGGGATCAGCCGACAAGAACCAGGCAAGGCATACCGGAAGATGTTGTCCTAGAAAACCTAGCGCTCCTATGTGCTGTCGCAAGAGAGAAGCGAGGTAGACGGGGATACAATGCCACATTCCAACCTTGGGTAGCCGAACAGGAGTCGAAGGTCAGGGTAGATGCCGCACAAGACCACCAAAATGCACCGGCCGAATGCTCTCAAATGTAACAAAGGATCGTCATGGCCTTCTTCCTACCTGTCAGACCCCAGATTTCACAATCTGGAATCTTCTGTGATTCCACCGCACTATTCCCTGGAACAGTAGATAGTGCTCACAGTTACAGAAATGAATATCAAAGTACATATCATGCGGAAGCGTAAATATAATAGTAAACTTACACATGGGCCGATTAGGCCGAAATCGATAAATGGCAGCAGAGGAAGAACGAAGCACACAGGTGGGACCTTCAGGACATGCCACAGGCAGCCAACTGGAGGTTCGCGACCTAGCCCTTGACATCGTCATCTTCTCGGCCAGCTTGTCCAATCTTGTTGCTGAGGTGAGGTAATTTGATTCCTGATTCTGAATTTTGTCGCAAAAGCGAGCATGAGCACTCCGACCCCGTGCTCCGCGAGCCAATACACAGAATGCAATTAAATAGTATGCATGACTTATCAAAGGAAGGCTTGGGTTATTTTATTTTTGCGTAGAGTGCTTTTGAATACAATTACTTAAAAATCCCTAAGACCTAGCAATTGAACCAAATCATAATGTACAAGGAAATGCATTATTAATATTGATTCAGATTCCATCCACCGTTACATGGCATCTGCACCATATAGCAATTTCTTCAGCGTTATAGCCGCTTAACTTACCACTGGGACGACACCCAGGACAATTCCAAACCAGGGCAGCCCTTCGCCCTTCAAGTTTCTATTCCCAGTTTCCAATGTTTTTAAAACAGAACTATATCCAGTTAAGTTCCCATGTCCGCCCTTGACCGTGGGCACGGCTATTCGAATAGTTTTAGACTCTGCAGAGTTTGTACACTTTCACCACAAGAGACAATCAACTCGTTGCCCCACATGATTCCTTAGTCATGTGGTTGAGCAGACCATCACAGTAACTTTTCAAAGTACCTCGCCACTTCCATCATTTCACCCTATGGGTCGCTCCCACTTGCGGTGGGTCCCATACGTTGTGCGGGATGTTCTCCTTCTGAACGTCTAGCAGCTGGCTCCCCACCCCTCCTAGCCCGCCACAGCAGAACTTCACCTTCCACGGGTGTCCCATTCAAGCCGTCACACAGACTGCCACTTGCACTATCCCACACCTCCTCCTGGAAAGATGACTTTCAGGATCCGGTAAATCTACTAAGCCAAGTTGTATTTTACAGACTTGTGGTTGTACTGTTTTACACGGGTTGACATGACAAGATTCAGTCCTTAGTGGTATCTGGGCGGTTCTACCACAAACCACACTCTCGTGCACCACTGCACCATACCCCCGAACCATCCGCCCAGATATTTAAGCATGTTGGGGTTTTTGGAAACATAAAATAATCATATCCAACATTTATCAGTCATTACCACCATGACTGCCCAACCAATTTTTCTCAGGATTAAAAGTGATGCTTGGGCGCTCTCGCGCCCATGAGTATCTAAACAATACTACGCATGGCATATAATTACGAACTTATTTTTGAAAAGTTACTATTATAATTTGTGCTAGGGCGACAATGTTCACATGTTCAAATATTTCAAAGGAGGGGTAATATTAGCCAAGTACACAATGGGATATAACTAGAATCTTAAATTAACATGTATTTGCATATAACATAACAGCATGCAATTTGATAATTTAAACAAAAGTAATTTGCAGAAAACGTAGGTTCAACATGATCAAAGTATTGACTCGCCGCGGTTTACCGCGGTCTTGAGCTCACACGAAGTTGTCTCATACGATGATTTTTAATTCCTGGTCTTCATCAATCTCGATCTCGCTTGATCCATAGAATCTTCCGGACTCCAATTTCTAATTACGTGCTAAGCAACTGAATTCAAATAAAGGCAATTAACTCAAAAGATGCAAATAAATCCGAATAAACTCAATTTAGTTTTATTATGAGTTAATGAGTGTTTTGGTGAGGCATGGCCGGTGGTAGAATATGATGACTCGACCTTTTATTAACAGTTTCTTTCATTATTTTTATATTTATCAAGGAAGTTCCATGAGTCAAGATCGACCTATGAATTAATGTATAAGTTTAGCTGGGTATTACTTTGTCGAGCGCTAATATTCAGGGCATATGCTATATAGAAGTGATATACAATTTTTAGCTTACCGAATTAATATTAGAATCTGGGTTGACGGCATTTGATGGTGCGTCATTTTACGTTCATTTAGTTATTACTAGGCATAACTTATTTTGAATTAGGATCCATTTGTATGGGTCTTAACTTGCTATTCCTTGCTCAACATTTTATGTATCCTTAGTTATTATTCCATGCACTTTAATTCTATAAACAAATCCATTTATGTGAAGTCTAGCTTGTCGTATTATATCATAAGGTTTAACTAAATCAACTGCTAGGATTTATTTATCAATAGTATGCTAATGTTGCCTTTAATTAAAATTTAGGTCTAAAGGAAACACTAACGGCTGGTGAATTATATATATATACGATTTATTTAATTATTCACCATGAAATCTTCAATTCATATGTTAATACTTATTGCAAAAGTTTAGGTGTCTTGTATTAAACCATTCCCTAATTATTTTGAGTCAACCCCACATGCTAGTATTGCTTGTGAATGGTTGGTCAGGCTTGAGGTCGTGATTATGATTATCGTACATAGACCCTTTCTTACAAGCAGCTAGTCCGAATTTGGTCTTTAAACATTTTTGGGCGTTCGCAACTCAGGTTCTAAAGGTATAATTAATATTGCATCCTGTTTCATGTGTTAGGCCCTGTTTGGAACAGAGGAATTTCACAGGAATTTTGCAGGAATTTTGTAGGAAACAGTTCAATTCCCGCAGGAATCGGGAAAAATTCCCGCATTCCAAACAGGGCCTTACTAAATTATTTTCTATTAGCCACTTGTCTATTTACATTTAACTCTATACTCGGATGCATATTTAAATTTCATTTGTGCTTACCTCCATTATCTTTGGCTGTCCTAAATTATTCCCTTAACGTAACTTGAATAGATTTTTGCTTAGAGTCCTTATTTGGACATTAAGCAAACCACCTTTTATTGATGTCTTTAGGCCTCAAATATGAAACTCTAACTATCTAGGATCAATGTCTACTACCTCTAATTCATAAAAGATGATCTTCCACATATTCGATTGCTAGCATCAGTACCTAGTGAATCCATGTTGATTTTCTTATTATTTGAAAATAGATCATGCATTCTTTTGTGTTAGTCTTACATGAGGATTTACATGCTATTTTGTTGCTCTTTACTATTATGAAATTTATTACAGATAAGTTTTTTGATTGCAAGCCCTTGTTATAATCTTGCAACTACTTCATCATTTTCATCATATTTTATTATCTTGCCCAATTGAGAATATTTTCAGATAAAAGTTTTTCAAGATTTAGAAGAAGGAGAGGATGCCATGCTTCACATGAGCTAGGCCATTTTCTTCTTGGGCCCACTAGTCATACCAGAGAGGGGGAGACAAAGGAAAGCGCTGCCTTCGGCTGGGAGCCAGAACAGAGCAGAGGCGACAGAGGAGGGAAACAGGGGAGATGCTCGGCCTGGGGGAAGGGGGTGGTGGCGCCGGCGAAGGGCGGCCGGGGAGGCTCCGGCGACCAGTGAAATGGAAAGCGCAGGTGACGATGAAGTTCTCGGTGGCAGGGCTTCGGCCGGGGTGGCGCCAAGGCAGGCGGGGCGGCGGTGCTAGGCGGCCGACGATGGGGAGGAGATGGGGCGCCGGCGACCGGGAAGGAGAGAGGAGGGGATAGCACACGCACGAGCGGGATAGAGGCGGAGGAAGGCTTACCGTGCGACCCTTGGAGTCGGGGAGGTGCCGGAGAGGGCCGGCGGTGATGGCCATGGGCGGCGCGAGGAGGCCGCCGTGGAGGGGTTACTCCGGCGAGGGAGGGCGGCGGCCGACCGTCGGGGAAGCTTCAAGGCATCGAGGCGCCTCTCTCATAACAAGGAATTGGCGAGAGATCGCTTGAGGACGAGTCGGCGGTGATTAGGGCGGCGGCGGTCGGAGATTGGGGAGAAGGGCCTGCGGCGAGCTCCGGTGGGAACTCTTTTAATTAAGCTGAAGGGGAGGCGGGCGGGGAGTAGGGGCATGTCGGGGAGCGGTAGGATTGGCCGGGCGTTGCCGAAGGGCCGGAGTGGTGAGGCGGCGGTGGCCGGTGCGGGCACGGCAAGGGGAGGAGGAAGGGAAGGGCTGCGGCGCAAGAGGGAGGTCGGCTTCTTATAGCGACGGGGAGGCCACGGAAACGGTGGGCGGCGCGGGGGAAACCGTGGGCAACGGCAGTGCATGGATGCCGCGTGGAGGAAGGAAGCTGATCGCAGCAGAGGGTGACGCGGGCGGCGCTGCTGAGGGCAGAGGAGGGCAGCGAGAGAGAGAGCGGCGAAGAGACAACTCGGGAGCAGGGAAGAGAAAAAGAAGAAAAGGGGGAGAGAGAAAAGGCTGGGCCCACATGGAAGTGATAGGGATTGGTAAAAAGATAAAATGATTAAGCTTGGATTTGAGATTTCTAATTTAAATTTTTGCTTCCTATTTATGATCACTGATTTTTGAATGACATTTAGAATTTAAGCTTTTAAATTTTCAACTATTAACTGAGAGTTTCTATTATTATTATTATTATTATTTTGCCGGTTCACTTAATTTTGCATATATATGTATATCCTATATTGCTAAACTTTTCCTTGCACAATTTGTATATATACATATATGTTTGTATATGCGTTTGTATTTTATTCCTTCACTGTTATTGTCATTATTTTCAGAATGAGATTTTATATTTTTAACTCAGATTTCTCTCTTCTTATACTGGATCATCTTTTCAGATTCGTATTTACAAATTTAGTTTTCTATCATTTAAATATGTTTGCTTCTTCTTGATCCTTTTAACTTTTGGAACCTTCACCAAATTTCTCAGAAAAACATCATAAACTCCAAATTCAATTAAAACATATCGCAAAATAATTGAAAAGCTTCACATTTTCAAAATTTAAATTTTCAGGATGTTACACTACCTCAAGTCAATCTTTCACCTTTAGATTTCCCCTCACACCCTACCAAACGATAGGGTTCACACGGGAATCTGAAGGCAAAAGCTCCAATCGAAGATGGCGCAGAAGTACCAACACTCCTCAAAACCCGAAGACCAAAGAGAAAGAAAACCAAAGAGGAGCCGATCAAGATCGGAAGAGATGCACCCACGGAGGAAGAAATGGTGGCTTTAAATAGAGGAGGTAGGGGGGCTGCAGTGTGGTGACGCGAGCGGCCGGCTTCGAGGAGCCCGGTCCAGCTCACGCCGCTGCCTCTTCAGTCCGCGGAAGCGCCAGTCCGAGCGGAGTGCACACTCCCCCCTATCTCTTCGCTCGACCCACTGATAGATGGGCCTCACCTCTTCTTTTAATTTTTTTTCTCAATTGGAAAATTACCGAAAGGCCCTCGCAAAAACCAACACATTTAACCGCAGGATCTAGGACACTTAGGAAGCTGACAATCCTAGCATTGTATGGTCCAAGCCAAAAGCGATGCCTTTTGTTCGTACCGATCAGATGGCTCATGCAACCGGTCTGCATTATCCCATTCTTGTAGTTCTTCCCACTTATGCTGGGATCGGTCCTGTGTCATCATCAGGCCTCCCTTTTCGGACAGTGAAAGTTTGTCCCACGCAAAAGCTTCTCCGGCTAGCAAGGCCGAACGAGGTTCGTGCAAGGCTGGCGCGCAGGATATGTTCAGACTCACGGACGACGACGACGACAACGACGGCACCGACACACGCAGCGGCCACCGACCGGCTAACACAGAGATACATGTGCATGTGCTTGGACTTGTGCGTCAGTGCATGCATGCAGCCATGTACATAGAGCGCATGCAGGGAGATGGTGTTTGGTTGCCTGCATGGAGGAGAGAGCATGCACGAGTGGATGCAAAAAATCAACTGGAGTCAGGCTGAAGAGAAACGTGGCTGAGGAGCTTCCCTCCTCAGCCTGGCCACGCTCATGCAGCTGCATGAGCACATGCAGACAACCAAACAGCCCCATACAGACGCGGCATGGTGAGGACCATCTGGGCGGGCGTTCGCGCGCGAGACATTTCCCCGGCCGGCGCATTCGACAGCCATGTGCCAGGTATGAGAGGTCGCCGCAAGCAAGGGGCGCACTTAATTTGTTACTTTGCGCCCGTGATCAGGCACGGCTGGGCCCAATAGAAATCACCTCACCAACTGCCGGGCCCGCTGGCTTCAGTGAGCTAGCTAGGGAAGTGCTTTAAGGTAGCCTCCGAAGGGTTTATAGGCCTAGTTTTCTAGCTTTGTTTTGTTTTTGTAGCGGTTAAAAATATATCGTAAATTTTATTAATTTTTCTATATAATTAAATTTAAAAAATAAAAATTACATCATCATGAATAATATAAAGAAATAAAGGGAATACTAAAAAAGATAAAATGCCAAAAAAAAACGAAATTAAGAAGTCTCGCCATTTAGAGCGAGACCGGAGAGATGGTAGCGGAGGCACGGGCTGGCCTTGTTCTTTGAGGTTGTAGCTGAAGATTTTTAGCTACGATTGATATTTTTGACTGTATTTTTTGAGATAATGTTGGACGACATATACGGATTTTTTTTAGACTGTCCATTAGTTGTTTTCCTTTCCATGATCTTTTAGAGTGAACGGTGATGAACCGGCCGGCCGGTCCTCCATTGATACGACCTCGATTCACAAGCTAATCGAGCGAGACACGGCAGACGGCGTCGCCATACCAGACGTGCAGGCTAATCAACCAACCACTCCCATTGCCATCTACACAGTAATCATGGGAGTACACGCTGGTAAAGGGCATCGCCAGCTTTACGGCACAACACGGACAGAGAGAAGTGATCCGACGATCCACCACCGCATGCATGCAAAACCGGTGGTTGTGGTACGACGAGCGACGACGCGTACGGCGGCTCGCGTCGTTCCATTGCCCTACCTACCGCTGTACCGCGTACAAGAATCGCGTACGGCATTAGGTGTCGACAGTACACCTCGACGGGACGATATTATACTGTCTCTAGCTTTTGGGTGTCCATAACAACTGCATGATAAATATCTCTTTGAGCCATCCGAGCTCCGACAACTCACATTTAAATATATAATCATTACTGTCTTCTGCCTCAAAAAGATAAATGAGTCTTTGAGGTGATATCTTATCATCACTGTGTTTGTAGGGCTCTCGCTACACACTTCCCATAGATTAAAAACCTTAATCAATCAAACTAGCATCAGTAACACAAGGCTCTGTCCCTTAGGGATAATATTGCCTCTCTGATGACGAAAATAATACTGATTCCTCAGTACCCGGACCATACATAATTAAACCAGATCAGACAACTGCAAGTGCAAAACACACCTGTGCTACCCCAGAGATCCAAAAATAAGCCCATGCATCTGATCAAATCAATGACATGTCGACTAATTAATCACTGTACTACAATACCTAAAACAAGAGCTCAGCTCAACACATACACCAACCAATTTTTTATTTCAAAATGGAAAAAGGAAAAGAAAAAGGAAATAAACAAGAATGGCACAATATTATTCAAGAAATTAATGCTTCCTCATGCCGATGCCCAACACCACCTTCACTAATCATAGCAGCTATCATACCATCGCCAAGAAACCCACCAATGCCAGCGCAATGAGTGCCGGCGCCGACACGCCGGCCGTGGCCGCCGCCGAGGGGGACTTCCCGCTGGACGGCGCTAGGGGCGACGCCGCGCCGCTGTCGCTGCTGCCCGCGCTGGACGGGCCACCGGCGTCAGGCGCGGGCGCAGGCGACGGGGAGCTCGCGGCAGTAGCCCGGCCTGCGAGGACGAGCTTGGCCTTGGCGGCGAGGTTGTCCGCTCCGAAGGCGTGCTTGTCGGGGGCACCGCCGGTGACCGAGGACCCGACCTGCCACACCTGGTTCACCGCCTTCATCCCCTTGTGCAGCTGCAGCTTTCCGTACAGCCGGATCTTGCCCCCGCTCTCGTCGGCGGCGAGGTCGGTGGCCGGGAACGCGATGGGCGTCGAGGCCCCGCCGAGTGGCACGTAGCCGGTGATGTTGTACGTCTTGACGGCGGGCGCGGAGGAGGAGCCCTTGAGCGCCACGAGCGCCTGCGCGCCGGCCATGCCCTCGCCGGTGGGGTTGAGGGCCCACGCCACCCACCCCCCGGGCCCGGCCGGCGCGGCCACGAAAGCCAGCGACAGCGAGGATTTGGACTCGTCGTAGGTCCAGTGCAGCGCGGCGCCGAGCTTCGGGAGGTCCTGGCACGTCGCGTACGTCCTCCCCGCCGGGAACTTCTCGCCCGCACAGGCACCGGCCGCCGCCGCCCCCCGCATGGCCGCCGGGGAGGCCAGGAGGAGCAGGAGCAGCGCGATCTGGTGCGGCATTGTGGAGGCCGCGTGGATTTGGAGCTCACTTGTGCAGGGTTTGGTTTTGTGTTCTTGGGAGCGTGAGGAGGGTGAGGTTTTATAAGGAGTGGGAGTGGTGCTATGTGTAATTTTAAATATTTTCGGGGGGTGGGTTTGTGTTTATACTATTTTTTTTCATTGGTAAGCCAGGATTTGATTAGGGGGTAAGGCCAGTCTCAGTGTAGGTTTCATGTCCCAGTTTCCAACACACCCATATTTTGGAAACAGTGCAGAAGAGTTTCATCCCCATGAAACTCTCTCTACTCCCATGAAACTTTTATCATCTCTCTCTTCATCAATACAGTGTCGTGTCAGCGTATTTAATGCCCATGAAACTCCATAAAACCCCCACTGAGACTGGCCTAATGACGCTGAAAATGCATGAGACATGAGACTTGTCTCCCGTTGTAAAGCGGGAGAAAGGTTTTGGGAAGGACATCACACAAGAGCGATTGCATTCCTTGAACAGATGAAGGTGTACAAGAGGTTACATGGTAAGTTACAACAAACTTAGAATGTCCAACTAATTGGCAAATGCTAGGGATAGAGACCTGATCACATGCCAACCAAGGGTTGATCCAGTAAAAGCCCAATGGGGTAAGCCCTGTTTAAATTTTAATTCATATATATATATATATATATATATATATATATATATATATATATATATATATATATATATATATATATATATATATATATATCCCTAGATTTTAAGTCAATTTCTAGACAGAGCAAGGACGAATCTAACATATAGGGACTGGGCCCAAGTGACCCCAATGCCATCTATGCAAACCCATGAGAACCAATTACCTCTTTTCCTGGATCTGCCCTGAGACAGAGCTAGGTACAACTCCTCTAACTCAAAATTTCTCAAAGCACAAAATGTTGAAGGCTTTATGTATTAATCAAGGGTCACTACCTAGATCTTTGGGAGCTGACCAAATTTTTTAAGAAATCACACAAGCTCAAAGAGCAGAGGAGTCCATTGCAAATCTGCAATGCATGTGGAAGTTTTTTTTTTTTCTCTCCAGCAATGCATCTCGAAGTAGACGCGTGCTCCCAACGGCGGTGTAAGAAGAATGGCCTAATTTGTTCGACAGAGAAAGCTGTGGATCAGAATTCAGAAGTGAGAACACTGACAAGTCCTTGAAGCCTCCACTGATCTGTACCTTTCTGTTCTGTCCTTAGAGGAGACCGTAGAACAGATCACTCCTCTTTGTGAGGGTGTCAGACGGGTGCTTGCATTGTTGACCTCATGCATGCATGTTCCTATGATCGCGTCCACAAGACGGGCTATTGTACTAAAAGAAGCTACCATTGTTGACTGAAGCTTGGTCCTGTAGATATCACTTGTTCTAGGTGCACAGGAATCCATGCATGTTCAGCACTGTGCATACTAGAGTTAACACAGTTGGACTTTGAAGGTTGACCCGTGATTTACGATGATGACGAACGGAGTGACAGTTAGATGACGCAGCACATTCTAGGATCCATACATGCAATGCTAGATTCTTATGGTGTAGATCTAGTACCTAACTCTAACCGTATAAGCCGTAATCATATACTAACAAGTAACAGAATGAAGTAACGTGTAACGTGGAGCATGGATTGATTGGAACAGAGAAAAACAGATGGGAGCAAACGAGCGGTCCATTATTCATGTTATGAACGGATACCATATGTTACGAAATCAACAAAACAAAACACATAACCAATGAAGAACAACTAAGAATATGAGACCGAGATTTAATGTGAAAAACTATGGATACACAGTTGGTGAAATCACTATATAAAGAGAAGTTACAAGAATGCTCTTGGCATATATGTGATTCTACACCTCTACTATGTAGCTTACAAAGGATATAAATAACATTGTGAATAAGAGTCCCAGACGAGAAAAGGAACGGAGTCATATTCTGCGAAGAAACAAAGATATATCGAAAACTATAATAGTAATGTTCTCAAAGACAGGAACATTATTTCACTCAGAGAGTTTCAGAAGATAACAATATAGAGTTGTAGTGGGAAGTGATTCAAGTAGCCACGACGTTTGACTTCAATTGACTCACGCACCTTAGAACACCACATCTGATACGGGTCAGCGCAGAGTTTATTACGAACTCAAAGATAGTCTTAATTATAACTTCTGATCAATTCATATTACTTCCTAATCGAACTCTTCAAACGATCAGCAAGCCCAGCAGTAGTTGATTCTTACTAAAAGTGATCGGATCCAATCAAATTTAGATCACAAAATATAACAATCCACGTGAACCGACCTGGCAGATCTAGAAATTAGTAAAGAAAACACCCTTTCGTCGTCTGTATTGTGTTTGGTTTAGGGACAAGGTGGGATGAGATGGTCCTGTCCCTGGTTTTGGGATGGGATGATCCCATTTTTTGTTTGGTTGGGGGGATAGAGTCATCCCACCTCTTTGTTTTTTATTTGGTTGGAAGGATAAAGTGGGATGGAATGGTCCAATCCTTTGTTTGTATGGAAGGATGAAGGTGGGACATGTGTTGCATTTAAGTTTTTTTAAAAAAAATTGAAGGCTATTGTTGATATGTTTCTACACATAAGCCTTTGAGTTTTTTTTTAAAAAATTTAAACAAAACAGTACTTAAAAAAACAAAGAGGTGGGATGACTCTATCCCATGTGGGATGACTCCGTCCCATGAAAAAAAGAGGATTGCCTGATCCCGGATCTACAAGGAATATTCCTAGTGGGATATCCTTGACTCTGCTTGTCTCCCATCCAAACACCTATAAAAACAGGTCCATCTCATCCCGTCTCACCTAGTCCTTGCAACCAAACACATGGTAACGTATCCAAATATTTTGGAGCCATCCCAGCGATCAAAAGTTCTGAATCTCTTACCCTTTCATCGTATGATCCATGTGCAGACATCACCTGTGGACAAGACTGAAAGTCTGAAACTCCCATACTCCTCTCTTCGGTCTTCACGGGTGAACCTGCACTGACGTTCGTCGTCATAAAAAAACCAATCATATCATCGTACTCTGCGCAAATTGCAACGGCCGGAGACATCAAGAACACACATAGGAACAAACTCATTTTAGTAGTACTGCACATTTGGGTTCCATATGTGGAGTACTTAATTTGAGACGATGCATCCCGTGATCATTTGATCCCATTAGGTAGACGTACTGCCAAATGGCCAGCTCGGCCGTCAGATACACAAACTTCACGCAACGCCATCCAGAATTGGGAAAAGTGACAGGCTACATTTGATTATTGCAACTCTGGCTAAGATAAGCTATCATGATTCATGAAACAAATAGCCAAAATAACACGCAATTAGACGTGTTATTATACGGAAGAGGTTCAGAGATCACTGCCGATCATTGTTTGTGAAGTACTACGCACATCTTACAGAAGCAACTCAATGATCGAGATATAGGCATGCATGTGACGGTATGGGAGCTTTTGGTCATGACGGTGCCGGCGCGGTCATGCTTTATTCTTTATTTCCTCGTCTTTTACAGGGTGTAAGAAGTGACCCCATCTCAAATTCTCAATTTGAGCTTTAAGGGGGGAAAAAAGGGTTATGTGCTGATTAGGTAACGGCATATCTGCGTATGCATCATTTCTTCAATGACTTATGGTCTGGACTTAAGAAATATGTAGATATGACATTATATCTGAAACAAAACCTAAAATTCAAAAAAAATTGAATCTTTGTTTAATTTTGATCACCTTTGAATCTTGGCCAAAACCTTCACAAATCTCAGTCATTCATGCAGTGAATTCTCTGCCAAAACATCCCCTTCAGTCATTTGCGCGTGGGCATTGTTCATGGTCTGAAAATATCGCCGCCGCACCTTCCCGATTATACCACACCGCTGCCACACCACTGCAAATTGGTCAGTCCATACTCCCATATCTTTCTCATCCTAACACCCCTTAAATGTCTCTGGCCGCACGTCGAGGAAGCAAAGCCAGAATTCGCCCGCCGCTACTCTGCTCCCTCTAATCTGTCTCCCCTCTCAGCCGACTTCCCTCGCACCACAAATTCCCGCACCTTCGATACTCAAGAATATGTTTCAAAGTAAGATCCTAAATATGCATATTAAAGGAAGTATAGATCAATACTTATGAATCCTTAAAGCATAGATAGAGCTCCCCTAAATGTGTGCATACAAGTGTGTATAATAAAGACATATGCACATATTCATTTTGGACTATTTGTGGAGTTCAATCTATATTTTGGATCCATGGAATGCATTAATATGTGAGAATGTGATTTTGAATGCATATCTTTTTCATCCATATGAGACTAAGTAATATCATAATCAATAAACAAAATTAGTCTCTTAAATGCATTTGTCATTATCACCAAAATCTTATAATGGTATTTGTCATTATCGCCAAAACCAACTTAAATGGAGCTTGATCTTTTAATTTCTAATATCCCTAATAACTTATTATACTAAATGATTTTCTTCCATCAAATCTTGTACTTTAATTACATTTCTCAAGTTGTATTTTCCTTCAATGTTATATTATCATTTTCAATTTTTATGATATCTTAACAGTCTAATTAGCCTACAAGATACGTGAATATATTCTCAAGGAAAAAGTCCACATAACACCTTGAACTTTGGTTGAAAGTCCATCCTGCACCTTGAACTATGAAATCAGACATCTACCCCCCCGAACTTTGTAATCTAGTTCAAATAATACCCTGACCTGGTTTCGAATGGTGGTATTGCCCACATAGCTCGATGAGTGGATGATTTTACCATGTAAAATGATACATTCAGGTTTATATGAATGCCAGGTGGGGCCCAAAAGGCCTTCTCTCCCACATCGAAACATAGAGAGGGAACTGCAAGGGCGGTGGCCATGGAAGCAAGGAGCTCAGAGAGGGAGAAGCCCTTGTAAGCCCCACATGTCACTGACCCAACTTAGCCAGCGTGCCATCCTACGTGGCAAAACCGCCTACTCATTGTGCCACACGGGCAATACCACCATACGAAAATAGGTCAGGGTGTTATTTGAATCAGATTGCAAAATTTGAGAGGTCAAATGTCTGGTTTCGTTCAGGGTGTTGGACGGATTTTCAAACAAAGTTTATAGTGTTATATGGACTTATTTATATTCTCAATCATCTAAGTTATATAGTTTGATACTATAAATTTTGAAACAAGTCTAGCTGCACAAATGTGTGGGCCACCCGCTAGTTATATTATATTATATGGACATTAGACAAACGGCCATTGGGCAATTGTCAAACAACTTACAAGATTCAGAATTATGATGTCTGCTTATTTTATTCTTGGTTTGTGTCCTACATAGAGAAGAGGAGAACAAAAGAAGAAGAACAACAACGTGCTAATGGTAACGGGCCAACTCCATTTGTCGGCTTGCCACGAACGTTGGATTTGGGCCAAATATGCAGGTCAAGTGAACGTGGTTGAAGGGATGGATGTTCAAACTTCAAAGCCAACAATTTTTTCCCACATCAAGTGGATGTAAGAAAACATGACAATTTTTTAGTCTATAGCATAGTAAGAAACCACATCAATTTTCTTCAGGTTGTAATGGTTAAGTCAACAAACTTCTGCTGAAACAATTAAAAATTCACACTTGGCTTTGATTCCCAGTTTTTCCAAGCTGAAGTTCCATTTTGTCCTCTGCTGCGGTGCCGGCCGACTGGTAGGATGAAACTTTGACAGATCTTCCACTTGTGTATCTTTCATTTCCTAGGCTAAAGTTCAGTATCAACTATTAAGCGTGGTTAGTTTGACCAGTGAGACGGAGTAAAACTGTTACTGGATCAATTTTCATTGCTACCGACGTGTGCTCAGATCCACAAGATCTGCAGTTGACCCCAGGTACCAGGCCTAACCAGGTCTGCAGTTGAGCAAGAACGTCTGTCCGAGCCGGTTTTTGCTCATCAAGTCTTCAGTTGAACCTCGACCAGAGATGGAAATTCAGATACGCACGCTCGTTGTGCAGAGCACATGTACATGTGCACGGTGCCGTGAAAGTGAAATTTCCAATGGCTTACCGGAGCTCATAAATTTTGTTGACGAAGCTTGCCATGGTCAGATCAAGTGGCCCGGAAATTTGAGCAGATACGCACGACCAAATTCGAGCCGCGTGCGATTGCAGCTAAGAATTAAGTCCGTGCACGATAGCTATACGTTTTCTAGTGCACAGCACGGTACTATCGACGTCAGTGGGCAAAAAAGTTTCCGCTAATTTCTTCACGACGTATTTCTTTGGAAACCGTAGTCCGTAGTTTGTATACATGCAAGACACGCAACACTACAGTTTTATAGTAGTACGGATTGCATGTTCTGGCAACGACTATAGTAGTATGTAGTACGTGCTTTTTTCAGTCAGCTATAGTGTTTTCAACCATAAGCTACGAGCTTTTCAGCCGAACCGATCACCACCACAAGCAACACATGATTTTAGAAGTCACAGTGACGCAATGCGGCCGTCACCGTGGCGTCATCGGACCCGTCCCTGTCGAGCGCCACGACCCCTGAGAGCACCGCACGACGAAACGACCCGTCCTTTTCGGCCTTCGGGACGGAATCGCCGCTACGCCCTGCACGTCTCGCCCTCGCCACACGCCAATCCTCGGCTCGTCAATGGACTTGGTTTTTTCGTGTGACTTACGATTTTTTAGTAAAATTTTTAAATTTTGGTTGGCTATGACAGAGATTATTTAGAGAGATACTTACATGCGATTTTAGTTGATATATATATTAGGCTTTTAACGTGTACTACAATTAAATTGTAGATCCCGTCTTGAGAAAATCTCCCTTGTGTGGCTTCGGCTGCGACCGGGGCGCGCGGCATATTTCGGACCGTTGTTTTTAGCTTCGGTTTACAATTTTTATTTGTATCTTATGGTATTTGACCTATTCATACAGAGTAATAATAAGAATTCACGTAAAATTTAGGCTGATAATTGAAGTCTTAATAATATATGCTGTAATTAATTTATAGATTTGATTTTAAAAAGATACCTTTATGAAAATGAAGGCTGAAATAGCGGTGGGGTCGACGTCCGGAGAAATTTCCGGACGAAATCGACCAGGAACAAACGCACGTCGCGGTGTGTGTCGATGTGAACTGGGATCGTGATGAGCGGGCTCGGAGGACAGGTATGGATGGATCTGGACGCCGGAACGGGGACGTGCAAGGGAGTGCAACGGTAGGCGCCAATTTTGTCTCTCTTTCTTTTTAGTTCTTTACGGCCCTGCATGCCGTGTCGGAGGCGTTCTAGTTTGGTGGTACGGAACAAATCTGTCTGTAGTTCATCTAACGCAGTGGAGCCTGCTGATTGACATTTGACATCCGTTTAATTAGAAGATTATGGCTAAGTTTTTTTCGACTTTCAGTCAATTTATACATTTACTGTGTACAGTAACTAGCTTTTAAATAGTGCATTTTTTAAAACGAGGTCAACAGGAAAATTATAGGAAAAGATATACTAGGTTTAGCTATATCGACTAAAATCATATGCGATTATTTTTCTATACGTACTACCTCTCACGAATAGCTAAAATTTAAATATTTAATCCATAAATCATAAGCTTATCAGCTCAGAAAAATCCCCCCTATATATCGTGCGATCGATGGAGTGTATGGAGAGAGGGAGGGAGTATCAAATGACACGCGAGTTCAGTGTTTAGCAGAATGCATGCCCACGCCTCGCTGATGAATCCCCAGCTCCCACGCAAAGTTCCCCTTCACCTTCACAAAAGCTCTCACCGTACGTGGCAGGCATCAACCGCCGCTTTAGCGTCGATCGTTTTCCCTTGCTGGCTGAGATGAGGCTACCACAAAACCAGTGCGAACTGAACACGCATTCACCCGTCCGGTAAACTTTTGCACACCCAGCCGTTCCATGGCCTCTGCACCGATGACAACCTCGCGTACGTCCTCACCAACCAGCAGTCTATATAACTTGTAATCGAACATACGTTAATTCCACATTTCAACTCTGACGTTCCAAGCTGTTGAACGCTGATACGTCCGGCGCACTCGCCGTTCCCCCCAAGTGGATCTGATCCGACGGAGCTCGCAGTCGTGCGTCATGCCGTGCGTGCGTTTTTTTCCCCCCAAACCTACCTACATGGTCTGGAGTTCACCCTCCCCGCCGAGCCGCGCGCGGTCCAAACCAACGACGACGAACCACCCCCGCTAACTCGCGAGTCAGCTCGACGACAACGCCGAGCAGCAAGCCGGTGCCCCTGCTGCCGTGCCCGTCGGGCGCGGCGCGCGCACGGGTCAAAAACGCCGGCGAAACGAGGACTGAACCGGGCGGTAGCGCGGGACGAGCGTTCGTGCCGAGCTCACCTCGGTGAACTTCCGTACGAAGGGTCAAGGGTGGGTTCTTTGAGTGGTAGCTTATAATTTGTAGTTTAAAAATTTCAGTTTTAACTGACTGTAAGAGAAAGTGTTGAGAGAGAGAAATACTCGCGTACGATTTTGACTATATAGATGAAGTCAGGATAGTGTCTGCTATAATTGACTTGTAAACCTTACTTTAAAAAGATACTTCGTTTGAAAACTAGTTATTGTAGAAAACCAAATCATAAGCAAAGAAACCAACCCTATAATTTTGATGTACCTAATTTAAATATTTAAAAATATATTGATAATTAAAGTTTTGAAAGATTGACTATACTTGTATCTCAAATGATACGTATTTATGACCAGAGAGAGTAGCAAGTACGAAAGCACATGTGCTTAGATTCGGTAAGGAGATTTGGCAATGTTTCCATAGATGGATCATAGATCGGGGTTTCAATCGATGCCCGAAGAGCATTGACCAAGCCATGCATGGTGGTGTTCTAGAAGGATATGGGGATGGTACAGTGATGTGGCTATGGCCTTGTCGGGTTTGGCCTCGAGACATATTGATTGCCTTGGTGCAGTTTTAACATGGGACGTGTGGACCTGTGGCAGTCAGATATCGGTAGGCTCACGTCGTGTGTAATGTGTATGTCCATGTTAGGGCATATATAAAGATATAGATATATAACTGTTTTCTATTATATATTTCTATATTATCTATAGATAGGATAAAAGATAATTTATATAGTACATCATTTATATAGTGGTCTATAATACCATCACATAATATTGTTCATATAGTTGTATATAATGGTCTCACATAATTAATGGTTGTCTATATAATGATATAAATAGTACAAAGCCGTTTATAAAACTATCTATTAAATACTAGAAAATACTTTCTATATCCTTCTCTTTTGTATATATCACCTAAAATTCTATATAATGTAGTTTTATAGATAACTGATATATACTATTGTAAGTATTCTTAAGAATTTTTTGTACGGATAATCCATTTTTTATTCGAAATTACATAAATATACCCGCGGGAAAATTTTTTACAAAAATAGGCTCCAGTCGCCTAATGGTTGGGCGACTGAAGCCTTTCGCCCAACCATTGGGCGACTTTAATCCAGTCGCTCTACCCTCGGGCGACTGCATCCAGTCGCCCAACCATTGGGCGACTTTCATGCAGTCGCCCAATGGTTGGGCGACTGCACTCAGGACCCCGTGAATGTTTTAAATTTTGTCAATTTTATAGTTTTAAACTGGTAAAAAATCTGCTGAAGTTGTAATAAAAGTTTATGTTCATTGTATGTTGTAGGTGTGTAAAAAAATTTGGGAAACTTTTTTTAGGAACAAATGACCATAAAACAATTGGTACATACGATGGTAAGTAATATTTTGATTTACTGAGAATTTGGAAAGTGCATCAAACCTTCGCTAAAAAAAGTGAAAATTGGTGGAGCTGTTCTTCATACATCCAACAGCCTCTAGAAAAAAATTTGAGCAATTTCGGCTACGGGATCAAAAGTTACAGCAGTTTCAGTCTGTTTCCGACACACCTTCAGTAAAACGGGCATAACTTTTGCATACGGTGTCCGTTTTCGACGTTCTTGTACTCGTTGGAAAGCTAACGACGAGCCCGATCCAATAAAAACGACCGGCTTGCGCCCGTCGCCCTCCAAGACCCCGAAAATCGGCCATCTTTGGACCTAAACCCGCGTCGTAAGTTTTTGGTTTCTGTTTTTGCCCTTTTTCTTGGCCTTCCTTTCAGAATTTGGATTTTGCTTCAACTGAAAAGTTGTAGATCTCGTCGAAACCTTTTTAATGAGTATATATAAGCCATATACAACTTTACTATTTTATCTTTTCAGACTAGTTGTTTATATTGCATCGATATATAAAACTTGTGATAGCGAGTATTACAGATGGTTTGTATGTAGAACCGTCTGTGATAATCTGACCGCTGGGCCCGTCGATCCTCCTCAACCCAATCCTAGCCCAGAGACACGAATTCTCAATAACATTAAAATATCACTTACCATCGTATGTACCGATCGTTCTACGGTCAATCGTTCCTAAAAAAAAATTTCCAAAATTTTTTACACACCTATAATATACAATGAACATAAACTTTTATTACAACTCCAGCATATTTTTTACCAGTTTAAAACTACAAAATTGAAAAAATTTAAAACATTCACGGGAGACTTGACTGCAGTCGCCCAACCATTGGGCGACTGCATTTAAGTCGCCCAATCGTTGGGCGACTGGATGCAGTCGCCCAACCATTGAGCGACTGGATTAAAGTCGCCCAATGGTTGGGCGAAAGGCTTCAGTCGCCCAACCATTAGGCGACTGGAGCCTATTTTTGTAAAAAATTTTCCCGCGGGTATATTTCTGTAATTTCGAATAAAAAATGGATTATCCGTACAAAAAATTCGTATTCTTAACAGGATAGGGATGTAGGGACTGGAGAGTGATGACGATGATGCCTTGGCTGGCAGTTGGGCACCTGCTGCCCGAATGGTACCTTGCTCGGGATGCAAAGGTACGTTGCGTTCGCCATCTGGTGCAACCTAGACTGTCCGCGCTTTACACCTAATGACCAGCAAACAAATAGTTTGAGGCTTCCAGCCCCAAGCTTGAAGGATAGGGTAAATACCCTTGCTCTAAGCGTGTGTTTGATTTGGAGGCAATAGAGATAGAATAACTCCATCCCTATTTTTAAGGACGGGACCATCCCCGTTCTTTGTTTGGTTATAAGGGGTAGGACCGTCCTCGTTTTTTATTTGGTTCTGGGACATCAAAATATGGGATGAGTCATCCGACGTGTGGGGCCCTTTTGTTATCCTCTTTTTTTTAAGAGGCGAGGAAGAGGGACGAGCCCATCCCCTCGTTTTTGAGGGACGGGGGCATCCTCGATTTAGAGGAATATTCCCGGGATATTCCCCAAACAGGTCCAAATCTGGGATCGCTCCGTCCCATCCCCTATTATCCCTAGAACCAAACACACTCTAAAGGTCCACTTTTTGCCCGAATGGTTTTAGAAGGATCTGAACATTGGATTTTTTTTTGTTAAAATTACACTATAACACTTGTTAATTTTTTTCTGGATCATTTAATTGAAAAAATAAGAGAGAAAAAAATAAAAAACACTGTTATATATATATGAATAATGTAAAAAAACTAAAATTAAGAAACCGATGTAGGTCAAGAAGGAAAGCCTTATTAGCTGCCCATCAATTGCAGGCAGAAAACACGAACGAAAAAAGAGAACATGTAAAACCTTTCCAAAAGTTTTAGACAGACCGCAAGTCTCGATCGCGTCAACCCGAGCCCAATCTGACTCCCACACGTCAGGTGGAAATGGATGAATAAGAATTAAATAGTATCTCTGTCATATTTATATTCGTATTTTATAAATAAATAAAAATATTCTTGAATACAAATACAAATCAAATATTGTAACGACTATGAATTCGAATCGAATATCTACTCAATTCGATCGGATTCGGATATTCTCATAATTTAGATAGTGTGGAGATATTAATGGCATTTGATTTTTATACAATCACGTTTAATCATTCTACTTCATTTACTTTACTTAAAGAAACATGAATTAACATTGAATTAAAAAACTTATCTAACTAATTAGTCGTATTGCAATAAAATATGTGTCGGTGTTCTAATACCGATCTTACGTATGGTTATTTGGATTCAGGAAATCTCTCAAAGACTTGACTACATAGAGGAAGACACATGAATTTCATACAGGTTCGAGCATTTTTCAGAGAGAATAACAACCCTACTCCTATGTTACTTTATTGAATGCACTGATTACCATGAAGAGAATGGCTATTGCTTGCACTTCTTGATCATTTATCGCATCCTACCCCCTTCCCCGTCTCAGCCTGATGTCAACTTTTATATAGCGTATGAAGAGGTGGCAGTTGCTCATGCCAAGATACGTCCTAATGTATCAAACGATAAACTGTCTGACGACAGTTATTGTCAGAGACGTGGTACCTCTTCGTCGTCAAGCAGTTATCGCTAAAGGTGGGGAGAAGTTATGAGCGGTTATTCACAGAGAACAACTGTGTATGCAAACTACCTTGTTAGACAGACCAACAATATAACAAGTTATCGTAGACAAGCTGATCGAAGTTAGATTAGTCGTAAAAGAGTTTACGACCACATGATGGTCATAGAATGGCTTACAACCATGAAGCGATCGTGGAATGGCTCACGACCATAAAGCGATCGTGGAGAGGTTTACAACCACTTGGTTAGGTCTCTCCCTTGCGAATACAAAAGATATACTTAAGGAGTATAATGATGCGATAATACTATTTATAGATAAATTAATGAATTGAGAATTATTATATCCTTGGCAATATGTATATTGTTTCGTCGAATACGAATATTCTAGATAAAACAATATTTCGGATAGTCAAAACCCATATCATATTCGTATCTATATTTTCTATACGAATTAAAATATGGATAGAAGAGATTGTTAATCGAATGAAAAATCTATATCATATTTATATCGTATTTAATACAATAATTTGAATAATTCGAATAATTTATATCCATTTGCTGCACTACCACACGTGTCCGGCTCCACTCTCCGCCGTCCACCCCACCCCCACCGGCGCCTCCTTATTAACCGCGCCACCTCTCCTGCTTCCCACCCGCAGTTCTCTCTCTCTCTCTCTCTCTCTCTCTCTCTCTCCGGCCACCAATTCGGAACCGAGGACAAAAGCGCAGCCTTTCCCCACCACCCGTCTCCTACCTGAACCCCATTGAACTCCCAAGATTCCCCGTTCTTGGAGGGTAGTAGCCGCAGTGCACGCAAGAAGGCTGCGGCCATGTCCGTCGTACGGGTCCTCGTCCTGTTGCTCGTGGTGGTGGCGCCGGCGCCGGCGCGCGCGGCTGCGGCCGGAGGCGGCAGCTGCGCGGCGGAGAGGTTCTCGAACAACCGCGTGTACGCGGCGTGCAGCGACCTGCCCCGCCTGGGCGCGTCCGTCCATTGGACCTACGATGCCGCAGCGTCGTCGCTGTCCGTGGCGTTCGTGGCCACGCCGCCCTCAGCGGGCGGGTGGGTGGCCTGGGGGATCAACCCCACCGGCACCGGCATGAACGGCGCGCAGGCGCTCGTCGCCGCGCCCAAGGACGGCGGCGCGTACGCCGTCCAGACGTACAGCATTTCGGGGTACTCGCTCGGCTCGCCGGGACCCATTGCCTACCAGACATCCGACCTCGCGGCCGAGCTCGGCGGCGACGGCCGCGTCCAGATGTTTGGAAAGCTGAAGCTCCAGAACGGCACGGGGGAGGTGAACCAGGTCTGGCAGGTGGGGCCGGTCAACGGCGGGAGCATCACGCCACACGCCATGGGCGGTGACAACTTGGCGGCGAAGGGGAAGCTGAACCTGGTGACGGGGGCGAGCACCGCCGCAGGCGGAGGGGGCAGCCTCGTCAGGAAGAAAAATGTGAGTGCTCTAGCGAAAGTTTTAAAGATTTGATTGAACTTTTATTTGTTCCTGTTGAAGTGTTTTGCTTGTTTCTTGAATTCTTATTCTTTGGTGTCGGGTTGCAATTGCACGCACAATCAAATCAGAGAAAAAGGCATTCATCACAGGGAAAAAATTATTTTTTTATCAAATTCGAACAGCTATATAGAACCCATAAAGGCCTTAATTCCTGCCAAATTTTTGGGTAAAAATTTCACCTGTTAACAAAAGTTCTCCTTTTCAGGTCCTGCACCAACAGCTTCATGAATTGTTGTGAGCTGTATTTTGCCAAATGCCTTTTTTGCAAACAGCTTCATGAATGAAGCTCCTTAAATCATGCTCTCACAAGGGAATGGGGTAGGGTGAAGCTGAAAATAGTAGTTTTTCACAGCTCTTTTCCTCAGGCTTGCAGTTCTAGGAACCCACTGCCCTTGTAGTTGACAGAAATTACAGCACTTTGCCACTGGGTCCCCACGCCTGTTTCCTCTCCTCCCGTTCGCACTGATTTTAATTTTTTTATTTTAATTTTTTAATTCATACTCATTCAAATATATTATTTTTTAATTCATATGACCATATACTTCAAATGTTAGTACAAGTCAGGTAGACAGGGGCATCTTGGACAATTGTCCTCTCTCAGCCATGCATGAAGCTGTTGGTGAAGCTGTTTTGCCAAACAGTTTTCCAAAACAGCTTTAGCTTCACCGGTGAAGCTGCTCGTGAAGCTGAAACAAAAAAAACAGCTTCACTAGTGAAGCTGAGCTGTGCCAAACGGAGCCTCAATTTCACTTTCATACGGACGAATAGCTGTAATTATTGAAGCGTCACTGCAATGAGTAAAGAGGAGTAACCACTTCGTCAATTTTGCTGTATGCTGATGTAGTGTAAGAACATGGAAACGCTATCATTTTTTTTATGATTCTATTGAAAGACTGAAAAAAACAGTCCCTGTTGTCATGTGAAATGTCTTATGCATAGGCTTAACTGTTTTGTCCTGTTTGGTTTGAATTGATATCGACTCACAGCTGATTCCTACTGTGTTTAGTCCGTAGTACAGCAGACGGCGTTTATTGACTGTATATGAATGTTAGTATGTACGACATAATGGGTTCTCCTCTTTCGTACACCTTGAATTTTTATGCCTTGCAGTTGCAATTTTCGTGCGTAGTTAGATTTCTTCCTGCCTTGGTGGACTTAAGCTTGGATTAGTCTAGTTGCTGATGGCTACATCTACATGGATTAGTCTAGTTGCTGATGGATACATCTACATGATCTTTTCATGGTATAGAAGTTCTCTGGATAGCCTTGATGTGGTGTTCTAATTAACAAAAAGAAAGAGATCATCGTTCTTTAAAAGATAGAGATTCAAAATTTCGGCGAATATAAACAGGTAATAATAATGACAAGATGTTATCACAGAGCGTAAGTAACCAGCATACACAGCCTCTATTCGACCCATGGATATAGCCAGTAACTCAAGCGCGCTAACCATCAGGGCAACAGGATGCAATTTGTAGTACAAGTCTAGCTGTAACTATAGCGCCTATGCTGTATTATGATAATTGAAGTCTGCATGATAGGTAACGTTGTTTCCGTTGTAGTCCTCTTGGAATCAAACAGGTCATATACCTATTATTACAATTCTTGAGCATACTGATTCATTTTTTTCGTTTTTATCTTTTGAAGACACATGGAATCCTGAATGCTGTGAGCTGGGGTATTCTACTGCCCATGGGAGCCATATTTGCTAGATATCTCAAGACATTCAAATCAGCCGATCCTGCATGGTTCTACCTTCATGTAGCTTGCCAGCTGATTGGGTATGGTGTGGGAGTATCTGGCTGGGCCACTGGTATTCATCTAGGGAACTTGTCCAAGGGAATCACCTATTCGCTTCATAGGAACATTGGGATCACAGTGTTTGCTCTTGGTACCCTGCAGGTATGTTCTTGTATATTCTCCCATTATGCTCTCTTTATCTACCAGAATTTCACGCCCACTTTGTGCATTTGTACCCATCAGATTGAATAGCAAACATATAACAACTTCAGTCTTGAAAATGACTTATGCCATTATTTGCCGCTTATAAGATCATTAGTATATGCAGCTTGCAAGCAAGTGTTTTATGTCCTTTTCTCATTGATGTACAAGTTGCAATATCAGTGGCCTAGTGAACTTACTGATGTTTTATGTACAATTTTTCATCCAGATCTTTGCGCTCTTCTTGAGACCCAAGAAGGATCACAAATACCGCTTCTACTGGAACGTGTATCACCACTCGGTTGGCTACACTGTCATCATACTGGGCATCATCAACATCTTCAAAGGTATGTCCATCTTGAACGTGGAGCAGAAGTGGAAGACCGGTTACATCATTGCGATCAGCATCCTGGGTGGTATTGCCGTGACCTTGGAAGTTGTTACATGGAGCATCGTCTTGAAGAGGAAGAAGTCGGAGAACAAGTCCTACAATGGCGCTTCAAATGGTCACTTGCCACACACTGTGTGATTGATTCTAGTCAGGTCCATGGATCTTTATTTATCTTCAGTCATGTGCATGGGCAGATATAGGCTAGGGTTTGTGATCTTTTGTCTCCCTTTTTTGTACGATAGGCATGTGTATACTGCACACTACACTGGAGATGAGAGATACCGATACATTCTTCTGTGCTATACTGCACACTATACTGGAGATGAGAGATACCGATACATTCTTCTGTGCGCATTTGGGCCTTGATTGGATTGTTCTATTGTGAATGCTGATTTGGTCTGCCAACTTGTGTATTGTGGCCATTTCTCAAAGGCCGCTTGGCGAAAGTTGGGCGAGGTGTCCCCAATGGTTGGTGAAGCAGAAGAAGAAGATAGATATAACGCCGCTAGTGGATGCATGATCACTCTAGAAAGGTCATACAGGTAGCAAACGTCGAGGGTACTGGATGATCCATCTGTTGTGTTCTTGTGTTCCTTCAAGGGAGGGGAAAGTGAGGTCAAGGATAGCTTCGGCTCAAGTGGGAAGGAAGCAAAGCATTGGTTGTTGGTTCGTTGTTTTTAGCAGAGCAATTCTAGCCAAATGCAGACGCGAGTTTAGACCCCTCGTGTAATTTTCCAACCTTTGGTGTCGGGACACCTTCAGATATGCCAATGTCGGAGTGAACTGGTCCATGCACGAGAGTGACTCGACAGGAATAGTAGCAGCGTGTGTGGTTCACTCGGCCAAGAGGACCGATCAACAGAGGAGAAGGAGTTTGTGGCGCTTGACTTAGCTTGAGTCGCTTTTACAAATTTTTTCGTAGCAAAAGATGCGGTGTGGCTAGGGTAGGGAGCGGAAGCGTGCGGTTACAGGAACAACCACATTTGATACTATGAAAGCGTAGGATATTTGAGACAAACACGTAATATGTATTCTAGTCTCAAAGGGTTACATATATATATAGTTTAGTATGGCTAATGGGAACACATGATTAATATGAACGGGAATGGCTAATGGAAACGCATGACTAATATGAACACCACATGATTAATGTAAACTCAAATTTGGCTAAAGTCGAGGCGACAGCCGAGATGCAAAAGCCGAGGCCGTGTGAACACGCAAGACTTGCTAACACTGACGAAACGTACGCCTAGTGCAAAGGCATAAGCAGCAACCCCTCACGCAAATCGCCCGCCCGCCGGGCACCGTATCTCGCCGATCGTTCAGGCGCGCGGCACGAGACGCACGCGCGGCGTCTCAGCCTTCTCTCGCCCGTCGGTCTCGGCCGCGGCGAACCCGGGAGCCGTGGGACGCGCGCGTTACTCGCTCCGGGCGCCCCCTGCACCGGCAGCTCCACGCACGTTGCGTCCCTGCGTCGTGAAAGATTCTTCTGTCCCTGTCCGCTCTCCCTGCATATATTTTCCGAGAGTTTTTACTGCCTTTGAAACCTTAGAGCAAGGCTAATAATACAGCCTTCAGCTAGCTGTATGAACACTTACAGCCTACTTATCAGCCTATTTATTTAGTAGTTTCCAGCCAGCTGTGCTCTGTAAACTTACAGCCCACCTCTCTTCTCTCTCCTCCACCTCAGTATACAGCCTACTACCAGCGATATCGGTACCGATATCTTTCAGAAATGATAAAAACTCTCTTGTTTTCCTTGTGGAAAGGGCAACCTGACGATGGACCACTCGAAAGGCTTTGCAGATCTCGCCGAAATTTCCGTACAGGCGTACAGCCCGAAAGAACTCTAGCTACCATGCTTTGGTGGGAAGACGCACTGACGCACGCACACGAAGGCAGCAACTAGAAATCCAACACGTACTGGAGTCAGATCAAACACACCCTATCCATCTGTCACGAACAATGCGAGTAGTTAAAGAGCGTTACCAACACCACGTCTCTGCATGCTTGTTCTAAACCGTTCATTTAACATGGTTGAAATGCTGAACGGATAATATAAATTCAGTACAACTACACCTTTCCAAAGAAGAGAAAACAAGAACATAATGGCAGTACATTATCAAGACGTTAAGACTACTTCCAGAAGTCTCGCTTTCCAGATGGTAGGAGCGTCCGGACTCTGGTAATCACCTTCCAGCTCAAACCACTGATGGCTTACTTTTAGCTTAAAAAGTTTTCAGCAGTAGTGGATCCATGACGGTCCTGTTCTTTTTGGTATTTTAGCGATTTTTATTTTTTTGACTTATCTCGATAATCACTATTTATAAAACTAATACTATTTTTTTTACTACACCTGCTGCTTATCCTCTACAATACTATAATGAGGTGCAATCATACTGACTGACACCAAATTATGACCAATCTTTACATCACTGACAGGGGCGAATCCAGGGGGTAGGCTTCATTAGGCTGAAGCCTACCCTCCATGGTTGCCGAACACCCCCCCACCCATGCAGTCATGCGGTCAGGCAGTCACCGGCGACGAAGAAACATTCATTTGCAATTAAGCATAAGCACGATCGGAGCCAGGAGAAGAATTGAAGAAACAAGGCCGAACGCCCGAACCGCCGAAGTAGTCAAGTAGAGATGCAGGTCCACCGCCCACGGGCCCAACGGCCCACCGCCCAGTACATGCTGCCCTATTCCGCAAGACCAAAATCCCCAAATTTCCCCAAATCCGGAAGAGCACATTCCCTTCCCGAGCTCCCGTTCCCCAAATACCCGTGCCGCGTGCCGACGAGATCTGGATCTGGAGCCAAGGCGGGGACGCCGGTCGCCGGATCCGGAGGAGAGACGTCGGGGAAGGGCCGAGGCGGGGTCGCAGCGGCCGACCTGAGCAAGCGCAGCGGAGGCGCGGCCGACCTGAGCAGGCGCTGGCGCAGTCTCGCAGAGGCCCAGAGCCGGGACAGGGGCAGGGTCGCGCGACGCCGTCAGCCGGCGGAGGCGGGGAGGCAGGAGCGCCGGGAGGCACTGAGCCACTGAGGCAGGGAGCCGGCCACCCGGGAGGCGGGACGCGGCGGCGTAGCACGCAGGAGCGGGGCGATTGTGGAGTCTGAGGCGTGAGCATGAATGTGTGATTGTGGAGCCATGAAGGGAATCTGCAGCTGCTGCCTGACTGCCTCTGTTTATTTATTTGGCTTGGAGCTGCTGCCTCTGTTTATTTATTTGGCTTGGAGCCTTCTGCCTTGGTAACACAGTAAGTCAGTAACATTGGTTGAATGGTTGTGATTTACTAATTCAGACATTCAGTGGTAACACTGTAAGGACTAAGGACACAACTCAAGTCTCAAGCAGTCAATTAGTACTTTGCGTAATACTGTTATACTATTGTATATATAACAATTGTATACTGTTATATACTGTTAATTAGCTGTCAATTAGCAGTCAATTAGTACTTTGCGTAATACTGTTATACTAGTGGTATGGTTCTTTTATTTGAAATGTTCATGATCCTTTAAGTAATTAAATACATTTTGCTAATTGCTATTGTATTACTAATTTTTTTTATTTTGATGTACAGATTGTTATATACCGGAATCATATTTACATGTTTTTGGGATTCACTTGCTATTAGCGAGGTACCTCCGTTGTATCTCTCTTTTTACTTTGCTTTTATTCATGTATGAAGTTATGAATTTGATTGCACAAGAATACAAAACTATATTTCTTACAAAGTAGTTTAATCATTCGATGTGTAGAACCAATAATTCTACAAAAACTTACGATCTCGGATAAGAATGTAGAATTTTTCAGCCCACCCTTATTTTTCATTCTGGATTCGCCACTGATCACTGAGCTTAGACAGTCCATCAGATTTGACCTGCCCTAACTGCTCATGTGCCTCTCTTCCATCTTCCATCACTTGTCAAATGCAAACCGAATTTCTGTCAGATTGTCAAAGCTACTGGCCAATTTGGTTGTGTGAGTACGACCCATCGTTCAATGAGGTTCGCAAAGTTAGTTTTGCTTGCACTTGGCTCAGCTCCTCCGTGCCTCAACCAGAACTATTTAAGTGGTCCCCTTCGGTTGGTGGGTCAAAGGATTTGAGAATTGATGGCTTGTTTGGCAACGGCTGCGGCTTATGGCTTTTGGCTGAAATTTTTGAATTTTGACTGTTTACGGTACAGATTACGGAGAGATATATATTCACTTGCGAATTTGGCTGGTACAGATTTTGGGCTTTTAACGTATAGATCATTTAACTTGTAAACCCCGTCTTGAGAAAATACTCCGTTTGAAAGTTAGGTACTGTAGCAAAAGCCAAAAGCCGCTAGCTTCGGATGAAAAGAACAGGCCCTGAGACCATCTCTGAAGCAACTTGCAGGCAGGTCAGAGGGAGAGTTGAGCTGTATTCCCTGAAAAATGTTCAGAGTAGAAGTGCCCATCAAGCAACGCATGCCATCGCAAAAGGTTGCGGCTTTATGGCACGAAGCAGTTCTCGTTGAGCTGTATTATAACTGCGCATGTGTGCAGTAGGAGCGAAGCATCAGCTAACTCGACGCATCTCGACGGCGGACAGCTTAGATGGTGGCCAGCTGCTGTCGAGTTCCCAACAATTCTGCAAGGGAATCCGGTATTAGTTGAACTAGCTGCATTTTATTTTGTGGAATAGGAAAAAAGAGAGAACGAACGGGACTTGTCTGGATGCTTCTTTTTTTTTTTTTACAAATTGCACTCTTACCAACAATAGATAATAGTCCACAAAAATTACAAGTATCACTTGTTGGAAAGGAAAAAAACTAGTGATTAAATAGAGTAAAATTATACAGACTATTGATCAGTCACAACTCACAGTAAATTCCTTTGTACTCAACTCTCAAAAGAACACTCTTTAACACCACAAAGTACTCCTTAACAAAAACGAGCAAAACAAAGGGGGAAAAAAATTAACTACAGGTGATGTCTTGTAACTATGCACATATTCCTTTTTCTGGGTTACAAAAGAATGGTGAGGGGTCAACGGTGCATATGTGTACATCGCTAGCAGTGGAGCTGCTTATCCCTGATTCAGGTAAGAATTCTAGGACTCCACCTCCCATACAAAACTGCTACATAAAAGAAAAAAGAAAAAGAAAAGGGAAAGAAACTAGACACATTTTTACATGTTCCGCATACGGCAGAAGTCATGCACCTCTGAGCTGCCGAACGGTGCAAAGTCAGAACGTTGTAAATAATTCGACTGGCTCTTATCGGAAGACCGGTTCGTATGCGCTTCACTTGGCATAGCATTGCTGGCTGAGGCGGTAACGGACGGTGTGTTAATGGGCGGTGGCGCTGAGGTCGCTGGGCAGCAATGCCGGACACTGATCCTGTGTGTAATGGTCTCAGTTGAGGTGCTACCTGTGACATTGACCAAAAGAACAGCCTCCTTATCTCTGGTCGCTTCGCACCACACATTTTGCAGCACTCCGTCGACAAATTCTTCTTCATAATGGTGCACGGTAACTTCCGTTGTTTCTCCAGGTTCAATGAGACCAATGGATGGTTGAACCTGTATAACGTAGCAAATAGGAGAGTGAATTACTGGTACGTATAAAAGCAGATGAGATGGCATAACAGTAGAAAAAATGCAGGATCAACACTGGATTCTAGGACTGCTATGACTGGCTAATGGTAGCATGCTGGTGCTTTTTTTTCCCGAGCTGGTGAGTGACAGTTTGCAATTCTGAGAAATTGGTCAGCCAACAAATCCATCGGGATTCGTCCAATTTAGGGTTTTTGGATGAGACCGACCAAACTTGATCTTTTCTTCCTTTCACAATAACACATATTATAAGCACTGTATTTGTATATGCAATGACTGATATGAGCTCGTCAAGCTATTCATGCATAAATTGGTAGGAATTGGCCCACGATATCTTCACAAAAGAGCTATCCGATTGGTAAAGGTGATATAATTTGTGTATCATCTAATTTTGCTTGTCCTAGAATGAGAAAACATCTTATATAGTTCTCAGAAGTAACTGATAGAGAAGCGTCCATCGTACAAGTAAAAGAGAGGTTCTACGGTTCTCGAAATTTTATTCTCCTAGAATGAAAAGGCATAATGTATAATACCGAGTTGAAGTCAACTGAGGCATTGAAAACTGAGTGAATAATGAACAGAACGCCCACTATACAAGCAAAAGAATGATTAATACTCTTAGGGCTCTAGATAAAAATATAATACAGGGAAGTATACTAGATTGCTGTTAGGACTACCCTTTTGTTTCTAATGAAATCTGGACTGAAGTGTTGAAGCCTCGTAGTAAATGTTGCGTAAACCTAAATTTAGATAACAAACAGGCTTAACTAGCACAAGGAACTCTGCCAAAAGGCTGTCAGACTGAAGCTATGGTATATGATATCAAAATATTAGTATGATATGGCAAAAGAAAGAAGTTTATAAGACTAAACAAACCCAAATCACACAACCGCAAGAAAAAGCAACAGAAATATAGAAACTAAGCAGATAAACTAATCAATACCTTAAGCCAATGTGGAAAGCCAAAGGATGCCCTTGGAAGAAAATCAGATTTAGTTCCATCCTGCTTGCTGGTCGACTGGCCTTCACACAATATTTCAAAAGCAGCCTTGCTTGTTTCACAGTTATTAGTTATCCGAAGGACAACATGTTCTTGGTTTTCCAATATAATGTTGTTTGTGCTGATTATAGTGTCCGGAACATAATGGGACTCTTGAAGCAAACAACGTACTTTTTCATCAGATTTGATTATTTTTCCATTCTCTTGCCTTCTTGTCAGCTCATCTACTCTTGCAATATCAACACTAAATGTACATCTCACTGGTTTATGATCACTATCCGTGACATCCATGCAAGCTTCATAACTATAAAAATAGAGAGAGAGAGAGAGAGAGAGAGATGTTATGTACGAAGGAATGTATATATACCTACCCAGATAAGCCCCGTAGATTCTCCCTAAAAAAAGGTTAAGTGATGTAGAATCTTACGATGTAACTGAAGCAACAACAGGACACTCTAATGAGCATTTGGATATCGATACAGAACGGCTATCTCGATACAGTATTCTATCGCACCAAGCAGGTATTCTCTTTTTCTCACCCGAATCATACCCTACATTGGAGTTGATGGGGAAAAATCAGCTCTGAAACAGGTTTTATGAATTTAATGAGCACATGAGAAACATTTGAAACTTCTTTGTGACAAAAATTGGAACTTTTTAACTGACACAAGAAATTTAAGAATAAAAATAGACAAGACCTGCAAGACCCGGTTGGTGCCTTTGGAATTTGTAAGTTGGAGGAAATCTGATCAAACCTTCACGCATTCCTTGAAACACCTTTCCTGCCTTCATTTCTGCTTGAAGTTGATCCCTTTCTCTAAGCCAGTCAAAGCTCCTTTGCGAAACCATGTCCCTTGCCTCATCATAGGTGATACCATAAAGTCGGTAGTTGAAATCACCAAGAAAGACGACCATATCAGCTTCTGCCAGCTCAAGTCTATCTTCATCTACTTGATTTCCATTGGCCTGCTATTATGACAATACCTATACATAAGTATGCTTTGTTGCCATTTCAAAATAATAAGGTTGAATATTGTTCTATAATGCAGTTTGATGATCACATACATTCACAGCTTTATGCAATTGGACAGAAGTAGAAGAAGCTGTAGCAGAAGAGAAAGAGAGAAAAAAGCTGTTATAGACATAGTTTATAATAAAGTACCACATAATAACACTTGAAAGAGGAAAGGTGAGAATGAAATACCTGCAGATCCATGAGGTTTGTTAAAAGTCATTGTCCGATAAATATGATCGAAGTCAGCATTACGACGGCTAACGTTTTCTAGATGTGCAGCAAAATGGTTGCTCACAAAACATATCCTGCGATCATAGACTCTAATTCTTAATCCGACACCACCCTGCAAAAAGAATTACCTGTCATTATACAATGCAAAGAAAATATGGAACATTACTTTGCCAAATGTGAAAAGGATAATAAGCAACTAATGACTTCCATTTTTCTGAGAAATATGATTTCCAATATGTCATTAATTAGTTACGATACTTTTTCTCCACAGAATGCTGAGGTTGCAAGCTTCTATATCTAACCATCACTCAAATTCTTTCACCTTAACACATGCCAACAAATTGTTTCTCCTTGGAAAAAGTAATTGTTTCTCCTTGGAAAAAGTACAAACATAAAACATTGGAACTCCAAGTGCTGCAACAAACTCAGAGTTTTCACTTGGCTCCTCCTAATGGATAGGCTAAATACTAGAAATATCCTCAAAAGGAAAAATCACAAGCTGGAAGGCAACAACTATAACTGTGTTCTCTGTGATGGCAATGATGAAGAGACTGCCTTCCATCTTTTTTTCAGTTGCCCTTTCAGTCAAAGGTGTTGGCAGCATTTGGGCATTCATTGGAATTTGGCTGCAGGTTTCTTCCAAATGATGATTCAAACAAAACAGCAATTCCAGAACCCCTTCTTCATGGAAATCTTCACCATCGCCTCTTGGCAAATTTGGAAGCAAAGAAATAACTTCATTTTTAATAGAGAAAGACCTTCTTTCAACTCTTGGAAGGCTCTCTTTCTTGAAGAGGCTAAGCTTCAGGCTCATAGATTTCTGGTTGAGGCCAAACGAGATGCTTTTCTTCTTTGTGTAGAGCTTCTTGTTTAGTTTTGTCTTTAGTTTGTTTTTCTTCCTTTTAGTCTCTCTAGTCCTGCTCTTGCTGTTTGGCCTCTTGTCAAACATGCTTGTTTTATCCTTTTGCTTTAATAAAATCTCTACAGTGGGGGCCTCCCCTGCTGTATTTATTGCTCAAAAAAAACATAAAACATGTTGAGTTTTTTCTGATTATATATTAAAGCACTCCAATATTCCTGTGTAGATTGCAGTTTCTGTTTCCTTTTTTTTGGCAGAAACATTTTTAGTTATTTTTGCAAGCAATTTACCTGGTGTCAAGTGCTATTTACTCTTATTTTATAGTAGGTAAAAGGAGAAAGCATAGGAGATGGCGAGTGGTAATTCATACATCAGCATGGTAAACGGTACCTTAAAAAAAGAGTTAATACACATTTTGATTATCATGTACCTTGTTGCCAATGGCACGGCCAAAGCCACATGGCACTGCAGCAGCATCAACATCACCAACATGTGGCTTAAGGTCCTTCCTTGCCCTTGAAATAATCACAATATACATGACATATATATCAGATGACAAAAATGTGAACGTGCAAAAGGAAATAATTAAGTGATAACAGGAATTAATAATGTGCTACCAATAAAATAAATGATTTCATGACAAGTCAGTACCATGCAGCAATAAGTAATCCAGCCAACTGCCTTGAACCAACTCGGTGGAAGGATATCCCCTCATCAAGTGTCTTGCCAATATTGTCTATCCACCACTGCCCATTGGCACTGCCCTCAAGCCCTACCTAAGGCCATAAGCAAGAAAAGATTCAAATGTTCACCTTAGAGAACTTACACACAGCAAGAGCAATAACAGTGTAGACAGTGGTAGGCTAATAGCTGGTGCTGTTCAGATTTGCAAAATGGACTGAAAGCAGAAGGGAAAAAACGAAATATCTTAATGAGTAATGCCCTGCCCGAAAAGTAAGTACTTTAATACATTATTCCCTTTCAGTTCCCAGTGGCATCATCATCAAATCACTAACACATTAACACTAACATAATTTTAACATGGAATCAAATAAATTGACTTCTCAGATATACAGACACACACTTGTGTAACTGTAAAAGAAAAGTCTGCCAACTAGAGCCATAGGATGAATCATTATGCTTAGGAAAATGCAATATTTGTTCCTAGTGGCTAAATTAGAATAATAAAAACTCTAGATAAAGAGCAAACAAGAAGAAGAATGTAAATATACCACAACACAAACAATAGGACATAATTATGCTACAATGTGGGCAGTGGTACAAATAAGTAAATTAATTAGCTCGGCACCGTCATAAAGATGTATAAATTGGAAAATAACATCCAATGGAAGGCTGACATGTCAGGCCTAGGGCGACATGTCAGCAACAAATTTGGAAAGTATTTTCCAATTCACTGATCTTTGCAATGGTGAGCAATATTAGTGAATACAGCTAGATGCTTGGATAATGCAGAACCAGGTACATTATGAGTAAATATACTCCCCCCATTTCATAATAAGTCCATGTTCCACTCTTCAAGCAAATTTAGAAATGGTGTATTGAATAATCGCTCAGTGCCATCTCTCTATCTATTACTCCCAGGGTAGTACGTGGAAATTACTCACTAAATGCTCCGTCAATTTCTGTAGAGGCCTTATATTTTGAAAAAAGGCAAGAGGCAAAGGGTGCATTAAATTATGAAATGGAGGGTGCAAAGATGATAAACATATCATCAGACATGATACAAATTGGCTGCTTTAATTATATATTTCAAATTTAACATTCCTAATGCAGAAACATTCTTTCAACTTTAACATTCCTAATGCAGAAACATTCTTTCTATTTTCACTTGTCACCTATTTGTCCTACATGAATAATAGCTTCCCCTGCTTGACTGAATTGAACAACAAAACAAGAAACAGTGAAATAACTAAGGCAAGGTCAAGTATCTTACACTTTCTTTAGCTGCAGCCATGGCAAGAACTCCAGCACCCATCTCGACCTCTTGCAAGCCAACAACCACCAACCCAACATCAGATGATGCATTACCCAACCATGACCAAAGAGATTCAGGAGATGCTTTCTCCTGCCCAACATTCCAAGTGCCAACCAGTATTTTAATGTTCTCTAGCCTTGTATATGAAAACTCCCTGTTTGCCAATTCAGTTCGAAGAATATCATCCGCAGGGCCAGGGGAAGTTAGAAGCCATCCTCGAATACCGCCATGATGAGCCAGAGTAAAGATGTATGAACCACCAACTGCCATCTTTATGACTGGGCAGCTATGCCCAGTCCATCCTGCCAGAAGATTACCTTCAACATCCATGACTTGAATAGTACCACTGGCATAGCCCACCCACACCCTTTCTCCAAGTGCCTTTATGCATTGAACAGAAGAGCTATGATGATGGAATTCTTGTAGTTGGTTTCCATTTCCATCCCACACGATAATCGAACCATTTGTGCAACCAGACCAAATTGTTCCATCCATTGCTTGAGTCACTGCTTCTGTTCGACGGTTATCTTCGACGAATGTCCCTTTTGTTGCAACTCTGCGTACTGCATCGGCTGCCCCCATCAAGGCATTCCTAGATTTCTGGAAAAGTGTGAAAGAACCTTGTGGTTTCTCCTTCTTTGTGGGCTTTACTTTGATCTCTTCCTCTATATATTGTTCTGGCATCACTGGTGCCTCTAGACGAGCTGACTCCACTTGGCCATCCATGCCAAATACTTTTAACAGCTCCCTTGTCCGAGCATCCCTGTAGAAAGCATATCAGAAAAATTAGTTTCAATCGGAGCTGAGGAAACCAATGCAATTCATCTATATTTATGAAAGCATACCAAAGAGCAAATGTCATGCTAGTTAGACTCCAAACTTTCGCTTGGCAATGATCAGCAAGCATGTGTTTCACATCAGTAGTGGGCAAAGTGCACACGTTACCAACTGTGGCATGGTTCCTAAGGTCAATGTACGCACTTTCGACCAGCAACGCAGCCATATGCTTTTCTTCTGGTGTTAGCGAGAGGGACTTAGCAATGGCGTCCCAAGGCCATGCCTTTATAACACCCCCTTCAGAGCCTGACCATATTTCACCTGTTTCCAAGAGATTGAAATGAAACATATCATTTTGGGATAACGTTTCACCTCTTTTTAATCCACATCTAGATGTTCAACTCTTATATGCAATGACAGAGATGCATGAATGTCAAACAACAAAGAAATAGTGATCCAGCCATTGACAGTGATTGAATGCAAAACGAAAGCAACCAAATAAAGCTGAAAATTAAGTTTTGTCATGAAATAAACTGCAGATTTTTTTAAAAAAAACAAGACAGAAACTGGTGATGGAACCGATGAGGTTGATGTGAAGATGAAGACTCTGGAGTTGGGAGGAAAACTGATACAATGGAAGTGATAGAAGAGGAAAACTGAAGAAAAGGGAGTGCTGTGAGAAGAAACGGAAGTTATGAATTGAAACTATTTGAGTTAGGCAATTTATGAGATTGGAACTGTAAGAAAGTGATGAGATGGATTGTAATGTACTGACCTTAAACTGTGTGTCAACTCAGTTTCAATAAAAGTTGGGACTGGGGCTTCGGTTTTGATGTCCTATTCATCTAAAAAACTAGATAGCATCTTTTTAAGTAGGCTTCAAGGTAGTCAATCAAGAACCATATTGTCTTAACATCTCTGCAATTGACAAGTACTGCTTTGGATTATTGAATTAGTTACCTAGGATATGAGAGTTGAGCATTTCATATGCTAATTCTTTTCTTAGTCAAAAGATGTTCCGAAGGTTGATTCTACCTTCCAAAATTTCTCCAGCTTAAAGTAAAAGGTGCCAATGTGCCAAATCCATGCATATTCACCTACAAAAAGTTAAGGGAATGATACCATTCCAGATAAACTTCTAGCACTAATATTCCATACCGAGATGTCCACAACTCAAACAGAACAGAACAAAAAAAAAACTACGACATAACGTAATCACTAGCTGAATTTAAGGAATGGCAACGACTTCTGGTTTAGGGTTCTAAATGCTGATTTGCAGCACGTCAATAGCTACTGAAGCCCAAAAAAGCTCCTTTCTTATCTCTGATCCTACTACTACCCAGTCACGTAAAATCAGCTTATCGAACATTTCCAGTAATCATCACACCTTTCCGCACCAAAAAGTGCCATTGCCTGACTGCCCTCACAGCTCATTCTTAGAGGTGATCATAATTGGATTTTCCTCAAAGCAGTCAATGAAAAAGAAAATTGTTAGAGGTGATCAAGGCAGCAAGCTTCTCACCGTATGACGTAACGACCATGGAGAGCACCGGCGTGCGGCTGTACGCCTGCCACGTCAGGGCCTCCTTGAACATCGGTGCATTCCCGGCGCCATCCTCTGCAGCCGCCGGCGCCGTGGCGAGGTCCGTGCGCCACGATCGGATCCTCCCGTCCTTGTGCCCCGTCCACACCAGCCGGCTCGCGCTGTCCACCGCGATGCAGAGCACGGGCGGCGCGGGCACGGACTCCCTGAACGGCGCGCTCTCCTCGTCGCCGCGGCGCGCCCCTGCACCCCACCTGGCGAACACCTCGTCGAGCACCCACACCCGGATCCCGGACTCCGCGCCCGCCCAAAGCTGCCGCCGCTGCGGCTCGAACGCGAGCGTCCGCAGGAAGGAGCCGACCTGCGTCTCCCGAAGTGGGTGGGGCCGCACCTCGAGCGGCGGCGGGCGGCCCGGGTGCATGGCCGCGCGGAGCGGCACGCGGAAGATGCCCTCGCCCCCGCCCGCGCCGACAAACTCCGGCAGCGCCCCGCCCGCGCCGCCGTACTCCGACATGGCCCGCTCCAGCGTCACCGAGCCGCCGCCAAAGGAGGCCGCAGATAAGTACATCGATTCACCGTGGTGGTGGTGATGGTGGTGGGGCGGGAGCTGGTGCGGGTAAGAGACGCAGCGCGCCGGGTCGTGGCGGTGGGCGGAGGCGGACGCGATGGGGTCGTCGTCGAGGCTGTGCATGCGGAGCGCGGCGTGGCGGGCGGCCGCGGCCTCGGCCACTTGGTCGCGCGATAGCGGTTGGCTGTAGGAGATGCCCTTCCGCTGCGGCGCCCGCGCCCGCGCCCCGGCCGCCTCGTCGTCCGGCTCCATGCCGCCTCCGTGGTTCGCGGCCCTCGCGTGCGCACTCCTGGTCGGGCTGTGGTTCGGGCGGGCGGGCACTCGGAAGCGGCAAGGAGGAGTGAGGCGAGCGCAGGAGGGGAGAGGGGTCGGAGCAGAGGGATGCCACCCGTTGCTGGAGCGGACGGGGGAGAGAGGAGGGGCCGCGCCGTGGAGGGGAGGGAACTGGTGTGTCTTTGAGAGGGGGGCTGTGCCCGCTTATATGGGTGGATGCCTCGTGAACCGGATCCACGGCCGATGGGGTCCCGGCCCGGCCCGGGCGTGCCAGTGTGAATGCCGACTGTGCTGGAAACGGAGATATACATACTGTACTACCCGGAAATTGCTGCCCTGAAAGCTACGGCCTTTCCAAATGGAGCGGCAGGGTTCTGTGAGCACTGGTAATTCCCAGGTGGATGATATCGGCGGGTCTTCAGTTGATGAAGCCAAGCATCGTGAAGAAGAGAAGGTCGGCCCAAGTGCGGCAGCCGGGCGGAGGCCCAAGAAGCGTAACGTGAGGTTCTACGGTCCTGAATGGAAGCATACGGCGTAGCCAATGGGAACTCCTCCGTCTGCGTGCAGATAAAGTAAGGTCCTGGGGACCATGTAAGAACAAGAAGGAACACAACAACTATCTGAACCTTCCTTCTGTGCTCTTCTTGCTCTTCGCTGCCTTATTCTTCTTCTCTCCCAGTCACTGTTGCTAACATAATTGGTATCAGAGCCACCGATCTGGAATCCAGTAGTATCAACCACGATCACTTCACCCGATTTCGCAAGAAACGGGGTGCGATGGATCCCAATCTTCAGATCATCATGGACGAACTGAAGGGCATTCGCGGCGACTTCTCCGATCTCCAGTCCTCCTTGGCGCAGCGCATCGAGGCTGTGGAGAAGACGCTCGCGGATCGTTTCGGAGCCATGGAGGGTGTGGCCAAGGTGTTCGACGAATGGAAACCCCGCATCGACGCCACCGTAAACGACCTACGAGTGGAGATCGGGGCGCTTCGCAAGACGGTCCATCGAGTGGTGCTCGATGGCAGCCCAGCAACTTCGACGGGCATCCTCTCCAGTCCAGTGGCAGCCGCGGCAGCTTCATCAGCCGGTAACCCGGTCGTCGGCCCAGGCGGGCACCGCGACGCACCTCATCACCGGGAGACTGGGTTACATACCCACCTCCCGGTCAAGGGTACGCATGATCTTCCTCCTCCTCCGTTGGGTCGTTCTGCTTCTTTGCCCGCGTTTGCGCATTTGGGGTCGGGTGGGCTTGATGCGAGATCTGGGGGTGAACGTTCTAGTCCTGCTTTCCATCAGTTACCTAAAATGCATTTTCCGTCTTTCGATGGGGACCATCCTAAGTTGTGGATCACCCGTTGTGAGGATTATTTCGACATGTATTCCGTTGATCCATCCTTGTGGATCAGAGTTGCGGGAATGCACATGTCGGGGGCGGCGGCGCGTTGGTTGCAGTCAGTTGAGAACCGCGTTCGCCGTATCCTCTGGGATGAATTTTGTCAGTTGCTCTTGGAGCGCTTTGGCAGGGATCAACATGAATTGTTGATTCGCCAACTTTTCAGCATTAGTCAACAGGGTTCGGTGTCCGAATATGTGGAGAAGTTCTCGGGTTTGGTCGATCAATTGATCGCTTATGGGCGTCAGACTGATCCACTTTATTATGCTATGCGTTTTGTGGATGGGCTTCGTGATGATATTAAGCATGCTGTTCATATGCATCGTCCTTCGACTTTGGATTCTGCTTGCGCCCTCGCTCTGTTACAGGAGGAGATGGCGGACCCGTCCAAACGCAAAGAGAGCCGCAAGCCGGAGTACTCCTGGAGCAACCGACCGGTGCCACGGAGTCCCCTGCCGTTGCCTCCGCCGCCGCGGCCGGATAAGTTGGTCTTATCGTCATCACCGGGGGAAGATCGACGTGGTCGTCCTATCGAAGACAAGCTGGCCACTCTTCGTGCTTATCGGCGTGCCCGCGGACTCTGTGTTCGGTGTGCCGAGAAATGGTCTCGCGATCATCGCTGTCCTGAGCATATTCAGTTGCATGCCTTGCAGGAAGTTTGGGATCTCTGTCACATGGAGGAGGCTAGTTCGGATGTGGGGGAGCCACTGGCCGAAGGGGAGCAACAGCTGTTTGTCTCCATTTCAGTTTCGGCGGTACAAGGCTCTCGGAACATTCGCACGATGAAATTTCAAGGAACTATTCAGAATCGTTCCATATTGATTCTACTGGATTCGGGCAGCTCACACTCCTTCATCAGTTCATCAGTAGCTGCTTCTCTTCCAGGGGTTCAATCTCTACCCACGGCAGCTATGGTTCGTTTGGCTGATGGCAGTAGCGTTGCTTGCACTTCTCATTTACCAGATGCCGAATGGTCAGTGCAAGGCTACAAATTCAATTCTCCGTTGAAGATTTTTCCACTAACCGTTTTTGACATGATTGTGGGTATGGATTGGCTGACCGAATTTAGTCCGATGAAGGTCCATTGGCGTGACAAATGGCTTCGTATTCCATACAAAGAGGGTTGGGCTGAGTTGCACGGCATTGACGCCCAGTTGCCAGTGGGGTCTGTGGTGCAGTTATCCGCAATCTCTTCCTTGCCAACTGACAGTCCGGCTATGTTACTCCCGGAAGTACATGATCTTTTTCGAGAATTTGATTTTGTATTTGCTACTCCGTCTCAGCTATCGCCCGAGCGTGATTGCGACCATACAATTCCTTTAATACCCGGTGCCACACCGGTTTCGGTCCGCCCATATCGCTATCCTCCGGCTGTCAAAGATGAGATCGAGCGGCAGGTTCAGCAGATGCTTCAGTCAGGTGTTATTTGACCCAGTACCAGTCCGTTTTCCTCGTCCGTCCTGCTCGTCAAAAAGAAGGATGGTACATTTCGCTTTTGTGTTGATTTTCGGCATCTTAATGCAATTACGGTCAAGGCCAAGTATCCGGTGCCAATCATTGAGGAGTTGTTGGATGAGTTAGCAGGGGCTAGTTGGTTTTCATGTTTGGATCTCACTGCGGGCTATCATCAAATACTGCTTCGCACCGGGGAGGAGCATAAGACAGCATTTCAAACACATACTGGTCATTATGAATTTCGTGTCATGGCCTTCGGCTTATCTGGAGCCCCAGCCACATTTCTCAAAGCTATGAACACTACGCTTTCTTCACTCCTTCGCAAATGTGTTTTGGTTTTTTTTTGACGATATATTAATTTACAGTCGCACCTTTGAGGAGCACTTGCAGCATCTTCGGGCAGTCTTACAGCTATTGCGCACTGACAATTGGTTGGTCAAGCGTTCTAAATGCCATTTTGCTCAGCGTGAACTCCGGTACTTGGGACATATCGTTTCAGCGGCGGGAGTCGCTACGGACCCAGCGAAAGTGCAGGCAGTGCTTCAATGGCCACAACCAGCGAACGTAAAAGAGTTGCGCAGTTTTTTGGGTTTGGCCGGGTACTACCGACGGTTTGTGCGGCATTTTGGTATTATCTCTAAACCGTTAACCGCGCTTTTGCGTAAAGGATGTCTGTTTGTGTGGACTTGCCAACATCAGCAGACTTTTGATACACTGAAATCTGCTCTCACCTCGGCCCCCGTCTTAGCATTGCCGGATTTTCGCCAAGTTTTCGTGATTGAGACTGACGCTAGTGGCAGCGACATAGGTGCTGTGTTGATGCAGGCGGGTCACCCTCTGGCGTTTTTGAGCAAGGCCTTGGGCCCGCGTTCCTTGGGACTTTCCACATACGAAAAAGAGTACATGGCAATCTTGCTAGCGGTCGATCACTGGAGATGTTATTTGCAGCTGGCGGAATTCCATATACTGACAGACCAAAAGAGCCTAGTGCAACTTCAGGAGCAGCGCTTGCACACGCCATGGCAGCAAAAGGTATTTACAAAGTTGTTGGGTTTGCAATATAAGATTATCTATCGCAAGGGAGCTGAGAATCGGGCTGCTGATGCCCTGTCTCGATGCCCACTTTCTACCAATCAGTGTGCTGCAATTTCAGTTGCCACCCCGGCTTGGGTTCAGCAGATCAGAGACTCTTATGAGTCGGATGACTTCTCGCAACAGATCATTACCAAGCTAGCAGTTGAACCCACGGCGGTGCCTCATTTCACACTACAAGCCGGGTTGCTTCGTTACAAGAGTTGCCTGTGGGTTGGCGCTGTTCCATCCCTTCACCATCAGTTATTGTCCGCGCTTCATTCCAGTCCGGTTGGCGGTCACTCGGGCTTTCCTGTTACATTTCGTCGTGCCAAGAAGCTATTCGCATGGAAAGGTATGAAGGCAACTGTCAAATCCTTTGTCGCAGCTTGTCACATTTGTCAACAAGCGAAACCGGACCGTTCTCGTCTTCCTGGGTTGCTTCAGCCGTTGGAGGTCCCTGACAGAGCTTGGAAGGTTATTTCCATGGATTTTGCGGAGGGTTTGCCACCGTCGGGTCGGCTCAATTGCGTCTTGGTTGTTGTGGACACTTTTTCCAAATATGCGCACTTTGTGGGTTTGCGTCATCCTTTTACGGCGCTGACTGTGGCTTCAGTTTTCATGCAGCAGATTTATCGTCTTCATGGTTTACCTTCCGCCATTGTTTCGGACAGAGATCGGGTTTTCACTAGTCAGTTGTGGTCTCATTTGTTTAAATTGACGCACGTGCAGCTGAGGATGAGCTCGGCATATCATCCGCAATCGGATGGCCAAACGGAGCGTGCCAACCAATGCATGGAAACATTCCTTCGTTGCTATGTTCATGCTTGTCCCCACAAATGGAGTGCCTGGTTACATCTGGCCGAGTACTGGTACAATTGTAGTCCTCATTCAGCTCTCGGTCGTTCCCCTTTCGAGGTTTTGTATGGGTATGCTCCCTCTCACTTTTGCATATCTGCCTCGGATGTTGCTCCTGTGGCCGATCTGCAGTCCTGGTTGGACGAACGTCAGATGATGAATGACCTTATCCGTCAGCATTTGGTCCGGGCTAAGGAGCGCATGGTTAAGCAAGCAAATCAGCACCGTTCCGAGCGGCAATTCGCGGTTGGCGACTGGGTCTATGTGAAGCTTCAACCTTATGTCTGCTCATCGTTGGCGCCCCGTGCAAATCAGAAGTTGGCTTTTCGGTACTTCGGTCCATATCAGATTCTTGCACGCATCGGCTCAGTTGCTTATAAGTTGGCCTTACCAGCGACTTCCACGGTGCATCCTGTGTTTCATGTTTCGCAGCTGAAGCAGGCGGTCGGCCATCCACCAGGGGTGTCTCAGGTCCTTCCTGATGATACTGTTCAGTGGAGCGTTCCGGCACGGATCTTGCAGCGGCGCTCCGTCGTCCACGGGAATGTTACTACTCTCCAGGGCTTGATCCAGTGGTCCAATATGCCGGCTTCGTTAGCAACGTGGGAAGATTTGTTGCCTCTCCGACAGCGTTTTCCCCGAGCTGTTGTTTGGGGGCAAACAGCTTCTGAAGATGGGGGGATGTGAGCACTGGTAATTCCCAGGTGGATGATATCAGCGGGTCTTCAGTTGATGAAGCCAAGCATCGTGAAGAAGAGAAGGTCGGCCCAAGTGCGGCAGCCGGGCGGAGGCCCAAGAAGCTTAACGTGAGGTTCTACGGTCCTGAATGGAAGCATACGGCGTAGCCAATGGGAACTCCTCCGTCTGCGTGCGGATAAAGTAAGGTCCTGGGGACCATGTAAGAACAAGAAGGAACACAACAACTATCTGAACCTTCCTTCTGTGCTCTTCATACTCTTCGCTGCCTTAGGCCCTGTTTGGAATGCGGGAATTTTTCTCGATTCCTGCGGGAATTGAACTGTTTCCTGCAAAATTCCTGTAAAATTCCTGTGAAATTCCTCTGTTCCAAATAGGCCCTTATTCTTCTTCTCTCCCAGTCACTGTTGCTAACAGGTTCTACTGATGCAAGTCGCTGCAATGGGACACAAGAATTCTGTAGCAGGGAAGAAAATAAGAATTATCGCAGGGAGTGACAAATTTGTGCTTGGTCGTGTATACAAATGTTGAGCAACTGATTTCTCCGGTCGCAAAAAGGAAATCGTACTGAACATCGGTACAGTCTTCAAAATGTAATTTTGAACAATCATTACTTTCTAAAATCTCTCTCTCTCTCTATATATATATATATCTCTTTTTTTATGTATTTGTTCTAAATATTCAAAAGGATATTGATAGCCAAAATTTTGGCTTATTTAAACCTTTTAGGTTCATTTTGGTATTTTTACATTTTCTTTTTTTTCTATATTTCTTTGTATTTTCCGTGACAATATAATAGATTTTTCTTATTTTTTCCTATTTTTAGAAAAAAAAACTAACATCCCTATTGTACAATTTTAATTATAAATAAAAAATTCCAGTTAGAAGTTTAAATCGTAAGCCAATTAAAGCACCACCTACGAGATAAGATTATACCATGACGTAGACACAAGTAGAACCGTAAAGCTTTTACGTAAAGTATGTGATAGCCTACTAGCCTAGTGGGCAAGTTCACACCACTACATTTACTACCGCAAAAAAAGGTAGTCACTCTACAGTTCGCCAAATTTACATGGTCGTGTTTTGATCGGTACCCCGTCAGCAGCTGAAAATTGTTAGGCTGTAGGCTCATGTCACGGGTTCTAGACCGGGTCCACGCATGCCCAACGAGAGGGACTGGCCGCCCATCTTGTGGTGGGCACATTGGCCGGCTTGGCTTTTTTCCCCTTGTGCCCTCTCGCTTTCGGTTGCCCATGAATCCGGATAAACGAACTGGACCTTGACAATTGGCTACGATCTTCCTGCTAATGCTCCCAGTAGTCTAATCTTCACCAAGTCATCCTGGTTGGAAACTATGCAGGTACCGACCAACATTAAGGAGGGATTACGACTTGCCCTGTTCTTCTTCAGAAGTTCAGATTGTTCCCAGGAGCAAGATATGAAAAAGAATGTCAAAAGTATACTTTGATCGTACACCAAAGAGGCAGGGCATCACATGGTTGCATTGCGTCGTGAGCACACACCAGTGGACTTGCGTATGTCCGGTAGCGAGTGGTAGATAGAGAGCTCTTGAAACGAAGCCTGCACTTGTGGTTACCAGGCACAGTACGTACATCGCTCTTGGGTATGACGTTGCCTTGATATGGGGATGATGTTGCACAGATGGCCCAACTAATTATTGAGTGGTCATATACGCAAGTACACCAATCACCTCAATCAATCAGCTGGGAAAAATATTATCTTGGAAATAATTGTTGTCTCTTCAAGTAATGTTCAAAATGTTTTTGTTTCTTTGGGTTCAGGTACGGAGACAGCCGTCAGCCGGGTCTCACGATTCGACATGACGATCTTTTCAGTCGAAGTGCTAGCTCTCTCTACATGGCAAAAGAAAACGGAGTTAGACCACAAGCAACAGCGCAACACCAAACCGTTCAGCTAATCGGGCACCAACACATTTTATAACAAGATTGTACCTGCTTGCTTAGCAGCAATGAACAGCCTGAACTCGCGTAGGGGTAGAAATTTGCAGTAGGGACGTCGTGTCCTGTTTGGCCAAGCCAATCACTAGTGCTCTACTAACCAGCTGTCGGGTAGGCCGAAAGCTGAACGCCACTATTGCGACTGAAAACCCTATCTTATTAATCGGCACAGTAGTACGATTTTAATTGTAGACCAGCCGTGCCAAGCACTATAACAATGAACGGGGTTTCTCTGTTCCCTTCTCTCTGTTTTCATTCGTGTTTTCTTACACGTATCAGCGAACTATTCATTCTGCTTTACTTTTTATGGGCCTACAACAGTACTCATATCTCCCAGACTGCTGCCACGTGTAAGGGGACACAGAAAAGAGGACAGGAAAGCTGTATTCTATAACAATGTTCTTTTCCATTGAGACCGATGATTTTAGTTCTAGCATAAGTATTTGAGTGAATAAATAAAATACTGATAAATCATTTTTAAAAAACTACCCGATAAATTATTTTAAAAAAACGATAAAGAGTTATCTTATTTATTTATTTATTAAAAAAAGTATAAAATCTTAAACCATTAACTGAAAAGACCTGGCTCTGTCGACCAGCCTTGGCTGGATCAAGTTACAAGTCCAGTCATTTGAATCGAGGACCACTGAGCAATGTCTAAGGCCCCGCTCATTTCCGTTTCAGCTTCTAGTTTATTTTTCAATATTTATAAATTTCGTCTTTTTCTGAACTTTTAGTTTTTTTGTTGGTTCTTTTTTTCCATATTTGCTCGCGTTGTCTATAATGAGCTAACATATTTTTCTATTTAAATATTTTTAAATTTAATTACGCTAAACAAGCCATCTTCAGTTACAGTAAAATTTTAGCCGTTACAGTATATTTTAATCATAAGACATAGCTTTTCAGCTCAACCGAGTAGGGTCTAGATACGTTCGGCGTCAGTGCGTCGCCACCACGGCAGGAGCCCTGTCCCCGTACGTTGCAGCAAACACAGGCCGAAAAGCCGCGCACGCTCTGCACGGGCGTCTCGCCGCGCCGCGTCACGCGTGTAGCGACCGAGGCGCACGCAAGCGACGCAGCGGCCGGCGGCATCGCCCGCGCGGAACGCAACGCCACCGCGTCGCTGTGGAGACGGCGATACAACCGATCGCGAGGAGGTAGGTGGAGCGGCCCCAACCACCGACGCCACCTCGCTCCACGTGCAGTACAGCGTGTGCGCCGTTTGAGGCTGTATCTTGTGTCGGTCTCATGCCGTCATACGTGCAATCCTACGTAGACGAACTAAATGATTAAGCGTGATACAAGGTGTTCGTTGTTTTTGGTTTTTCGTTCGAATTTGATTTCTGTCAAACGATACTATTTACAAATCTATCAGTCATACCTAAAAACTAAAATGCTATCAGCTACAGTCGGTTTAACCCATTCCATGAGTGCTGCCGCTACGTATCCAATCGACAGGTTAGCTGTCACCGGACAAAAAAACCCTGATGATTACAGACAGATCCAAATAAAACATGACGTGTGCATGCATGCTATGTATACCATGTGTGCGTATGAGTGTTCAAATGTGATTACATATCGTAGAAGACGATTACGTGCACTCAACGTGATCCAGGTCAACTGTTGCAAATGGTACTTTTATTCGGCGGAGTCAAATACACACTGCAAAAAAAAAATGTGGCCGTGTGCTCCAAAGCAACGTATAAGAACCACTGGCTTTCCGACAAACGAATGCGCACGTTTATACGGTGGCGACGTGGCCTGCAAAATGCAATATCAAACAGTATCCCTGTTCGGAAGAAGGAATCCAAGATCTACTGCACCTTTCGTATCGAGCTGGACCTGCCCGAAAAAGAATTCATCATGATTGACATAGGTCGGTGGCACGACGAGAAGTGAGATATGAATCTTCAAAAAAAAAGTGAGATATGAAAATAAAATAAATTTATGTATATTCATATTGGTTTTTGCTGACGGCTGTTAGATATGGCTGATGAATAATAGTGACTTTTAGCTGCGGCTGATGAAAATTTTTTTAAGAGAGATGCTACTTAAAACAAATGAAAATTATGGGCGCTGCCAATTTGTCACCAGATGAACTCGGTTTGAATTCAGTCTCTCGAAAAAGACGAATCACTCGATTTGAATTCAGGAGCGCACTTTGATAATTTCCGTCTACGGAGGTAAAGAAAAAAGAGATGATTTGAATTACATCAGTCCGGAGTCTGCTTGCGATTTCCGGGCCGTGTTGTTAAACTTGGGCCAGACTGTAGCTGGGGCCGGGCCGGGCCGTCTACCGCTACTGGGCCCACTTCGCGTGATTCTTCGCGTAAAAGCTCAAGACTCCTCCTCCTCCCCTTTCCTTCCAGAACTCTACCCGGCCGCGGATCCGTTCCTCCCAGATCACCCGACGCCGCCGCTCGCCCCCGCCTTCCTCGTGCTCGCGCAGCGATGGATGAGTGGGTTCGCCAGGCCGAGGCGTGGGTAGGCCAGGCCGAGCGCTGGATCCGCCAGCAACCCCCGGAGCAGATTTACGTCGCCATCGCGGTGGTTGCCGTGACAATTCTGGTGCTGGTTGCAGGTGATGCGCCGAACCTGAGCTTCTTCTTGCCTTGTGTCTCTTGCTCATGAGTGTTGAGGTGTCGTGTTCAGTTTGTATAACCCAACCCAAGCTGCCCTAAGGTCAAGGGCATGTGCAGAAGGCGGTCCTGAAAACCTAGATAGATGTGGTAATTTAGCAACGAGGAACTGCGTTGGGTGCAATTCCATATTTGCCTGGATGCATCAGACTTGTAAAAAGGCTGTGCGTTTCATGTGTCGTAGCTGACGAATCAACTAGCTGCGGATCAGGATGAGCAATTGTGTAGTTCGTCGTTGCTATATTACCCCATCGAGATGTTATTCGTCGATCACGGCAGTCCCTAGCTAAACTACCATAGCGACGTGCTGCTCGTCGAGATGTTGCTAAACGGTTGTATAGTTCATCGTTGCTAAATTGTCACAATTCAAATACGATTAAAGCATAATTGAGTCCATGCCTTGGATCTTTCGGGAACTGATTTGAAGGATGGGGAGCCATAAGCCGTAATCCGCAAAGAATGGGGCCTCAATAGAAGGGCAAGTCACCAGATAGCGATTCTACCATGTGGACGGTTCATTGTGTAGGGTTCCCTCGATCGATCGGGAACTCTTCGTAATTTGGAGCTCTATTTTGACTAACATAAAAACACTGTGCCTTTAAAAGTATCTCTCTCTCTTGCTCGGAGACTGTAGCTGTAGAGGCTGTGAACAATTAGTAGCTTTGCAATTGTACCAGTATCATTACTTTACCGTTATCTCAAGAGTGGAAGCAGAGAGTGGAACTGAATGCTTCAGTCTTTAGCTGATTTAGAATACAGCTTTCAGTGTGCCACAAGTTGCAACCAGCGTAGTAATGAATCGCTGTTGATTGAATTACCTAAGATTAATATTCGCAATTCCACCTTGTGAAAAGTTAATACTCTGATGTTGTCATGATATGTGTGGTGTTATGAAAAGAAGAAGGGACTGGTGTTTTTTAATCTAGAGGCAATTTATTTTCAAAGGTGTAACCTTAACACTTTTTAGTGTTTGTAATGAGTGCACCCAAAGATGTAAAATGCCTTGCTGTATAATGAAATCTATTGTGTTTTTTGGAGGTTTCGCCTTTGTGGTTTATAATTTCGTTGATGCTATGAGTGCAGTAATTAACGAGTAATTGCTTTGTCTGATTGATTTATTATTTACAGTTTCTTGCTTGAAATCCTCGAAACCAAACACCATAGTGCTCTCTGGGCTTAGCGGCAGTGGCAAAACTGTTCTTTTCTACCAGGTAATTATTTGTTTTAATTGTTCCAGTTCTTTATACGGTCCTCTTTCTCTTGTCACTTTGTTTCTCCTTCAATGATACAGCTGTAACTGCTGGTGGATTAACACGAAATTTGACCAGAGTAATGGCCAAGCATGTCATTTTTTTTCAATTTTGATTGCCAGTTTTCTCTCTCTGTGGTGTCAAGTTTTTACAAGTCAGGGACAAGGTTGTAATTTATAGTTTGCAATTTGCTCAGGTTTATGCCTGTTTTGGTGCATTATAGTTCAGTATGTTAGAAAATGACCATTCTATCTGAACTTCTACTTTGATTTGAACCCGTAAATCAATGCAAATAGTAAGAGGGTGTAAGACAAGAAGTTATGGTGAAAATATTGTAAAATGGTTAGAGAAATGATTTACTATTAGGGAGATTATCTCTAGTGTTGTTTTTAGGTGATGTGGAAGCATTAGAGATCAGTAGTGCTCATTGGGCTTAAGTTTATGGCTTTTGGGGTTTTTGGCACTGTTTGAGTCTTTTTTATTGTTTTTGTTGTAAGTTTTTTATGTAATTAAATTTAAAAAATAAAAAATGAAAAAACAAGTTCTCTCATCAAAGACAAATGCAAAGAAATACGAAAAAGGCAAACAAACCCCTAAAAAAAGCAAAAAACGAAAAAACAAAATTAAGAAATAAAAAAGCTAAAAGTCAAAAATTTAAACCCAAATAAGCAGGGACGAAGAAGATGAAGCGTGTACAACACGAGGTAGGTTTGTCACATTCTTCATTTTTAATGTACAAAAGACAATGAAAAGAAGTAAACGTGAACTGAACAACAATAGCTAAATGCCAGCGCATGCGACTCCGATCCTTAGACTAAATTTCATCTAAACTTAGAAATACATGCTTCGTACGTTCAAATTGGTGTTATGTGTTGTGTACTTGTGTGTGTCTTGCCTTGTTGCCTTGATTTGACTGTATAAGCTCATTTATGTTTTTTTTGTAATGCATGCCTGTATGGCAATATTTTGAAGAACAGAGACTATTTTTCTTATTTTCCTTCATTCATTTTGGTTACTCAAGCGATGTACAATGGAACAAGTAGGTAGGTTGTCTTATATTATCTTTTGCTTCTATGCTTATTTTGCCTTTCTCTTTTAGCTTCGCGATGGATCATCACATCAAGGAACTGTGACTTCAATGGAACAAAACGATGACACATTTGTGCTGTACTCAGAGCAGGAAAGGGTGAGGCAATTTTTTTAGGCGAATCTTTGCAATATCTTGGTTTCATTTCAATCAATAAAAATGAAGGACATCATTGTTTATATACAAATTTGCATTTGGTGATCACAATATTTTTACCGAACTTTTCTCTTGTCCTTTGTGCAGAAAGGTAAAACCAAACCTGTGCATGTTGTTGATGTTCCTGGTCATGCAAGGCTCAAACCCAAGCTTGAAGAAGTTCTTCCTCAAGCAGCTGGGGTTGTTTTTGTTGTTGATGCTCAAGATTTTCTGTCTAGCATGCAAGCTGCTGCAGAGTAATTTTGCTGACTTCCTTTTTGTTCTTGGCAAAAATTTGTGGTGCTAATTCAGCTAATGTTGCTACCATTGCATGCTGGACTGAAATTAGGAGTGTGACTGGGCGCTTCTTCCATTTCCCAGCATGTCAAAAATTGCTGTATTCTATTGATTTCTTGATGCAGTTGGTATTGTCTCATGATATTCTCCCCTTATCGCAGGTACTTGTATGACATTCTAACAAAGGCTACTGTAGTGAAGAAAAGGGTTCCTATTCTGATATTCTGCAACAAGACAGATAAAGTTACAGCTCATTCAAAGGAATTTATCAAGAAGCAGTTGGAAAAAGAAATGTATGGTTACTTTTTACATCTAACATACTTGCATAATTAGAGTGCGTCAACCTGAGGTCACTCCATAACTCATTTGAATTAAGCCACCTACGAGGGAAAGTGTCACAACCATGTGCACCGACTAGCTGAAGTGTAGAAACAAGCTTGTAATGTGTGCCATTTTTTCGATTTTTGTAGAAACAAGCTTCGGGAATCAAGGAACGCCATATCATCTGCTGACATCACCGATGAAGTCCAGCTTGGGGTCCCTGGAGAGGCATTCAACTTCAGTCAATGCCAGAACAGGGTGACAGTTGCTGAAGGTGCTGGCCTTACTGGTAATGTTTCAGCAATCGAGCAATTCATCCGTGAGTATGTGAAGGCTTAGATTCATCCCATCCTTACAGACTAGCGTTCTTGTTTCTGCATGGTTTGCCTGATGAAAGAAGGAAAACTTTCATCGTGTATGTCTACCTTGTGTTTTTCTCCTTCGTAGGGTGTGCCAAGTGCTGACCTTGTTAGAGGTTTAACATTGCCTCCGAACATTGCTAACTCCTTATAGACATTGCCTCCGAACATGATCTGTTAGAAAAACTACCCCTGATTTTCCTTGTGGCCATGTCATTCTGTAGGTTTTATTTCCTTTTTGTCCCTACTCTGAACCCTACCAGGCTGCATGTGACTAAATGGTTTTGGAAATTATGTCTGAAGGGACAAAGTCTTTTGACAGTGTATTGGAGTCAATTTTTAGCTTACATGTTTATCAACAATCTGTGGGGGGTGTATTCCTGCAACTTGGTTCAGCTATACTTGAGCTGTTCTTGGCAATGGCCCTACAACCTGGCATAGCTGTGCCGAAGCACACCCTTGATTATTGTATCTATGACCTCGATTTCGTTGGGTTTGTGATGCTGCGGTTCTCATGCCTCCTATCGATTACGGTCTGCTGCTGGCCAATTAGGGGTGGCCTCAGGGAACAGTATAATAGGGCTGGTGATCCGGGGTCAGGCGCACGATCTATCGCTTTCTTTCCACGGGACTCGAGTCTCTTGCCTTCCTGTGCTGAAGGGTCATTTCTCTTGTGTTCACTTGAGGTCCCGTTCGGTTGGGCTGAAAAGCTGTGGCTTATGGCCGAAATTGCACTATAGCGGCTGAAATATCATTGTAGCCGAAGGTGGCTTATTGGCGTAATTAAATTTAAAAAAATTTTAAAATAGAAAAAATATGCTAGCTCACCACGGATAACGTAAACGAATACGGTGAAAAAAGAACCAGCAAAAAAGCTAAAAAAGTTAAAAGATCAGACAAAGACGAAATTTATGAATAATAAAAAATAAGTTAGAAACTGAAACCGAAATGAGCGGAGACAAGTCACCAGAGAGATTATAGCATGTGGACGTAGGGGTGCAAATGGAGCGGATATTTTCCGACCGTCCATCCGTCCGTTTTAATTCGGATACAATTCGGAGCAAATTTTCGGATATCCGAAGGTTTTGTCGGATACGGAAACGGATTTGGAACAAGCAGTATCCGCCGGATAGTTATAGGATACGGAAATGGAGTCGGATACCTAGCCTCTCCGCCGGCCAGGTGGGATCTCCGACTCTTCTTGAAATGTAGCATCATTTATTTATATAAGATTGCTTGTTTCGGTGGCTGTTGCAACGTCGGTACACTCGTATTAGATCTCAGTTTGCTTAATTTGTCTATGTCACCATGTGAAATTTGCTTTCGCGCATTATCTGATTAAATATTCGTGACCGAAACTAACCGTATTCGGAGCGGCATGTATTCGCTTCGTATTCGGGACCGAGAATATCTGTATTCGTATTTGTATCCGGCACTATCCGTGTTCGACTCCAACAAAAAATATGGAAAAAAATACGGGATGAGCAATATCCGTCCGTATCCGCTCCGTTTGCACCCCTGTGTGGACGGTTCAGCGTGTAGGTAGACGAGGCTCCATGCCCTCGTTGAAGAAGCTTCCATACTCGAGATGGTTGTCGCTTTGCATCCTCTGTGGATTGGGAACTCATGGTAGTTTGGAGCTCTATTTCGACTAACATAAAAACACTGTGCCTTTAAAAGTATCTCTCTCTTGCTCGGGAAGGGATAACTCCATATTCTAGTTTGGAGCTCTTTTTCGACTAAGATAAAAACACTATATTCCAGTTTGGAGCTCTACGTCGACTAACATAAAAACACTGGCTTTAAAAGTCGGGAGGGGATAACATCGTATTCTTGTCTCAAACCCCCTGCGTGCTGCTGCGCCACGTACGTACATATCATGATGCTGGACACGGGCAGCCTCTTCGAGTTCAAAGTCGACTACTCAAGCGCGCCGAACTCCGTCGGCACCGTCTGCTCCATGATCGTCGGCGTCGGCGAGCACACGTGGAGGATAAACTGCTACCCTCGCGGCAAGCGGGACAACAACGGCGAGTACCTCTCCGTCTACCTCGAGAAGCTGAGCTATGGAAGAGACGCCAAGGCCGTCTTCGACGCCTTTGTGCTGCGCAGAGACGGCCGCGGCGCTGCGCTATCTTCGTATTACACGATCAGAGCCGTGCTTGATTACCCAGCGGTGGCCTCCGCCCCGTTGGGGTGGTCGCGTTTTATCAAGATCAGCGACCTGGAGGAGCACTACGTCGTCGATGGCTTCGTCAGAATCATCTGCCTCATCGCCGTCCTACGCGACACTGACCCTATACCTGTGCCGCCCTCTAGCATGGCCAAGGACTTCGGCGGCCTGCTGGAGAACACGACCGGCAAGTCGGACGTCTCGTTGGTCGGCGACGGCGAGACGTTCACTGTGCACCGGTCGATCCTCGCTGCCCGATCCCCGGTCTTCCAGGCGCAGCTCTTTGGGCACACGGCGGAGCGCGGCATGTCAACAATCAACTTGGGTCAAGACATCAAGGCTTGGACTTTCAGAGCTCTGCTTTGGTACATCTACACCGACACGTTGCCTCGGGAAGACGAGCTCGATGACTCTTCGACGGAGTTGTTTCAACATCTGCTTGTGGCAGCGGACTATTACGCGCTAGACAGGTTGAAGCTTATGTGCGCCGATAAACTGTGGAAGAACATATCGGTGGACACCATCGCGACAACCTTAGAGTTCGCCGAGAGGTCCAACTGCCCGGAGCTGAAGGAGAGGTGCATGGACTTCTTAGCCTTGGAGGAAAATTTCAAGAATGCTGCATTAACCAAGGAGTATGGGTGGTTGGTGCTAAATTACCCGACAATCATCTCGGAGTTAAGGGAGAGAATTGGGGCAAAACATGGGCAGATACTCCCACCCGTCGCGAAAGAATTACCCTAAATATCAATATATCATATCTAGTGCTAATACCTATTTGAATGCTAACATGCTAATGCGAACGTTGGCCATGTAATCTAGAGTGAACAGTCATGATTCATGCGGGTGGAAGGTCGCTCCTCGCTTATGTATTTTGCGTTTACACACCCACTTGGTTGATTGCAATCCTGAAAATGTTCTTCGGTCATTCCCTTCTTCCCCGTGGAAAGCGTCGCCATGGGATAGGCCCCTCGACCCGCTGGCCTCCCGGGCATCGGCAGTGCCCTCCTTCCTCCTCCCAGTCACTCACCTCTGTCTCCTCGCATCTGTCCCCGACGCCGCCCTTCCTGTACTCCTGCGCCACCCTCCCCGTCCTCCCCCGGTGCCCTCCCTGTCCTCCCCCGGTGCCCTCCATGTCCTCCCCTAGCGTCGCCCCACCACCACCCTCGGCTTCCCTCCACCACCGGCGCTGCCCCCACCTCCCTCCACCCCCTCCAGCCTTCCTCGGTGCCGCCCCCTCCTTCCACATCTCCCCCTTCCCGACCACGCGCAGTTTCAACCACGGCGGCTTTGACCATGGCAATTTCGACCACGGAGGCTTCGACCATAGCGATTTCGACCACGGTGACTTCAACCACGGCGATTTTGACTATGGTGGCTTCGACCAGAACACTTTGTCAAAGCTGTGGTCAAAATCGCCGTTGTCGAAGCCGCTGTGGTTGGGTAGGGGAGGGGAGGCGCCAATTGACTGAGGGGAGGGGAGGTCCGGATGGAGGAGGGGGAGGCGTTGGAGGAGGCCGGAGGGAGCAGCGCCGGGAGAGGCTGGGGGGCGTTACCAAGAGAGGCCAGAGGGGGCGGTGTTGAGGAGGCATCGGGGGAGGCTGGGGGGGTGGCGCCAAGAGAGGCCGGAGGGGGCGGTGCCGGGGGGGGGGGGGGTACTCAGGGAGGAGCTCGAGGAGGGGCGGTGCTTGGGGAGGAGCTCGGGTAGGGATGAAGCCCAGGGAGGGAGGAGGTAACTCTTGTAAGTTGTGACTAAAGGCAAAGGAGTGACGGGGGTTTCTTGCAAATAAGTGTAAGTCATCCGGTGGTTTCCACTCGCCTGGATCATGCTCGTCTGGCTAGGATTCGATGGTCCTGAGCGTTTGTTAGCATGTTAACATCCAAATAGGCATTAGCACTAGATATTATATATATATATATATATATATATATATATATATATATATATATATATATATATATATATATTATTGTACATGTCTGTCTTTGTTTGTTTAGGCATCACAGGCTCACAGCGCCACACACAATATAACACACCTAGATAGATGTGTCTATGTATACTGTTTAACTTATGTATGGCACTGGCATCGATCATGACACGTCTGGTATAAGGCGATGCAGTGTCCTATGTGTGGGGCACGGTATGAATTCGGATCAATTTAAACAATTTCCACATTGAGCCAAATTCCCTCTGGTAGTTGAAAACACAATAAACTCTAATTAAATCAGGATGAACACCTTGCGCTGAAAGTGCATCGGACTAATCTTCAACAAGAAGGACTGGAACAGTCTTATCTAAATGCTTATCATGAAGCAAAATTAAGCAAACCATTAGCAAATCTAAACACAAAGCTTTCAACAAAGCAGATGAACAAATCTGGGTCTTCAGCAATTCATAACCTAGCAAAAGTCTAAGTCTGTGTAACTGAGCTCCTGAAACAAATGCTCACTCGTCGAACGATATAAGCCAAAACATCACCTGTGATGTTGGATAGATGACAAAAAGCTCATATCATAGAATTTGAATGCTTTACCTGGAACACAAAACTTGGCAAATCGTGCAAGACCAACTTGCACGTGTGGCATCACGTACGTCAAACTATTGACCGGTCCCTATGTAGGCAGTATGACCAGTAGCGCCCGTAACAGTTAGTTTTCTAGCCATTCTGGAGGTCACGATAGTACCGGCTATTAGTTGGTGATAGTATCGGTCTCAGGCTAATTTTTGCAGAATCCTTGCTCTAATGGCTTGTTTTTTTGGTATGGGATATAAATACTCTCTTGTGGCCAATTAGGGTTAGAATGCTAGTGACATATTCTTCTTCCTTGAGTTAAGAGCAAGCCCTCTTATCTCTTATATGCATGTGTTGCACTTAGTGAGCTTGGAGAGAAAAAAAAACCTTGCAAATGTGTTACACTTGGTGGTGAACTTTGTGTCCTTTGAGTTTTGACACTTGATTTGTTTAAGTGAGCGTCTCTGACTTGTTACTGTTGAAGTTTGTCGACTCCTAAATGGTGTGGAGGTGTGGTGGTCCAGTAATGTTCTCAAAGAAGCTTGTGAGAAGGCACGACTTATTGTGAGTGGTGTGGTGCTCGCTATCTTCATATTGGAGGAAGAGTAGCCCTAGTGGAATTTGGGGTGGTTATCTTAATTCGTAGAGTCGGTCCAATTTGTTTGAGCTTATCTCAATGTGAATTAGGGGAAACTAATAATTTTTAAACACTAAAGTAAAACATCGTATGTCAATTATGGTTTTTTCTTGAGCTCAATTTATTTACTTGCAATTTATATTAATAGAAATTGAATTAATTGCTTGTTAACTTAGGATTGCAAACTTTGACCTAGAATTAGAGTATTGGTACACTTAGATGAACCTAGTTGATTTAGTCTTTAATTGTGTAAAACCGATTTGATTTATACTTCCGCATTATAAACTCGGTTTTAACACGTATTAGCCTTATAGGACCAACAAACAACATGCACTGCATCTACATTTCATACAGATGCTGACGCTACGTTTACATTCGAAAGTGACCGTACTGACGCCGCATGACTCATGAGTCGCCATTGTCATGCTCTTGCTCCATGATGTGTGAGTTCTGAACAGCGCGCTTGATTGGAGGAGAGCGCTAGCTGTGGACTGGTGGAGTGGATGATCAACGATCGTGCGGCTCGCAAACATCACCACCTCGATGTCGCCTGTAATAATTAACGCAACTAACCTACTCGAAACACGGTTAAACTTATTATGACTGCATACAGTGCGATTACATACAGAGGTCAGAGGGCGTTGGTACCAACGGCATTGCTTCCTATCAGATGTACGATCGCTTCCTCTCCTTGGCTTGACCGAAGAAATTAAACGCCGTTCAAACTTCACACTACGGTTCGGAGCTCCAAGCTAGTGTTCAGCCTTAAGTTATCGCCCTTCTCTCTGTACATATAAATTAAGGTTAAGATGCTCTAATTCACTGGCCATGCAATGCAAGGAATACAAACCAATATGTTCCACTCTCGTTTCATCCCGTTCAAACTTGACTATTCGGAAACAAAGAGCCTTGCCGTCGGCGACGTCGTCAGCTCCGACGTCATCTCCGCGGGGGGACACCTCTGGAGGATTGACTGCTACCCGCGTGGGGTTAATAATGGCGACAAGGGCGAGTTCCTCTCCATATTCCTCAAGCTCATGAGCAAATCCAAAGACGTCAAGGCCTTCTTCGAGGCCTTCGTGATGCAAAAGGACGGTGAACCAACTTCATCCCATGCACAAAGGTCCTGCGTTCATGAGTTCCAATTCGGTAACGATAAAGACGATTAGGGGTGGCGCCAGTTCGTGAAGCGAAGCGATCTGGAGTCGCTCTACGTCACGAATGGCTGGGTCACGTTTGCATGCGGGATCATAGTTGTGCGTGACGGCCCTGTAACCGTGCCGCCCTCTGACATAGGGAACCATCTCGGCCGCCTCCTGGATTGCTCCGACGGCTCTGATGTGTCATTCCTAGTCGACGGCGAGACGTTCGCCGCTCACCGGGCTGTGCTCGCTGCCCGCTCGCCGGTCTTCAAAGCGGAGCTCTTCGGCTCCATGGCAGACGCTACAATGCCACGCATCACATTGCAAGACATCGAGCCTGCAACATTTCAAGTTCTCCTCCGGTTCATGTACACCGACGCCTTGCCTGGGGACGACGAGCTCGGCGACTCTCCTATCGAGATGCATCAGCGTCTGCTTGCCGCGGCCGACAGGTACGCCATGGATAGGTTGAAGCTTATGTGTGCCAAAAAGTTGTGGGATAATGTGTCAGTAGATACAGTTGCTGATACTTTGGCTTGTGCCGAAACGTACAACTGCACGGAGCTGAAAAACAAATGCATCGGCTTCTTCGCTGAGGAGAAAAATTTCAAGGCCGTGTTAACCGATGGCTTCGTGCGGTTGGTTCAGAAGTTCCCGTCGATTGTTGCTGAGCTTAGGGAGAAGGTTGGGACGTAGAGAGATACATGTCCAAGTATTGTGGTTTTTAATCATAACTTTATGTGGTTTTCTGAGACTTGTGAATGCTTTATGGGCATTATTCGTTCGTGTTAGTTACTTGTTCGTTCGATAGCTGGCACTGTCTGTCTTGTTTTTTTTGTGTTTTTTACTTATGACGACAGGCAGTTTTGTTAGTACCTTTACCGGTTTACATATATCAGAATATATATATATATATATATATATATATATATATATATATATATATATATATATATATATATATATATATATATATATATATATATATATGTGTGTGTGAAAAATATTTTTTACTCCCGAGTGTAATTACACCCACCTCTAATATACCACCTAAATAAATTTGAAATACTCCTTTATCACTTTAGGTATACTCATATACTAATTATAAGATATTCTAATGTGAACCACACGAAAAAATTGCAAGGGAGTCCATAGTTTTTAGACACACACACATCAAAACGGTTTTTTCTAAAATCTTTTGTCTTAAGATTGTTAGTCCTTCACTTAAATAGCTATGATAAATTATAAAGATTAGAACCTAAGAATACTTAGATAAATTCCTAAGACAAATCGAGCCAAACTAGACTTGATATCTCAGAGTAGTAATACCATCATGTAAGGTATGGTACTACCGCCATATAATTGGTGGTACTACTTCTTTCTTAGATAAGCACAGAAAATTTATCACAAACAAGACCAAAAAAATACACTACTTTCACATGAAAGTTTAAATGGTATGAAATTTAAACGAAAGTAAGATCACAGCCTTTAGACACGTGTAATACTTCTTCCTTTCTTTTTTGCTTACGTTTTTTTTCATAGTTTTTGATATGTGATTTTGATCGCTACTTTTTATAACTTTATATAAAAATATACTAATAAATTTATAGTATTATAAAAATATCATTAAGAACAAAACTAATGATATGATTTTCGTATAGCCAACCTAGATAGTTTTAAACCTATTAGCGGTCAAACTTTTAGCTCTACGGCACGGATTCTAGAAAAGTACAAAATAACGGAGGGGGAGTATAATGTAATGTGCTCATAGCAACTCCAGCAGGGCCCCTACTTGAGCCCTCAAACCTCATATTTGAGGGCTTGAGGCAAAAATAGAGGTCCAGCAGGGCCCCTACTAGAGCCCTCAAATTTGAGGAGCCCCTCAAATCCCCCCTTCAGCCCTCATTCCCAGGGGCCCCCTACTCTGGCTCTCATTCTTCCGTTTGTTCCCGCTGGTGAAATTTCCCACCCCGCCGTCCCCGACTCCCCGCCTCCTCCTTGCTCCTTCCCCCGCCTCCGCCCGTCCCCCTCCCTCCCACCCCGCCGTCCCCGACTCCCCGCCTCCCTCCTTGCCCCTTCCCCCGCCGCCGCCCCCTCCCCTGCCGTCCCCGACTTCCCGCCTCCCCCGCCGCCCCTTCCCCTTCCCCGCCGCCCCCTTCCCCTTCCCCGGCGCCTCCACCCCCTCCACCGCCGACTCCGCCCCCTTCCCCTTTCCCGGCGCCTCCACCCCCTCCACCGCCGCCTCCGCCCCCTTCCCCTTCCCCGCCGTCCCCGACTCCCCGCCTCTGCCCCCTTCCCCGCCGTCCCCGACTCACCGGGACCGGGCGGAGGAGGCTCTCGGGAGCGGGCGGCCCGCGCGGGGCTGCACCTGCCGGCGGCGAGCGGGAGGGCGAGCGGCTTCAGGCGTGGGAGGGCGAGCGGGCGGCTGGTCCAACCGGGAGGTGGCGTCGGCGCGACGCAAGCGGCCGGGGCCGAGGCACGGGTGTGCTCGGGGCGGCGCGGCGATACACCGGCTACGGGCGGCGCTGCTACAAGCGGCGGCGGCGGCGGCGGGCGGCCTAGGCGCATGCGGGCGTGTGGCGGAGAAGCCGAACGGCACGGCTTCGGGCCGGCGGCCGGCGGCGTGAGCGTGCGGATGAGGAGGCGCGGGCGCGGCGGTGCGGCCGCTTCGGGCGTTGCAGCGGCGCGGTGGGAGGTCCCAGGTGTCTGCTGGAGTGGGCCCTACATGTCATTCTCAGTTGGAATGAATTTGAGGGCCCTGATTTGAGAGCTTCTGCTGGAGTTTAACTCAAAAAATAGGGCCCTCAAAAGTAGAGGGAGCCCTCAAATCAAAAATAGGGGCTCTGATTTGAGGGCTCCTGCTAGAGTTGCTCTCACGCACCACTCGTTCTCATAGTGTCATAGTTATGTGGGCTTCCCTGAATGTTACTACGAGAGTCGAGATGTATCTTTGTCAAGCGCAGCGGAGCCCGGAGGAGTCGTCGTAAGGGTGTCTTTCTTCTGTAATTCCATTCTGTGAGGTGCATGAAGAACCTACTTTCGTGCGAATTATAACATCCTGCCCTGTTATTTCGATGGGCCTTAAGCCGGGGTACAATGCAAATCCATGGCAGCATTATGCACTTTTTCTTTCGAGGGAAACATTATGCACTTTTCATGTAGGCAAGGCAAAACTATTGGGTCTGTTCTTTACGGTTTTTAAAAGTGGCTTTTGGCTTTTACTACAATACCTAACTTTCAAACGGAGTATTTTCTCAAGACGTGATCTACAAGTTAATTGTAGTACACGTTAAAAACCCAACATCTGTATCAACCAAAATCACAAATGAGTATCTCTATCTTCGTAATCTCTGTCACAAACAACCAAAATTTAAAAATTTCAATCAAAAGCCATAAGTCTTAGCTATATCAAACAGACCCGATGTCAGTTGTCACCGCAGAGGCGAGGAGTCCGCAGCCCAAAACGTTGGCGTCAGAAGGGAAGAGCAGGGGATAAGGCCCAAGGACGCTTAGAGCTCTGCAAAATCGGCTCAATCTACCGAAGTGGAGGTCAGCCCGGATAGAACTCCGCAGCCTAGAAACGTAAAGGCCCAGCCCACTTGAACTGACGGCACAGCTAAAAACTAGGGAAGCCGGCAACTCGCAAAGTCGTCGTCCACCACGGCGGGGCCGCGAGACGAGAGATAGGGCACGGCAAGACGTCGACGGACAAGAACCATGTTTCAAACCTGACGGTGACACCGTCATCGATCATGGCATTGTCACGGCTTGTGCCAGATGAAACATGGCCTCTGTCGCACTTGATCTGATATGATCTGATCAAGATCCTTACTTCTATGAAACTCCAGGAGTTCAAGTCTTCATCCTGCCTTATCGTACCTGAACTTTTGTGTTGCACCATGAATTGCTTCTTTACCTACCATTTGGAAGGCTTAATTCTTTTGCCGGCAGATTTTCGTCAGCGTTTGGATTTTGGACAGTTGCATTTTGTCCTAGTTCGTTTGGAAATGAAGCTCCAAATGTTCAACGGTGAGACTGATGTTTGAAATTAAGCGGATTTAGCAATATTTTTATTTTAATTTCAATTATGATTAAGCACAAGAAAGCATAGCAATAACAGTATGAAAATGATATAACCATATATATATATATATAATCTCTCAAAGCAGATAAACAATTCATATAATTAATATGCTGTAATATGCTTAACAAAATACACATATAAGCATATAAAATCTGCATAATGCACAGATTTGAGAATTATAGTATTGCTCTCAAGGAGGAGTTGCACAAGTTATGGAAAACTTGGCCTTCTCGACTCTTGTCAACAGTTCACCAATCAAAGAGACAATTCTATCAGTATTATGCTAGTTTGATTCTAAAATTACCTCTGAATGTCACAGAATCAATTCTTAGTTTCAAAGCATAAGCATGGACCATAAACTGCTACTGAAATATGAACAATAGTGATACGACAATAGTAGAGAAATGCAACAGCTAAGTGCTTCTGCAGAATGAACTGAAATCAACAAGATTCAATACTAAACAGTAGTAAACTACACAAAACCGAGATATGAAACTAGTTCTGACAAATCTAAACCAGCAGAATACTTCCTCAATAGTTACAATGATTTTAATTTGACAAGCTATCCTCTTCGAGCATTCATAAAAAATCCACAGATTATCATGCATAAGTCCTCCTAGTGCTAGAACTTCCCACAAATTTTAGATATCAATAGATATGAACTAGCACGGCTGACAAATGCATAATATAAGTAAGAGGAGTAGAGAGCTTGCTCACAGAGCGGTGGCACTCCAAGCCACCGTGACGGCCGAAAGGGGCTAGGCTCATTGGAGACGATGTCCCAGAAAACCAATCATCGGCGAATACCAGATAATCACTGGAGAGGCAATTGGAGATACAAAACCCTACTCCACAAATCAATACTCACCAATTCGTGGAGCCAAGGTACCAGACAATGCCACACACAGTCAACAAGAAAGCAAAATCACGTCACACACCACCCGATCAAGACCGAGCCGAAGAACCAGAGAAACACCGCACGCAAGCACACGGTCCAGAGAGTGGATCTACGAGCGGAGAGCACACGAGCCACAACCCGGTGACCACAAGCATAGCCGTCGCCGAGCTCTCTCAACAAATCCCCAAAGACCAAATAGCCAGTGGAAGATTTTATTCGGTGGTGAGCTCTTCTACCCTTATGAAACCCCAACTCCTATCTCTGATTTAAGCCGAAGAGGCTGAACTGATCGGGAGGATTTGGAGGCGCCACGATTGGTAGAAGCCGAAGCCGCCGCCATAAGAAAAGGAAGGAGACAAGGAGATAAGAGAGAGGCCAGTCAGATCTAGATCCGTCAGAATGACTCGTCCAAACGGGTCGTCCAAATGGATCGCCTCCCCTCTATCCTTCTCTCTCTCTCACACACAAGCGGGCTTCATGTGCACTTTACCTTTTCTTTCCCCAAAGATGAGGTGAATTACAAAATAGCCCAACAACTGATGCATAGGAAATTGGACAGGTCAGGCTTGAGGTATGTCCAATTTCCAGTTGACCAACCTCATAAACAATCGTATCATCTCAGCCGAATTGTATATTTTTCCTCTCTTTTTTTTTTCAGGTTCTGAAGTCTGCAAGTTTGGTCGAACTTTGACAATATAATGGAATGGTGCCGACAAGCTAGCATGCAAATACCAAAACAAGATAGAAGAAACTTCAATGGACTAGTCATTTACATAGCATGGAACATCTGGAAAGAGAGAAACAAGAGGATCTTCCGAAATGAGTCTTTGAACCCGCAGCAGCTGGCCTTTAAGATCAAAGAAGACCTTCAGTTGCGTCGACAAGCCTTCATCGAAATGCTCCTCCCTAGTTGTATTTTGGTTGCTTTGTCCCTTCCCCTGGACTTTGTCGGTTATTCATCTTCCATCTTCTCCTAACCCTGTACTTCCTAATCTTTCCCCTTAAATGAAATGGCAAAGCTCCTGACTTCCCGTTCAAAAAAAAAAAAAAAGATTGGTCGAACTGATTTGGCGCCTACATGGAAGTAGAAAAACAGCTGCACTTGATGCCGACTCCGGCTCTGAAGTCTTCTGCTTGTTGAGTTGTGAACATGGAGACTGGAGTACATTAAAGCAGGCTTAGGGTTGACATGCCAGTATACCTAGCTTAACTAACTTACATTGTAGAGAAATTAAGTCTCTGAATTTTTCTTTGGAAAGCTACACCTAGATTTGCCGAATGCCTTTTTCTAAGGGTAGATTCGCCAAATGTCAACCCCCGACAATACAAACCTTAAAATTTTGGCATGATATACAATCCAATACGTCAAATCTTAAAACCGAGCCAGGTGCCTTGCAACAGAGTTTTTATGGCAATATATAAAACTATCTATAACCAGGCAGAGTTCTCATGATAACATGATGAAGTTCACATTTAGTCACCACTCAGTCTGCTCGCCGAATGATGCCTGGATCAAAAATAGCCACAGCATCCATTCTCTATTACGGATAGTCAGCCGCTCACTCACACCTTGACAAAACAGACGCAACGGCAGCGGTCACGGCTAACGATTTGACGCCCAAACCGATGAAAAAGCTACATTTCATCTTTCCTGTGAACCTTATCAGCCGGAGAGCATGCATGCATGCACTCCACCCTAACCCTACCAACTGCTACTGCCCTTTTGCCTCCTCTCGATCCGATCACATCACCTAGGCAGGTAGGCACGAACCTGCAGCATTGCATTGTGGTAGGCGAACACAGCTTCTCTCTGTTCCCTTCTCCCTGTCATCGTGTTTCTGTCGACGTGGTAAAAATCTAGAGTATTCTCCTTATCCCCTCATATTCCCCTGATGCTCTAGATCGCCGTCACGTCAACAGAAACACGAAAGGGACAGGAAGAAGGGAACAGAAAAACCGTGTTCGTGGTAGGCACGCAGGAACAAAGGAATATCACTGTTGCCGCGCCCTACGCATGCGGGCACTGTTTGCGCCTTGCCCCCAGGGGAGAATCATGCCAAACGACGCGCGCGCGCGGCCGCAAGCAACATCTCTCTCGGATCATCGCTGGACGATGCGGCGTACGCGGATGCGTCCAAGCCCATGAGAGAATAACGAGAAGATCGATCCGGCAGACGACGAGATGGGGTCACGGAGACGACCGACGGCAGACGAGATGACCAGTGTCGTGTGTCGACCCATCGACCGGTGTTGTCTCCATGCGTCCATGGCCGGCCTCGTCAGATTGGCTATTTGGCTGCCAGATCTGAACGAAGAACTCGCCGTCTGGTCTGCACTGCACACGGGCGTTTTACTGGCCGGAAACTACCTGCCATGGGCTGCAGTTACGAGCGTGATGCATGCATGAACAGGCGCGAATTTGTCCGGGCGGCCCAATCGAACATGGTGATGCTCATTGCCGTGCCAACTTGTCCATGATTTTGTTCGAGGATAAGCCATGGACTTGTCGGTTTCTGCGATTATTTGATCTTTTGGCCAAGGAGAGGATATATAGGATTATTTGTTTGGAGCACATGCGTGGCCTTCCAGACCTATGTATGCTCCGCGCGAACTAGGATGATCCTCTGTGAAACAGACGAACTCAACAATCAATCAACACGTACGGTCCAAGACCCGATTCGCACGTAACCGTCTGGGAGGCACGTACGTCTCACCGCGGCAGCTCAACGGCTCCGTTTATTTCGATTTAAGTCTCTGATTTATTTTTTACTATTCTTAAGTTTCATCTTTTTCTATTTTTTAATTTTTTTTCATTTTTAAATTTAGTTACATCAAGTAAACCACCATCCGCTATAGTGTAATTTTAGCCGACTACAGTGTAATTTCAGCCATAATCTAGTTTATTTTAGCCCAATCGAGCGGCATCTAAGGCCTCCTTTGGAGCGCTGAGGTTCAGAAAATTTTGCTAATGTTTCATAAAGAATAGTTCAATTTTTATGGGAATCGAAAAAAAAATTCTTACGTGCATTCTAAACTTGAAAAATTCTCATAAAAATCGGGAGAAAACCATGTTCTAAACATGCCATAACTTGCATCTAAAACTCGTCATGCCGAAAGATCCTCTGCGCTTTGTTACGGTACCAACCAGACTTTAAGGCCCCGTTTGGCACGGCTCCACTTCACAAGTGGAGCTGTTTTTTTGGCTTCAGCTTCACGAACAGCTCCACCGGTGGAGCTGGAGCTGTTTTGGTAGACTGTTTGGCAAAACAGCTCCACCTGTTTTATCATGCATAGTTGAGAGATGTCAATTGCCCAATATACCCATGTCTATTTGGCATGTAGTAACATCAAGAGCTGTATGTTTCTACATGATTTTTCATCCGAGTAAATTTGAATTAAAAAAAATTAAAATTTAAAATAACACAAAGTATTAGCAACCAATATTTAATGGCGGCGGCGCTCCCTTCACGGTCGAAGACGAGAAGACCGAACAGAGGAACGGGAACGGGAATGGGAGAATAGAAGAGCCGGTGGCAGATCGCGTAAATTCACGAAAGTACAAGGGTAGTGGCATGCGGGCCTGCGGATGGAGCCGGGTGGAGCTACTTTTTTCAGCTACATCTCGTACATATCTTTTGTCTCAGCATGTTTTAAGGGACTCCTTGGGTGGAGCTATTTTGTTTTACCCCGTTTGGCACAAAACGGCTCCAGGAGCCGGTGGTGGAGCTGTGCCAAACGGGGCCTAAGTTTGCTAAATCTAGTGCAATCACTGTAGATTAGTGATTGCTGTGACAGCAGCTAGTATCATATCTCATACTACAAATTAATGAATCCGCGTGAGATGCGCAATAACACCGGTAATCTTTTTTACAGCCGTGGCATTAAGGACTGCCCTAACTAGCTCTCGCGTCCGTCGTGACGCGTAAGGACGTGCCTTTCCGCTTTAACCCGAGGTCCTAACTCTAATTAAGCGCCTGCTTCGTACGTGCTAACTGCGTTGCCGTGGGATTAATTAGCTTGGCATCGGCCCGGCACGCACGTTACTTATTTGGCTACGGCACGAATCCATTTCGTCGACTACGCGCCTGTTTTTTTTTTTTTTGCTACGACTTATAGATTTTAGCTAAAATTTTTGAATTTTAGCTATTTACGGTACAGATTACAGAGAGACAGATACTCACTTGTGATTTTGGCTGGTACAAATGTTAGGTTTTTAACGCGTAGATCGTTTAACTTGTAGACCCCGTCTTAAGAAAATACTCCGTTTGAAAGTTAGGTACCGTAGTAATAACTAAAAGTCGTCAACTTTTAACTTAAAGAACAGGCCCTGCTACTGGCCACGCGTGCATGTCCTTCCACCTAGCGTTGTGCTACCGTGCTAGTAGTACTTCGCTGCTAGCCGAATCGATCGATGCACACGAGCATCCTAGGCTCCCGTGTTCTTCTTCTGACGTCGTATTTGCCAAGTGTACGGCTCAGATGCGGACGGGTCGTAGATGTAAGTTCTGGGGGGTAATAACCATACGTGCTGTGCGTGCGTGCCACTAGTCCTCCGGCAATCCTCGACCGTTTGATCGGAGCTCGGACGGTCCAGATCGGGCCAAGCAAGAAATCGGGCCGTGCAGTCATCTTTCACGATCATATGAATCTTCTACTTCTCAAGCTGTTTGCGTATTTTTCTTAACAAAAACTGAATAATATACTAGGTAGCGAGGCTGTTAGAACCAATCCTTGATAGGAGTACGATTTTACTCATCAGAATTTGAATTCTGATGTCCATTTTTATACATCCTTGAGTGCACTTTAGTAGAGAAGTATACTCGTGTGTGAATGTGCGCATCTCATTGTAATAAAAAAAAAGTAGCCTCATCTTCTTCCTTGTAATAAACAAAGGGTAGTGAGGCAGTTGTCCTTCCACACGTTCTAGACAGATTAGTTACTTAGCTTAAAAATCTGAATTGTTCATATAAATGAAATTGTAGCTGTTTTTTAAATTTAGTTTTTAGGTGTCCGTTTTTGTAAATTTACTCTTCTTTTTAGATCTATTAAGCCAAATTGTTTTTTAAAAAAAAATGCTACAGCACTATTTATATAAACAGTTCTGAAAATCTTACGGGTAATTTATATTATTCTTCTATGCAGCTTACTAGCGCGGATGTAACGGCCGGCCTGTGCTAAACTGTACTACCTGCCAAGTATATAGCAGCTACACTGCCAAAGGCACATCGCAGTAACTACTTTACTCGGATTCGGAGCCTCCTTTCCCCACGCATAGTAGAAGGTATCTTTTCATTCCCCAGCAGAGAGAGATGGATGTTGTTTCAGACATTTGCTCCACATCATCATGATGTTTGCCCAGCAGAGAGAGAACCATACATCCAACTTCGGAGGACTAGTACAGGGACATCAAACTGACATAGGTTGGTGGGGGAACAGAAGGGGAAGAGAAGCTGCAGCTGACAGCCTTTCTAGCTGCAGGCTTTTGGCTTAGTTTTGCTCCTGCTTGCTAGCAGAGGAGATCATCCTAGATGGGAGGGAGTGATTGATGGCATGGCATCCTATGTATTGTGTGCCTTGGGTGCCTTCTTCTCTTTGCTGCTGTACACCAAAAGGCTTTAGTGGTCAAAAGGCCAAAAAAAAGAGAGGGCGGAGCATGGTATTACTTAATATAACTGTGATTTATGACTTTTGGTTGAAGTTTTTGAATTTTAGCTGTTTGTGACAGAGATTACGAAGAGAGATACTCGCTTGCGATTTTGATTGATACAGATGTTGGGCTTTTAACGTGTACTATAATTAACTTGTAGACCCCGTCTTAAGAAAATATTTCGATTGAAAGTTAGATATTATAGCAAAAACAAAAAGTTATTTTTAGAAGCCGTTAAAGAAGAGGCACATGGACCTATGCCACTCAATGGCCAGAGGAAATGGAATCACCTCTCATGAGTCTTGCTTCAGCTGTAATATGAAAAAAAAGGGCACTTGCTACATCTTGCTGAAAGTACATATTACAGATAGCTGCACCGGCGGAGCTGGTGAAAAAGTTTTGGGAGGCAAAAAAAAGCACTAATTACTGGTATTAGTTGTTTTCCTTCCTGTAATACATTGGCATAATGGCATCTCAACTTTGTGCTAGTAACAGTATGCATTGTGCTTTTTGCCACTGCTACATAGATCTGGTGCCTTCACTTCACTTTCCACCCAATCTGTCCTGGCAGGGCTCAAAAGTACTAGTGTCCTAGTACACTGATGATGCAGCTTGTGTGCACTGCAGTTATTTTATACGTTAAAGGCTTGGAATGGGAAGGAATTGTGGGAGTGGGTCCCTGTGACTCTGAGCAATGGCAAGCTGCAGCCAAAGCTCAAACAGAGATGCCTGTTTGCTCCCTTCTAGATCTGCCACTTTGGTCATCCATTAATCCATATGCAGGCAACTCACTCCTGCTGTGATGTGGATTACTCATGTCAGTTCACTACACCCTGAGAAAGGCAAATCAGCAAATGCAGGATCTGATGCCAGTCCCATTTTGCATCTCTCTTGGCACTTCGCAGGAACAAATATTAGTTGAGAGATATTCATAAAAGTGTTGTTCGTACGTACAGCAACGCCTCTTTCTCCTAGGATTTTCGTAATGTCTCTTCAGTGCCTTCCAAAATGAAAATGCCATAGGATTCCAGGCTCCAGAATAAACCGCATCGCATGTACAAGATCTTCTAGCATCACAGGGTTCCCTTTTATTTTTCTTGTTGTGCATACGTACAAGTGCATCAACATGCAGAGATACCTTGGCCAACAACTGGCTATCTTGGAAGGGAGAATTGCTGGCTGGAAGTGGTTGGGTAAAGTGGCCACATTTGGATCTACACTGTCTGTCTTGAACCAAATTTTTTATTGGGGGTGAAGGAATCATATGGATGGGGGTGGATACTGTACAATTGCCTCCTTTTTAATGCTGCATTGGATGCAAAAGTAAGACTAAAGGGAAAGATAAACAACCAGCTCAGCTACTCTCAGATCCAAACTTGCCGATAAATTACTCTTTAAAAAGGGAGAAAGAATTGGGGGTGCAAATTCAGATCCAAAACTGTGGCTGTACCTCCAATGATACAACAGAAGTTTTTCTTTCTTTTTTTTTCAGGGCTGATGCAAAAAGAAGGTGAAAACATTTCAAAATTCCTAACAAAAAAGTCTGTAAAAAGTAAAGCAGTCATAATTAGCAAATATCCTGTACTTTTCTTGTTGGGTTTATATGTAGAGGTGAAAACGGATCGGATATGGCCAGATAATGGCCCTATCATATTTGTTTTTATTTTTTTCTCGGATCAGAATACGAATACCTCGGATATGAATAATGTTAAATACAGATACAGAGTGAATACGAATCAAAATGAATACGATCATAAATATTTATCCAAGCATAAAAAATCTCTTAAACTGTACATCCAAAATCAATGAAAATATATAAATAGTTTTCAAGCTGTTTTAATAAAACTTTCAACAATGTCCATAAAATTTCTATAATTTTTTAAGCCCATAAAATAATTCTCTTGATTACTTCTTGTGCAGAAAATTATTACTAGAATAAATTAAATACATAAAGGTATTTTTGTAAGTTAATAAAACTTATAGGGCGTTTTCCACAAAATTCCAAAATGTAGAAGCCTTTATGTGTAATTTTCCAGAATTTTAAGGTCTCTTCTGCAATTTTTGTATCTGGCAAGGACCTAATTGTAATTTGCAAAAGTTTCAAGGACTCTTTTGTAAGATCTTCCTTCTCACAAATGCCAAGGCCTTTCTGTAAAATTTGCATCGGAAAGACCTAAATTCAACAAATTAAGGGATTCCATGAAATTTTCAAAAAACATAAGAGCTTATACGAAAAAACAGTTAGCCGAATACTGTCTATAGTCGGCTAGCCAAATCCGTATCAGTTGGATAGTGTCATACTATATTCATTTTTTTCCCCATAAAAACCATTTGTTTTTTGTTTCCGAGCCGATGCTAGCTAACGCTAGTCAAATCTAAAAAATCCTGATCACCAGTAAGTATCCGATACGCTTTCACCCCTATTTACATGTTGGTGCCCAGGCTGATAATTAGAGCAGACAACTTAAATGAGGCTATTATTAAGCAACATGCCACATTTGTGCCCGGCGAACGGGCCTCTAGCGTAATGGCTAAGAGCTCTAGTAGCACCCCCAGGTCCTGGGTTCGATTCCCAATGGGAGCGAATTTCAGGCTGGGGAAAAATCCCCTCGCCTGCTACCACATCAAAGCACAGGTCTAAGGCCCGCCCAGGTCGTTGGTCGTTCTCACACGGGCGATGATGCCGCTGTGTAAGGGTGGAGTAGGGGTTCGAAGGTTTTCTCGATCTGCGTGAGATGATCTTCTTCTTAAGCAAAATGTCCAGGGGCATCTTACCCCCGCAGGTCGAGTTTTTGATCTGATGCCTAAACAGATTGAGCTACGGTAAACTAGTAGTAATATGCGTTGTCAGAGAGATAAATTGTGTGCGCCAAGTAGCAGCGAGATTGCGTTTGTCAGAGACTATAGGGGATTGAATAGAAGCCAAGGGCATTAGGTAGGAGTAGAAATTTCTTCTCCTATATTTTTACTGCTTCACCTGGTACGTAGTGTAGTACCTTGTATTTTTATTACTCGCACGCTAGCAGTAACAAATCAAGACAGTTACTCCTGTTGTCTACTGACTACTCTGGTGAGCAATGAGCTGTAGTAAGTGTGTTACTACGAGCAGTTTCTACTGCCGTAACGCTCCATTCGTGCAATGGAAAGAAAGGTCAATGAGATGTTCTTTTCGGCTACCAACAGATGATTATGACTATCGCTAATAGCTTTTGAACTTATCGTAAATATTTATGTAAAAGAACTGAATGCTAATAAGTCGATAAACTGTTTTGGAAAGACTGTCTCGGTAAATTATTTTGAAATTATAGTGAAGCAATTTTATTTGTTTATCTAAATAATTATAAGTTAAAAGCTAAAAAGAAAGTATCATTACCTCATTGTTCCCAAGAATCCTAGGCTAGAGATTAAAGCCTACTGCCCTCTAGTTGCCTGTGCATGCTGTGCCGTCCTAGCTACTTACACTTTGACTTCACCACTTTAACATTCATCGCCTCTTTTATTATGATTAGTGGCACAACCAAACCCCCAGCGCACACAGTTGATAGTTCATTATTAGCAACAGCTTCGGAAGCTCCTCTGTTACGGTGACCTGCTGTTTCTTTGTACCCACTTCACTTTTCTGCTCACCTACCCCTTGGTATGGAGCCGGCTGCTTGGGTCCAGACGGTGCTCTCCAATTGCCGTTTCCTTTTCATGCTCCACATTACCAAATCCGTTCCTAATATCGTACTAGGAGCACTACCTTTTCCAACAACAATGGAGTATTTTTTTTCTAGGCAAAATTAGCTACAACACACACGTAACTTTTATGGTATTTACTTTAGGACACTGATTTTATGTATCTTTGCTGAAAGACTCTAAACTTTGTTGTCTGTTTATTGTAGGACACTACATCTATTAAAATATAATATCTGACTGAGAGAGAAGAGAGATGATAGGTGAAAAGTCGATTCTACAATTTCTCCGTCACACAAACCCCTAAAAAAGAGAGAAAATAAATAGAACAACACATTATTTGCACAAGAGAGATGATACCATGGCCGTGGTGAAACAAGATCAAACGCGAGAGATAGATTGGGGCAATACCACACATGGCACTCAGGCCGGGGGCGCCAGTTTATATAGCCACGGCAAGAGGCCGGGTGTATATGGCAGGCGACGAAATCCGCGGCAAAACCCTAATACAATACCTATTAGAATTAGTTATACAGGGAAACGACATATACTGCTATACATGGAGAGTATCTCGCTAACACCCACCTGCAGTCGTAGCGGTCGCTGGCTCGACGAAAAGGCTGGAACGAAACTTGTTGAATAGCGGTGACGGCATGCCTTTTGTCATTACATCGGCAAACTGATGAGAGGAAGGCACATGAAGTACACGGACTTGACCAAGAGACACCTTCTCTCGGACGAAGTGAATGTTGATCTCAATGTGCTTTGTGCAACGGTGCTAAACGGGGTTCGACGACATGTAGATTGCGCTGATGTTGTCACATTAGACAACTGTAGCAGAGGCGAGGGGGTGATGAAGTTCTGTTAGGAGTTGTCGGAACCAACAGCATTCAGCAACAGCATGTGCAACAACCCGATACTCAGCCTCAGCGCTAGCACGGGACACATGGCTCTTCGAGGACTAGGACACCAGGTTGTCCCCGAGGTAGACACAATAGCCCGAAGTAGAGCGTCGAGAGTTAGGACACCTAGCCCAGTCGGCGTCGGAGTAGGCCGTGAGAGACGAAGTGGAAGAACACCCGAGATGAAGACCATAGTGAAGAGTGCCCTTGACGTACCGAAGGATGCATTTGACCAATGCGAGGTGAGGCTCACGCAGGGCATGCATGTACAGGCACACCTGTTGAACATCATATACGAGATCTGGGTAAGGGTCAAATACTGCAGGGCACTGGTGAGATTGTGGTAGGCGGAGGGGTCGGCAATAGGGGCACCGTCCGAAGCAGAAAGCTTAGAGCGAGTGTCAACCAATGTTAATATAGAGTGGCACTCAACCATGCCAGCTTGCTAAAGAAGCTCAACAGCATACTATCGCTGAGACAGAAATAAGCCATCAGAGTTATGGGTGACTGAGATACCGAGGAAAAAGGAAAGTTCCTCGAGGTCAATCATGGCGAACTCTGAGTGATGACTGGCGGTGAGGCACAGATGTCGGTGTGGGCACCACTGGAGGCGGTACGAGAGCCTACGTGGTGCCACTAGGGGCACATGTGTCGGGGAGGCGGTGTCCGCCCTGGCCATAGGGGTGGATGTAGGTGGGCCGCCCGCTTGGCGGCCGCGAGCCGAGGAAGCATGCTGGCGCGAGCTGGAGATCCAGCGGCCACGTGAGACCATCTTTCGGAGGTGCAGTTGATGTGCACGCCTGACACGGTGGCTCATGAGTAACCACAGCCACACGCGCTCTGGTTGGATCCCATGGTGACGTTGAGGATGTCGTTGCTGATGGAGCCGTACAGATGGCTAAGGATGGATAAGTCGGCCTGGATCCAAAATGCGCCCACAAGGTTGGCGGGGCGGAGCCATCGATGTGGCCGAGAAGGCCGAACTTGCCACACAGTGATTTGAAGAAGAAGGACCACTTGGTGAAGTTCATGGCCTTAAGGTCGAGGAAGATCGAAACACAAGTTTTCACGGGCATCGTGCTGAACGGATTGATCAGCACGGGTTGTGTGGAAGCAGCAGGAAGGACCGGCAAGTCCTAGCTGCTGAGGGCACCCGAGGACGCCAATGAGTGGTCAGGAGAAGTCATCATGCCGTGCAGGAGACGCACACGGCCGGGAGGAGCGGACGTCCGAGGAGCGCGTCCAGCTAGAAGTTGCGCGTGTTCTTGCGGATAAAGGCAGCGGAGGTGGGCGATCAGCGCAGACGCGGTGATCGGGTTTGTAGATCGGTTATTAGTCTGATACCATATTAAGTTGCATGCACAAACCAATTCACTCAAAAGGTTACTTTAACACTCCTCTCACATGTAGCTTCCTTCAGACCTAAGATGTGGAATAGAAATATGTTATAATTATTTTTATTTTAATTGTGCCAGTCGGGTCTTGAACTCAGGATCTCTTAAGATTTGATATCATGAAACAGGATCAAACGCAAGAGAGAGATTGGGGCAATACCATACACGGCACTAAGGCCGGGGCCGCCAGTTTATATAGCCATGGCAAGAGGCCGGGTGTATATGGCAGACCGACGAAATCAGCGGCAAAACGCTAATACAACACCTATTTGAGTTAGTTATACAAGGAAACGACATATACTGCTATACATGGAGGGTATCTCGCTAACACGTGGGAACCAAGAAACAAAAAGAAATAGAGGCAGAAGAGAAGGAAAAAGGGACGCAAGAGCTCCAAGAATTCACCGAGAAATCAACCATGGTGCCATGGAGCCCATAAATTACGGCCAATTGAGCTACAGCACCGATCAGTCAGCCCGCGCGGATCCGCTTCGTGGGCGGCAGGGACCGGAAAACGGCGGAGAGGTCGCGCGGGACGGAGAAGAACACCTGCCGCGCCGATGCCGGCTGCGGCGAAGACGAGGACAGCGACTTCCGCTTGGCTGGCGTCGTCCACGCCGGTTTCCGCGGCGCCGGAGGGCACTCGGTCGGCGGCCGGAGCGTGCTCTCCTCTGACGTCGGCGTCGTGGGCTCCGTCTCCTCCTCCTCCGCCGCCGCCGCCTCCGGCAGCTGCTTGGCGTCCGGCGCCGTCGATGGCAAGGCCGACGAAGGCTCAGGCGCGGACGCAGCCACCGGCACCGCCGTCTTGATTGGCGGCAGCGCAGGGAGGACGTCCCCTGCGGCGGCCGGAGAGCTCATCTGGCGCGGTGAAATTTGGGTTTGGTGTGGGGATCAAGGGGCGAGTCGTTGAGTGCAAGAGAAGGGAGGACAAGAGGCGGGTGGAAATTTAGGTCGGAGAAGAGGGAAGGGAAGAGAGAAGTAGGCCGCAGCGCGGCGGCAGGCCAGTAGCGCCAAGGCTGTTAAATAGTCCTCTAGAGAGAGAAGCGGTTCGTGTGGGGTAACTCAAGAGGTAAATAGTCCTCTAGAGAGAGAAACGGTTCGTGTGGGGTAACTTACGTTGCTCATAGATGTGATTTATGGTAGTTCGCTGTAATTATACGGCAACGATTATTAATTTTTTGAGTTATTTGATTAAAAAAATAAAAATAAGAAAAAAAATAAAAGCATTGTTACATCTTTACATATAGTTAAAAGAAAAGAGAAAAGGCTAAAAAGTTAAAAAGACCGAACAACCAAAATTAAAAAGCCGGCGTGTTCTAAGTAGCTTTTGAAAGCTGAAAGCCAGAAGTCGAAGTCACTTAGGCCCTGTTTGTTTCCACTTAAGATTATTATAATCTAGCTTATAAATCATAAGTGGAAACAAACAGCCCAGATTATAAGGTAACTTATTATAATCTAATAGCCCAGATTATTGTAATCTAATAAGCTCAAAAAAGGAGCTTATTTTAGCTTATAGATCCATCTTTTATCATAATGACCATAAAACTTTAGAAATATTACCCACCTTTGCCATTCATCGAACCCCCAACTCCCGTGCCTCTCTCTCCCAGGGCATTGTAGTCTTTAAACATTCGAATACAACAATCCATAACTCTGATAATCCATGCTGCCAAACACCTGACAGCTTATTTCCCACCAGTTTATTATAAGTTAGCTTATATAATCCCCACCTATAAGCTAGATTATAGTAATGTTAAGTGGAAACAAACAGGGCCTTAGAGCAGAACCTCATTGCCTTTGGCTAGCACTGTTAAAGACCAGGAGGAAAATAATAAACAAAAAATTAGTATTGATTGTCCACCGTCAAATTAAACAACTGTAGTACTAACTATGTGTGTTTTTTTGCTACCGCTGATGGTTTTTTATTCTAGCACTAGTGTTTATGCAAACTTACTGAATGTTGATAAGCCACTTTAAAAAAAGTTCTCAATAAACCACTTCACAAATACAATGGAAAAGCCATCTCTTTAGTTTATTCGAGGAAAGACATAAGTTAAAAAGAAGGGAGCTCTAATGTTTTTGCACGAGGGATTTGTAAGGTCTATTATGGTACACAATAATGGACTGGTTTTGAGTTGTTCAGTCAGAAATCAATGTCTAAAGTATAGGTAGTCAAGAAATTAGTGTGTCGATGTCTCCTTGTAACTTGTGAGTGTTTATAGCTTCTTGTCGATCTCCGTCTTATGGTCTAAATTTAGGCGGCCAACTCACTCCTATGGGGACATGGGTTGAATTTTATTTATGATGGACAAAATCAGCTGAACTAAAATTTGGCATTGCCATATAATGAATCTACGTAGATAGAGATAGGATTTTGTTCTCTCATGTAGGCATGAACATTGTCGAACCTCATGCGTGTGGGCATGAACATTGCCAGATTGATGTATAGTCGTATACAGATCTTATTGGCGCCGGTGCTACCGAATGATCTCTTGTGTGAGAGGAAAGAGAGAACATGCTAGGAGCAATGCAAGCAAACAGGGGAGGCAATGATGGTGTGAGGAAGAATAAACAGGGGGAGGAAATCGAAAGGCACAGCATGCATGACAAGGTACAAGAGAGAAACGACTGGAAAGGAGCAGCTTGGAAGCAGCAAGTAGTAGTAGCATGCCAATATGCCATGGATTCATCAACAGCTTGGAATAGAGGTAAGTTGGTTGCAGAAATGCCCTCCTTTTTTTTTTCTTCTGAACGGTCAGAAATGCCAATAAAGTAAGCGAAGCGCAAAGAAAACAAGGGAAAGGAAGAAAGAAGCCTAGTACCTCCTCTTCTTTTTATGCCTGATCAACTCGGCTTCGGCTTCTGGCTTATTTTTCACTATTCATAAGTTTTGTTTTTTTTCTGAACTTTTGACTTTTCGTTGAGCTTTTTTGCCGGTTCTTTTTTTTCCCGTATTTGTTTGTATTATACATAATGGGCTAACATATTTTTTTATTTTTAAATTTTTTTAAAATTAATTATGCTAAATAAGTCTCTGTCAGCTACAGTGCTTTTTTCAGCCAGCTACAGTGTTTTCAGCCATAAGCCACGAGCTTTTCAGCCGAACCGATCACCACCTTAGTTTGGACTTATAGCTTTTATCTACGGCATATGATTTTTGGGCTATTTATATAAGAGAGTACAAAGTAACAGAAACTCACATGTGGTTTTGACCGATATAAATGAAGTCACTACAGTGCGTACTATAATCAATTTGTAAATCTTACCTTAAAATGACACCTGTTTGAAAAACAATTATTGTAGAAAAACCAAAAATAATTTTTAGAAACTAAAAAGAAGAGGTTTTTCCTGTTTGTTTAGGCTATAGCTGATGGTTTTTTGCTACGTTTTTCGAGACAGTAGTGAACAAGGAGATGCTGACGCAGATGGTAGGCTCAAGAAGCCGTTTGAAAAGGTAGCTTCGAGAAATCACTTAAAAAAATTATCTCATTTGTTTCGATTTTTTAGAGAAGAGGAGTTGAAATCAAAAACACAAAAGAAGATAGCCCAAATATTAGCCGCTGCAGCAGCAGCTTAGCTTAACTTTTGGGCATGAGGTGATATTGCATCCGTGCAGGAGGGGCCCGTGTGGTCGATGAGACAAATCAGGTCTTTTCTCTTTTTTGTTTCTTGTGGATTAAATGGGTGGCTTATTATGTGCAGTCAGCATGACAAGGTCTGGTTGAATGCAGTACTACCCCCTTTTTTTCAATTTTTTGTGGGCTATTGTAGATGGATTGGTTGGAAGTAGAGGATTGATTGGGAGTAGAGTATGCGTAAACGTTTCTCTGAATGAAGACAGACGGATGATGTAGCACTAACAAATCCACTAGGTATAGTGGGTGTACTAGTACCTGACAAAAATCCACAACTAATTTTTCAACGCCGCTATTTAGCATTAGACTTTCAAAAATAGACTGATTGGCCTACAAGTTGTTTTCAGCTGGCCTCGCTCATTTTAGCTTGAACTTCTGGCTTATTTTTTTACTATTTATAAATTTCGTTTTTTTCTGAACTTTTGGCTTTTTTGCTGGTTCTTTTTTTCCCGTATTCGTTCGCGTTGTCTGTGATGAGCTAACATATTTTTGAATTTGTTTAAATTTAATTACGCCAATAAGCCACCTTCAGCTACAATGTAATTTCAGCCAGCTACAGTGCAATTTCAGCTATAAGCCACAGTTGTTCAGCCCAACCGAGCGGGGCTTAATGCTGCTTGCAATGCTCCTCACCAGCGCAAGGACAGCAAGTCAGGCGTGTGTAGTGGACGAGAGCACAGGCACGGCAGTGAGAGGAGACGGGGAGCGAGGCGAGAGTGAGAGGAGGAGACGGTGGGCTTGGCAAGGAGATCGGAAGAGAAGGATGGCAGGCTAGGGCACGAGACCTGTGTGAACGGTCAGATGTGCCTATTCGAGTGATCGGATGGCCATAGTTTATAGAACTTTAGAGAAACTCCAGAAAGCCCTGAGTTTTTTATGGAGCTGCCGGCGGGGCATCGCCATGATTTCGGAAAATCCGAAGGTTTTTCATGCAAAACGAGGACGTAGGAGGGAAGAGACCCGCGCGATTCCTTCCGCTCTAAGGATATTAATAATAATATGATATTCTAACATAAATTGTCTTCTCTGTGGGAAGGAAATGACAATGGATCCGTTTGGAAGACGAAAATATGCCCCTCAATTACGGCGGAATTACAAGGAAGGCCATTGGCTTGGATGAGAAGGGAAGGTATGTGAGGGGAAGGAACAAAGGGAGAGGGAGGGACCAGATCTCCTGCTTGTACCCAGCCCAACAGCAAAGGCTGATGATGCCACATGGGTTCTGTTGGCTTCCACGAGGTTTTATTTAGCCTTTCTAATGACCTATTTAATCACCTTTGCTTTGGACACCCCTTTTGCATTGATTCGTCATCAATTCACATTTATGTTTTATGAATTACTGTCGTAAAAAAATGGGCCATATTTCTCTGACTAGAATTATAGCTTATCAGCTGTCACCTCCAAGCTAGCTTAGTGCTTGCTCTCGATAAAAACCGCCGACAAAAAAATAGCTAAGAATTAAGTGAAATCTCAGACCATGCATGTTACGTGCATTATATATTGCGTGCATATATGCCTGGCGCTCCAAATACTGCAAGGCTTGAATTTTAGTTCCCGCTCATATGTAGCTGCTTTTGTTTATATTTTATTACCACGCGAATGCAATTTTAATGTATATTCATATGCTGAATTTTCTTCGAGAACAATATAGGTGGTGATCGATTCGGCTGGAAAGCTCATGACTTATGGCTGAAAACACTGTAGTTGGCTGAAAAACGCACTGTAGCTGACAGAGGCTTATTTAGCATAATTAAATTTAAAAAAAATTAAAAATATAAAAAATATGTTAGCCCATTACGTATAATACAAACAAATACGGGAAAAAAAAGAACCGGCAAAAAAACTCAACAAAAAGCCAAAAGTTCAGAAAAAGACGAAATTTATGAATAGTGCAAAATAAGCCAGAAGCCAGAAGCCGAAGCCGAGTTGATCACCACCATAGCTTGCAATGATACGTTTGGTTTGCTGCGTAAAGCTAGCTCACATGTAACATCATGGCTTAATGCGGATCTCCACTTTGTGAACATGCCTAATCAATTTAGCATCCAAGATGGGATTAATCGGAAAGATTAGTATATGTGTACGCATAGTTTATGAGTTGATCAGAATGAGATAACAAAGCTGGTGGGACAATCGCATTCTCATGGATACCATGTGGGCCACGTGCATACGTGATAATTAATCATGGCCGTTGGTTGCCATTTGTCTTTCCGTGCAAGGACCGAGTGTTTATGGCACGTAGACATAATAAACCCAAATGGATTGGGTAGACCAAAAGCTTAATAACTTATACTTTTTCTTTGAAAACCCGATCATATATGGGTTAATGAATATTAATAGGTGAAACCCCGCTCCTGATTTGTGGCGTGAGTCGTCGTGGTGTGTGTACGCACATATGCGCATGTGCAGCATGCAAGAAGCAGCAGCAAATTTCACAGATGATTTAAAATTGTTACCACATACGATTTTCTGAATCATCTGAATTTATACGTCAATGATAATCAGAGATTATTACAGACAGTTTATGATCCATCTGTGATAAATATAACACAGATGATTTGTAACTAAAACCGTCTGTGATACTCTAACATCACATACGGCTCGACATAAAAACCGTCCGTAATACTCTAACATCACAGGCGGTTATAATATAGAATCGTATGTGATAGTCCTTCATAGACAATTTATATCACAAAACCATCTATAATAGTTCATTCTATACCTTGTTTTTTTATTTTTTGGCTAGCCTCAAGAAATGTTAGCTATGCCCTTTGAAAATAAGCAAATACAACAGCATATTCCATTAGAATCCACCATTACAACATCGCAAGATAACGAGCAGGTTACCCATCTAACACAGTAAGAACATGACAAGAATACATCTCTTAATGCTACAAATCTATGGCAAAAATATAGAAGAAGGAGAGATCCTAGCAGCGCGTGAGTTGGATGTTCTTGACGCTGACTTGAGTACCGTCTTAGTAGCCGGCTGCTTTGGTGGTGCCTTGCAATGAAGGAGAGGTAACGGTGGCGTCACCTTTGTGTTATGACGGTAACACTACACAAGACACTCTTACGACACTTACGAGAAAAGTGTCTTGTGCAGTAAACAATAGTGTCACAACGGATGCGCTAGCTTATAGCTGTAGTCAGCGTCGTCGAGAAACAAGTTAGGAGTGGATGAACTAGGAGCAATCGGTAGAGCTCACACAACTTGGAGTGAAATTGGGTAAAAGGGAGAGGGGAGTAATTAATAAGGGGCGAGAGGTGGGAGGAACCGGTGCCTGCCATTCGATGCGGAGAGAATGGACGAGTGAGATCAGAATCCTGGGGAAGATGCCACAGATCGGTGTTGTGGCATTATCAGAGACGGTTTGTTATACGAACTGTCTGTGATAATGCACATATCAAAAACGGTTTGTTATACGAACTGTCTGTAATAATGCAATTAGAGACGATTTGAAATACGAACCATCTGTGATAATGCAATTAGAGACGATTTAAAATACGAACCATCTGTGATAATGCTTAAAAATACATACCCTACTTATGCCTATTAATATTATGATGCAAGCGATCCTTAAACTTCTACACGGTTGGCTTTATGTGCAGCGTGATGTATAATTCCTTGATACCACAAACTCAATCTCTTCCAAATTGTCCTCTCCCTTATCTTCTTCTCTCCTAAACTGTCATCTCCCTCATCTTCTTCACCAGATTTATCAATAATGGCATCTATTATTCCTTTGATCTCCTTCCTCTATCTATCCATCATGAGTTTTTAGTTGTAACCTTACACAGGCGGCCAACAACTTACGTCTGGAGCAGTTTCTTTGCTCACGCCATGCTCCCTTTCCTCGAGTCGCTTCCATCCGTCAGCTGAACTTCATCATCTGCCATCGACAGAGGTGTCTCCTTGCCGCTCAGGAAAGGGAAACCACCCTCAGTCTCGTTCTTCTCTTCAATGTGCCAAAGAAGAAGAAACTCTTGCGGCAGTGGAGACACATGGATAACTTTACCGATCAAGCAGAAACAGTTGATTCCGAGAAAGCTTATCATGGCATTCTCTTTGAGATTGAGCCATGCTAATGATTTGTATAGGCTAAAGGAGGAAGTGGAGAGGGCAAGGACAATCTTAAGGCATTCGAGAACTCAGCCGCTGGTCCTCTGCTCCAAAAATAGAAGAGGAAGTATATAAAACCCAGAATACCAAGATATAGGAATATCTTTTTTTAGACCTTTGTAATAAATTTGACTTAAATTTGTTTTTATAAAAGTGACTGATCACACTTATCTGTTCCAGTTGATCGATTAGTTCATATGACAAAGGTTAAAACACAGACGGTTCTATTTAAAAGCCGTTAGTGATAAATGCAAACATTATTCATAGACGGTTCTTAACAAGAACCGTCTGTGATATTACGTCTTCACAGATGGTTTCAGGGAACCATCTTTGATGTGACATATAATATTAGTTTTTTTTGTAGTAGTGAATATTGTATCTGCATACGACACACGCTTTGTCATTTACACGTGATCTCTAGACTAGCTACTATTTTGTTCCCATTGAAATAATGTTGTGTACTATGTTAGAACCATGCATTTAGTAGCCCCTCCATGTTGTCACACAGCTAACGGGTGGATTCTTTTGAGCAATGACTTTTGGCTTTTAAATTCTGGCTATTTACGAAAGAGATTACGAAGAGGAGGATAATTGTATGTGATTTTGATCGATATAGCTGAACTCGGTATAGTGTTTACTACAATCGACTTATAAACTCCGCTTTAAAAAGATGTATCGTTTGAAAGTAAATTACTGTAGCAAAGTATAAAAGCTATAAGCACTAAGCTGTGCCGAACCAACAAATATATACTAAAAGAACAATCCGCGAGACAGCGCGACGTTACATGTCATTGCATTTTGTGACCCCTTTGTTTTGTTGGGGGGGGGGGGGGGGATTGAGGAAGTATTTAAATGTTATGTTTAATCGGTAGGGAAAAGCGGCGTCCTGGAAAGAAGAAGAAAAAAGAACGAAAAATAAATGAGTGATCTGTTCTATGTCCAAAAGCGCCCTCTGACAACAAATGAACTGCTCTGGGAGATAAGAAGCGATGATTCCGACCGATATGCATAACTCCACAGATGAACAAACATTTTGTTCCATAGAGACCAGCAACACTGCAAAAAGAGTTGTAGAACTGTGTTCATGTATAGGATTGTTCTTGCCTAATCAAAGCAATTCTAGCACCATAATAGAAACCCATGATACTGGGAACTAAAATCTTAAAATTGGGAACCTATAAATGAAATTGAGCAGCTGGAAAGTTGAATTCATGTATGAGGATTTGGGAATTCTACAACAAAGGTAGGTAAAGGTCCAAAAAAAATCAACGATTTACAAAACAAAAGCTATGTATGCAGACTTCCTCCATAACAAATATACGAGCTTATGAAAAATATGGGGAAGAAACGAAACAGGGAGTACATGTCATGCTTGACTCAGTTTTCATCAGTTTATTAAGTGACACTAAAATCACAAACCAATAATAGGTTTCATCACAAACCAATAGCAAGTTATGGAACTAAAGAACCAATGTAACAGAGATATAACAGTTTGCAATGGGACGATCCGTACTTTGCATGCCTACGTAGAAAAAAAAAAAAGACATTCCTACCATCTTTGCTTAATAAGCGATAACAGCATTATTGGTCAAAGCTAACCAGGTTAGAAACCAAATGCATCATCAAGTCAGCAGTATGCCATATCATATCTCCCATTTGAATGGCTGTCTTGTTCATGGTGTAGACATGTAGCAGTATTTTTGGTTTGATGGTGGTGGTAACATCTGCCTAGAGGTAAAACTCACTCTGTTACAACAATGACCTTGTCGCACTGTTGACTATCATGCAAATATAGAATGATCTCATTGCAAGATTGCCAGTAAACTCTAACGTCTAATCCGACTCCGAGTCCAAGTAGTCTCTGTAGATTCCCTATGAAACTATGCTTCTGCAATGGCAAAACTAAAGCACGCATGCTGTTTGGTTGTCGGTGAAGCAATACCGTTAACATTAACACAAACTAAGAATAAATCATTTGCACATGTGCTTGACTCATATTCCTTCTGCTACACTGCAAAGGGTAAATAATTTCATTATGAATGAATAACTGAATTGGTGCCATTTCAACAGATTAATATAGTAATGCACTTAACCAGTAAGCTGCATCCATGTATATGCAACAGCTGAACCAATATGACAGCACAAAAACAATTTAAAAGCAAGGGAGGGGAGAGCTTAACCAAATCAGGAGACATACTGTGCAATACGTGTTAGCTTTATCATGGAGTTACAGTGTTCTAGGCCTCCTTATTGTTGGAATTAATACGGGCTAGGTCCACTTTTAATTCTAATTAATTTCTAGAAATCCTAAAGACCCATGTGCATGTGCTAAACTGTTTAGTCCTATATGGAGAGTTGAATGGGAGTTACACCACTTTAAAAGGTGGAACGTGGTAACCCCCTTGTGTGGAATTGTAGAGAGCCAATACACGCGCCGAGCCGAGCCGAGCCGTGCGGTGCCGTGCGGTGCGGTGCGTGTGCGTGCGCGCAGGCGTGTCGGGTGCAGACGCGTTTTTCTTTATCTATTCGAAAATCGAAACGCACTGACTCGCAGTAAATAGTATTAACGAATGGCTGGCAATAACGGAGCAGTTACTAGTGAATTATGCCTGCGGTTACTTTCAAGTAATGGCTGCAGTTACTAGTGACTAATGGCTGCAGTTACTCTGGCCTCTTCGTTGAACAGTATTCTGGTTCTGGTTTTGTGGCTGTCTCTGGCAATCCCCATCCTGGTGAGGCGCATGTACGATCGCACCGGGACAGCAGGCCTCCGGAACCTCGTCCTTGAAGGCTTGCACGAGCGAGGACAAATAAGGTTTTTGGGGAGCGTTCGCGCGACTGCTGGCTGCTTCCCCGTCATTCGATTCTCCGCTACACCTACATCAATTGCACGACTACTACCACAACGCCATGACGAACAACGATCTAGCCAACACCCCCAGCTGCTACTCCTGCTACTTCTTCCCCTGTATCTGGGTATGTTTATTCTGCACTTATATGTTGGTTAGTACTATTATCTGTTGTTAATTTCAACACTGAGATAGATATACTAGTGTGTGTCCTTCTGGATTTTAGTATGTCTATAGTGTTCCTGTTTACTTACTATGCGAATATGATTAGAGTAATTTTCATGATTTATCTCTCAAATTTTTGGATTAAAATATATCGAAAAATGCTCATATATTCAACACTTATTCCCTCAATTTTTATGAGATGTTAGAAAAGAGTGCTGTCTCCATTAGATCATTGCTGGGAAGAGGGAAATGCTCCTTGTTCAAGAATACACATTCCTCCCTGTAACGAAGCACGATAGTGCGTCCCCGTGTTATCTGTTACAATATTTCAGCTGTCACAGCTGCAAGAGAAAGCATTGAATATGACGAGAGCAAGCTATCAAATTCATAGTATCATCAACTTCTTCCATAACAAATAAAACTACGAAGATATCTATACCTCGTACTTGCGAGCACAAATTACTTTCTTACATTGCCACCACAAAAATCGTCATGTGTGTTGAAACAATCCTTTAGATATCAAAACCTCACAAATTTATGCTCTCAGGCTCTTGGGTCCTTCAGGGACTCATCAAGTTGTCGTCCATGATTATGCTCTTCGAGCTCAGCAGCAAGACCTTAGATAATATTCCAGAGAGTAGCTTCAGGTAGTTGGCCACTGCAGTAAGGTGTATTGTCAGAAAAGAAAATTTGGTTGTATATTGACATAGCAATAACTGGAAGCTTATTCTTGTACTAGTTTTTGGTTCCTAACATTCCTCCATAACAAACTGAAACACAGAAAACACTAAGGTTTTCAATCGCCTCCTCTGTAGCTGCCCTCCATTCCAGAAACTTCCAGTCGACCAGCCATCACCGAGGCCTCCCCTACGGACGGGAGCACCGCGCCGTTAGGAGGAGGTGGCGGGGAGGAGGAGGAGTCACCGGGAAGGGAAAGGGCGGCGACGGCGGCCGAGGACAAGGCTCGGCGACGGCGGGGAGTCAAGATAGGTCGCGGCGGGACGACGATCGGCGGCGGCAGTGTCCATGGCCGCGTCATGTTCTTCGCCGGCCGGACCCACTAAGTATCTACCCGTTGTGTCCCGTTACACATGTATGTGTTCAGTGAAAAAGTGTATTGCTCGTGCTCTATAAGACCATAGATGTCTTTAATAAATTTCATAGCGTGTATAAAAATTGTATATGTGTATCATGGGTGGTGACGATGCATGTGAGTGTGTATGTGTGCCTTGTAATTTTAAAAAATACCGATGAGGATAGAAAGCTAGCTCGACTCGGCAGGTACATACACAACGCTTGCACTGCATGGAGCAGAGACGCATGTACAAGTCATATATGCAGCCTTTTGGTTCGTGATGCATCGATCTTTCCAACATCTAGACAACAATGAGGAGAAACATATATGCATGGCTGCCTCTTGGAAAACATGGAAAAGTGGCGGCCGGCAGCGGGGCTGCGCAGCGCCAGTCCCCGCCAGCGATCCCCCCCCCCCAGATGATCGATGACCGAATTTTGGCACAATTATTGGGCCGAAGATAGCACCAATTGGTCCAATCGCGCCGTCCATCTTCACGAGATGCGTGGCAGACTGGCAGTGGGCGAACTGGCGAAGGACCGTCCTTGCACGATCGGAGATGCCCTGATCCCTGACCGTATGATCACATTTCATCAGGGAAATAAACGTGTTACTTCTATGAGCTAGAATCGTTTGCCGAGCAAAGAGAAGTAGTTCAAAATAAAGGCTTTATCGAATGTCAAAAACCAGTAATACTAGAGTAAGACAAGTTGCGTAATATTGATCATGTTAAACTTAGTTTTACAAAACTATTTTATTTACTTAAACTTGCACATTATTTTTGTTTTCAAATTATTTAACTATCGGCAGTTATTATCCAATTGTTTGATAATCCGTCTTTGATAAATTGTATGCCACAATCTATTGTCAATGTAGGACTGGGGAAATATTTAGTTCGAACATTATATAGTGTCCGGCATGGGTTATAGTAGCACATTGCTTAGCCATGCTTAAGATCCTGTTTGTTTAGGTTTAGGCTTTTTGGCATATAACTTAAAGCCAGTTTTTTTTACTTAAGGAGCTTAAAAACAGTCCACTTTTAAGCCAATCCAGGCTATTTGGTATTCTAGCCTTTTTGACTTTTGAGCAATGACATATTTGTTGAAATGTCTAAAATATTCTTGTTCTAATATCAGAGATGAATTCCATTCCAACGAGTTGTCGTTGTCATCTAGACATCATCGCTCTCACTGTTGGGATCTAGAGATAATCTGTTGTGCGGTTTTGTTTGGCGGATGTGAAAAAAAAACGAGGAGAAAAAGAGAAGGATTGAGACTATATAAATATTGGCATTGGTGGGTAATTTTCAAGAAGTTAAATGGCAAGGCCTATTCCTAATCCACAAAAGCCAAAATAAGCACATCTTTCCTGACTTTTGGCTTATAGTTATAAAGTGGTTTATGGTTTTTTAAAAAGCTTAGTTAAAAAGCCATATATTTATTTAGGCTTTGGCTTTTATTGCTTTTAAGCTGAAAGAAAAGCCTAAACAAACATGGCATACTATGGAATCATTTTCTGGAATTACTTATTAATCTTGATTAATGAATTATGGAATTATTTATGATAAGCAAGAGGTAGTTGTCACTGTTGATAAAATGTGATGAGCTATGGCATGTGGATGTTACTAGTTGTTGGATAACAAAATTGGTTTTAGACTCGGACGAGGGAAATATTGATGTGTTGTAGCATTGGATCAATTGGATACTCGCTTAGGGTTGATTAAGGACTGAACCTTATGGCCATTGAATAAATTTTTATCGTACAACCACATGTCTAGTATGGACAGACCTGGCTGAATAATTTACTGAGTTTGGAAATGGAAGGCCACATGGTAGATTTAGCCATGGTGCAGGTTTAGTTCCATGGTTTGGCTTAGTTTGGGGTGGACGACCGCTGGTACAAGGCATACTAAAGGTAGTGTTATATCATCAGGCTAGTGTTGGGGTGAGGTATTGTGAAGACTTTGTTGTGATCTTCTTGGTCAGCACATATAAGAAAACATGTTATACTGATAACACTATAAGTTGATCATATCGTGTAAGTAAAGTTATACAACATTTGAAGAGTGTTAATTAAACCATTCGAATAGCCATACCCCTGGTCGTAGGCAATGCTCAAGGATTTCACACGAGGATTAGATTTTAGAATACAACACTGGTAGAGGATTTTGGAAAATATTCTTAAACTGGTTGGTACGAGTGGATGGATGGAATATTTGGTTGGACGTAGCATGATGCCTCGTCGGTTTATTTATTTCATCAATCATTTACTTATCAGTTTATTAATATCCATTTTAACTTATACTTTGCAATTATTTATTATTTTTCAATGCAAGTTATTGCTTTCTGCAAAATAAACCATGCCAATTATCCTTTGGAATAAGCCTTACACACACACACACTTGCATCTACACGCATAACTTACTGAGTACTCCATGTGCTAACTCTTGTTATAAATAATGCTACTCAGTTGCTAGAGGACAAGGTTATATCATCACTGATGATCTATTTCCTGAGGAGTATCTTGAAGATCGTGAAAATTAGGCTGTGCTACCCCAGTCAATTGCCTGTGGGTTTATAGATGGGTTACATTTGAAGTTATATTTATTTTTCTGCCATAGTTATTTTCTTTAGTGAAATCCTACGAGGCCAAGAAATATAAACTTCGACCATAAGTTTACAACCCAGTTCTTCAATAGTATTTCTTATTATCTTAGTTATCTATATGTATGGATGATATTACATCAATGTTGCCTTTGTATGCACTAGCGTGATCCTAGACTAGTGTGGTGTACACAGAGGGTCTGGATTTGCAAATTTAGATCCCGACAGAGGGCTTTGATGGACCACCTAAACAAAGGCAAAGACGCATAGCTTGTGGCTTCAATCGAATAAACAAATGGGATAGCTTCTCTGCCGTCATTTTAAAGCGATTTATTGGGATAACCCATTCGAAATAGCCTATCGATATTCAGTTCATTCGCACAAGCGTGAGGGTTAAAAGCCATCAACCGCCAGGAGTGGATGCTCATTCTCAAGTGAGGGGGCACAGGCGCCCACATCAATTTTAATTTTTGTTACTTAGAGTTCAAGTTTACATAGTGTGTGCCACCACATGCTAAAAATTTGTGCTTCCATATGTCAAGAACTACATCTATCTAAAAGAAAGAATGCTTAAACATGTTGACAAATAAGGGGAGAAAAGAAAAGAAAAACACGCAGGACGTTGACAAAGCAAGAACTAAAAAAAGTGTAAGATGAAGTTGGTACGACATAGAATATCAACCAATAGTGAAAAGAGAACAAAAAAACAATGGCTACCTGAACCGATCGAGCGTGGTCCACTAGCCGATCTAGCCCTAAGCCATTGCCAGCCCGAAGCCTAAGCGTCCAAGCCAGCCCCAGCCCCAAACCAATTAAGTAAGCAATGCCAGATCTAGATGACACCTTATCTACCTTCCCCTAGTCCACACGCCATGCACACAACCTTTAGTAAGTCATTCCTTTTGTCTGCAGCTGCGACGGGCCCAACGCCAAATTAAGCTGCTGCCGTCCGGGAGCACACCAGCCGCTTCTCGCCTATGCCTGCGTGCATCAGACTCGGATGGTATGGTTAGATTTCTTATTGTGTTAATCTCACTGTGTGCTCATGCAAATGGAGTAAATCTATGTATCAATGTATGCAGTATGGACAACGGCCATGTCAATATATGAGGTCATTCACTGTCCACTTGTCTCGTTCTGGCTGACTGGCTCGTTGCTTCAAAGTTCAATGATCTCCATAGCTAACGAAGTAACGATCAGTCGACTAAAATAGGTACTAAATTTTGTGATTTAGATTTTTAGGGTTCTAATTATATGATCTTCAAAAATATCTGTGGGTTAGGGCTTTAATATTAGAATACCATGTTTTAATTTTTTTTTTGCAACAATTGAATTAGAGAATTTTTCAATGTGTTTCAATATCTAATTCAGTGTGTTTCAATAGCTAACCATCTTTTGTTCTTGGATTTATCCTAGATCATTAACTAATAGTAGGTTTCTCGAATTTTATCATGAAGCTAGTTGATGTTAAAAAATTTGGAATGTATTATTATCTACTACAATATTGATGGATATGTTGATAAATATATACATAGAGCATGAGGCTCCCGCATTATTTTTATTTTAGATCTATCATTGTCAACCGTAACATAAGTTACCAGCTCAGTTCAGGGGCGGATCCAGGAAAAATTTTAGGAGGGGCTGGCCCGCGCGCCCCTGCCCGGCGCCCGCCCCCGCCTGGCACCTGCCCCCGCCCGGTCGCCAGCCGCCGCCCGGCGCCCGCCCCCGCCCGGCGCCTGCGGCCGCGCCTGGCCGGCTGGCCACCGCCCGCCTGCAGCGCCGCGGCCCCACGCCTGGCCGCCCGCAGGGCCCGTGCGCAGCCGCTTGCCGCCGCGTGCTCGCGAGTCGCGTGGCCGCGTCCGCCCGCTGCTCGGCTGCTGCGTTCTCGCGAGCCGCCGCCGCCGCGTTATGGGGGGCTCCAAGGGTCCGGTAGCGGTAGGGGGCTCAAGCCCCCCCTCCGCCCCACCGCTGGATCCACCCCTGGCTTAGTTGAAAAGAACCCATCCAAAATTTACAGCTTTTCCCGTTCTTGGCTTGCACTGCAACTGCCTGCATGCAGCTGCCGGTCGCAGACGCAGTGGTGTATGGTTGGACCCCCCACCTTCAGACGCTGCGAGATGATGTGTGAGGGAAGAAAGCCGGCTGCGCTAGTTGCACTACGAGAATGGCTTGCATGTGCTGGAACTTTATGCGTTGCCTCCAAACATATGTGCCAAGTGCATACCGCCAACTGGTCTTTATGGGGTAGATTGTTCTTCTGCCTGCCTTATCTTCTCCTTTTGTGTTTCTCTCATTCTTTTCTCTTGTCACACTAGTTTACTGTAGCATGCGTTTGATTGATGGTTTGAATGGCGCAGCGGTGGTACAGTTGGTTAGGGAACAGAGACCTCTCAGAATTTGCCTGGCCCGATTCATGCTAGAGCATAAAAATCAGTGCATAAAAATGGAAGCAGGACTGGCCATGCATCATTAACTCGGTGCTATATTAAGGGAGACACCCGTGTAATCCTGACAAGAACGAGAGCGCCTGCGCGTTCTTGTTCATGCACCCATGTCATCGCCTTTTTTTTCTTCAACTCAGTTCATCATTTGATTCCTCTGTCCGATCGATGGAGAAGTTGATCCTTGATCTGACATCCGCATTGAATAAATAACAGTGGCTGACATCTTACAGCCAGATATCGAAGAATAGGGTTATTTTCTTACGTCCCTTACGGTGGCGGATGGTTTCTAGTCTTAATATGATCGTTTATGTGAATAAATTGAATATCTATAAGTGGTTTAAAAAAGATTATCGCGGTAAACCGATTCAAAACGGTGACAAAGAAACTCTCCCGTTTATTTATTCGAGAAAAACTATAAATCATAAGTCATAAAAATATAAGCCAAAAAAAAAGAAAATAGAACGACTCTTACAAATCACTTCTCGTAGAAATTCACGGCACAGAAGTGACAGAATGGCCAGAGTACTCCCGAATTCCAGGTGTACAAAATCCTATCCGAAAATATTGTTCATATGTAGCACTAACAGTGTTCCCTTTGCACTCCCTAAAAGAGAAGATAGCGATCTCTGAGGTGGTGATCGGTTGGGCTGAAAGCCTCATGGCTTATGACTGAAAACACTGTAGCTGGCTGAAAAAAACACTGTAGCTGACAGAGGCTTATTTACCATAATTAAATTTACAAAAAATTTAAAAATAGAAAAAACATATTAGCCCATCACGTATAATGTAAACAAATACGAGGAAAAAAGAACCGGTGAAAAAACTCAAAAAAAACCAAAAGTTCAAAAAAAGACGAAATTTATGAATAGTGCAAAAATAAGCTAAAGCCAGAAGCTGAAGCCATATTGATCAGGGCCATCTCTGATCCGATATATTCCCGTCTAGCTTGCCTCCTCAGTTAGCAGTATCAAATCTCAACTACGACCATGTCACGATGCATTCGATCACTAGTAGCACCGCTTGGGGTGGAGCAGCGATATCCGTACAGGTACGTGCTCAACTCTGGTTGCGTGTTTGGTACAACGACGGAGCCGGGAGGGATCCACTGCTCTCGACAGTCTCCACTCGTACGAAACGCCCATGTGTAGTAGATGCAGTACTGCGTGCTCCTCCTCAAGTCCTCATCTGCTACTCGTAGTAGCAGCGCTGTAGTCGCTGTCCTCGCCATGAGGCGGCCGGGGTTTGCCTTGTCTCCGTGCCGTGCCTCGCGAGCGGCGACGGCGACGGCGACGGCGCGCGGGTCAATCTGCGGCGGCGGCGGGTGCGTGCCACATGCGGCACGGCACGGCGCGTACGCGGCGCGCGTACAGCGGCGAGGACCGATCGAGCTGGCAACCAGCGCCGTGCACTGGTGTGGTGCGTGCGGCGTACGCGCGCTGCGCCCCCACAGCCCAGCGAGGAAAAACGCCACCTCTTGGCTGCGGCGCGCACGCCGCCGAGCTAGGACCGAGAGGTGCACGCGGCATGCCTGCGCCAAAGGCGTAGAAAGAGAGAGGTTGGGAGAATCGAGGTGCGTCGTTTCTCTGTGTGTATATAGATGTATATATCGTTGATTATAGGAGGATTGTATAAAAAGTTAAATCTTATCTACAAGTAAACTAGTTAAACGGTAGGTGCTGGAGTCACGGAGGCAAGAGATGCCCTCGGCGGGACTCACGGCATGCATGTATCTCTAACATCCTCCTAGTCGAATCGTGGGGAGGCTGAATGGTGAGACTGGAGCGAAATTCCTGAAAGATCTTTATTGAAAGTCCTTTGGTCATCACATTAGTGAACTATAGTGTCGTTGGAACATCGTCAACCAACGTCATACAAGGAATCGGCAAGCGTCTTGAGGCATTGGCAATAAGCCGTGATGGACATGTCGCCTTGAACGATTGATTGGAATTTGGCCTCGATGAAAATGGTGCAGCTCTCCTTGTTGCAAAACAATTCTTCGATGGTGGTCCAAGCATGGACGGCCGACTGGTCGGGCTTTATGTCGCCTGAGATGTAGCCATAGATCCAGGAGACAATGTTGTAGTCCTGCTGGGCCCACTTGACCGAGTGCACGGTCGACAGTGCGTCGCGGATGTGGTGGAGGAGGCCAAATTTGCGAGGAATACGGTGAAGAAGTTCCGTCGCATCGTGTAATTGGGTGCCATAAAGGTGAGGGTCACAAGGACATGCGTTTTCACGCTAGCCACGTGAACAATTGCCGAAACAGGGGAAGGAGATATGGTGTGAGGTATTAGTAGCGCTGGTGGTGTTGGTGGATAGGGCATTGACGATTGTGGAAGCTAGGGTGGTTCGAAGGTAAACATAGCGTGCAACGGAGAAGATCAACGCGGCGCAAAAAAGAAAATCAGAACCTGCTCTGATACCATGCAAAAGGTGTAGAAAGAGAAAGGTTGGGAGAATCGCGACACGAAGGTGCGTCGCATTCTTGTGTATATATAGATATACATGTCATTGATCACAGGCAGATTACATGAGAAGTTAACGACTAAATCAATTAGTAAGATGACAATCTTATCTATACAAGAAAACTAGCCAAACCATAGGTGCTGAAATTATGGAGGTAGGAGAAGCGCTGGACGAGACTCGCGGTATGCATGTATCGCTAACAATGCCGTAGTGCCAATGTCATGCACTAGTGCGTGTGACGCCCACACAATCGAATCCAGTGAGAAAAAACGTGCCACTACTCCGCACGGAGTGGCTGTTGACTCACTTGCCGCTCTAAAGAGCTTAGCTTTAGCTTTTAAATTTCATCTCTTTTTTGTAATTTTCTTTTATTTCTTTTGCATTATCCGTGATATTGGCTTTTTATTTATTTTTTTCTTTTTTAAAATTTAATTACGGCGAAAAAGCTATTAGCAGCTAAGGCTGTAAAAAAAAGCTCAAGACTCGCGAGCAGCTCAAACTCGGCTCAGTTCAAACTCTAAACAAGCTGGGATCGAGCTTAATCCTGAGCTCATGAGTTTCAACGAGCCGAGTTCGAATAGCTCGTTGGAGTTCGATTCGAGCCTGAATATTGATGCGTATTAACTCTTACCGAGTTTACTCGAGCCGAGCTGGAGCATTTTTATTGTTAAAAATCAGAACATGTTGGATTATTTTTTTTACTTTTACTGAGATTACTTGAGCTCGGGCTTTTCTTATTATTAAAAATTAATGCATGTTAAATTATTTTTTAATTGTTATCGAACTTATTCGAATCGAGTTTAAGTGTTGGCCGAGCCAAGCTCGAGCCTAGGTATAGGCTCGGATCCCAACTCAGACTCACTCGAGCTTGGCTCTGACTTTCTACCGAGCTCGAGTGTGAGAGGTCAGGTTCGCTCGAGCTCAGCTTATTTATAGCCCTATCAATAGCTACAGTGAAAAAATCTACTATAATGTAAAATAAGTCAAAAGCTCAGGCTTGAAAGCCCAAATAAGCGGTTTCAGCTTTTTCATTGGGTTTTAGCTTTAATTTCTTTCGATAATCACTATTTATTAGATTAGACAGCCACAACTAAAAATTATCAGCGACGATGCGTTCTTGACCAAGTGGGCTGTGCCGAGGCCGTCTTTGCGTAGTTTTGTGATTTGGGCTTCGTTTGCGCCGCGTTTGCTGGCGGGCTGTGGGGCGTGCACACCACATTCGTCCCGGTGAGCCTCGTGATCCAACGGGGTGGGGGCCTCTCTGGGCGTTACGAAAAAGATTGTCTTAAAAGGCCATGTTCTGTGCTTCGTCACATCACGATTGGCAAATCAAGGGCCCATTACTATGTGACGATCCCCATCCTGCGTGCGTGCGTGCGTGGTCTCTGGGCGCTGTGTTAGCTGGCTCAGTTTGACTCGACCAAAAATGGTTTCAGATTCCTCTAAAAAAAATAATGGTTTCAGATAATCAGATATGGAGTAACAAAAGTTATTAATTCCTCAGATGATCATGTTGTGTTTGGAATGATGCATGCCTAGTTCTCTTCATCTAGGCAGCCAAATGAGGTATTAGTACTTTCGGATAAAACATAACCTGCCAAAAAAAGGTGTATAATATATTAATATGCACACTAGATTACATTATCCGCCCCAAAGCGAGTCAACATTGCAACGGGCTCACCAAGCAAAGATCAGCAACAAGCCAACAGGAAATGACAGGATGACCATGGATAACATCAACCGGATATCCCTGGCGCCACATGCCTAACCCACCGAAGTCAGAAAACTCACGAGGGCGGCAAAACTGCACACCACACCTTGAGACATAGTGCCTGTCTTGTTGCCTCGGTGGCTACTGAATAATTGCCACTGCACCCTGTCCACCCAGTTGGTCTTCTTGCCCTTCCCATCAAAGCTAGATCTTCCAAACAAAGCTTTTCATCCTGACGATGCTTCAAGAAGGGAAAATTGACAGAGACCATTCCAGGCCATGCACTCCAGAGTACCAGATGCAGGAAATCGTTGGGCCAGTAGTTTCCATCGCTTGGTGATTAAATTAATGATGAAGTCTAAATATTCTCAAGTGCAAGAAATGAATCGATTCCATCACCAATGTACTCCGCTCAAAGGGGACAGCAAATGGACAAAGGCAATATCAAAAAAACTTAAATCCTTTCTTCAGACGATTACCAATTCTCTTCTTTCTCGTTTGCGTTTTTATTTTGAGTTTTTGGATTAGATTCTTCACTATGTCCGCTTGACATCTTTGACCATCCGTTCCCTAGCAACCACCTGTGTGGGTTATGATGTTTTGGACCGGCAGGATGGGTCACCTCTCACGTGTGCGCAATCGCAGTCCCCCATTCCGATGAGATATTTCTTTCTGGAGCCCTATTTGGATTGAATCAGTTTCTAATTTCAGCTTATTTTACCTTATTTTTGGATTTTTTTCACTTTTCTTTTTTTGATATTTCTTTGTATTGTCCATTACGATATAATGGTTTTTCCTCAATTTTTTTTTTCTAATTTTTCTCAGAAAAAACTAACAACCATTACAGTATAATTTCAGCTAGAAACTATAACCTCTAGCCGAAGCCGGATGGAGCACCTCAATTAGGCGTGACAAGGTCAAGTTTCAAACAAAAACACCCCCGCTGTGTTCCAATCATGTTTGCTTAGCAAGACAACTCCAAAGATGGTGTGGATGGATGAATCCATTCGTTCTTTGACAGAACAGAAGACGGGAACAGACTAGCTGGCTTGTATTTCTTGGTTGCATTCATTGAACCGCAAACCAATTGCAAGACAATGGATTCGTCTGTGCCTTATGATTTTTGGCCATAACGTAAGTACTTATATAAACAAACTAAATATCGATAAGCCGTTTTAAAAAGATTATCTCGATAAGTCACTTCAAAATGACAGCAAAAAAGTCGCTCTATTTGTTTGTTTGAGAAAACCCATAAACTGAAAATAAATCAGCCTGGCGTAAAGATCTCACATGGCATCTGGCGCAATAAGAGGTGAAGATCGGAGTTGATAAGTGGGGGGGTACAAACCATGGGATGGACCATGGTCCACGGCACAGCTTAGCCCCGTTCGTTTCGGGTTCAGTTCACGGTTTTTATCTTTCAGTTCACTATTTCTTAATTTCGTCTCTTCTGCTTTTTTTTTTGGCTTTTTTAGGTTATTTTGCCTTTTCTTTTTCCCCGTATTTGTTTGCATTGTCCATGATGGACCAACTTATATTTTATATTTTAAAAAATTTTAAATTTAATTACGCTAAAAAAAACCGCCAGCAGTCACTGTACAAAATAAACTAGTTACAGCGCAAAAAAAACTATAAGCTAGCTTATTTTACCCGACCTGAGCACACGAAACCTCAAGCTGGAAAAAGATTAATGGTCACGAAATAGCTGCACCACAAACTCTTGTCATGTGCGCATACGAAGTTCATTTCCTTACAAAGAGATACTAGAAAATGGAGTATGATTAAGTGATGAAGCCAAAAGTAAGCATCTTTCTAATAGGTAATGAGGATTTTATAATAGTACATGAATTTTAGGCCGATACCACGGTGATGAACTGATGATACAGCATTTCTTTTAAAGAGAGCTGATTACAAGCGAGAAGCGACCCATATCATAATCACGCCACACATCTTACAAGCACATATACAAGAAAATCGAGAGGAGTAATGAATCAAACTTATGATAACCTTCCGACTTGGTACACGCTAGGTGATTTAACCGTTATAGCGGATATGCTAATTATTAATCAACTGCCGCCAGATCCCGGCGCGGACGAAGAGGAAGACCCTCAACCTCGACATGGATCCACCTTGGGATGAGCCACCAACAGATCCTGGCGCAGGGTGGAGCAGGCGGCGACGGTCGTACTTGAGGATGAGGTGCTCCAGATCCTTGTCGTTTGTGACAGAGACAAGCGTGTCAAGGTCCTCGCCCGGGAGCTGGTACTTGACACAGAGGTCCCTAGGGCGCTGGCGAGCACAACGAGGTGAGGGACGGATCTAGGAGATCTTGGGGCGAGCGACCGGGGGGGGGGGGGGCGGTGGGAGTAATAGGGAAGACAGTGGCGGGAGGTGAGCAATGGGGGCGACGATGGAGGGAGCTGGGGGGGGGGGGGTGCCGACACCCTCAGGTGGTAGAGAGACAAGGAGGGGAGGCTGAGGGAGGGGGAAGGGGTCGGGGAAGCGCTCGGGGTAGGCAGCGATAGTAGTTCGCAGGTAATAAAATACAACTCTGAAGGTTATTTTTATTTCTATTGAGTTGTCTTCCCATGAGAATCTACATGAATGTTGCTTTTCCTAGTTAGTTCATTTTCGAGACATCTCATTAATAGAAGTATAATCAGATTATTTTGGAAAGCTATATGTTTAGTGCAGCTCTATAAAATTTGATGAGAAGCTGGGAGCATGAGCTGTACAAAATATTCCCTAATTATGGTTGTTCACGAATCATGATCCTTGACACAAGTCCAGCCCTCAAACAATGCCCTTTCTTTTGACAGCTCCACTTGGGAAACAACAATATTAAACACAAGATGTACCAAATATCCCCTAATTATGGTTGTTCACAAATCATGATCCTTGACCAAAGTCCAGCCCCACAAACAATTCCCTTTCTTTTGACAGCACCACTAGGGAAACAACAATATTAAACACATGATGCTTGGAATATCTCCTCGCCAACACCCATGCACGAAATGCCACCGATAAGCTTATAACCACACAGTCTACTTTGCGCACCAACATCCATCCTACTGAAAAAGTAGTCTGAGCTGAGAAAACTACTTCGTAATGACTAAACCCATAAGAACATCAATGAAATTTCACAGCTTCCTAAAAAGAAACAGGGAATTTCAGAGAGTCGACCAGATAATTTTGGTTTTCTTTTGATCATTCTTGGATACACCGGTATGTCAAGAAAGTGTAAAATACCCTATTCTGAAGCTGATAAATTGGAGCTCGACCTATATGTCAGTGAAAGATCGAATGCCATGCGAAAGCGCATGAAATTTCTTTGAAAGTGTGAAGCAACATGAGGCTATTTTGTCAAAACAAAATTGAGGCTAAGAAAATAGTATTCCTGTGCGAATAAATTAAGATTAAGACGGGATTCTCTTGCAGATTTCACAACATTGGGCGCCAACTAACATGCGTGCACGGCTTATTGCAATTTACTAGCACAGGCCTACTTTGATTTAGAATTTTAGACCAAGACGAGAGAAAAACAAATGCTAACGCCAACTGGGGTCAAGATATATAATAGTGTATGCATGTATGAAGATTAGCGCTTGGTCATTATGTTTATCCATCCATGTCTCTAGTCAGATTATAAAATCCAATAATCTAGAAGCATGCACCGGGCAGGTTAGCTCAGTAACAGTTCACTTTGAGCTCTTCGTACTCTGCTGGTTAAAAAAAAAGGACAGTGGCAAACGGTTCTTTTGGTGCCTCAAGTTAAAACGTTATGGTTTCCAGTTACTCTGGGTCTGTTTGGTAACAGCTGTAGTTTATAATTTTTGATTGAAAATTTTGAATTGTGGTTGTTTACGGTATAGACTACAGAGACACAGATACTCACTTGCGATTTTGGTTAGTACAGATGTTGGGCTTTTAACGTGTAGATCGTTTAACTTGTAGATCCTGTCTTGAGAAAATACTCTATTTGAAAGTTAGATACTGTAGCAAAAACCAAACGCTATCAGATTCGAAGGAAAAGAACATGCCCAGAGGTGAATAGATCTAACGGGACTCCTTTAGAGCACCAAAATGGACGTAGTACTGAATAGATCCTTTTGCTAACGGAAACGGTATAAGCCCGCTAGTCCTACTAATCTGTTGAATGAAAGCTCATCACTAAACCCTTGCAAATGATATAGTAATAGTATGCTCATGATCACCGAAGGTGTACTTAACACTTCTAAACTGAACGGAAAGCTAATCACTGAAGTCTTGCAAATCATAAAGTACTTGTATGCTCACGAGTCACGATGGCCGAAGTACTTCCGTAAACATAAATCTGCTAATAGTAATTAGCGACATAAGCATGCACCTTTACCATGGTTGCTAAAGTATATCACATCCTAGTGGCACAAATGTAAAAAAAGGGTTACATATACGATGTGTGCAACTAAAATTTGATTATAATGTGTGCAGCTAAAATCTAGTGATTGTTAAAGTATAAAACTGCTGCCCAATTCTTGGATCAAGAATACCGGAGGAGCGGCGGCGGCATCTAAATTCTGTTTTCGGCAGCCACCCCCTTACTGCCATCCAGAAAACCTGCCGCTGAACAGTTTAGTAGTAGCAGAAAGCGATCGATCAAGGGCATTCCTGCTCTCAAATCACGGGTGAGTTTTTTCGGCTGTTATTTATGGTTTTTTGATTTGATGTAAATATTTATATAAACGAACTAAATATCAATAAGTTATTTTAAAAAAATTAAGAGATTCAATCCGGTGATGACAAAACTATCTCATCTATTTATTTAAAAAACCATAAAACATAATCTACAGTTCGGAAACAACTCGGCCCACGTCACACGCTCCTGCAAACAGCACCACAGCCACAAATGAACAAAGAGACCAAGCCACGTCACACGTACACTGTGTATTTTTATTGTATTATACTACGCATATGACCTGACCTGTACTGTACTGTGCTGTACATTAGCATTGGTGTTATACTACGGATAGCCAATAGTATACTACTAGTAAAGGTACAGCTTAACCTCATCCATCGCGCTTTCCGTGGGCCGAGCCCACCGAGCGAGCGGGGCCGTGTCAAGGTGTCTGACCGCCACCGTGGCCCCACGCGTCAGGCGGACGGAGACCGGGCACCTCCTGCACCACGCCGCCAGCCTCGGCCGCGTGGACCACGCGCATGCACCGCGCCCAGCGTTTCGCTGTCGTGTACACTAGCTCTGCCCCCACTATAGAGAGGCGGCCTTCCGAGTCCGGCCTAGCCTCTTATCCTATCCTTCCCCTTCGCTCTCCTCTCCGTCTCTCTCTCTCTCACCAAGATTTCTTGTCGTCGCTGCTCGCTTCGCTGTGGCCTGGCTCTTGGCGGACGCGCCCACCCGCCCGCCGACCCATCCATCCATCCATACGTCGTTCGGGATTTGGTTGGATCTTGTTGCAGGCGCGCATGTCCACGGCGGTGGCGCTCGGGATGCCGCCGGCGCACGGCTTCCGGGGGCCGGAGAAGGGGAAGGCGGAGAGGAACGCCAATGGGTTCATTATAGAGGAGGGGGAGGAGGTGGGGGCCGGGGAGGCGCTGTCGGAGAGCTCGTCGATCGGGGCGGCGTCGTCGGACAGCTCGTCGATCGGGGAGAACTCGTCGTCGGAGAAGGGCGGCGTGGCGGCGGGGGAGGAGGAGGAGGAGGTGGAGAGCAAGGTGAAGGTGGTGGAGGATGGGCTGGGGATGATGGAGGGATTGGGGACGCTCGAGTCCTTGGAGGATGCCCTGCCCATCAAGTAAGCTTACTGATCTCCTCCTCCTCCTCCTCGGTTTATTAGCAGATGTTTTAATTTGGTTAAATTTGTGTGATTTAGTTTGCTCTCTATAAGAAGTTCTATCTGTTCGTGGTCAAAATGGTTATTGCAAAGTTGCTACTGCATCTGTCTTTAGAAAATAAATGATTTTCTTTTGGGGAAAAAAAATCAGTTTTGGTGGTGGAATTGTTAAGGTTAAGATCACACTAGTGGAGCTAGGAGAAAGGTTGCTTTTTTGCAGCCTAATTAAAACCAACTATGGAGAATGTTAGCAAAAGGTTGCTTTTTTGCAGCCTAATTAAAACCAACTTTGGAGAATGTTAGCATCTTGCTGCTGGTCATACTGATGAATTTCAGGGATCTTGGTGTGTGTGATTAGCAAAAAATCCAAGCAAGTGATGAGCTGAAAATCGAACTTTATTGTATATTACCAGTACATCAAGAACAGACCAAGTATGGGAATATATCCTGGACAAAACCTGACCAAGATTCATTCTTTGATGAAACGCAGGAGGGGCCTCTCCAATTTCTACGCCGGCAAGTCCAAGTCCTTCACGAGCCTCGCCGAGGCGGCGGCCACGGCGGCCGCCAAGGAGATCGCCAAGCCGGAGAACCCCTTCAACAAGCGCCGCCGCGTCCTCGCCGCGTGGTCGCGGCGAAGAGCCTCCTGCAGCTCGCTGGTCACCACCTACCTCCCGCCTCTCCTCGCCCCGGACCACGCCGTGGTGGAGGAGGAGGACGAGGAAGAAGAGTGCTCAGACGACGAGGAAGACCAAGAACACCAATGCAACAACAATGGCGGCAAGAGCAGGAGGGAGAAGAAGGTGCCCACATTCCCTCCACCGAGGCTCAGCCTGCACACCCAAAAGGGCTCCATGATGAGGAGTCCGAATACATCCTCCTTCAGATCCCCTAGGTCGTTCTCCCTGTCTGATCTCCAAAATGCAAGCTATAACTAGCTAAAATTAGACCGCTTCTCTTGGCTTAATTTAGGTGTGAGAGATGCTGTTACTGCTGCTGCTACTATATACATATATATAAGAACCTTTATTTGTGGTGTTTGTTTCTCTGGCTAGCTGGTCTCTCTTCTTGAATCTTGGATGGCATGAACTAAACATTTCTATGAACAAACTGACAGGCTATGACAGTGTATGTATAAATGTGGCTTGTGACATTTCTTCCCTTCTCATTAGGGCTAATCATGTTGATCTTTGTTTAGCTCATGATGGTGATGAGTGGTTTGTTGTTGGTGTGGCTTGTGGCAGCGGACAACGGTGGGTGATGACTGGTGTCCTATGCCTAATCGGATAAGCATGATCCAGTTGTTAGTGACCATTTTTTGGTTTCTTTACTTTTCAGACTCCATTTTTTTGTTTCTTTAACCAAATGAAATGGTAGCTGATTGATTTAAACCAAATATTTAGACTACCCGGCGACAAATCTAAGCATAGCACAAGAAAAAGCGTCCTTTCAGGCGGTAGCTTTCCCTCCCAAAGAAGCTGCAAACGTATAGAAACAGCAAGCGCCTTGTAGATCTGGCAAAAGAACTGGTTTTTAATGGGCGGTAACTTCATTCTTACAAAGACAAAATGAAAATTAAGCTCTCGAAGCGGCAGCGAGTTGCCACGTAAACCGTTCACGATGCAGAGTAAACTGATTTTTTGTTTGGGGAAATGTGTGAAGGAAAGCAGCTAGTAGTAAATGGCATCACATCTCACACAGCATTTTCTCCTTTTTCCTTTTTTTTTTCTTTCTACGTTTCCGCAGCAGCATCGGTTCCGGCAATACATCCCCGAGATGTCACATGAGCCAGCCCATTTTATTAACCTGGCCAAGAAAATGCATGTACTAGTACGAGCGATTAGATAACCTGGTGAGCTGTATTCCATGAGCAAGTGTGATTAGATAAGGATTTCAAGTACCAGTATATATTCAGGGAGAGACACCATGAAGGGATGGGATCCGGATACGTTAAAAAAGCAACGTCAGAGGACGAAAACGATGTACAAATCACCGCAGCGGTTTCACTGTTCACAAACACTAGAGCATCTAATCTAGTTTTGTCCATCTCAGATCAGACGAGTTGTAATCACCAGAAGTCACAGCAGCGTTCAGTTCAGTCACTCGCCGCTTCCCTTATCAACAGTACCAGAGGAGGGACGAGGAGATGAGGTCTGGTCTTGCTGAAAGGCCAGAGGAAAGGGACCGGACGCTGCACGTCGTGCTTGTCTGGCCCTGCGCGTCTTTGCACGAGAGGAGAGAGACGGGGTGTGTCTAGTGTGGGGTACTGACCAAACCTTATCCTGTTTCGTAAGCGGCACTAGAAAATAAATGGGTTTTTTTATAACTTATTATCTATAACTTAAATATTTGAGTTCTGAGTGTTTGTGAGAGATAGTACGTATTAGAGGCGGAACCAATCTTAGCTTAAGCCCTGGGCTAATCCAGCTGGTTTTGGATTGATATTGACTTCCATTCCTAGCCTTTCACACATTAGTCAATATTCTGCTTTGGTTTTCAGACCTCAGGCTATAGCACACCTAGTTGGAGGCCTGGTTTCGCCCCTGGTACGTACAGAAAATAGTCACATGTGATTTTAACCGATACAGCTGAACTCAATATACTTTTTACTATAATATTTTTATTGACTCTGTCTTAAATAAATATACTATTTAAAAGTTAATTATTATAAATAGCATAAACCTAAATCAAATTTAAGCTGAAAAGAGCCACACATATAGGGCCTGTTTGGTTGGAGGCTGGAAAAAGCTGCCTGGGCCAGGTATGCATCCCAGACGTTCGATTTTGGATGCCTGGGGCCAGGATGTGTTGCCTGGCAGGCATTTGCCTGGGAGGCCTCCAACCAAACAGGTCCATAGGGCCTGTTTGGTTGGAGGCTGGAAAAAGTTGCCTGTGCCAAGCATGCATTCCAGGCGTTCGATTTTGGATGCCTGGGACCAGAATGTGTTGCCTGGCAGGCATTTACCTACGAGACCTACAACCAAACAAGCCCATATTGCGCGGCCATACGGCGCTAAGCTTCTCTGGTACGCTCTGCCTCCTATTTTAAGGGCTGGGAGGCCCCACCTGCCTGAGCCAGATGGTAGGTTGGCCTGGTCGCTTCGCTTGGCTAAGCTGGAATAAGAAGATTTGTTTTTTATAATTTATTTACTTATCTTTTTTTAATGAATTGGATATGGCTTGATTGCAGCTAGGTTTTGGACGATTATTGATACGGATTGAAGATGGGAGAACGACTTTTGAAAGTTACGACGGAAGCATAACGTGACAAATGCTTATGAGCTATGTTATGAAAACTAAATTTTATAGGCCTTGGTGCTTGTTTATATAACGCAGAGTTTTGCGATAATTTTGTAACGAAACAGTCCAATCCTCGTAAGAACCAATAGGTAGTATGGTCAACGAACACTGGAGTTACAGATTAGGGTATTTCCAATAGGTCGTTATCATATCCTGTTACTAGAGAAGAATGGAGAATTTTTTGATGCAGGCATTCCAAAAACTTGTTACACAATAAATCTATTGTTCTGTGAATCTCCCGTCTCTTATGTAGGGATGAAAACGGTCGGAAAACTCCTCAACCGTTTTCTACTTCTACATTTGAATACGAAAACGAAAGCGAAAGCGGTAAAGCCGGACACGAAAACGAACGCGAACTTACGGAATATCGAGAATTTCGAAAACGAACCAATTCGAGCGGAATTATGTCGAACACGGTCGGTATACGAAAATTCAATACGGAATACCGACCTGTAGGACCAAGTGCATAACAATTAACAAGTGACAAAGTACATAACAATTACCAAGTGCATGATCAAGTTCAAGTACATATAATAATTAACAAGTGCATGACCCTTGGTCTTAAGTATTAACACAATAGCCGACACAAATACAAATACAATACAAGTCTAGAACAAGCAATTAACAGCTAGCAGAACATCTACAGTTCATCAGCATCATCCATGAGGTCAGGATCGCTTTCCATATCTTTTGCTTCCTCATTGTCCTCCTCAGAGTCCTCATCTCCCTCCTTGTCCTTTTCCTACAAGTTTGCAAAGTGAATTAAAATTAGATGTAGCAATAGCATATTTCAGAGCAAGCAGTCAATAAACATACACATACCTCAATTTTCAGTTTAGCCACAACATTAGCCAAAGCCTCAACCTCAAGATCACTCACAATTGATCCAACCATTTTAGAATCTGAACAAAAAATTTGGTATTCCGTATTTCGAACCGAATTTACAATACGGTATATTCCGAATAAAATGTAGAAAAGTAGAAAACGGTCAGAAAACGCCTAAACCGTTTCCACTCCGTTTTCGAATTTGGTATTCCGTATTTCGAACCGAATTCGAATTTGTCCGAAAATACGAATTCGATCGGATCAAATGTAGAAAACGATGCGGTTCGGTACAGGATATTTCCGTTCCGTTTTCATCCCTACTCTTATGGACCCACAAAACGTGTTCTATAATAACAAGCACCCCTCCAAATAGTCCATTAGCATGTAACTTAAGTGTCTTGGTTTGAGTGCTATCTTTGTTACTCATGCAAGTAACAAATTATGTCTCCCCTTCCCCCCTCCCTCTTCAACATCTCTCAAAATTTGGTGTAGCAAACCTTTGGTAACAAGCGAAAACCACTATCACGAGTGCCATCATAGTGGAACGGGGCTTGCCTGTCCCTTTTATGGTGTCCTCCTCCCTGTTCCCTCCACATGGCATGTTTCAATTGACTCTCCAGTGAATTAGTAAGATAATTAATTAATGTAGGTGATTAATTAGGCTGGTAATTAATAGTCGTGAAAATTACGAAATTTTTTCTGCAGCTTCCGTATATAGTGTGCTATGTTGTGTAATTTTTACGTAATTTTTTACAACACTTTGCTACCTCTAAAAATTATTTAAGCAGCGCATAATTAAATGAGTAATTAAGAACTAACGGCTGGGACTAATGCCTTACCACTCGGCCACTATACGGCAGGCCTGGTGCCACAAAGTGGCCGGCAGGTCATTACGCCCGGTTATATTAGTGCTTAATCATCCGATTTAATTACACGTCACTCAAATAATTTTTATAGGTAGTAAAGTGATACAAAAAAATTACACAACATAGCATACTATATATGGAAGCTCCACAAAAAATTTTGTAATTTTTGACAACCATTTTCTATCGCTAAAAATTCTTAGAACGGCGCATAACTACTTAATCGTTCGGTTAATTATGCATCATTTCAAGAATTTTTAAAGGTAGCAAATGACATCAAAAAATTGTAAAATAATTACACAACATACCATGATGCCTCAAAAAGCTCCACAAAAAATGTCATAATTTTTTGAACACATTTCATGTATTTACAAAATTAAAAAAATTATAAATTACGAATTAGGCAGGTAATTAAGCTGGCTTAATCACCTGCCGTCTGGTGGGCGCGGCAGGCGCCTGCCGTCTGCTCATGTGGTGACAGGTGCCACGCGTCGTCAGCTCTGCGCAGTCGCCCGTCCACCGGATGACATAAATGACATTTTTGTCAATACGGTTCGCATACAGCTATTTTTGTAAATACGATACGAAAACTTCCCAAAGTGGCTTCGATTCTCACAAGTGCTAGTGCTCGTCTGTACAAGCAAACGGGACCCATGCATTTCCGCTTTCGGTTGTACGCGTGTACTATGCTACTGACATACGCACCTCGAGACAAAGCCAGATTTGGTACTATAGCATATTGTATACACAAAATTAGCTGTATGTGTATCGCATTTACAAAAATAACACTTCTGTTGTTCGGTGGGTGGGCGGTAGCGCCAATGAGGCGACACACGGCGACGCCATCTACGGCAGGCGCTAGCCGCGCCGCCAGCAGACGGTAGGCAGCCTGCCGCCCGGTGGGGGAACGACAGGTAATTAAGCCAGCTAATTAGCTGGCTTAATTATCTACCCTATTTTTTGTGTTTAGTAAATGTTTGAATTTTTCAATATATCAAATATGCACCAAAAATTATGAAAATTTATATGCAATCTCTCGACACAACGTACCTTACAGTGTAATTTTTGTGTAATTTTACACATTACGAATATTGCTCAAAACTTTATACAATTTCAATATATTTATGAGTTTTTACGTATAGCAAACGAACTCAAAAATTACAAATTTTTGTGTGAAGCCTTCTGAATTAGTCATAGTTATTATGTAATTTTTTTGGAAATTTTATGTGTTCAAATTTGCCATGTTAATTCGTGAATTTATGACCGGTGAATTTAATTATGAATTTAATTTATGATTAAATTAATCCGAATAAAGGTGGCGAAGTTTGACCACATAATTGTTTTTAAAATTACACAATAATTATGACTGTGTCGAAAGGCTTCACATAAAATTTCATAATTTTTAGAGCTTATTTCATATATATAAAACTCAAAATATCAAAATTTTATGAATTTTTTAGCAATATTTTCTATGGATAAAATTACCTAAACATTACACTGTCAAGTATGTCATGTCCGAAGACTGGATATAAATTTTCATAATTGTTTGAACTTATTTGTTATATTTAAAATTTTAAATAAATACTAAATAAAAAATAGGTAATTAAGTCGGTTAATCAACTGGCTTAATCACCTGCCGCATGGTGATGAGACGACAGGTGATTAAGCCAACCAATTAGCCGACTTAGTTACATCGTCTAATTTTTTCACTTAATGATTGTTTAAATTTTTAAATCTACCCTACTCTATAATTCACCAAAATTTTCTTTACTAAATCCACCCCTCTTAACCACCCCCACAGTCATGCCTAATCTAAGTCCACCCAGATTTGTGTACCAAAGTAATCCAACTTCATACAAATGAATGGCATGGATCTCTCCTCAAGCCTTCTTCTCTTACTCATTGAAGATCCTAAGGTCAATATTATTTGGATCATGCACATCATTGAACATGTCTCGCAAAACGGTAAGCTGCCCACCCCGCGCGAATCCCGCGCCTCCCCACCTCTCTCCCGTTCTCCCCCGTCTCCACGTCTGCCCTCGGTTCTCCGCGCCGTCTTCCCCGTCAAAAGAACCAGCCCGACTGCCCCTCACCTCCTCCCCCTAATCCACCGCTGCGCCGCCGCCGCCTCCTCCCCCCACCCCTCCGCTCCGCCGCCGCCTCCTCCCCCGCTCCTCCACTCCGCCCCTGGCCTCCTCCCCCTAATCCACCGCTGCGCCGCTCCTCCACCGCTCCTCCACTCCGCCCCTCGCCTCCTCCCTCGGCCTTCGTCGCCTCTTTCGCTCTCCTACGGTTAGGGTTTCGCCGCTTCTTCCCCACCCATGGCGGCAGCCACGGCCACCTCGCTCCTAAGCCGTCACCGCCACCGCAACAGCCTGCCGCGGAGGAGAAGGTTTCGTCGGACGCTGCAGCGAACGGCGCGAGCCACGGTGAAGGCTTTGCCCCCTGCCGCTGGAAATCCAGAGAGCAGATCTGTCCGTGAGGTCTTCTGCCGCCATCTGGACCGACTAGATTCAGATCTGCCGCCGGCCGACCGGTCTTTCCGCCCAAGGCAGCCAGCATCGCCGCCGCTCGAGGTCTCCGCCCGAGGCCGGCCGCCAGTGTCGTCGTCGCTCGCGCTGTCATCAGGGGCTACCCCAGTACCCCACCCTCGCCCCAGGTCGCCGCTCGAGGAACGGGTTCCTCCGCCGCCGTCGCCGGCTCTCGCGCGGGCCGCCGCTCGAGGCCGTCACCGTGGGCTGCTGCTGTCGGCCCCGCCCGACCTCGTTGTCGCCGACCGCCGTCCCGCCGGCCTCCGCCCCGCCGACGAGCCATCTCCTGTGGCTGCGCCTCCCACCGCCTCCTCCGCCGCGTTGCCGTTACTCCACCGCCCGCGCCTACGCTTACGGCGATCTCTCCGGCCGCCGCTGCGGTTGCCTCCGACCTCTTCCTGTACATCTTCCTCCTGCCGCCCCTCCGTTTTCCAGAAATCCCAATTCAGATGCATCGCCTCAAGACCCGCACGGAGGTGTGTTCCCATCCAAATTGCCACAGCATTTGATGAGGACCAGGGGGATTTCTCGCTGGTGCATGACGATGGTGATGAGGCATTTGGTGTTGTTCTATATTCAAGTGAGAGTGAATGGAGTGACGAGGAGGTTGTGTTAAATCCAATTGGGGATGTTGAGTTACCAGTTATGAGCAAGAGCCGCTTCGAGGGGGCAGAGGGTGCGATAACTGTTGCTGCCCATAGGCTCGCCAGTATTGAGAAAGGGTATAGGGAGAGCAGAACTCAACAAGGGCTGATGAATAATGTTGGACTGATTGCGCGGAGTTTGCAGAGCTGAATGGAATGAGGTAATGAAAATATCCATTTACTTCATTTGAAAAAAGATCAAGTGTGCCAGGTTTATTTAGGTTGCACCAAAAAACAAATAGCACGAGTAATTATCTGAAATTTAGACTGTTAGTTGGTAATTTACATTTGATTGTGTTTGATTCCAGAAAGGTGTCTTTATATTTCTATTCGGAACTTCAGATAGTATGGGAAAAAACTAACCATGTGATCAGCACAACCACATAGACAGTAGAACATCTTTACCTTAGCTAATTGAAATTGTAAACTTGTCAAAGAGGAAGTCAGTTGCGTCGCGTCTATTATTAAGATCGAGAGCATAACAGTATTGTAAAATACTCCCATTTCTTGGCTGTGATGGTGTTCTTGGTTTCATTTGTTGAAAAGAATCTAATGGCAACCCTCAATCTCTTTCAGGGTTGTGATGTGATGAACAAGCATAAGCTGATCCATCCATTCCCTAGCAGATTCTTCAGAGAGGAGCAACCGGCACCAAACCTCGTTACTCTTATTCCTTCAAGGGGCACTTGGCAACACATGGTGCTGCTCAGAGAATGTGATGCTGATGTTGATGGCGAAGGGCCCCAAACTGCCTCTGTGAGTATTTTTGTGTGTCTTTTTTTCGTTCTAATTTGAGCTGAGTGGTAACAAAAAGAGGATGGAGAAGTTGTTGGCACGTAATAGGTAGTAGTTAGCATGATCATCCTATGTATTACATGGAGGCAATCTGTCGATACATGCAGTGATGGTTTGTAGTATATGTTATATACGTACGTCAATATCACACCTTTTCTAAATGCATCATTTGTATCATGGCACCACTGTCTTGCCTTTGAGGTTATTTTGTCAGTATGATGTTAAGAGCTTACAGGGTTACCGGTTACACCTGTCTTTGCTTACCTCTGTATGAAGTCTGAAATGCAAAAGAGCAATGCTAATACTAACAAAACAACTGACTCAAACCCTGAAAGCCCACTATACTCAAAAGATTATGAATTTATGTTGGATGGGTGGTAATTCTGATGTGCAAATTTTAAATCTTTAGTTAGATCTACTTGTGTGGTGTGGAAGCACTCGGTGTAAGAGTGGTCCCTTTCCTGTCTTATATATTTAGGCCAGGGAAGATGCTTCTTGCACTTTTCCGTCTTTTCCTCCCCTTGTTTCCCTTTTTCTTCTGTGTTTCCTGTCTTTTTGGTTGCTTCTTGGTAGGGAGGTGGGTGCATAGAAAGAGACACTGGGCCAGATGCTGAAGTATCATATACTGAGAGAGCTCACTCAACAACCATAAAGTCAGCAACTTTGTCCTTGGGAGAAGATCTTGTGTATTAATTCATGAAAGCAGATGATTGCAGAGATCATATCGTGAATCAGGTTCCCTGTCTACGTTACTCGAATTTCTCGAGAAGCTTGATAGCATCCAGAAGTCAATGTATCAGCATGGTGCAGGTGCACATTTGCTGAGTGAACCATTATTGCCCTTTGCTGGACTCAAAAAGTTTAACAAGAATTATGGCTTAAAAATGAATGCACACACTGACCTTTCTGCAGCATGTTACAAATTTCCTTTTATTGCACCGCGGCGGGGAAACCGTCGGCTTCGGAGGTCTCCGAGACGTCATCCATGCTGTCAAGCGTGCACTGCCTGGGCCTGTAAGGATATCAGCGTCTTCACTCCGGACTGCAGTTTTGTACTTCACAAATAACCTTCTAATTTAATCATGTGCAGTACACTTTTATCTTACCTTCAACCAAGCAATTGCCCAAACAATGTATAAAGCATGGGTCATCTACTAGGTATGCAAAAAGGAGGCAGGTTGGTGTTCGTATTCCAGATGATCCCATATGTCAAGCAATACTACAAAATCTGGATGAACCATTGATCTGCACAAGGTTAGTTGTAGGCTTATACCTCCAGTTCTCTTTTATTACTTCCTGCTCCTGGTATGCTTTATAGCCAACTGGGATGTAGGGGGTTCGGTCTGTGGAATTGCGAATGCCTTGCAGTAATGTGTTGCAATGTATTGCTAAGTGATGCTACCACCAAACAATTAGTAGGTGGTACTTTGTATTGTGCTGGCATGTACGAGCATTCACAATACTTGATCATACATTCTGCAATCTGCATGCCTCTCTATTTTGGTCTTGCTACGTGAGGAAGATATTTTTCTTGAGCTTACAGAAAAATCTTCCAAGTGTACTATTGATCATGTTTGCCAATCAGGGGGGGGGTCTTATTCTCAATAGTTTTCCTTAGTATTTGGTAGGACTTAAAAGATTTCCTCAGCATTAGGAGGGAATTGATTATGACCAAGAAATAATATTGTTGTCAACTTGTTACAGTGTCAAATATCTGTCAGAGGATGAATGGATACTTGATCCTGTGATCATTGCCGATATTTATGAGCCACAGGTCTCTTCCTTCTTTTTTACCACTGCACCTGAAACTATGTACACTGATCTTATTCAAATAACCCTTTTATATCAATATCATCAAATTTTGTGCTGTTCAGTAATGTTCTTTGGATTTTCTATACAAAAATAAGCAGTCATACACTGATACATCATTAAAGAGTGTCACTTCCTGTGTTTTCTTATAGAGACTTCTAGATGAATGTTGATGCCGTGGACGACGGTCGGGGCAGCAGGTTCAGTCTGGACGCGCAGGGTGTATGGCAGTGGCGACTCGACGTCGGAGTCGTCGGAAGCCAGCGACGAAGAAGAAGAGGAGGAACTCATGGCAGCGGAAAAGTAGGATCGTAGATGCCTGATACCATGTAAATGGTGGAGAGAAGAATGAGGACAACCAACTTCCATTGATCACAGCATTACAGCTTTATACATGTGTATGAAAGGTTAGTTGAACTAACGTGAGCTACATTCAAGGAGAGCCCCTGTACGTGCTCAACAGCTCGCTAAAAGTTTCTTGAGTCAATTTTGATTTGAGGTCTTATCCAATGAGCCTGTTTGCATTGCGGCGTTCTTGCAGGTGTGTTAGGGACGTAAGAGTTCGCGTGGATATTGGAATAAGCAGAAGCCCAAACTTGGAATGCAGGAGTTACAGGTGTCTTTCACTCCTACTGGTGGTATAGGCATTTTAGTGTTATTACGACAGCATCCATTAAAATTTTTTAGCCATTGTCTTGATGATTAGAATGAGAAAGACGGTAGCATGGAATTACGTTTAAATGTTATCTTTTATGCGTCGTGCAGTTCATATAAAAGTTTCTTATAATTTGAACGAATTAGCAATGTGGAACTTTCCTATGACCGGTGCTTCTTTCATGTTTGTTCTGTCTGCTTCGATCTAGCTATCTGGCATTTTAGATACCCATTGTAAGAAATACTGCGATTCATTTCACAGAAAAGCTTGGTTAAATAATAAGGTCATTTTATGGAAATAATAAGCTCCTTTATTATCTTTTTAAGCACCAATATTATGGACTTTAAATGTTTGACTAATCATGTGAGAAGCGCTCATCAAATATCTGACTTGCTTTCCTCATTTATCTTGTTTTGTATTTTACCGTAGCGTTAGCACGGGCACACTACTAGTATATTGAATGAGCTCAAAAAATTACGTAAATTTATGTATATGCCCCGTGGAGACAAAAACACCCCGAAGGCTGCTAGCACAAAAAATGCCGCCGGTGAGTCCCAACCTAGTGCAAAATAGCCGGTATACCCTTCGTGCTAGTTTGAAACTGTGCCAAGCGTCCGCGGTGGCCCCATAGATAGCTGAACTAGCTACGCACGATGCCAAACACTTACGTGGGGCCACGGATGTGGATTTCACCCCTATCGTAAAAACAATAAGCCGACGGTGCGAATTGACAGAATCACTACGCGAATCACCCCATGAAGGTCGAAATCACTTGTACAGCCCCCACATTGACACCACTGTCGCTCAATGCCCTCATCACCTCATGGAAATTAAAACAGCTCAACATCCGCTAGCCCAAAAAAACATGGACATGCTTCGACCTAAGGCGAATTTTGGACACTGTTGGACCCCTGTGCACCCAAAATTCCCGTTTTGGCCCCCGAACGGAAAACATTCCAATTTTTGACCCCTCCCGACCGCGCGTTTCTCTCGTTGCACCACGCGTCCCGGTCGTGCGGTCTGGTACCGCACGACCGCACTATTCACCCGGTCGTGCGGTACCAGACCGCATGACCCGCCTCCGACCGCGCCACCGTCCGCCCGACCGCACGACTCTCCTCTCGATCGCACGACAGGCCCCCCCGAGCGCACGACCTCCCCTCCAACGGCATGACTGCGCCTCCGACCGCGCGAGCACTCTGCCGACCGCGAGAATATCCCCTCCGACCGCACGTTCGCTTTTTTGACCGCATGACCGGCCGCTCTGTCCGCTGGATTGATTCCCGACCGCGCGAGACGCTGCTGTCAAATCCCCTCGCCGAAAGCAGCGCTTTTTTACCCCCTGAGCAGCAGAAGTAGCACACGCGTCATCAGCTAGCTCGTATGGCCCCTCTCACTCACAGATGAATGCACAGATAAGAGATGAGTCTCATGCGCGTACGGTCATCCAGGGAGCTCATTTGCATTTGGTTCGAGTGAACAACGAGCGAGAGCGAGGGAGGCAGTGAAGAAAAGTGAGGAGCGAAAGCCGGAAGATTTGAGTTGTTTTCGTTTGGAATCAGCGAATTTTGCAAATATAAAAGTTGTAGATCGTCTCGTGAGCTTCAAGAAGAGGTAAGTTTTGTCCCGTGCAACTATAATTTAATGTATGTCATTAGTCTATAATTAAGCAAACCATGTTTTGGTAATGTTATTTTATGTCAATCTTTGATACGGTATGTATTTGTAGCAACTCTTCCATATGTTAGGCATGATGTATTGTAGTGTAAGTAATATTGTACTCTGTTTGTTGTGTGTATTGTAGTGTAGTGTAATGATGCGCGAAAATATGAACTTGCAGATGTGTAGACGTTGAGAAAGTACATATTTATCTTAGAGCATTTGTAGGTGATAACAATAGGAACATACAAGTAGTACACTTAGGGAAGAAGTGCGGACAGTGCGGTAGGTGGTACAAATAAATGGCAAATAAATTTGGTACAATAGAATTAAAATGCAATAAAAGAAATACAAAGTTATAGTACAAGTTAGAAAAGTTAGAAAAGAAATGTAGGAAAATTAGTAACTGGTTTTATTTGCATTAATTGGAAAAAAACATGCAATACAAAGTAGTAGTGAAAAAAACAAAAGTATAGATTGAGAAATAAAAATATTAGTAATCGATATTGTAGGTCATAGGAATAAGTCATTTGATGTATGTTAGAATTGTAGTGAAAATAAATTATAGTTTTACAAATACAAAACATATACTAATCGATTTTGTAGGCAGTAGGAAGATGTATGAAACACCGCACTGTTAATGTTACAATGGGGTAGTGGGTGTTTGCGGTAAAATAAAAACATGTACGAATGCAAATTAAAAATGAAATGAATATGTAATTTGATGTATGTTAGAATTTGTTTAATAGTATGATTGTTACATGATGTGTACTAAAATGGTTGATTATGCACTTATGATAGGTACGCAATGGCTGACATTCAACAAATATTCGTGTTTTATGGGAGTGGTCTCGTACGTGATGGGCCGTATGGGGGCGGACCTGTCAAATTGCGAGCGGACCGTGATCCGGGCACCCGGTCTGAGCGCCATGAGCTTGTCTGAGCTATGGAGGTGTGTCCGTTCGGCGTTCGATCGACACACCGCAAGGAAGAAGTTATGGATCGAGGCAGTCTATGCCTCAATGGTGGGTGATGGAAGGGAGAGCATATGGCAACTTTTGAATGTGACCAATGACGCCTCATGGGCGAACTACATAGAGGTCGTGTGCAACCCTGATGCTGCGATATATGGGAGGCCAATGGTGTATGTCGAGTTCGTAGAGAGGGCAGAATCATCAGCCATGTTTGGTTCAGATGCCGCTGGTGGAGATGTAGTGGCTGGGTTCATCTCCGGCGGTCATGAAGACGCTTCTGCGGGAGAACATGTGGGCGAGGAAGTGGGTGATGAAGACGACAGGAGGCGTGCGGAGAATTTCCAGCCCAACGAAGGTGTGGACGAGAGGTGGTGGGCCGCCCGTATTGATTGTCATGAGTATCTTGGGGACTAGGTGGAAGAAGAGGGTGGCGAGGAGGATGAGGAGGTGGAAACAGGCAGTTCTGGAGAGGACGAGGATGGCGAAGGTGCAACTGGAGGGGTGGTAGGTCGTGTTGTGACCACGGACGGTGCGTACGTGTCGTCCAGACTGGACGACAACGCAGCGACAGCCCTAGTTCTGCCACAGGCGGAGGAGGGAGAATGGGGGTTCAGCGAGGGCGCACTCTTTTTGGGGCAGTGCTTCCGTAATAAGAGTGCTGTCCAGCAGGCTATTGCTAGACATGTCGTCAACATAAGCCGGACGTATCGGGTCCACAAGTCAAAGCCGGACACGTACGTCGTGAAGTGTGTGGACGGGTCCTGTGGTGGCAAAGTTCGTGCACAACGATACAAGGGCGTTGGCACGGAGTTCCGGATAACGGTGTTGCAAGATCACAGTTGCGAGCTTGCGGGGCCAGTACATAGACACCGCAACATGACATCATCCTATGTTGCGGAGCTGGTCGCGCACCTCATCCAGGCCGAAGTGAGCTACAAGAAGGTATGGCGGGCGAAGCGAAAGGTGCTGCACCGTATGTATGGGACGTACGAGGAGGCGTACGACCTGGTCCCAAGAATGCTGCACCAAATTGCACAATCAAACCCGGGCACATACATAAACAGGCAGCAGAGGGTCCATCCTACGGAGGGCCCGAATTTTTTCATTCTTGACAGAGTGTTCTGGGCCTTCCATCAGGCGATACAAGGTTTCAGGTGGTGCCGTCCAGTGCTAACCATAGATGGGACGTTCCTATCCGGCAAGTACAAGGGTACTATTCTCACCGCAGTTGCAGCCGATGCAAATGACCAGTTACTCCCAGTGGCATTTGCAATTGTGGAGAACGAGAATACAGATAGCTAGCTTTGGTTCCTTTGCAATTTGAAGCATGCCGTAGTGCAAGAACGCCCTGAAGTGTGCCTTATCTCCGACCGCAATGCAGGCTTGCTGTCTGCGTTGCGAACGTTGTAGAATGGGACGCAGCCCCCCTTCCAGTGGAATGATGTGAAGAACCGCTGGTGCATGAGGCATATTGCAGCGAACTTCCATAGAAGGTTCCGTAGCAAGGACCTAATGAAGATGTTCAAGAAGCTATGCATGCAGAACCAGAAGCGGAAGTTCGACACCTTGTGGAGGCAGCTCGATCAGGAGGCTACCAAGCATGTGCATACAGAAGCAGGGGCCGTGGAGGGGGCTCCACAAGAGTCGGGGTATTCACACAATGGGTTCAGTCCAATGCACCTGACTTGGAAATGTGATCTTTGTTGCACGACACCTGTGGGGCAAGGTATGGGATCATGACAACCAACATGTCCGAAGTTTACAATGGTGTCTTGAAGGGCGTCAGATCCCTGTCGATCACGGCAATCGTGGCCGAGATTTGGAACCATACCGTCGGGTACTTTGTGAATAGAGCCATGATGGCGCAGAAGCACCTTGACGAAAACAAGCAATACTCTAAGGTCATGCAGGCCTTCATGGACAGGAAGATGGAGAAGGGTCGATCCCACATTGCTCAGCCCATTGATGGCTTAAGGAGGAAGTTTGAGGTCCGCCTAAGGCAGAAGTATGTCATGGGTCACATTAGAGGGGAGCGCAAGCAGGTATGCACGATTGGTGATGAAACATCTTGCACCTGCAACAAGCCCCAGCTTCTGCACAAGCCATGCTCCCATGTGTACGCGGCTTGCGCTGTATGGAACCAGGCGTCGACACAGTACATCTCCAAGTACTACGACATGCAGCACTTGTATGCAACCTGGAGTGCAGAGTTCCATTCCTACGGGGTAGACATGCACTATAGGGAATGATGGCCGGGGGAGATAAAGTGGGTGCCCAACAATGCACTGAAGCATGTCGGTCGTGGAAGACGACAAAGCCATCGCATCCGCAACGACATGGATGACAGCCAGCGAGGGGGTCGTGTTCGGCGCCCGAAGTGTAGGCTATGCAAGACGATTGGCCACTCCCTCAGCCAGTGCCCAAACTGGCCGGCATCAAGCAACGCTTCGTAGTACCAACCATAGTGTTTTGTTGTACCCATTGTTGCTTCCATGTGTTATGTGCGTTGCGATGTACCATGCATTATTTAGGAGATGTACGCTGCATTGTTGGCTCCATGTATGTATGTCGTGCATATTACCATGTTATGTATGTTTTCATACATTCCATATGTTTCCTTGCCGTGTGGGTCATATTCGTGTGCACATTTTATGTATGTATGTTTTGGTACATTCCGTACGTTTCCCTGTCGATACATTTGTTGTTAATTATGTTGTCATTTGTTGCCCATTTTGTTATAAATTTAGACTCACTTGTTATCCTTCTTTGGCAGGACATGGTGTTCGAGATGCTAGACCCCCGTTGGGATGAGCACCACCGATGCCATGTGTGGTTGTCGGGAGACGCATGAGGGCTTCCTTGCTTCGTACTTAGGGGCCCCCGAGAGAACTGGCGTCTCGATCAGCGGTACATCCCACTACTGCGGGACACCGGGCTGCTGCCCATTGCCCGCATGTTGGATCTACCGCATGCGTTCCAGTATGATGCGCTGCTGCTATCCGCTCTCGTTGATCGATGGAGGCCGGAGACTCACACCTTCCACTTCCGGTGGGGGGAGATGACGGTTACTCTGCAGGACGTGACGATGCTTACAGGTCTACTCGTCCGTGGTGCTGCTGTAGTGCCACCCCCAAAGGCAGCAGATTGGAAGGTCCGTCTGGGTCACCGGTTCAGTCATCCGATCGTAGACAACGCAGCTGGTGTGCCACATGGATGGCTTCGTCGCTACATGACCTGTCCTGCAGACGCACATGAGGACGTGGTGCGGACGCACTTCGTTGCGTACCTGCTATATCTGTTCGGGTGGATCTTGTTCCCTAGCACCACTGGAGACTCCGTGCAGCCTAGCTACATACACCTAGCGGAGTCCTTGGCGGATGGCTGGCCTGGTCAGGTGCCACAGTATAGCTGGGGATCAGCAGTTCTTAGCGCCACATACCGCGGCTTGTGTGACGCCTCACAGCGTAGCGCGGCCAGCGAGCCGGACCTAGCCGTCTGCTACTTTCTCCTTCAGCTGTGGTCGTGGGAACACTTCTCCGTTGGCAGGCCTGAGTTTGGTCATGTTGTGCACCCTTATGACCTCAGCCCGCAGTTCTACGGCCTCGATGGTGGCGACGACCCCGTTGATGGGCCCACAATGGGTACACGTTGGACACATGGTCAGTTGAGGTGGGCAAGGGACAAACCGAGACGTGCGTACACATATTTCCACAACAGGTTCGAGATTCTGCCCGACGCCCACATAGTCTGGTGGCCATGGACTGCATGGTTCATTATGGACACGACCCCCTACTCGTTGTCATCACAGTGCGGGCAGGATCACAGCTACTGGTTGACGACCTGCCACTTGGTGGTACGCTCCACGCACCCGCACTAGGCTTACTGGGGAGCCGCCACATCATCCACTTGAGGTCGTTCACGAGGCCGCTCTACAGGCAGGTCCAGACCGTCATCTAGCAGCACGGCATGACGAGGTGGTACGAGATTAGTATGTCATTAAACAGTGCAGGATTACGTTTTAACTGACTGTTTGTTTCACTGCAGGTGGACCGCCTGCATCGTATCGAGGACGAGGCTTCTGAGTCTATACGCCGTAGGAAGTCAAATACGACTAAGCGGTGGGTCAGTTCGATGCGCAGCATCTACGATGAGGCAAGGGCTGCGATACGGTCCTTGAGTTGTGGTCGCCACCGAGATGACGTTGTTGCTACACGCGGTGGCGGACGTGGCCAGGGACCACCACCCCCTCCGCGCCACCGTCAGCACCACCATCAGCACGGCCATCCTCGTCGCGTCCATCCCAGTCCGAGAGTCGGCCCAGCTACGCTCACTCGGCCTCCGCGCGCTTCGAACCGGCGGTTCGACAATTGCCAACTATTTGTTCATCCACTTATTTACCATTTATGTCTAACCACATGTTCGTCTTGCAGCAATTGCGACAGGATAGCACGTTGCTACGGGCATCGTCATCACGGAGGCCGATGGAGGAGCAACTGCGCTCTCCAGGCAGACGAGGGCCCACTCCAGAGAGCGATCCTGACTCGCCCCATCGTCCAGAGGGGGGATGCCATCGTTCATCGCCCCATCAACCCATAGCATGCAGTCTAACCTAGAAGACCAGGACAGGTGGTTTGGGCAGACCTATCAAGGCTTCACATCGCAGGAGTACATGCGCGACTACCCGTCGACATCGTCATTTCGACAGCCACATACCCCGGTATGCAGTAACGTACTAAGCTAAACATGTCTATTTAAAAGCCATCTAATCGCACTCGCAAAAAAATGCAGGTTTACTCGGAGCAACAGGGCCATGACGTTCACGGTGGGTCATCCGCTTTTCAGAGTACCCAGGTAATTGCCTTGTGATATTAAGATTCATTACAAACATCGCTGCCCATGTCCTAATTCACTTGTACCATCTCAGTAGGACATGGACCTCTCGTCGACCCAATGGCTCAGCGCTATTTTCGGGACGCCAACGCAAGAGCCCACTGTCAGACCCAGATTTTTCAATCCGGAATCTACTGTGTCTCATTGCACTAATCCCTGGATCAGTAGTTAGTGCACACAGGTACATTGCTGAATCATGACATACATCGCATAATAATATTACAGAGTCTGAAATACACCACATCGAGTGAATGTTTACAAAAAGGGCCGCTTTGGCCAAATGTGTTCATTACATAACTGCAGCGGAAATAGTAGCAAAAGTAAACACAAATCCACAGGCAAGCGACCAGTAGGGTAATGTGTACAATATATGCCACCAGGGTCCCGGTAACATAAATGTACATAGCGCCTAGAGTCTACTTGTCTATGCCTAACCACCGAGGCCTACGCCTTAATTATCGCCTTTGCTTCCGTCGACGTTGGCAGGGGCCTCCTCATAGGCGTAGTGTCCTTGAGTTCCTGTTTCTGAATTTTTGTCGCAAAAGCGAGTATGAGCACTCCGACCCCGTGCTCAGCAAGCCAACACACAGAATGCAATATTTAAACATGTATGGCTAATCAAAGGATGGCTTGGGCTTATTTTACTTTGCGAAGAGTGCTTTTGAATACAATTATAGAAAAATCCCTGAGACTTAGCAATTTTAAACTCAAGACTTTTGTTTGTATAGTAAGTTGATCTTTATACTTGACACAGATTCCATCCACCATTACATGGCATCTGCGCCATATAGTATCTTTCAGCGTTATAGCCGCTTAACTTACCACTGAGACAACACCCAGGACAATTCCAAAACCAGGGCAGTCCTTCGCCCTACAAATTTCCCTTCTCCCAAGTACCAATTATTTTGTAAACAGAACTATATCTAGTTACGTTCCCATGTCCGCCCTTGACCGTGGGCACGGCTATTCGAATAGTTTTGACTCTGCAGAGTTTGTACACTTTCACCACAAGAGACAGTCGACTCATTGCCCCACACGATTCCTTAGAAGTGTGGTTGAGCAGACCATCACAGTGACTTTTCAAAATATCTAGTCCCCTTTTCTCATCTCACTTTATGCGCTTCTCCCATTTGCGATGGGTCCCATCTATTGCACGGGATGTTTCTCACTGTTACTAGCGTACGGGCTTCCCTCCCCTCTGCGCTAGCACGTCCTGAGAAACTTCACCCACCACTGGTGTCCCTTAGGGCCTCCTTGCCCGCGCGTATCCACTCCCTATCCGCTACCGGTGAGATGAGTCCGGGAATTTCGATAAATCTACTGGGCCAAGTTGTACTTTACAGACTTATGGTTGCACTGTTTTTACATGAGTTGACACGACAAGATTCAGGCCTTAGGGCTACCTGGATGGTTCTACCACATTTCACATTTTGTGCATCCACTGCACCACATACCAACCCTCAAACCATCCATCCAGGTATTTAAGCACTTTGTGGGATTTTTCGGAGATATAGAAAATATTGTTCCCACTTACTACAGTCATTCCACCCATGACTGCCCCAAAGCATACATACTTGGCAAGTGTTGTTTTTGGGGCAGCAAGGTACCCCTGTATTACCTAGCATTACTAAGCAACGCAATATTTATTTGGACTTACTGATAAAAGCTATGGTAATATAATTTTTTTTGCTAAGGCGACAAGGTTCACATGTCCACGCATTTCAAAGGATCATTATTAGCAAACATTATACTAGGTGTATAGCTACCATTTCTGGAAATGAACATATTTCACCGCATAAAATAACAGCATGCATGTTGGTAATTTAAAAGAAATTAACTTTGCAAAATCATAGGCTCAAAATGATCAAAGTCTTAACTCGCCTAGTTCGCGGGGATCTTGGTCTTGGTCTTCGAAAGCTTCTAAACTGGCTGCCTCAACCTCCTCTTCCTGAGCCTCGTACGCTATTTAATCGCGCGAAATACCCAAATAAAAGAAAGCAATCAATCACTCAAAATATTACCAAAAATTCAAATGAACTCCAAAAATTATGATTCTGGTTCCATTAGATAGATCTTAAATTTAGACAAATTTAGAAATTTGTTTCATTCAATTTGGAGCTAAAATGAAGAAGTTATGATTGGTCAAAGTCCTCTATTTCGGTCAAATCCAAAAATTATTAAATCCTGACATGTGGGGTCCACTGTCATTCGCAGATTTATTTTAATTCCCATTTTTATTTACTTTCTGTGCTACTGACATGTGGGTCTGGTTACTGTTCATTGGGGTCCACATGTCAGTACGGGTCCTACGCACATGTTCCACTGACCAGTGGGGCCCAACGGTCAGCGGACGGCTCTGTCTGCAGTGGCTGACATGTGGGACCCACCTGTCAGCCTGAGGGAAAATAAAGAAAACTCAACCCGGCGCTGCGGAGCCGGAGGCTCGAACGCGCGCGGCCGGGGAGCTGGAGAGAGGGGAGAACGAGTGGTGGTAACCAAGTGAGCGGGGAGGCGTTGCCTACCCTATAAGGATGAAAAATCCTTTTGGAGTATGTCGTCGAGGTGGCCGGGCAGAGGAGTTGGGGGCGACGGTGGCCGGCGGCGAGGGGTTGTCGGGGAGGTCCAGCGGAGAGTCGAAACGTGTTCCTCGAGATACGGTGAAGACGATGATGCAGTCGCCCGGGGCTGAGGAGGTCCGGAGATGGGTCGGCGTCGTGCGGCGGCGGCGACTCGGAGAGGCTCTCGGTGATGGCGAGGTACGGGCGTCGGGAGGCTCGGGAGAGGACCGGGGAAGCTTTGCGGCGCTCTGGAGACGGTCCTAGCGCAAGGAATTGGGCTCTGGTGCAGTAGAATAGCGGGGAGTTAGTTCGCCGGAGTTGGGGGAGAAAAGAGCTCGCCGGCGGCTACGGGGCACGGGGGCTCGATTACCTGCTGGAGGACGATGCGTGCGACGTGGGGAGCTCAACGAGGGGTCCACTGCCTTATATAGGCGCTCGGAGGGAGCTGGCAACGGGCGGCGCCCGTGCGGTCTTGTCGGAGCAGGTGGCGGGGTAGTCGGTGACGCAAATCGGCTTTAATGCCAGGTGCACTGTGGAGTGACGCAGCACGCCCACGCCCGTGCGGTCTCCTCCGCTTTGCTGTCTCTCACGCGCGAGTGGAGCGGGGCAGAGGACCGGCGCCACGTGGCCGGGCCGAAGCGACCGGGCGGGGAAAATCTGTGGGCGGCGGCGCCGAACCGGGGGCGGAGGCGGTGGAACCAGAGGCGACGACGGTCCTGCAGGCTTTTCCACCATGGCGACGAGACGGCTCGGCTGAGCTGGCGGAGGCATGGACGCCACGGGGACGAAAGCTTCTGTGCGGGGGCGCACGCGCGGTCGCGCGGGGAGGAGGAAGACGATGCGCGAGACGGGGCCAGCGGCAGCGAGAGAACGGGCACGGGCCCGCTTGCTAGGAAGAGAGCGGGAGTGAGGGCGAGGGTCCACCCGCCAGTGGCGCTTGCGCGCTGCGCGCGGGAGCCGGGCCGGCAGGAATTTGGGCCGTAAGGCCGAAGGAGGGATGGGGTTGGGCTGGCTTCGGCTGGCCTAACTCCTTCCATATATTTTTTATTTCTTGCTATTATTTGGTTTAACTTTTGTACCAATTCAATATAAATTCCAGATTTTATCTTGAGTTCTTCCTTTTCTAATTTCTGGATCATCTTTTCAGATTCTCAATTACAATTTGAAATTTCTTCTTAATTGTATATTTTCTTCTTATTCAAATTTTGGGAACCTTAACCAAAATCTTGAAGAAACACCATGAAATCCAAATCCAAAATTAGAATATATTGCAAAAATAATTCAAAAACTTTATATCTTCAAATTTCAAATTTTTGGGATGTTACACCCACGCAGCTGTACGCAGGACCACCTCGGACGCAGGCCTCCCAGTATGACCTTCGAGATGCACCGCACTCGCCTAACCGGTTCACCTTCTCGGAGGATCACATACGGCGACCGACGAGACGATGATGAGATTCATAATGAGTTCATTGTAATGAGGCGTGATCGTCAGACTGGTGATGTTTTTGAAGTGCTTGATGGTTTGATGTTCAAAGATGGTTTCCTGTATAAAAAGGGTTGCTCTTAGTTCTTTGATTTAGTAGGGCATACAACCAACAGAGAGATGACAACGCGGGACAACCCACATAATAAGAAGGCATCAGGCAATGACAACACGAAACAACATATACATTGCACGTACATGAAATGTAGCAAGTAGTACAACCATCAACACACCAACCAACACAACAACTAAAATACAATGCAACCGTACACCTCGTCTAAGACACGATAACAACAAACACAAGAAACACAAGAAAGAAAATAGCTTGACGACAACATAGCATAAAACATTACCAACATACACGAGGAGAACCTCCAGCACTACAACTTGAGGATAACAATAAACACAAGAAAGAAAATAGCACACAACATTAAATTTATCTTCCACTCCAGTCTGTCAAAACGATGCCGCATCCTGACGGGGTCGCAACCCCCCACGACAGCTCTCTCCTGGTGAACAATGTTTGTCCTTGTGCCCATTTCATCCTCCTACACCCAAAATCGGCAACCACCGGGGGCTTCCTGCGATTCAATGAGAAGAAGATTTTTAAACATGCCACCACGATTTGAATGAACCCGAAACAATCTTACTCACCGAGTAATATGGGCACTTGTAGTAGTGCCGCCCAGGATTCGAGGCCGTCTGTGAGGTCTTACGTCTAACAACCGTGTTGCATTTCGGGCAAATCACCGTGGGTGTATGCGAAGAGCTGCTGAGCTGACTCATTGCCTAGTCGGGGGGAGTTAGCACGGAACAAAACTACACAGATTGGGAACAACTAATTCACGACGTGAGTGATAACAAGGCAACGGACTAGGTGAGGAATGGCTCCCTTTTATAGGCTGTGGGGGGCAGGCTCAGTCACATAGACCACACAATAACACGACGTCACGCAATGACATGACAAAACGGGGCAGCTTTCCGCAGTGACATGACAAAAGAGGCCAGCTTTCCGTAGTGACATGACAAAATAGGTCAGCTTTGCCCAGTGACATGACACAACGGGGTAGCTTTGCTCAGTGAAATGACAAAACATGCCAGCTTTTCGCATTGACAAGACACAACCGTCCAACTTTGCCCAGTGAGAAGACAATACCGGGCAGCTTTGCCCAGCGACATGACAAAACGGGGCAACTTTGCCCAGTGACATGACAAAAGGGGGCAGCTTTGCCCAGTGACATGACAAAACGAGCCCCTTTTGCAGTGACCGTAGCTTGTTGTTTCATAAATTATGATTACTGGCCTCTGAGAAGGCAATGTTGTACCACTTATTTCGTGGAACGTACTGTTTCCTGCAAACGACTGAAAGGCTACGTTGTACCAAATACATTGAATGGTCCAAGCTCTGAATTTATTACGAGACTACAGGCTCTGAAAAGCCTTCATAGGGACATTTATTGCTACACTGGAATCCTGAAAAAGCGAAAAGAAATAAGACCGTGTCGTCCTCTCCATGGACTATGCCCACTACACCAGATAACCTGCCTACATAAAGGCCTCCTATGTCTTCCATACCACATCTCCTCCTCAGGCCATCACAATATTACTACACAACAATGTCTTCCTGTAGGTCCGACCCATTTGGAGTGCCGGAGTGGCATGAGCGCCCGAAGTGCCACTGCGGCTTTAGGACGATGTTGTGCGTCTGGACGGATCGAGTACAACGAGCCAACTACGGCCGTAGGTTTTTCAAGTGTCCAGACCTGGATGACGACTTCATAGTAACGACGACAACTAAATCCTTTGTTTCTCATTATCGTTTTTGAACTTGATCCATGACATCTACCACGCCACACATAGCCTTGCGAGTTCATCGAATGGGTGGATCGGGTGCCGCCGGCATGGCCACGGAACCGGCCAATGGAGGTGGAAAACAAAGGACAATACTTTGTCAAGATGACTCAGGCTCGCGAGGTGGAACGATAGATGCGGCTTGAGCAAGAGCGCCGCATGAGGGTGGACCAAATCCATCTGAAGGGCAAGGAGGATGAGCTGCAAAGGAGGCGGGAGCAGTTAAGTCTGCGTGAAGCAGTCATCAAGCGTCAGGAGGAAGAGCTTCAAGCTCGTGAGGCAGCTCTCAAGACCAAGAGTGACAGGAAGAAGGATGCAGCGGAGCCATCTTCAGGGCGTGAGAAAAAGGGGAAACAACCACGCTACACCCAGTAGACAAAATGTAATAGACCCAGCGCTGAGCCTAGGGTCCAAAAACGGAATTAAGACGTCCAGGTGTCTAAATGTGAATATTTTTCAAATCAAGAGCTAGGTTGATCCGGTCCACGGAGGAGTTCGACGCCAAGCGGCCAAGGAAGGGCAAGTGGCCCCGGTCCACACAGTAGTTGGTACGCGCAGTTGGGTGGGTTAGTCGCATATCATGCTATATGTTATGCATGTAATAAAAATGTACGCGGCATGTTAAGCCCAGCTCTATTATGAAGTTTAATATCTCGTCTTTTCGCAGACAACGATTCACGTAGCACCTCATTTACCAATATTAACATACCGGTTCTCACCGTACACGAATTCTCACTAACCTTCAAAATATCACTTACCACTTTATGTATCGACCGTTCTACAGTCAATCGTTCCTAAAAAAATTTACCCAAATTTTTTATGCATCTACAACTTACATTGAACATAAACTTCTACTACAACTTTATCTTATGTTTACGCAGTTTATAACTACAAAATTGATAAAACATACAAAAATCACGCGGATTGCAAACCCTAAAAACATACCAAACCCTAAAAGTCACTTACCACTTTATATATCAATCGTTCTACGCACAATCGCTCCTAAAAAAATATTACCAAAATTTTTTATGCATCTACAACATATAATCAACATAAACTTGCTTTACAATTTTATCAGATTTTTTCTGATTCACAACTACAAAATTAACAAAACTTATAATCATTACAGTTCCTGCACTCATTCCCACGTGTTCAGTATCACTTTCCTTCATTTCTTCCAATTGTTCATATCACATTTGTGCTCAAAAAATTTTTCATTAAATTGCTTCCAATAAAACAACATACCATGATCGAAATTTGTTATTGTCACTTGAACACATTTTTCACGGTCAGCAATATATGAAAATCACAAATACACTAATCGTTACTTCACACAAATTTCGTTCGTACTCTACCAACCAATATTTTTAATTTTCAAAATTGCACAAAAAATTACACAAACAGTAAAGTGGACTCCACTTCAAATTCATATTTTTTCACACATCATTTCATATATAGACATTTCTTTTTTATAAATAATAACTTTACAAATGCATAAATATATATACACATATTCACAGCAATGCATAAATCACTTTGGGAGGCGCCAAACGTGCGGTCGGAGAAGGGGTGGCGCGGTCGGCAGGGGAGACGCGGTCGGGCGGGAGACGCGCGGTCGGCGACGGCAGACGTGCGCTCGGGGCGGGACGACGTGCGCTCGGGCGAACGCGTCGTGCGGTCGGAGCGGAGCCAGACGGGTCGTGCGGTCTGGTACCGCACGACCGGGTGAACAGTGCGGTCGTGCGGTCTGGTACCGCACGACCGGGACGCGTGGCGCAACGGGAGAAACGCGCGGTCGGGAGGGGTCTAAAATCGGAATTTTTTCCGTTCGGGGGCCAAAACGGGAATTTTGGGTGCACAGGGGTCCAACAGTGTCCAAAATTCACCTAAGGCTACGTGGCTGCACTGGCCCCTTCGTCCTAGTTTGATCGGCACTGAGTGTCCACAATGCCCCATAGGTACCAAAACTAGCCATGCATGATGCTAAATGCGCATACGTAGGGCAACGCAAGAGGATTTCCCATGACTTAAAAAGTAAGCCAGCAGTCCGAATCGGGAGATTCACTATGGGCCTGTTTGGTTGCCCGTATCTTCTCAACCCAGCTCGTATGGCTCATCCTGGCTAGTCTCATCCTGGCTAGGCACATGCAAATATACTTGTTTGGTTGCCTGTATCTGTTGAAGCTGTATGAGTAAAGAGGGTGTTTGGTTGCCCGGCCCGTCTCTCTCTCCCTCCACTCATTCGGCCGACCGGCCTCCTCCCCCTCACCTTCTCCGCCCGGGGCGGTGCGGTCGGCGCGCGGCCAGGCGCGGCGGCACCGGTGGTTCTCCCGCCGCCCCCTACCTTCCCCCCCCCCCCCCCCCCCCCCCGCACTCGGGCTCACCTCCGGCAGCACGACGGCGCGCGGGTGGCTCAGCGTGCCGACCTCGGGCTCCCCTCCGCCGGCCTCGAGCTCTCCGCCGCCGTCCCCCCTCCGCACGCACTCTCTCTCTCTCCCTCTCTCGGCGGCGCGGCACGGTGCGGCCCGTGGAGCCGGAGTGCGCCGCCGGTCCAGATCTGGCCAGATCCGGCTGGCGCCCTACCGGTGGCAGCCTCCCCGCCGGCCTCCCCTCGCCCTCCGCCCCGGATCCGGCCGACCCGAGCGGAGTCGCCGCCTCTTCCGCTCTCCTCCGGCCGACCCGAGCGGAGTCGCCGCCTCCCTCTTCCGCTCTCCTTCCTTCCCTCGGGCGCCGTGCGCTGCATCCGCCGGGCCAGGCTGAGGAGCGAAGGTCGATATCTTCGTTTCCCTCGGGCCTGGCTCAGGACATCCTTTTGCATGAGATGGGCCTGGCTCGGAGAGCCAATCAGGCAACCAAACATACATCTATTACATGAGCTGATGCAAGCCAAGTTCCATGCGGGCAACCAAACAGGCCCTATGCGAATCACCTCTGCGAAGGCCCAAATCACGTGCACACTCCCTTCATGTTGGATTGACCTGCTTCGAGCATATGCAGTGCCCCCAAGACACTCGAACTAGCCACACGATACCAAACGCTCTTAAGTGGGGCCACAAAGGTAGATTTCACACTAGGTTTTAAAAAATAAGTCGACAGCTCAGATCAACAAAATCATCGTACGAATCACCTCCATAAAAGCCAAAATCGCTCCAAGGTGGACAAGTGTAGCGCAACTACAAGAAAACAGTCACAAGCTCTGTAGTTTCAACTGCACCCTCAAAATCTTTCTTTATTGCTTGATCCATTTATTCAATCCAACAAAAACAAGAAGAAAACACCCCAAGCCACTGATGGATATAAGCCTACAACGTATGTCCTAGGTAAATTAGGTATATCAAGGTTATTTTATTTGCAACCAAAAAATGTGACCGTTTCGTAGTTAATAAACATTTACAAATTTACAATCATTTTAATAACAAGGTTAGATATTGTCCTCCCAAGTTAGAATTTTGGTTTATATTAAAACCCATCAAGTGAAGCCCATAATCAGCAGCAAGGGTTGCACATTTGCACTTGACCCGTCGTGCATGCAAAGCCTCTAGTACCGGGGTTGACCTCTGCACAATTTTTCACTGCATCTCCTGCAGAAATAATTCACAGCTTGTCCGAAGCTGCTCTCCTGAGAGAACCAGTGTAATTGTCCTCTTCTTTATTTGCACTATATATTTGCCGCATCTTAGCTCTGGCCGCCCACCTCTTCGTCTGCATGGTAAGCTTGTTGGATAAAAGTAAAAAAAAAAAATCAGCGGCTAGTTACTATGGAGTGGAGACTCACCTCGGCGTGTTGATCTCCAACAAGCATTAGGCTTGAAATAGCCCTGGAGCGGTCTTACAGGCACAGGAATGAATTTCCCAAGATATGCCAGAGGCCAACTGGAAACATCACACAAGAGGAAAGACAAGGGAGCTCAAAATTCACAGAAGGCTCATAAGGGGATTATAGTTGAAACTATCTCGTTACATGCCATCGACATTAAATTTCATGGCAAGAGTCGAAAATGAATTCAACATTGTACGTGTGAATGTCTATAAATGCATATCAAGATCAAAGGTTACAACAGCCTGGGAATGTCTCAAATGCAAATTAATATAATATTAGCCTACTCGCAGAGAAAACCAAGGACAAAAATGTTTGGATTCATAAAATAACTGTACGGCACATCAAACAGACAAAACATTAAAAGAATTAATAAGGTACTGATTGCGAACCTTGCATAATGGATAAAACTTTAAAGTGCATACCTTACAAGACCAATAGCAACTGAAACCAACCATAATCTCCAATTAAGTCTCACAGTTTTGAAGAACTTCCCCAGGAACTCAATTATTAGTATCTGCCAAAGGGGAGAGCAACTTTATCAGCACTTCATGGACAAAGTTGATTGGGCATTCAACGGAAGAACTCGGTAATGCTTGTTACCTGAAATACAGTAGTTATACCAATTATTCCCATGAAGAGGTGGTTCTTTGTTACTCCTTTGAAGACATTCCTTTCCTCGGGCTTGCGCGCATTGAATTCGTTGAAGATCTGGTATGAAATGCACATCAAGTTTAACAAAGACCTTTGTTTCAGAAGTACATAAATTAATATAGTAAGTAAATTATGAAGCACTTATATTTATTGGGAAGTGTTTGAATCGTAACAGGCTCACATCAGGTCCAATAAAATTTATAAAACCCAGCTAAACCAATATATCATTTTCTAAGCAGAACTCTAAAGTTTACATGATGGGGTAGTTCACTTCAGACAACAAACTACTGCCACTAAATGGAGTCAACGTCAATATTTTTTCGAATAATCCAATGTCAATATTCATCTGTCTAAAGAGCAAGATTAGAATTTGGCTGCAGTAATGTTAGGTTACAATTCTTGAATGAGAAAACACCCAACCCACCTGGCAAAAGACAAATGTGTTGAAGATAAAGGTGTTCTTCATTTTCTCGGCATTATCTCGACTTTCATTCTGCAGCCGCAGAATCCTTATTCCAGCAAAATCAAAGATAAGAAGGATTGCTATTTGGTAAAGGGCCTGCAGAAAAATACATATAAATCAGAACAAAAGAAGATTAAACAGAATTCAGTTGTATGCTGTAGGCATACAGGTGAGCCACAGAAATTCGACCTGGACAAACAAGTTTCTCCACATAATATTAGTCACAAGAGGCTCCCTGAAGCAGCAAAATATGGGGAAAATATGGTCAATTATCTAGAAAGCAGTTCAATGCATAATGAAACATATAAAATACAATACTGTCAATAGTTAGGGTAATTTTACATGCCTTCGACCAACAGGCTCTCTCTTCATAAGATTGTCTGTTGGTGGTTCCGTTGCTAAAGCAAGAGCTCCCAGTGTATCCATTATCAGGTTCACCCAGAGAAGCTGCAAATTAAAAAAGGGAACAAAGTACGTGAGAGCCAACCTGGGCATATACGTATTCAGACTTACAATTAAGATTTTCAGCATATCCTTGACGGAATATGACATCTAAATGCTTCCATGGAAGAGGCAATGGCAAACTTAAGCAATAAAGAATATAGTAGCAATTAAAAAATAGTTGCAAGAAACAAGGAAAATTGTCCCAACCTCAACAGCATTTAGAGGCACGTCACCAGAGGACACAGCTGCAACAACATTAATCACAAGTGCAGCAACATTAACAGTAAGCTGGAACTGGATAAATTTCTGAATATTTGCATAGACAGACCGTCCCCAGCGAACAACCTAAAAGAGAAAAGAAATTGTAAATCCATGCCTTAAATCTCAATTAGGGAAAAGAAGGCCATGTGGCCAGAATCAGTGCCTGAGAAGTGCACAGGCCACCAAGGATTTTTGAGTATACACTATGTTTAAGTGTTAATATGTAACAGCCAAATGAGCAGCATAAAGCAGCATATCACAATATATATGAGCTTCTCCATTAACTGTATTGTCTATCTCATTGTCTCAACTGGTAGCAATCATCACAAAGCATGGTATCACAGCCTCACAAGGTACTTTGATAGCATGCCATCAAGGCACCATGCCAGTTTCATGTGGAATAATTTCCTATAAAGAAAATCCTATGCTGATTGCCGCGCACAGTTATACTTCCTTAGAAGGTTCTTTTCCAGGATTCTTTGTTGAATAAACTAACCTTGACAACAGATGTGAAGTCGTCATCCAAGATTATAATATCGGAGCTTTCTTTAGCAACTTCTGTTCCTGAAATGCCCATTGAAAGACCTATATCGGCCTGTACAACAAATTGGACAATTAGATATAAGAACAAAATGGTAAGCTCCGTAATATCAACATAAATGACTAGTAATAGCTCATCAATATCATGAGTTACACATGACACCTCATGCAATGCAGGAGCATCATTTGTGCCATCACCAGTAACAGCTACAACATGGCCCCTTCTTTTCAAAGCTTGGACAAGCAAAAGTTTGTCATTTGGAGATGATCTTCCCATGACCTGAAAAATCTGAAGTTAATTAGTTCTCAGGAACTCACAAAAAATGAAGGTGCTGCTGAGAGGGATAAAAAAGCTAGAACCTACCATCACCTAGACAATTTGTAAGCAAAGTTATACAAAAGAATTCACCACTTAAAAATGACTTCACACTAATCACGAGCATTGTTGTGTTCGATTTACTACTACTCAGCACTGTAGAACATACATACAAAAAGGACTAAAATAATAGAGGGTGAGAGTTACAGTTATCTTGTCAGCAATCTCTCCTCTTTCAATTTCAGACATCTCATGGAAGACTTTTCCCTCAATTACAAATGGCTCTGAAATATCAGCATTTGCATCTAGTATTCCACACTCCAAAGCTATGGCCTTAGCTGTTTCAATGTTATCTCCTGTGACCATGCGCACCTACATTTATGAAGGCAACAACTATCAATGACAGCACAAGAATAAATACCATTCACAAGAGAAGAAAATGAAAACAATATCCATATAACAGAGAAATGCACACAGACACTGAATTCCAGGAAAATTCAACCAGAAAGTCTAGCTAATACTGAATTGAAAGAAACAGAATGTGACAGTATTTAAAAAAAACTCAACTATATATGATGATCTTAGAGAGAGGAGGCATCTAATAACTGCAGTACTGACACTGCAGCATATAATATATTGGTGAAAAAAGAGGTGATATATCTTCCTTTCAGCACATAGTAGTAGCAAGGATTGATTTCAGTAATTCCACATAAAAGGTGCAAAGGGACATATAGAACACTTCTGCACCTGCTAATATACAACTTTTCAACATGTTGACTTAGAGAGGACATTATCTATTTGTTTTGTCTTCAAGTTGCCATTGTAACACATAATCAACAGGACTGATGCAGGTTTAATACCCAGCATATACAAGTGCAAAATATCATCCATACTATACAAGTATTATAAGGTATCCCATTTACTCAAAATCCAGAAGTAAAGACAAACCAGAAGTCTCAATTTTCAATTCTCACGATTCCAAAAGGTCAAGTGAGAGTTAGTTCGTAGTCCCACCCCCCACCCACCCACCCACCAAAAAAAAGCGAAACCTTGTAAAGCCCCAACCCCAATCCCTCTGATCCACGGCTGATCACAAGGCTAAGAATTTTCAAGACGCAAAGAAAGCCAATACAAAGGCCAGTTCATCTTTAAAATTTGCAAAACAGTGTCCTCATCTTACTTATTCATTTCATTCCATGCAACATGCCTTATCACTAGTTCATTCTTTCACTACAAAAAGGCCATGAATCAATATGATAAAAAAGAGTTATGTTCAGGTTGTGTTTATATCAATCTAAGTCCACAAGAAAAAAAATCTTGAACAAAATAACTTTTTTTTAGGATTGAACAAGCTAACCAATAAGGACAACTACACAAGAAATCAGATGTTTCAGAGAAAGTATGAATATGGACACAAACGATTGAACATTCACACAAAGAAACCACAAAAGTACAGAAAGTACAAGAATCACATTACTGCATAAAAATTGAAGAAAACTGGAGAAAAAAATGTTGCTTAAAACCTTGCCCAGCTATAAACATGATGAGCCTACCTGACAACATGAGAACTGAAGTACCACAAAGGATTTACTTTCACTGGCAATGACTACTATTGTAGATTTATACAAGTAAGATTTACCAGCAAGAAAACAAGAAAAAACAACATCAGTAAGATATACCTTTACACCAGCATTTGTGCATAATTGTACAGCATTCCTCACTCCTGGGCGACAAGCATCCTACAAGAGAAGAAAATTTTTATAGCACAAGTGATAGCTGAATTGCTACCATTATTCATCAAGCAAGGCATAGCATGACTGAAATGAAGAAATTATGCTTATGACACCTCATATAAATTGAAGACGAATTATTTGGAGATTATTATGGTGACCAAGTAGTATATCTCATATGTAAGCTAAGTCAGACAGCATGGATATGCTGGGAAATAAACAGATGATGAACCAGCTCAACCATGTGGCGTATTATGGTACAGGTACGGCTGCAAATTGATGTATCAGAGTAACCTAGATCTTGAGTAACTAATTTTCCTATGTTCTCAACACAAGTAACAATAGAATAGAACACTACTGAAGCGACACTCATTATTTGTGCCAAATTCTTACACTCAATTCCCTCCTTTCTGTCAAACATACAGGTACAGTCGATCTGAAATGAATCTATAAAACAACAGTCACCAACCTTTATCCCCACGACACCAAGCAGAGTTAGGTCATCCTCAGGCAACTTCCAATCAGCTATGTCTTCCTTCGGTATCATTTCAATCTCACAAGGACAATATGCAAAAGCAATACATCGTAATGAACTCATTGCCATGTCTTCAATTGATTTCTTGCATTCATTATGCTGCAAACATTTTAACAATTTAAGTATCAGAAATTAAGCAGTTGGCAAGTTATGCATGGCAGTTACCTTCTCAGCACTCATTGGTTGAACTGAACCATCCAGAGAAAGCCAACTTTTGCAAGATGATAGCACTAGCTCAGCTGCACCTTTCCAGTAGACGTGAACCCCAGCATCTGACTGCAATTACAGTAACCAAACAGCACTGAGATAACATGAAGCAAAACGGGGATAAGAAAATATATAATACAGAAGTTTTCATCAACACAAGGCACTCATTTGCATAAATCAGATCATAGATCTTTGCTTGCCAAAAGACGAAGGGCCAAGCAACACTCCCCTGACACTAGAATCAGAACGGATTGTCAATGGCATCCAATGCCCAAAATTCCAGAGGCCCAGTCAGTAACCAGCAAGGTTCTAAAAACCGGATCCGGAAGAAATTCCGGTCGGCGGCCGGTAACGGTAACCGGGGGGTTACCGGCCGGTTACCGGAAAAACCGGTCACAATTTGAAAATCAAAATTTGAATTTTGAGATATTTTGAAACCGGTAACCGGAAAAACCGGCCGGTAACCGGAAAAAAAACCGGCCAAAATTCGAAAAATCAAAAAATCATACCGGCCAGTTTTTTAGTTACCGGTCTCTACCGGTAAAACCGGTAACCGGCGTGTTATGACCGGCATCCCATACACGCGCAGGCGGCGCACGCAGGGAGGAACCCAAACCGGGCATTAGGAAACTCTAGGCATAAATCTATCTCATTAGGATTATTTCTCTTAGCCGTAACAGAGTAGGATTGAGATTTGGAAACCCTAGGCATAAATCTATTAGGATTATCTCTCTTAGCCGTAACAGAGTAGGATTGAGATTTGCTTTGTAAGGGGAGGATATATACTCTCCAAACTGCCATGGAAATAAACAAGCAAGACAACGATTGTTGTCAGGCTTACCTGGAGCTTCCCGCGCGTCCTCTGCCCCTGCTCTCACGGCGCCCGCACGCCGCCAAGGGTTGCAGCCCCGCCGCCAGGCCGTTTTCCACCGCTATCCCCTCCGGAACCTCCGCCACGGCCTGAGTCGTACCAATCTGGTATCAGAGCCGCCAGGCGAGGAAGGCGGCAAGCAGCCGAAGGAGACATGCGGCGGAAGCAGAGGCAGAGGATGCCGGATCCGGTGGCGGAGGTGTCCCGATCGGCATCGGCGGGCGGCGGCTACGGCCCAGCGGAGATGGACCGCGCGGCGGCGGCTGGAGACGGCACGGCCAGCGGCGGCAAAGAGCGGTGGCCAGTGCGGACCGGAGAGCGGCCGACTGCAGTGGCGGCTCGGGCGGAGGCGGTTCCGGCGGTGCAGCGGAACGGCTCGGGAGAACGAGACGACCCAGCGGCTTTGGGAAGCGGCGGCCGGTGGAGCAACGGCCTGGCGGCGACGGCGACTTAGGGCGGCGGCGCCGACGGCGATGGCTGCAAACCCTAAACTCCCGGTTTGTCCGCCGTTTTCCTCCTGTTCTGTCCGCCCTTCTCCTCCCGATCCATCCGCCGAGTCTTCTTCTTCACCGGCAGAGGCAGGGGACAAGCCGTCGGGGGGCAAGGGAAGGTCGGCGCCCTTGCCGTAGCCGGTGATCTCAGCAACGGGAGCAAGGTCAGCCTCGTCCTCCTCATCGTTAGAGGGAGGCGAGAGAGGCAGAAGCGCAGGAGGCAGGGGATCAGCCTCGTTCTCCTCGCCTCTAACAGCCAGCAGATCGATGTCTGTCGCCTCCTCTTCCCTACGAGCGGCCTCTTGTTTCGCCTCCTCCCGCTCCTTCAAGGTCTTCTCTAATAAAGCATGCAGGTTGAGGAAGGCTTCCCCCATCCCTTTGCTGAAGTTGCCGCTGGCCATCTTCTCAGCGCTATCTTTCATTATGGCCAATGACTCGGCAATAGGACGAATCGCAGAAACCATGGTAGCAGAAGTCGTGGGAAGGGATCAACGGCTCTGATACCAAGTTGTTATGGCTAGGGCAAACGACGGACCAGAACAGGGAATTCCGTAGGGAAGCCGGCAACCAAACGTTGCTCTGCTTAATTCCAATAGCATGCGGTAGCCCTCTTTATATAGACGGGCTCCCCCTAACAGATCGAATCTAATCTCAATCATATCTCTAACAATATCATATCCCTAATTATATCTCTAACATAAGGAAACTAATCTCTAACTCAAATAGAACCCAATCTCTCATTCCTAATAATAGACCGACTAGGCCTTGGGCCCACCTCTATGACACCAATACCGGTGGTTGACGAGCTCCTCGACGAGCTCCATGGCGCCCGGTACTTCACCAAGCTAGACCTCCGTTCCGGCTACCACCAGGTGCGCATGCACCCGGACGACATCGAGAAGACGGCTTTCCGCACCCACCACGGCCACTTCGAGTTCCTCGTTATGCCCTTCGGCCTGTCCAATGCGCCGGCTACGTTCCAGGCCCTTATGAACGACGTCCTCCGTCCCTTCCTCCGAAGGTTCGTGCTCGTGTTCTTTGATGACATACTCATCTACAGTTCGTCGTGGTCCGAGCATTTGCAGCATGTCCGCCTCGTCTTCGACGCGCTCCGCGCCCACTGCTTGCACCTCAAGCGCTCCAAGTGCTCTTTCGGGGCGTCTTCGGTCACCTACCTCAGCCACGTCATCTCCGCTGACGGCGTCGCCATGGACAGCGATAAGGTGGCCGCCGTCGCCTCCTGGCCAGTGCCCCGCTCAACCCGGGGTTTGCGCGGGTTCCTGGGCCTCGCTGGTTACTACCGGAAGTTCATCCGGGACTTCGGCACAATAGCGGCACCGCTGACAAAGCTCCTGCGCAAGGATGCTTTCTCCTGGTCAGACGAGGCCGCGGCAGCATTCCAGGCACTGAAGCACGCCTTGACGACAGGACCGGTCCTGCAGATGCCTGTCTTTGACCAGCTGTTCATCGTCGACTGCGACGCCTCGGACGCTGGCCTTGGCGCCGTCCTCCACCAGGACGCCGGAGCCCTCGCATTCTTCAGCCGGCCGTTTGCTGCCCGCCATCTCAAATTGGCGGCATACGAGCGGGAGCTCATAGGCCTCGTGCAGGCCGTACGACACTGGCGTCCGTACCTATGGGGACGCCGCTTCCTCATCCGCACCGACCATTTCAGCCTCAAGTTTCTGCTGGACCAGCGCCTCTCGACAATTCCGCAGCACCAGTGGATTAGCAAGCTGTTCGGCTTCGATTTCACAATGGAATATCGTCCTGGGCGCCTCAACACGGTGGCAGACGCCCTCTCACGCCGCGACTCAGAATCAGCCGCACTCCATACTATCTCGGGGCCCTCCTTCCACCTCTTCGACGAGATCCGAGCCGCGACGGCCACCGACGAGGAAGCGCGCGGGCTCCGCCAGCAGCTCCAGGACGGCGCCATTGGGGAGCCATGGCGCACGGCCGACGGGCTCCTGCTCTACGGTTCGCGCATATTCGTGCCAGCACAGCACGACTTGCGCAAACAGGTGCTCTCTCTGGCGCATGCGGCCAGCCACGAAGGCATCCAGAAGACACTCCAACGAATGAGGACGGATTTCTACATTCCCGGCGACAGGGCACTTGTGCGGGACTACGTACGCTCCTGCCTCACTTGCCAGCGCAACAAGACGGAGACCCTGCAGCCGGCTGGCCTCTTGCAGCCCCTCGACGTCCCATCCCTAGTGTGGGCTGACATCTCGATGGACTTCGTCGAGGGTTTGCCGAAGGTCCACGGGAAGTCCGTGATCCTCACCGTCGTCGACCGCTTCTCCAAATACGCTCACTTCATCGCGCTCGGCCACCCATACTCCGCCACTTCCGTCGCCAGGGCCTTCTTCGATGAGATCGTCCGCCTCCACGGTTTTCCCACCTCCATCGTCAGCGATCGCGACCCGGTCTTCACCGGCCACATGTGGCGCGACCTCTTCAAGATGGCGGGCGTCAAACTTCGTATGAGCACGGCCTTTCACCCTCAGACAGACGGCCAGTCCGAGGTCGTCAACAAGGTCATCGCCATGTACCTACGCTGTGTCACGGGTGATCAGCCTCGCGCATGGGTCGACTGGTTGCCGTGGGCGGAGTATTGCTACAATACTTCGTTCCACACCACGCTGCGCACCACTCCATTCCAGGTGGTCTACAGTCGCCCTCCCCCGCCGCTGCTGCCGTACACGGCCGGAGCCGCCAGGACTGACACGGTGGACGCTCTCCTGCGCAACCGTGATGACTTTCTTGCGGCGGTTCGCGAACGCCTCCTCCAAGCACAGCAGTATGCCAAGCGCTACTACGACGCCCACCACCGCGATTTGGAGTTTGCGGTGGGCGACTGGGTGTGGTTGCGTCTGCTACACCGACCGGCACAAACATTGGAACCCCGGCCCAAGGGAAAGCTCGGACCGTGTTACGCAGGGCCATTCCAAGTCATGGAGCGGATCGGGCAGGTGGCCTACCGTCTCCAACTTCCGGAGGGCGCCAGGCTCCATGATGTCTTCCATGTGGGGCTGCTTAAGCCTTTCCACGGCGACCCTCCGTCGACACCGCCTCCAGTGCCACCTACGCACAACGACAGGCTGCTGCCCACCCCGGAGCGCGTCCTGCGCGCCCAGCTTCGCCGCGGTGTCTGGTACGTCTTGGTGCAATGGCGTGGGATGTCCACCGACGACGCCACCTGGGAGCAGCTGCCGCATTTTCAGGAGAACTACCCCGACATTCAGCTCGAGGACGAGCTATTTGCGGAGGCAGGGAGAGATGTTATGACCGGCATCCCATACACGCGCAGGCGGCGCACGCAGGGAGGAACCCAAACCGGGCATTAGGAAACCCTAGGCATAAATCTATCTCATTAGGACTATTTCTCTTAGCCGTAACAGAGTAGGATTGAGATTTGGAAACCCTAGGCATAAATCTATTAGGATTATCTCTCTTAGCCGTAACAGAGTAGGATTGAGATTTGCTTTGTAAGGGGAGGATATATACTCTCCAAACTGCCATGGAAATAAACAAGCAAGACAACGATTGTTGCCAGGCTTACCTGGAGCTTCCCGCGCGTCCTCTGCCCCTGCTCTCACGGCGCCCGCACGCCGCCAAGGGCTGCAGCCCCGCCGCCAGGCCGTTTTCCACCGCTATCCCCTCCGGAACCTCCGCCACGGCCTGAGTCGTACCACAGCGGTTACCGGCCGGTAACCGCCGGGATTTTGAACCATGGTAACCAGTCATTCAAAGGGGGATAGTGTAATGAACCTTAGTTCATGGGGTAAACACCGCCGGGAGAAAGGCTAGGCGGCATCAACTTGGTAGAATGAGAGATTTGACTACAGACTGGGATAATAGTGTTATGAATATTGTATGCATATTCATGAGGCCCAATGAACAATATATATAGAGAGTTCAAGGGGATATTATAAGGAAATATACCATACACCAATAAGAAAATATAGGCATATAACGAAACGAAAAAATACCTATCATATTCTAACACCTCTTTCAAACTCATCGTGGATCACACACACTGAGTTTGAAAGAGAAAATACAAATGATGTACCCTAGTCTGTGGCTTCATAAAGAAGTCAATAATCTGTAACCCTGCGGGCTCAAACTGTAAAGCAAATACTCCCTCCTGCACCTGTGAGCGAGTGTATAAAACATCCACACCAACGTGCTTGGTGAGCTCATGCTTCCCTGAGTCACGGGCAATACCGATTGCACCTGTACTGTCAGACAAAAGAATCGTAGATCCCACGCTGACGAGAGGACATGACGTCGACACTACATCTCACGAGAGAACAATGGAACGTCGGCGATGATTGACAAGAGCAATAGGCAACCTGCGTGGCTTGGCACCTTTCGAGCATGAAAATGGCACAAGGCAACAAAAGGTTGTTGTCCATTGTGGTGTGCCACACCATTGCAATGAGCATGACAACGTCGCAGCCCATCCTGGGGCACCCTCCGCGTCGTGCACCACAAACGGTACGGCCTCAATGGGTGGCATGGAGAAGATGGTCACGAGGCAGTGACCCTCTTCGTCTTTGATGGCGGCAGTGGTGTCAGCACTAGGGACAACGCTACTCTATCCATTGTTGCCGTTATCTTCTCTAGGATGGCATGCATGTTGAGGAAGATGGTCGCCATCTTCTTGTCGATGTCATTGATATTAGTGGCTATCTTGTCAGCGTTAACTTTTATCATGACCAATGACTCAGCAACAGGAGCCATGGTAGTAGAAGTCATGGGAAAGGATCAATTGCTCTGATACCAAATGCGATGAACCTTAGTTCATCGGGGTAAAAACCGTTAGGAGGAAGACTAGACGGTGTCGGCTTGGCGGGATGAGAAATTTGACTATAAACTGAGATGACAAAACTTAGAGAAAACTAGATTAATTCATCTTCTTACATCCTTACTTAATAAAATGAGATATACTCCTATCCTTATATAGATTGGATAGCTTGACACCAAAGTAACTTATCCCTAGTATTATGAAAATAGATTATGCTAACCAATCTAATCTTACCTCTAAGGAAACTAATCCAACCAAATAGTTGGCTGCCATATAAATAGTAACCACATAACACTGTTCACATGAGCGTACGCATGGCAGATAGTGTCTTAAAAAAAGCCTTCTGGTTAGTATTATATTAAATTTCAAATAAAAATAAAAAACCATGCAGAAACTGTGTGCCACTGAAACAGTATTTGAAATAACAAATCTGGCTGTTTTTTTAACCAGTTCCTGAAGTTATCCATCAGGGAAACAGCCTCAGCCCATTTGCAGGAACCTGTACAGTTCCGAAACTGTTAAACTTGATGGAATCAACTCCCACAAGTCACAAGCACCGATATCAACCACTAATCAAAACTAACATGAAAATATAGCAAAATATTGCACACTGGGAAAGTTCAGGGTACATGATCACATCACTTTATGTCCCAACTACAAGTGTTGCAAATGATTAGTAAAATAAAGCAATGCAAATAGAAATAATCAATAAAAGTGGCTAAACTCTTCATGGAGACACACTTATTACATAAGGATATAGGTACATATTTGTGCTTACTACCTGTACTGCAACACCACCACGTTTCTTCTCCGAGTTAAACGGAAAAACATGAAGAACTGAAGATTTTGACCGCACATCATTGAAATCCATCCCTATCTGTGCAAGGTTGAAGGCCAAGTCAACAAAAGAAGGTTGAAGGAAATACTTACATATGAAAGCAAAAAACAGTAGTACCTTAAGGCCCCAAGAAAGAATGGCTTTTTCAGTTGGCGAACCTGTAAGTTCAGCAGCTCCCCCATCCTACACATCAAAAAAGAATGGATGTAATTGTGTGAAAACAACGAAGCAATTGATATATCTGAGCACCTTGGATGACTCTTTAAGTCTTAATACTCTCCCCCACACTGCCTCTAGGCGCCTGGCCGCCTGCCCAGTTCAGGTTTCCGGCTGGTTATTGGCAGGAACCAGCAAAATTGGGGTATTATGATTGAATCAGATCTTAGTTCAAAAAAACATCTTAAAGTCAATAGTGCCAGAACAGGCAACCAGCTCATTAGTCATTACAACCAAGTTTCCACACTGAACCATGTGAAGCTCACTCAATTTTCATGGGATGTGGTGGAATTGACAACTTGTAGCTGGTTGTTCTGGACTCCAGTGGATCTAATTTGAAATGTCATTTTACTCCAATTGCTACTTTGAGAAAAAAAATAGTAATCTCCTGCTGCTTTTCTCAGTTAAAAGATAGGGAACAAATAGGCAAATTAGAGTGCTGCGGAGAAAGTGAGAAACTAGGCCAGATGAGCATTTCTAGTTATTGGTGGAAGCCGGTTGTTTAGTGTATACCATCAACAATCCAACATTTTGAACAAAGGTACCAGATGCCAGGTTCAAGAACTCATCCCCAGGATGACTCAGTCAAAGATCGCCACTAGCAGCTTCCAGCTGGTTCCCATGAGTAATTAGTAATTAGTATGGAATAAACTCTTAACTTCTATTCTTAACATAAAAGCAGCCAAAAGTAGGATGGGGAAATGAGTTATTACCAATCAAGGTTCCAAATACCGCTACCGGGATAAATCCCGCCAGGCAGCCGGTACCGGTTACTGGCCGGTAACCGGAAAAACCGGCCGGTAACCGGGAAAACCGGCCGGTAACCGGGAAAAACCCAATCGAATTTCACGCGCCAAAATTTGAATTTGAAATCGGTAACTGGAAAAACCGGCCGGTAACCGCCCAAAAAACCGGAGAAAAACCGCTAAAAACCGGAAAAACCGCTAAAACCCGGTTTTTCAAATTTGAAATTGGAAATTCTTAACATATTCATGGCAAAAAGTATGAAGTTAAGCACGGGAGATGCATGGATCTTCCTAATACATCATATTAGTGTTAAACATTCTAAATATCATTCGGGAAACTAACATTTACATTCAAAATTTGAAAATTCCTAATACATTTACAGCAAAAAGTATGAAATCAAGCACGGAAAATATATGCATCTTCTTAATACATTCTATTAGTGTTAAACAATGTAAATATCATTAGATAAACTAATTTTTACATTCAAAAGTTTAAATTTGAATTAAATAAAAAACCGGCGGTTTTTTTTCTCCCGGTCGGCACCGGTAAGACCGGTTACCGCCGGTATTTGGATCCCTGTTACCAATTCTTCAGGTTTCATGAAAGAACATTATTGACCATCACGTTTACATAATATTTCAATGTAAAAATTTTTAAAAAGTGGCTGTAATCAGTCATAACTTGGTCAAAGTAGCTGATTCATTCAATTAAGTCTACACTGACTGGGTTTTCCATTAAACGCTTGTAACCAAAATGTTACCGCTTTTTTTTCCTGAACAATGGACAATTCAGGCACCTCTTAACATTATGAAAAAAAGGGGAAGAAACCAAAGCATTTTATACCTCTGGTAAAAATACAGTTCCTGTTGTGTTTTGTGCAATTCCTTCAATAAGCAGTGCTGCTGCACTGCTTGACATTGCCCTAATATCATCACAAGGATCCAATTTTGTTCGACCAAAATATGCTTCCACAACTGTCATCTACAAGATCAATTACGTAAGGGTTACCAAACGAATTACGATGCCAGAAATTTTGAAAATTCACAATTAAAATACAGTTATCAGAACATATCCTCATGTAACCGATAACAATGAACAAAGGTATGTTCCAGGATTTTTAATTAAATGGAAGGCCTCGAACTAGCATTCTGTCAGGGCAGTGTGTTGGGACTTCAAATAGCATCATGAAAGAACTTCAAATGTCGTTTTCATGGCAGGTGCACCAGTAATTGGCTTCACAAACCTTATTCAAGGTGAGAGTTCCTGTCTTATCACTGCATATTGTAGTTGCTGATCCCATTGTTTCACAAGATGAGAGTCGCCTCACCTAAATAAAAAAAATGAAGCAAAATAGTATTCTTTGTCCTCTCATTGTTTTGTAGAGAAGTATAGATTTTTTTTGTACCAGTGCCTTGTCTCGCATCATCTTTCGCATCGAATACGCAAGTCTGAAACCAAAATAATACAGACAGTCATGTGACTGAAAATTCCAAGGAATTTGCATAATAGGTAGTAGATTCATACGTCAATGTTACTGCCAATGGAAGTCCCTCAGGCACAGCAACAACTACAATGGTTACCTATTGATAAGTAAGAGACAATATCAGGGACACCAAAAGAAGACATACTATTCATGATATTTATTGTATACTAGCTAGGTTAAAATTACATACTGCAATTGTCAAAATTCTAATTGCGCCCATAAAACCTTGTTTTACACCAGTAGTTCCATGCACAAATTGAGTAGTCCCATCCGGATTCTTGGTATGTCCAGTAAAATATCTGTAGTTTAGTTGAAAAATTGTTATAAAGAGTACATTTGTGACTGTTGCATTATTGTGTAAAATACCTTATCCAAAGCACGATAAGTACAGCACCAGCTACGGACAAACCCACCATACCGATAAAAGTTGCAACACCATTCAAGCGCACCTACTCAATGGTCAAAAGGACCACGGCCATAAAATCAAAGCAAGAGGTCAGTACTCATCCATCAAAGAATATACATGATCCTGAACAGAGATTAACCTGCAATGGGGTTTCTTCACCATTATCTTCGGAAAGGTTAGCCATCAACTGACCCCATTCAGTATTGACACCCACACCTGTTACCTTTGTATTTGATAGGCAAAATGCATAAATATTAAGTTATAGTCAGTGTAGCCATGAAAAAGGAAATAGTAAAAAGAATAAATAAGGAACAAAAATGCTACGGATAGTTACATAGAAAACAGGTATGTTCAACTACACATGTTGCTGAAAGTACTCACCAACATAGAACCATAGCCATCTGCAACTTTGCAACCAGACATCAAGAAGGGTGCATTTTGATCCTTGTGAATCTAAAAGTAATATCACGCCATGAAAACTCGAAAAAGGTATGTTTGAGATAAACAAGAGGATTTTCATAGAAGCTCACAATTTGTGATTCCCCAGTCATACTTGATTCATCTATTGCAAGAGAATGGCCAGATATCAGGACACCATCAGCAGGAACCTAAAGGTAAAATAATGAATGTAAGTAAATTATTCTTGAGGAAAAAAACTAACATAGAGTCAACAAATAATATGCCATCTTACTTGGTCACCAATTTTGAGGGGAACCACATCACCAACAACAAGGTCAAATATTGAAGCTCCAAATCTTTTACCACCTCTAACGACCTAATCAAAAGAGATAGTAAATCAGAAATACAGCCATTGAATGAAAGTTCATATGTAAAATTACACTGGAAAATGCTTACACATGACCGTACTCACCTCCACTTGTATGTTCTGTTTCTCCTCATTCAGATGTCGAAACTGAAGTGATTGTCTGTAATCACTGATTGCTAGATAGATCATAAGAAAACAAATTAAAGACCAAAAAACAAACAAAGAAAGAAGCTAAAAGAGGGAATGCGGAAATTCAAAAACATTACCCGTAACAAGTATCACAAGAAAAACAGCTAAGAAAATGCTCCCACCATCATACCATCCATCATCTGCACCCTAAAATAAAAGAAAATTACGATCATATCTATGCTCAAAGCATGATCATTCTTTTTGTTCAAAATTACCATCGCCAAGGAGAGTGGCAGGAAGTAAGACCAATCTAAGAAAACAAGTAGAAGAAGAAGTAATATAATACCTCTGTGGTCATGCCCAATGTCAGTGATATGGCAGCAGCTACCATTAGAATGACAAGAGTTAAATCTTGGCATGCTTCAAATACGAAGCGCTGCATATCAAACATTAATATGGTTAAAGTTTGACAATAAAAATGTTGAGGCATCAAAATTGATGTGATACTGCAAAGAAGGAAAATTTCATAGGACCTATATGTACTTGACTATATAATACGCAAAATAGATCCATTTTAAATTTTGCAATAGTAACTTTAGAACTTCCTAATATTTTTTCTTTGTGCCTTCAAAATATAATTTTTATGAAACTGGAAAGCTTAACCCCAACACGCACAAAAAAAAAAGCATGCGCAGAAGGAAACAGAAAGATGAAGACAACAGGTGTTAGTTACATTAGGAAAATGAAATTATAAGTGGCTAATTGAAAATTTTAAAGAGGGCAAAAGGACCTTGTGCAATTTACTTTAAAAAATAACCTACAGAATTTATACCAGTATGTTTTTCCTTTTCTTGCGTGGATATGTATTTGCTCCGAAAACATCCCTCCTTTGTAACAATTCATCCTCATTTGGATTAATTCCCCTGTCTAAATTACTCTTTAATAAATCTGACAGCCCCTTAACCTGAAAAGAAGGGTGTCATCAGAGACAAATGAGCAGTAGCATGCAACTGAGCGGGAAAAAAACTAGCTAGTATTAACTTACTCCTCCAATTTCCTGAAGAACAACATTGTCATGGTCCCTGTTTAATGTTGTAAGCTTTTCCAGTTCAATTGGAAAACTGCGAGAGGCCGTTGCAAGTTTTATACCAGTATAAGCTTCTGCTCAGATCAAGGCCAGTAAAAATAACACGAGAATATAAATTATAATGTATGCAAAATAAGCACAAAAGGAACAGATAGACTTATTGAACATAAGTATAAACTGAAAAAGGCAGCAATAACATTGACATACTGGAAGTGATCGACCTAGTTGCTAAGGGGAAAAGCACAAGGAAAATACTACATATCTAGTTCAATAATCGAGGAAAGTGTAACTTATGAGCATATGATAAATAAAGTAAATCGTTGCATCGTATGAAATAAATAAGACAAAAATTACTGTTAATTTTAATATTGGACATTTGAAGTAAAAATAGAAGTGAATGACAGCAACTATCAATGCAATTTGAGAACAGTATTGCTTCTTTAGTATTTACACAGAACTACACCATTTGGTACATCGTCACTAGAAAGCTGCTAGGCAGTCTAAGGAAACAGAAAAACTGAAGTTATTCTTCCCTTTGGATCACTGTCCTCACAAACATGCCTTTTACATATTGCTTTGTTACTTTGTATTTAAGGATGAACTTCGCCTATGTAGTTTTCTACATATTCCAAGTCAGAAAAAAAGAGAAAGGTTATGTTAGGTTTGATAAGCCAACGTAAAAATCATTTCATCTTTTCATGGAATGAAATCCAAATTAAAAGTTTTATTGAGGCGTAACCCTCTTAGCGACGCGCCATATCGGAACCTGGGTGTAGTGATAAATGAGCAAGAGCCAGGACGTCACTCCTTTAGTGACACGCTACGTCAGCACCTGGATGTAGTGGAAAATGGGCAAAGGTTTTCACACTTTACTCAACGAGTGCGAGGCACAAAGAAGCTGGTCGAGGAGAGTAAGATTCGTATGGATAGTTGGAATATAGAGTCCTTAACAGATAAGTTAAGAGAGTTAGTTGATACAGTGATTAGGAGACGTATAGATATCTTGTGCGTTCAAGAGACTAAATAAGTGGGTCAGAAGGCAAAGGAGGTGGAGCATATTGGCATCAGGCTGTAGTATACTGGAACAGAACGAAACAAAAATGGAGTGGGCATCTTAATCGATAGGCACCACAAGAGTGGAGTTGTCGACGTGGGGAGATAGGGGGATAGGATTATCCTAGTCAAGCTCATCTTTGGTGACTTGGTTTTAAATGTTGTTAGTGCAATTTTTGGTTGGATGAGACCGCTAAGAGGCAATTTTGGGAAGACCTAGATGACATGGTTAGAAGTGTGCCTATCGATGAGAAGATTTTCTTAAGAGGTGATTTCAATGGTCATATCAGTACAACTAGTGGAGGGTTTCAACAGGTGCATGAGGTTTTGGTTATGATGATAGGAATCAAAAGGAAGAAGATATCTTAAACTTTACCGTAGCCTATGATCTTATGATAGCTAATACCTTCTTTAGAAAGAGACATTCTCATTTAGTTACCTTTAGCAGTGGTCAGCACTCTAGCCATATCGATTTTGTTCTTATTAGAAGGGGGACAAACGAGTCTGCATAGACTGTAAGGTTATACATGAAAAGTGTGTTGTCCAGCAACATAAGTTGGTAGTCTCCGACTTTCGTTTTAGGTTACGGGTTCGACAAGCTAAGACCGCCAGAGTCACGAGGACGAAGTGGTGAAAACTCAAAGGAGATACCGCACAGGCGTTTAAGAAGGGGATGGTCACGGAAGGGACGTGGGAAATGGGAGAACCGAATAGTATGTGGACAAGTATGACAACTTGCAGTAGGAAGGTGGGTACAAAGGTGCTTCGAATGACCCAAGGAACAAGAGGAGAACCAAAAAACACATGGCGGTGGAATGAGGAAGTGCAAAAGGCTATTGAGGAGAAGATATGCTACAAACACATGCATCATGATAAAGAGCGATGACAATGTACAGAAATACAAAGCAGCAAAAAAGAGTGCGAAGAAAGCAGTGAGTGAGGCACGAGGCAAGGCATATGAGAAAATTTATTAGAAACTAAGTACAAAGGAGGGAGAGAAGGATGTCTACAAGATGGATTAACTTCGAGAAAGTAAGACAAGAGATTTCAACCAAGTTAAATACATCAAAGACGACACTAATAGACTTTTAGTGAAAGACGAGGAAATCAAGGATAGGTGGAGAGATTATTTTGATAAATTGTTCAACCACGATAATGATGATAGTATGATTGAACTGGATGATGCTTTTGACGACACCGATAGGCGGTTTATTCAAATAATCCAGGAGTCGGAAGTAAGAGAAACCTTTAAAAGGATGAAAGTGGGTAAGACTTTGGGGCCTGATAACATCCCTATTGAGGTGTGGAAACGCCTAGAAGAAGTGGCGATTGTTTGGCTAACTAATTTGTTCAATAGCATTTTTAGGTTGAACAAGATGCCAAACGAGTGGCGAAGGAGCACATTAGTACCAATTTTCAAAAATAAAGGAGACATTCAAAATTGTACTAATTATAGAGCAATTAAGCTCATGAGCCACACAATGAAACTTTGGGAACGAGTGATTGAGCGCCGTTTAAGAAAAGTGACTAGCGTAACGACAAACCAATTTGGTTTTATGCCTGGGAGGTCGACCACGGAGGTGATTTTCTTACTACGACAGTTGATGGAGAGGTATAAGGAGCAAAAGGACATTCACATGTTGTTTATTAACTTGGAAAAAGCCTATAATAAAGTGCCAAGAAAGGTCATGTGGTGGGCGCTCCAAAAGAAAAAAGTCCCAACAAAATATATTACCCTAATTAAGGACATGTACGAAAATATTGTGACTAATGTCAGAATATGTGGTAGTGTTACTAATGACTTTCCTATTAAGATAGGGCTACACAAAAGGACAACGTTGAGCCCTTACATTTTTGCCCTAGTGATCGACAAGGTCACATGGGACATACAAGGAGATATCCCTTGGTGTATGCTTTTCGCTAATAATGTGGTGCTAGTTGATGAGAGTAGGATAGGTGTTGATAGGAAGCTCGAGTTGTGGAGCAAGACCTTAGAAATAAAGGGATTTAGACTTAGTAGAACTAAACCTGAATATATGAGGTGTGATTTCAGTGGTGCTAGGGCAGATGATGGAGATGTTAGATTGGACTGACAAGTAGTGCCTAAGAAGGACAAGTTTCGTTATTTAGGATCGATGCTATAGTGGAACGGTGAGATTGATGAAAACATGAGCCACGGGATAAGAGCGGAGTGGGTGAAATGGCGCCAAGCATGTAGTATCCTGTGTGACAAAAAAGTCCCTCAAAAGTTAAAGGATAAGTTATATAGGACGGTGATCAGACCCACGATGCTATATGGAGCAAAATGTTGGGTGATTAAAAGACAATATATACGGAAAATGAATGTAACAAAGATGAGGATGCTGCTATGGATCTGTGGTCACATAAGGCGGGATCACATCCGCAATGATGGTATATGTGATAAGGTGGGAGAGCACCTATTGAAGAGAAGCTTGCCCAACATCGCTTGAGATGGTTTAGATATCTCCAACGAAGGCCTCCTGAGGCACCGGTACGTAGTGGAATTTTAAGGCGTAACATGGGAGGAAACAGTTAAAAGAGACTTGAGGGATTAGAATGTATCTAAAAAATTAGCATTGGATAGGAGAACATGAAAGTTAGCGATCCACGTACCGGAACCTTAAGAAAATTAGGGGTAGTGTTTTAGGCTCTCGGCTCAGATAACAGGATGTACCATTTAGGGTTTTAGCATTGTAAGTTTTTATTTCAATGCTCTCAACTCTTTGATCTTAAGAAAGTTTCATTCTTAGGCTATCCTAACTTGTTTGGGACAAAAGACTTTGTTGTTGCTGCCGTTGTTGTTTGTATTTAAGGATGAAAAAAAACTGATGACATGCTAATAGGGAACAAGCGTTATGAATCTCACCATCAATGCCCCATACATAAAAGAAGCAATATTACTTGAGCAAAGACTGAATCACAGATCAGTTTAATAATAATGAGCACTAAAACAGAGTTTAATGATATGAAATAGTACCTCTCAGATCTTTTTCACCAGCTTCTTTGAAAAGAAATGCTGCCTGGAGAATCCAAATTTAGAATGAGCAAGCAAATACAGCCAAAAGAAAACAGGGTACGTCAGCTGGAAAAAACGACACACTACCCGTATCACTTGTGCATGTGCTCGGATCTTTCTTCTTATCATCTCTTTCTCTTTCTCCTTTTTAAGGTCTAGAGTATATCTAAAGCGACGTGAAGCATTCAGCACGAGAGCAGCTTGCTGAAATGGAGAGAATAACCAGATGTCAGAACTCAAGAATAAATAGGAGCTCGCATTTGTCCACTGTCCATACCCCCAAAGGCCTCTTCACCTCTTCTCATGGCCCCAACTTACAACTATTAAAGTAAAACGGGTATCTCGTTAGCTGTAGTAGAAATGCTACTGTAAACTTTTTTTGTAATTTCCCCAATATATGAACTGGGAAAATCTGTGAACCCATGGAATTACTATTGTTCGCATGAATGTATGATAGAGCTCTATTTTCAGCATTTTACTTTCTTTTGCTGTTTTACGGCAAGTGCTCTGTTTTTCTGCGAATGTGCACGCCAGTAGCAGATATTAGCCTTTTTTATCGCCAAACAGCCTCCAATGCCTTCACTCACAGGAAAAGTAGACACAAAATGCATGTGATATTAAAATCATCAGAACAACTGAGGACGGTTGAACAAACCAATCAGCAATGCATCGAAACACTTCACCGCAGTATATCCACTAGCCCAATAAACATAATTCCAATCCCCTTTTTTCCTTCACAAAACTGGCATGTGTATCGATTGCCCACGCTCAAAATGAATCACAAAATGACGCCTCCAGGCTACAGTCAAGGAATCATCCCAGAATTACGACATTTCGAGCATTTGCGAACCAGCACAATTCGGTGTATACACACCAATTACCACCCCATCTCCCATGAACAACGCGCCATTACCGAACTGATTCGACTGGAATAGCATCATCGAACGATCACAGGCTCATAGGATAGGGGAGAGGAGAGAGCAAGCAAAGGAAGGATCCCGTACCCTCCACCGCCGCAAGCGGTCGTGGGACGCGTTCTTATGGGGTATATCGAACGCGTCGCCGCACTCCTCCTTGGCCTCCGCATCCTCCGCTCTATCCCGCTCCGGCGAGCGGATCTCCGGCGGCGTCGGCGACCTCCCCAGCGCCATGCCCGATCAAACCCCACCCACCTTCGCAGCGCTCGCAGGAGAGACGACACCGACGACCAGCCACCACCTCCCTGCACATGCAGCACACGCGAGCACACAGGCAAACGCGATCACACCAACAATCACCACGGGATCGATCGATCGCGATTCGCGGACCTCCCTCCGGCAGCCGCAGGCGTACGCCGTACAGGCGGGAAGGGAAGGCCAGGCAGGGGAACCGATCGCCTTACCTCGGTGCCGCGAAGCTTCTAGAAGGTTCCACTGGCCAGCTCACGGGCTCCGCCTCGCGCGGGCGCAGTGCTTCGCCCCTCTCCTCTCTCCTCTCTCTCTCTCTCTTTCTCTGAAGCTTCGTGTTCTGTTTTTTTCTCTTTTTGCGCCCAGCTTTTTCGGTCGCGACTGCGGATCGAGGAGGGGTTTGTTTGCCGGGGGCAACTTCCAGGAAGCTTCTGCGCGGCGTCTCTGGCTGCCACGTGGGGCCGCTACGAGGTGGCCCGCCAGCTCGCGGGGACTAAAAATGGGAAACCCGTGCTCGCATTGGCCGGCACGGGGAACGTGGGGATGGCCCACCTGTCGGCCTCACGCTTCGCGCGGGTGGTAGGTAACCCATAGGAGGACGTCCCCATAGGAGGCGGGGGGGGGGGGAGTTTGGCGCGGCCGGGACTGGGCTGGCAAGGTTTAAAATGAAATTGGACGCTGAGAGCCGTTGGATCGAGGGATGATCGGCTGGATGTAGACCATATTCGCTGAGAGCTGTTTTATCAGCTGCATGTCTTCGCTTTACCAGTCGCATAGACATACGAGTGCAAAAAGATGGGGAATTGCTACCCATAGTACGTACGGCATAAGCCCATAGTATGGGACACCCATGGACCCATAGCCCATGGCACTCACAACTCTCTCAATTCTCCTCTACCACTCTGTCTCTCACATCCAACTCTTATTCATTCCCCAACAAAAAGAGCTATCTTGTTGCACATCCCACAAATCCCTTGCATGAGCCACCACATCTCCGGCAGCCGAAGCACTTGCAGACGGCGAACTTAGCAGCGCCATGGTTGGAGCGATGAGGCACCAGTCCAACTTTTGGCCCTATCTAATCAGGGCTAGCCGCTCTGCCTCCGAGCTTGGCCTCTCGTTAGTTCAGTCAAGGAAGGCGATTTACTTTAGGTAGTGGAGCCAGATTTGAGTCTGTCGTCGGACTCTGCTATCTTCTCCTTGGAGCTCATATCAAATGTTTGCACATGTAATTGATTTTGTTGTGGCAGTTCGTTTCGAATGTTACAACACTTTCATGTAAATGTTGAAGTTGTTTCAATGAATTTTCCCTTTGTTGCAACAATGTTTTATTTTTTGTTGGGGTAATTTTCTTGTATTGTTGCATCAATGTTTCCCTTTTGTTGCAATTATTTTTTTGGTTTTTTGCGTTTTTGTTACGGATGTTGAAATAATTTGTCACACAATTATCCTGAGATATTGCGTTGATGAGTTTGAAGATGATGTTAGTCTTGCAAACTCGAGGATGGTGTAAAAAGGGCATATGTGGTTTTGTTGCAAGATGGTCATGTTGTTGTGTAGGCGTGAGCTTTTGTTGCGCTAATTTGACCCCACGCTACTATGCGAGAGAAAAGCCGGAAATTCGATGGTCACACTTGTTCACATTATGATGATCCTAGGGCTGTCAAGGGCGTACGACACTAGCACTTGGATCGGACGTCCGGACCTAATCGTTCCCAAAAAGATGTGATGAAGTTATGTTGTATTTGTCTAGATGATGTGATAATGTTGGAAATGAGGTCAAAATGACGTACAATTTACAATACCAGTCACAAGGATATGTTTGGATAATTGCAACCGCGGAATCGAGATAAATATCTACTCCTTTTAGTCACAAAAGAATACTATTTTGGGTTACGTGTAATTATTAACTTTCTAAAATTTTGGCTATTAATATCTTTTTCAATATTTAGATTGAACACATGAGAATGGTATGTCTAGATTTGTCTTGAAAAGTTATGATTAGAGGAAGGGAAAATTGAGTATATAGGACTGAGTTGGATGTGATTTTGTGGAATAGGACCAAGTTCTTTGGACTTGTAAATATAGGACTGAGTTCACCACCTCTTTGCAAATATAGGATTTTTCCCATTTTAATTTCATTTTCAATTTCCAGCCCCTTTTCCCCACGCGAAATGACTATTTTGCCCTCTTCTTCCTCCCTCGCCTGGCCGCGCCGCCGCTGGCCGCGCCGCCGCCTGGCCGCGCCGCCCCTCGCCTGGCCGCGCCGCCCCCTCGCCCGCCCCGCGCCGCCGCCGCTCCCTCGCCTGCGCCGCCCCGCGCCGCCGCCACTCCCTCGCCTGCCCGCCCTGCGCCGCCGCCGCTCCCTCGCCCGCGCCGCGCCGCCGCCGCTCCCTCGCCTGGGGAGGGAGCGGCGGCGCGGCGCGGGCGAGGGAGCGGCGGCGGCGCGGGGCGGGCAGGCGAGGGAGTGGCGGCGGCGCGGGGCGGCGCAGGCGAGGGAGCGGCGGCGGCGCGGGGCGGGCGAGGGGGCGGCGCGGCCAGGCGAGGGGCGGCGCGGCCAGCGGCGGCGCGGCCAGGCGAGGGAGGAAGAAGAGGGCAAAATAGTCATTTCGCGTGGGGAAAAGGGGCTGGAAATTGAAAATGAAATTAAAATGGGAAAAGTCCTATATTTGCAAAGAGGTGGTGAACTCAGTCCTATATTTACAAGTCCAAAGAACTTGATCCTATTCCACAAAATCACATCCAACTCAGTCCTATATACTCAATTCCCCCTTAGAGGAAACATGTGCCTGTGGGCTGTGGTCTACAGAGTCCACAGTTTTTTTTTTATTAAAACCTTGTTGTAATCACAGGTTTGATGTTCTGGCTCCACTAGTAGATAAGTGTGGCTCTCGGTCGCCAAACTAGCAAGCCACTAGACACTTGGAAACCATGTGTTATGGAATATGGATCTTGGTCACCCCACCTGGCTAACTGGCAACTAGTCACGGACTGCCTGTCACCTCCAACATGAAATTTATTTAACCGACGTGGAGTTGCTTGCCTGGCTTTACCAGTTACTTCATCCAGATCCCTGCAAGTCAAGAGAACAGGCCAGGGGACAGGACGAAGAAAGTTCAGATGCTGACAGGCCAACAGAATTATTGGCGTGTGCTGAAGTCTACATAGCTTGCTTCACACTTTGCCGCAAACCTGGGTTTTTTGGGCGCCTGTGGGTCTCACTATCTAGTAATCAGCGTCCAGTATCTAGTATCTCCCCTTCAGACAAAGTCGACCTCACGGTTTGCTTGCACGTCGAGGTGAGAAGAGGGATTGGGCCATGCCAGCCATGGGTGCTAGCTGACAAGTCAAGCGCGGCGGCAGGTGGCCGACAGCAACCGCCGGCGACGAGGCCGAACCGACTCGTGTCCGCCTTGAGCCAGCGAGAAAGTCCGGCTCCGCGCGCACATTACATCGGGAGATTCAATTTTTTGTCACTTTTAAGATTGACACCGAGAATCTGTCACTTACATGTAGGGTCACCTGAGTCACTGACAATGAGCTCGGATGGCAAATCTGTTGCCACCCCGAGTCGTAAGGGTGGCAAATAAATAAATTTTCCCATTACATCGCCCGTTCACCCCGGCAACGAGTGCCGTTCCACGCGGCAAGCGCTCACAGCAGCCACACGGGATCCCCACGATTTTTACTCAAGTTGCCAAGGACATCCGAGACATGCAACCACACTAGGCTGCATGGCCGCACATGGTTTCCAGATCAGGTCAAAACATACAGACTGGAATGGATCAGAATTCAGGAGGTAACTTCAGGGCAGTTTCGATCATCGAGTTCCATCTACCAACCATTTGCATGTATAAAATTATACATATACGGTGGGGAATGTTTGGGCAGTATACGGCAGGCTTCTAGTCGACCATCCGAAGTCACAGGTAACAGGGTGGGACGTACTCGTGCGTAAATGGCAGGAATAAATTAACAGTGCCACAGATTCTGTTGAAAACTGCAGAGTGCAGACTTCACATACTTGTCTCCCAGGTGAATGGGAATGTAATGTACTACTCGCTTCGATTTCCTGTGATTCATTTTACACACTGAGAAGTAACAGAACTCGAGACACAAATGCCTATCCGTGTTCCTCCACAGACCACAGTACATCAAATGATGAGCGTAGGTCCTGTTGCAGCGTAATATTACCTACAGTTTTCCAGAGACAAAAAGATCATACAGCATGCCTCTACAGGCTTCGGTAGTCCATAACAGTCACTTCATCTTCAGGAGCATCAAGGTCTTGATAGCTGCAAGCAAGGTGAAAACAAGTGAAACAACAGATAATATGGGCAGGGGGAAGTATCTGGAATATCATCCAGAACAAATATTCAAACTATGAAGCGCAAGTGCTAGCTCGAAACAGAAAATGGATAACCATGTAATAAGGCAAGTGTTTACTCAGAAGCATAAAATTTGCAACCCTGACATGGAGCAGGGAACAACAGTATCTCAAAATAAACAGAAAAGAGATATTTGTAATCATGTAATGCATATAGGGATAATACTTTAGAAACACAAAAACAAGCTCTAACTTCGAAACACAAAGTTTACATCAAACTAAGGCAAGTGTTTACTCAGAAGCATAAAATTTGCAACCCTGACATGCAGCAGGGAACAACAGTATCTTAAACAGAATAGCAATATTTGTAATCATGTAAAGCATATAGGGAAAATGCTTTAGAAACACAAAAACAAGTCCTAGTGAAGCAAGCAATCTACAAACAGTACGAGGAACATGGTTTACAATGTTTCACGCTGCAGATGGTTAACGCAATCTAACCCTTTGCGACATTGGTCATATTTTTCAAGGTATACGAATTCCGAATTAATCCAATTATCAGCTCAAGTTTGCTAGCAAAGCCGAACTTGAGAGAGTAAGAGGCCCAGAATATGCACATCATGATAATGTACAACACAATGACGTCAAAGAGAAGTCCAGAGACAAATAACCAGTATTCATTTTTTGTTTACTATTCAGCATATTTATTATGTTGGCCATGTTTCAGAATGTTGAAAAAAAATCTTACATTGCATGGTGAGGACAGCTTAGGAAACATTGAAAATAATCTTACATTGCATGGTGAGGGCTGAGGACTAAGGATGCAATCTTGCCCAATTACCCACGGACCCACGGGCAAAAACCCTAAATAGAGGTGGGTATTTTCCTCTTTTATTGCCTGCGGGAATGTGCCTGACAGGCAAACAGGCACGGGACAAGTGGGACATGAGAAAAACCCTACACATATTCCCACCTGGCCACCCCCAACTCGACCAGGGCACCAGGTGTTGCCCCCAGTCCCTTGTTCTGCCGCATCCACCCTCTCTCAGCTTCTCCCAACTCACCTCTCGCCGGCTGCTCCCGACTGACCAGCCACCGCACCTGCCTGCTCCCTCCTCCCGTCCCCCAACTCCCCCATCGGGCCACCCCCTTGCTTCCTCCATCCATTGCCCCAACTCCCCAGCCGGCACCTCCTCCATCCTCAATCCAGCAAACAGCACCGCAGTTGCAGATCAAGCCGCAGGTTCCCTCCTGCTGTCCTCAACGTAACTCCTCCTGCCAGCCGTCCGCAACGCATCACGGATCAAGTCGTTACCACCCTAGAACAGGTTCCTTTTTTCATCCATTTTCCCTGGCAGATCCGATCGGTGGTTTGTATTGAATTGACTATTTTCTTGCTACTCGATAGATCTGTGATGCGACTATAACGAGCAGGAATTCGATCTGTAGTTTATTTCCACTTTTGAGTTTCTAAATTCAAGTGATGAACTATATAAGAGATGAAGTACATCTGTTTCTTGCAGTTTTATACGTTTGAAATTGACTGCAAAGTATTTTTGGATGTGTTGGTCTTCTTGGTGTGATTCCCTTTGAAACAACGGTTGGTGGGTATACGGGCATGCCCACGGGCGACGGGCATGGGCCAAGACCTCTGCCCGTTATGGGTGATGGGCAAGGGCATCCCTAGTGAGGGCAGCTTAGGGAACACAAGTGCAAAGAGATTGAGATATAAGTATTAACCTTCGTATTTTACGAGGATCATGCATAAGAGGGGGCGGAAGAGGAGGAGCAAGGAGTGGTGATGGACCACCCATTGGGGGACCACCACCCCTTCCAGCTTTCCTAGGACGTGGACCAGCAGTTGGCTCAAAAGGTGGTGGCCCACCCTGATCCCTCATCATACGCATTGCAACTTCTGGTGGTGCAGGAACAAATGGTCCTAGTGGGCTGCAATGACAATGAATAATGAACCAATAATGAGTACATTATTGTGCTGTACAATAAGCAGAAGTTGCAGACTTACCCAGCACCAGGCACAGGCATCAGCACCGGAGGAGCAGGAATATCCGGAGGAAAGGCACCATGCATAACCGGATCACCATAAGAATCATATATTGGATCGTCAGGGTTTTCACTCGATCCATCATGAGTTGGTGAATCAACATTTCTGTCAAACCTACGATTGCCGCGCTCATCTCTCAGCCGACTCTCCATTGGTGGCCGGTGTCTGCCTTTTTCCCTCTGTAACATTGACCAATCAAACAAAGAGACAGGGACTTAAATAGTTGTCAATTTGCAAAAGAATATCGACCAGGCAATGAAGCTTACTGGAGCAGCTTGCTGCATGATAGGTGTTCCGCCAGGTGCCTTGGGATCACTGCATTCAAGGTAAAATACCCCATAATCGTCTTGCAATAGAAAACAATAGTTCAGTCAAAAGGATGACGATGTAGAAAACATACTTCATATAGTTCTCAAAATAAATATCCTCTCTCACTTTTGAAGTCAGCTCCACCACCAAATCTGCATGCTTGAGTTTGAGATGCTTCTGGACAAACTCAGAAGCATGGAAAAGCTTTGTGCAGCCCTTGGCTCCACAACCATATTTCCATCCATACTTTTCATCCCTTATTTTTCTCACATGTGGATCCAACAATTCACTAGCAGCTGCATCAATCTTCTCCTTTGCTTTCAATATTTCCAATGGATCCTGACCTTCAATCCTGTCCTGCCAAAATGAATCAAGTTTCTTCTCCCATTCGACCGCATTTGAGCTAGCACCATTATACGTCCTTGAGTCTGCTTTCACATGCCTTAGACTTTTGGCCTCATTTGTCTCAGACATACCATAATAATCCACACCATGGATACGCCACAAATAGGTAACAAGAGTGTCCAGCAACTCTACACCCTCAAGACCCTTTACAGTAGATGAGCCCCTTATTATTACAATTGGTCCTATTGTACCATGTGATTTATCCCTGTCTGCTTTGTCGTGATCACTACTTGATAGAACATTGCTCTCAATACCCTTCTCAGAATCAAGTTTACAAAGGAGAGCTTGAGCTTGTTCAATGTCAATTCTAATTCGCCGAGCCTCAGAACTAATTGGATGAGCCTTGGGAGCAGCATAATATAAATCATCAGGGCCCTTTCCAAGTTTCCCTTTCTTTCCATTCGCATCCACATCATCTAAATTTATACCACTATTATTTCCAGATTTGTTCGCCGCAGAACTCGTCAATCCTGGACCGCTGCAGTGGTAAATAAAAATAAGTAAAACACATACTCATGTTTTTGTGTGTGCGCGCATGTGCGTCCGATTGTATGCGTGTGCCTGTGCACGCGTGCGCATGTGTGTGAGAGAGAGGATCTCACGTGTCCAAACTTCCACTCTGCAATTCTTGGAAGAATTCATTTGCAGTAGTTCTTGCAAGTTCATTCCTTCTGCTTGAAACAAGGGATAGCATAGTTATCACTTAAATGGACTAGAACATAAAGAGATGATAATGATATTAGCAAAATATCACAATATTCAAATTAGACTAAGAAAATAGCTAACCTTTCCATAACAGAATCGAGGTTAGTAGGATGGTACTTGTTTCTCAACCTACGACAAAAGCAAGAAATGCGACAGTAAAAAGTTATTGAAGAAAACTAGTCATTAGATGATACATCAAAAGGATTAATAAAAACATAATTACCAATCTTCATTCTTATGAAGGTCAAAGTATGCTTTCTTCTGAGTTGTGATGTACTCTGACTTATACTCCTCATATCTAAAGATTGGCACAATGAAAGGAAATGCCAAATTACATTTCACATTAAACATAAAGTACAGTGCACAGAACAGAATTGAATTTTCATCTCAATAAAAAGAGAGATAGAATGGCCGTAGTTGAAATATAAGTCTGCCAGAAATTCACAATTCAAAGGAAAGAGGTTCAGCTTAGCACACCTGTGTTGAGCTTCAACTGGTGAAACATCATCTTCGAGCTCCTGCATGAACTGCTTGTAAGACATCAGCCCTTCCCTATAGAGTATCAGGTCACTTTAGTTGCTTTTCATAGCATATAAGGACAAGAAAACAAAAATAATAACTAACAAATCTAAGGTAAAATATACTTTTAGTCCCTCTAGTTTACCATGGGTTAATTTGGCCCCTCTAATTCAATGTTCCCCTAGGCGCTAGGCGCTAGTCGGGCGGCAGACCAGCGCCTAGCGCCTAATCAGGCTAGGCAGGCGCCTAGGGGAACACTGCTTTAAATTGTTCAAATTGATCCCCATACTTTCAAAACTCATCACAGTTGGTCATTTTTAAATAAAGATGGATGGAGGCAGGGTTGAGAAAACCGGCGGTTACCGGCCGGTAACCGGAAAACCCGGTGGCAACCGGGTTTTGAAAAACCGGCCGAAAAATTTTAAATGAAGATTTGAATTTTTGACTTGCTAATGCAGTGGGTATATTAGTTTGGGTATTGTTTTTGATATATTAGGTTGATTAGCTATTGTAGGAAGTAAAAAAAAAAGGGTGCTGCCATAAAGAAGGGTGTTAGTAACTTGATCATGAAACTTAGCAGAGGACCTCTTATTGTAAATCTAAGGACTTTACAACATTATTCTTTGATTTAACAATGCCCAATTCAAAATTAGATCAGTTATCGCTATTAGTTACTATACCAGCACATTTATCTTCATTTGAGAGACAATAACAATAGCACCAAAACTATGATGACTGAAGAGAAAGAAATATTGAATGACTCTTGAAGATATAGGCAAATTCTAATTCATAAAAAATAGCCTTGTAAAGTGCTATACTATTATAAATAGCCTTGTAAACAGCCATAGTAAGTCTATACTAGTATATATTTGACAAGTTCATAACATGACCATAGTAGAGTATATGACATTAACATAGCTTAGCTTGGATGCCTCACGAGTCATGACACTTGAGGGAGAGGGCTTCATGACGTGATCAAGGTAGTAATGAGCTATTTTTACGTACAACTTCAGGTCTTATTACTTTCTTAAACACTTTCTATGTAATATTTATATTATTCGAATTTCTAACCACCCAAACGGTTTTCACCGGTTTTTCCGGTTTTTACACCGGTTTTTTTCCGGTTACCGGACCGGTTTTTCCGGTTACCGTTTTCAAATTCGAATTTTGGATCGCAAAATTTGACCGGTTTTTTCTTGGTTACCGGCCGGTTTTTCCGGTAACCGGCCGGTAACCGTTACCGGCCGTCCGGCGGTTTTTCCCCCGGTTCCGGTTTTCCAAACCTTGGATGGAGGGCTGAACTAGGCACACCAGAATGTTGCTTATATTTGAACGGAGATGATGTGTACTCGGCATTTTTTCCTCTTATTAACTTGTGGAAGCATCTATTTATGTTCACAACTTCACATCGAACTTATTCAAACCAAAATCAATGTAACCATATCTTTTTGCACAAAATATAACTTGCGGATGTGCTAAATTAGTTTTCCGTCCATCTCTTAAATGGAAGGACCAACAATGAACCAAAATAGAAAGTAGAGGGATCAAAGTGTGCCCTGGAACAAAGGAGAGGTGGGACTGAATGTACCATTTACCCAGAAATCTGTGTGAAAAGAGTTCTCCAACAAAAGATGAAGCAAATGTTGAGTAGCCTGTACCCTCTCTATATTAGCATGATGTATAGGGGCTTTTATGCTTATTTTCCTGTCTCCATGCTTGTACATCTGTGTATATATATACCCCCAGGGGACTATGGAATGCATAAGCTATTGTTCCTAACAGCAAAAACATCAACACAGTGAACTACAATCTCCTTAGGAAAAGGCATTTGTGTGATCTAGTTATATTTGCCATTGGTTTTACCATCAGTGATTCATGTGTGGCAGTGGCAATGCTGGCAATCGAATAACATCCAAAAACAAAACCATACAAGCTGTTTAGGCAATGAATACATTATTGTGAATCAAACTTCCACATTCCAAGCACAAACAATAGAAAAATCAAGAAGCTAAATAGATAATAACTAATAAAAAACAATGTGACCATGCAGTGGTTTTAGATATTTAAAAAGGTAAAACTGTGTTGTTCCCCAAAGCATTTGCTCAGATTCTAAAGGAGGTTTCTCAAGAGGTGTCAAAGATTGACCTTTCTATTTCGATCATGCAACAGTAAATTATGAACAGTACCAATTTCTTCAATGGGCCCTCAGTTGGTCAACTACGATGTACTGCTTGACAGATTCAGATAATACTATGAAAATCGTACATAATTGTCCAAAAAATCCGTGATGATTGTTGCTTTTTTACTGTTTAATTCACACAATGATTGAAAAAACTTTTTAAGTGTATACTTGAGGTGTTTTGCAATGACCAATGATGGCTGCTTCTTTGACCACTCAATGTATGGGAATGAGGGCTGGTGTTTTCTTTTTCATGAGTTGTTAGTTCAGGTCTTATAGAGTACATTAATCTTTTGCATTATGATGTTTGCACAAGAAATTTCCAAGTACATGTCTTACATTCAAGCCACTCGAAACTTGAAAGATATGACAAGCTCAGTTGCTCATAAAATTCGACAATGGAGCAACCATAAGTTCTGAAATTTGTATAGTACATAATGTAAAGCATGTAACCATTTGTCACTAAATAAATTATAAAGCACATCATAAAAATACATGAAAATCCAGAATTGCATACATACCTACGAGAGTTCCCCGAGCCATCATTCCATCCACCACGTCCAGAATCAAGCCAATCTATATAACATGTTGGAACAACAACAAAATGCACATAATTAAAAAGCAATTCTATCGACAAGCAACTGAAGTAGACATGAATTAATTTATGTACCCATATGCTACTATTTTTATCAATCTCTCTTTATAGTGTGCAGCACTTTTAAGATAAAAATTTACAAACATGACTTGACTTTGCTATGATTCAGGATAGTCTGACGACTACATAATGTGTTGCATGCTCCAGAGTCTCAATAAAGATTAGGACAATCATATTAGAAACTAGGCAAATGAACCTGCAGACTACTTCTCAATCTCACGTGGGACTTAAAACTACTAGCATCCATACCAAATGACAACTAGTGGATACTGGACAACCCCTCATCCACCAGCGCATACCTGGTCCACGATTGTGTCGGCCCTGGCCTCTCTCCTCACCATATCCGCCTCTTCCTCCTATGCCATCATGATCATTCACATACCTAGGAAACAAGTGTTAACAAACTTCAAAAGCTGCAGTGGCCCTCAAAACAATGCGCAAGTACAAAAACAAGGGACTAGCAGGCACCCAAACCAATCAGGTAATTTCCTTCTTTTCTGCTCATAGTTAGAAGAACAAAGAGCAAACTCTCCAAATTGATAGAAAACTGGACACAGGTTTTGTGCTGCGATCAAGCTGCTGCTTTTCTGTTTCTTCTTCCTGTTCTATTTATAGCAATAAGGCCTAAGTGGCCAGTTACACATGCAGTACTAACTGCCTTGTTAATGCAGTCTAAATGCCCTGAAAACTGAAGTCTAAATGCTGAAAACTGAAGCATAAATGCCCTGAAAACTGACACATGACACACAATGGATTACTTTAACAATACTCCCCCTAATCCTTGTGTGCTAACTCTGAATTTATTCGGACTATTCCAATTCTTGCACGTAGCTCTTGGAATTTAACTCGCCCAAGTGCCTTTGTTAAAATGTCAGCGGGTTGGTCCTTGGTGCCGATGAAATCAGCGCTGACGCTCCCATCCTCCATGCAGCCTCTGATGAAATGGTAACGAAGGTCGATGTGCTTGCTGCGTTCATGGAAGACCGGGTTCTTGCTCAGCGCCAAAGCGAACTGGCTATCCACCTTCAGCTCGACCATCTCCGTTTGTCTCCCATGGAGTTCACCAAGTAACCGAGCTAACCAAAGTCCTTACGTCGCGGCAGTAGTGACAGCTACATACTCCGCCTCACAAAATGACAGTGCCACCACCCTTTGCTTGAGTGATTGCCAACTCACCAAACTGTTACCCAAGAAGAACAGCATGCCGCTCGTGCTCTTTCTTGTGTCGATGTTGCCGGCGTGGTCGTTGTCGCTGTAACCGATCAGTCCCGCCTCTCCATCCTTCCGCTCATAGTGTAGTACGTAGTAGATTGTGCCGGCGACGTAGCGGAGGATACGCTTCACAGCTGCCATGTGCTCCTCCGTTGGTCGCTCCATAAAACGACTCACAAAACCAACGGCGAAAGCCAGGTCTGGCCGTGTGTGGACAAGGTAGCAGAGACTGCCGACGATGCGTCGATACTCCGTGGCGTCTACCTCCATGGCCGTGCTGTCTCGACTAAGCTTGAGCCTCTCCTCCATCGGAGTGTGAGCTGGATTGCAACCTTCCATGCCGCTTAATTTCAGAATCCGTGCGGCGTAGTGCGCCTGGCCAAGACTAATGCCGCCGTTGCCCTGCTGCACTTCAATTCCAAGATAAAATGATAGCAAACCAAGATCACTCATCTAGAATTTGATCTTCATCTCGCCCTTGAATTCCTCCATCACCTCCATGGATGACTCAGTAATAATCAGATCGTCCACGTAGACCCCGACGAGCAAAGTCGTGCCACTACGGCCGCGCCGGTAGACAGCATGCTCGTGTTCACTCTGCTTGAAACCGAGATTCTTGAGTGTGTGGTCGAGCTTCGCATTCCAAGCTCGCGGCGCCTGGCGCAGGCCATAGAGTGCTTTGCGCAGCCTCAGGACTTTCTTCTCCAACGGCGATGAACCCCGGCAACTGCTTCACGTACACCTCCTTCAGTTCTCCGTTGAGGAATGCGGATTTCACATCCATGTGGTGGACATGCCACCCCTCCTGGGCAGCAACGACGAGCAGCAACCGAATGGACTCCATGCAGGCAACGGGAGCAAACACTTCGTCGTAGTCAATGCCGGCCTGCTGGACGAAACCCCTCGCAACAAGTCGTGCCTTGTGTTTGATCACCACACCGGCCTCGTTCTTCTTCAGCTTTAAGACCCACATGAGACCGATCGAGCGGTGGCCATGCGGCAGATTGACGAGCTCCCATGTCTTGTTCCGTTCAACAGCGTCAATCTCCTCACACATGGCCACGCGCCACGCCTCGTCTTGTTCAGCCTCGGCAAATGAGCATGGCTCGCCCGCGCTTGCCAAATGCAGTTCAGCATCATCCAACTCCCGTAATGCGAACCCCGGCGGCGCAGCTTCACCCCCGATCAGATTTTCCACGGTGCAGTACCGCACCGATGTGTTGCCGTGCGCTGCATTGAGCCTGGCGGAGCCGTTTGCTGGTGGTGAGACAAATTCCGGCGCAGGCGGGGTCGAAATGGGAGTTGTTGTCGCCAGAGTGCTTGGAATGGCTGTTGTGGGCGACGCTGGAGCTGGCGGTGAAGGAGTACGAGCTCCTTGCGCCTGCTGGACAGACTCGTCTCCCCCGTCACATGGCATTGGAGTCGCCGCAGCCGCAACATGGGTGAAGGTGTACTCGATGGTGAAGTCGCTGGCGGGATGCGCGCCGTCGCAGTTTTCCGCCGCCCAATTCCAGCCGCGATCCTCGTCGAACACGACGTCGCGGGCGATGCGTACGCGCCGCGTCATCGGGTCCAGAAAGCGGTACGCCTTCATCCCCTCCTCGTAGCCAATGAAGACGACGGGGGTGCTGCGGTCGTCGAGCTTGCAGAGGTGACCCTGCTCCTTCACGTACGCCAGACAGCCGAATGTATGGAGAAATTGGACCGCCGGCTTGCGTCCGTGCCACGCCTCATAGGGTGTTTTCCCGACGAGGCTTTTGGTGGAGGATCGGTTGAGGAGGAACACCGCCGTAGTCACTGCCTCCCCCAAAATTCGGCCAGCATGCCCCTCTACTTTAGCAACGCGCGTGCCATGGACACCACGGTCTGATTCCACCGCTCGACGACGCCGTTCTGTTGCGGGGCGTAGGGCGCGGAGAAGTGGCGCTGCATTCCTTGGTCAGCACAATAGGCGGCAAACTCCAGAGACATGAACTTGCCACCATTGTCCGTGCGGAAGACGTGCAACCGCCGTCCGCTCTGGAGCTCCGTCGCCACCTGGATCCTCTTGATTGCGTCAGGCACTCCGCTCTTGGCTGTGAGAAGCGACACCCACATGTACCGGGTGGCATCATCAACCAGCAACAAGAAGTGACGCCTCCCGCCCGGTGTCGCCGGCGTTATGGGGCCGCAGAGATCACCATGGACGAGCTCGAGTGGTTCCTGCGCGCGGTACTTGGCCTGTTTCGGGAAAACCCCGTGCCAGTGCTTGGTAACGACACAGGTGTCGCAGAGCTGTTCTAGATGTTCCAGCTTCGGCAACCCACGCACCAGTCCATGGCGAAGCATCTTCTCCAAAGAGTCAAAGTTGATGTGCCCGAAATGATCGTGCCAGCGCCAAGCATCGTCATCATGGCGTGCGGCGAGGCAGATCGGGTGAGCGACCTCTGGACGAAGCACGTAGAGACGATTGCGGCCCCACTTGACCTCGGTGAGGAGGCGGCGCTGCCGGTCCCAGATCCGCAGCATGCCATCCTCAATCAGTATACGCGAGCCGCTTTCGTCGATCTGCCCGACGCTGAGAATGGAGTTCCTCAGCGGCAGAATATAGTAGACACCACTGAGTGCTTTGTGCTCACCATTCTTGCCGGCGAAGATCACGGTGCCGCATCCGCGGATGTCGACGAGGGAGCCGTCGCCAAACTTGACGATGCCAGCCACCGCGCAGTCGAGCTCGGCGAAGACGTCGCAGCGGCCCATCATGTGATTTGTGGTGCCGATGTCGAGGTACCACCCTTCCAGGTGGTCGCCGCCGTCGCTAACGCCGAGGAGTGCCTGCGCTCGTGGCTTGTCGATGTGGAGTGGTGCGGCGATGCTGGCTTGAGCCATGAGGAGTGCTAGCTCTTCATCCGCCTCCTCTGCCTGGGCCAGATAGGCCCGCTCCTTCTTGGGCTGTCGGCAGTCCCTGGCCCAATGGCCACGCCGCCCGCAATTTCGGCACTTATCATCGCGTGGAACTTCTTTTGCATCAGCGCCACCACCACTGCTCTTGTTCCGCGGCGCTCGCGACCGCCGACGGCTCCTGCCACCGCCGCGGCTGGACTTGGTGGAGCCCTCGCCCGGCTAGCGATCTTTCATCCGCTCCATCCACTGCTCCTCGGTGAGGTAGAGCTTGCCGGGCTCTTGTGGCGGCTCCAACGACTCAAGGCAGTCTTCTGCCACCTTCAGACGCCCGGTGACTTCCTCCAGCAACAGTTCGGAGATGTCGAGCAGAGTCTCGATCGACAGCGCGATCTACGAGAACTTGGGCAGCACAACACGTAAGAATTTCTCGACTACCTTTGATTCGTCGATTGATTCTCTGAGTGTGGCAAGGCTAGTGACGAGATTGGAGAGGCGCAGCGCGAAGTCGTCGACATTTTCCCCGTCGCGGAACAAGATGGCCTCAAATTCCTTCCTCAGCTGCTGCGCCTTGCCCTTCCACACGCGGTCACTCCCGACGCGCATGGTTCGGATCGCCTCCCACGCCTCCTGCGCGGTCCGCTTGACGGTGAGACCGGACATCATCTCCGGGGGCACTGCGTGGAGGATGGCCTCCAGCGCCATGCGATCTTCCTGGAAGTTGTCGGCGCCGTACTCAATCGTGTCCCAGAGCCCTCGAGCTTGCAGCATCACCTTCATGAGGCTCCACTCGGCGTAGTTCATCCGCGTGAGCGTCGGGTACTTTCCGCCGCCGACTTCCTTGACCACTCGCTCGACGACAACTTCGCGTCCACCATGCTCACGGTGTCGCGGTTGTCTTGGCGGCGGCGTAGGTGAACAGCGTCGGTTCTGGCGACGCGGGCTGCGAGACTCGCCGGGAACAGGCGCAGACATTTGCCCAGGGCCAAGGCAAGCTCTGATACCAATTGATAGAAAACTGGACACAGGTTTTGTGCTGCGATCAAGCTGCTACTTTTCTATTTCTTCTTCCTGTTCTATTTATAGCAATAAGGCCTAAGTGGCCGGTTACACATGCAGTACTAACTGCCTTGTTAATGCAGTATAAATGCCCTGAAAACTTGAAGTCTAAATGCTGAAAACTGAAGTATAAATGCCCTGAAAACTGACACATGACACACACAGGATTACTCTAACACAGATGAAAACAGCACATCCAGTATTGTGAAGAGCTATCGTACGCCCATAAGAACTATTAGTTGCAATACATCAACGAATAAGTTTGCTACATACATACATACATGCATGCATAATATACATACATACATACATCGAAGCCTTTTAACATCCAAGTTATTAACAGTGCCTTCGGTTGAACTAGTAAGCACAGTCAGTACAGGAAGCTCAGGTTTTTCACGGTGTCACTGGGATTCAGGAGCTAAACATAGGAACTAAAAAACACCCCCCTATTGTCAATGTGATGAAGCAATGTTCTTCTAGCCAAAAGGCCTAACAGTTGTGAAACAATAATGAACCTCAAACCTCTTCTAAAACCACTGTAACAACAAATGTCATGCATCAGCAGTCCCTATTGTATGTTGCAAGTCCGCAACAAATAGTTCCTGTAATCGTCATGATGGCTAAACCAATCTAAGACCACGATTTCCAATCAGCAAACGACCGATTTCGACTGGCAGCAACAAGCAAAGACCCTAGTAAGCTCCGATTGGGTCGTTTCAGCTACCAACCTGAATTCTCTCCCCACCCCGCACCGAAATTCCCATATAGGCTCTCTCACGGTCTCACCTCCTGTCGTCCCGCTCGAACCCTCCACCCCCGAGGCGGCGCCGGTCGAATCCACCGCCCTCGTCCCTCCGGTACCTCTTGCCGTGCGGCCCCGGCGGAGGGGGCCCGGGGGGCGGCGGCGGGAGCGCGGGCGACGAGCGACCGCGCTTGCGGTCGCCGCCGCCGGAGGGGGGCGGGGGAGGGGAGGGGGAGGCCCCGGGCGTCGCGCGGCGGGGCGCGTCGGCGACCTCGGCCATGGGAGCGAGGCCCTAGGCTGCTTGATCTGGAGGATCTCTCGGGACGGGAAGGGGAAGGAGGAAGGAAGAAGGGGAGGGTCGTGCGAACTGCGAAGGGACGGTGAGTCGAGCCGGGATGTGTAGGGAAACGGGGCAATGTCAATGTGCGATGTGGGGTCTGTTAGACGCGTCTCAAGGAGGCTGGTCGATGGGACCCACACGCTCAGATATTCTAAGTACGAAAAATCCAGGACATGCTTAAACTGTAAAAGTATTTCGAGTTTTTTTTTTAGACAGACCATGTAAAGATTTGTAACTCCAAATTAGTTACTAGATTTTTTTTTCACCTGATGAACTACCAATTATCAGGGCATATTCGAAATGCAAGAATTTTCATAAGAAATTGTTCAATGCTAAGGGCATATCCAATGCATCCTATAACTATTGGAGCAACCCACGTGCAACCTCTTCAAAACACGTTGTGAATAGTTACAAAGAATTCCAAAAAAATTGGTGAGGTAAGTCAATCAAGCATCCTGCGAAAAGACGTGTCTCCCCCTCGTGACCTCCCCTCCAGCTCACCAAGGCCTCGGATCTGGTCGCGCAACGCCGGAGGCAGCTTCAATGGCCGGGGATTCCGAATCGGTGGTCGCCTTGGTGCTCGTGGTGGGGTGGTCTGGTTCGCGCGGCGGTTGCGCTTTGCGCAGTGTGATCCTTCCTGGTCTTGGTGGTGCGATAAGGACGCGCGATGGTGAACACTCGGCCCAGCCCAGTTTTACTGGGCCGAATTGTGGGCCGGCCAATAGGGTTGGCCCGAGAGGATTGTGTGTTGGCCCGGGCATCGTTGGGGCCACTCTTGGGCCATATAGAGGACAACACGTGGCTTCGTTTGGATGGGTCGATGGCCTTGGAAGTACCGGCCGTACCATTGGCGTACGGCTCATGATCTAGTATACTTTTTTTCCACATCCAGCCCTTTTGCTAACCATCGTTCCGTATCATTAGATAGACTACTAATCATTTGTAAATCATCCCTGCCCACCAAGGCTTGAACCACGGTGCTCACTCTTTAGTGCAAGCCAGAGTTCCTGGAATAATTTTTTTTAAAAAAAGCTGTAGCCATTTTGTGATGACCAGGTGCCATCTTAGATTGTCATGGCCGCAAAGTCAAACCTATTGTGCAATAAATTGCATCCTAGATTATTAGTTGTCGCATAGTCAAACCTAATTTTACAATAATTCATGTGTCTACATTTTCCAAAAGGCCCATTAACATAGTTTAGGGTGCCTTTGGTTGAGCTTTTCGGAGCTGCTTTTGCTTCCAAAAAGTCAAAAGCCAACCAAAGGGTGGAAATCAGAAGCTGCTTTTTCAGAAGCAGCTACTTTTGGGTAGTACAGTTTTGAAAGCACTTTGGACTCTGCTTTTGGCTTTTTGCTTTCTGCTTTTTGAAATAGTGAAAATAGAGAGCTGTTTCACAGTTGTTTCAAGGAAAATAGAGATAGGAGGTAAGTTTTATACTTGTTTGAACCAAACAGCTTACAGCTTTTCCACAGCCCATAACCTACAGCAGCTTTTCCACAGCCCACAGCTCACAGCAGCTTTTTCAGAAGCCACAGCTCAACCAAACACACCCTTAGTCACCCTACAAGCCCTATTCGTATTGATTTCTGTTTAGAAAAAAGCAAAAGCCAATATGAACACCCGGCTTTTCTACTTCTCTCGCTACAGTCTTGTTTTGGATAAGACAGAGGGTCACGACTACGAGTGTATCACCTACCTCACTCCTCTCGCTCCCATCATGTACACGCCTCTCTCACACTTTTTACACCGCCCATTCTTTCTTTCTAAAAGCCACTTCTTTCAGCTACTATAATTTATTTTCAGTCAAAAACTATAAGCCATAGCTAAAAATCAATACAAATGCCGCCTAAATATAAAGGTAATGGCTGACTGTTCATACATGATACATCCACATCTAAGATACCAAAAAAGGAAGAAGCACAGCCGGGATAATTTTTTTTGGTCTACTTCATATTTTTGTGAGCTTTGAGTGTTTCAACGTTGGTAATGCAACTCCCTATATAAAGGGTTTGTTCTTTTTGGCCGCGGCTTATAACTTTTGGTTGCGGCTTGTGGCTTTTGAGCTGTTCGTGTGAGAGATTACAGAGTAACAGAAACTCACGTATGGTTTTGCAGATATAAATGAAGTCGGTACAGTATGTACCACAATTAACTAGTAAACCCTATTTTGAAAAGATACTCTGTTTAAAAGCTAGTTACTGTAGAAAAGCCAAAAAACAGCTTTTAAAAACTGAAAAGAACAGAATCAAAGAAAACTCGTGGAAATTTGAGCATAGAAACCTCTCCTAATTTAACATATCCCCACCCCCACGAACTAACCACCTTCCATGAAGGGCGGAAAGGGACACACATCCACTCTTATACCAATTGGGTTAATGTCTCTACGTAGTATTTTAATTTGTCCAGGTTGGTGCTGGATCGGTGTAGCATTTTAGGCAAGTGCGAGACTTAACGGTTTCCATTGTGCAAGATGTTCCTAGCTCCAGCATCAACCACCTTCCAGGAAGGATCCGCTTGGATCGTGGGATTTTTTTTTTGCTGATTCCTACAGAAATTAAATTATTTTATGTAATTTCTTATTTCAAACAGGGCCTAAGTGGTGGAAAGGAGCACACATTAGGTAAGTTCTTTTGGGTTGATGGCTTATAACTTATGACTTAAATATTTGAATTCTGATTGTTCGCAAGAGATAGTACGCAGAGAAAAATATTCTCATGTGATTTTGGGCGGTACAGCTGAACTCAATATACTTATGACCCTCTGTCTTAACATAGTTTAGTCACCCTACAAGCCCTATTCGTATTGACTTCTGTTTAGAAAAAAAATCAAAAGCCAATATAACACACCCGGTTTCTCTACTTCTCTCGCTACAACTTGTTTTGGATAAGACAGAGGGTCACGAGTGTATCACCTACCTCACTCCTCTCGCTCCCATCATGTACACACCTCTCTCACACTTTTTGCACCGCCCATCCTTTCTTTCTAAAAGCCACTTCTTTCAGCTACTATAATTTATTTTCAGTCAAAAACTATAAGCCATAGCTAAAAATCAATACAATGCCCCCTAAATATAAAGGTAATGGCTGACTGTTCATACATGATACATCCATATCTAAGATACCAATAAAGGAAGAAGCACAACCGGGATAATTTTTTTGGTCTACTTCATATTTTTGTGAGCTTTGAGTGTTTCAACGTTGGTAATGCGACTCCCTATATAAAGGGTCTGTTCTTTTTTGCTGCGGCTTATAACTTTTGGTTGCGGCTTGTGGTTTTTGAGCTGTTCATGCGAGAGATTACAGAGTAACAGAAACTCACGTAAGGTTTTGCAGATATAAATGAAGTCGGTACAGTATGTACTACAATTAACTAGTAGACCCTATTTTGAAAAGATACTATGTTTAAAAGCTAGTTACTGTAGAAAAACCAAAAAACAGCTTTTAAAAGCTGAAAAGAACAGAACCAAAGAAAACTTGTGGAAATTTGAGCATAGAAACATCTCTTAATTTAACATATCCCCACCCCCACGAACGAACCACCTTCCATGAAGGGTGGAAAGGGACACACATCCACTCTTATACCAATTGGGTTAATGTCTCTACTGTAGTATTTTAATTTGTCCAGGTTGGTGCTGGATCAGTGTAGCATTTCAGGCAAGTGCGAGACTTAACGGTTTCCGTTGTGCAAGATGTACCTTCCAGGAAGGATCCGCTTGGATCGTGCGATTTTTTTTCTGATTCCTACGGAAATTAAATTATTTTATGTGAAATTTTTGATTTCAAACAGGGCCTAAGTGGTGGAAAGGAGCACATATTAGATGAGTTTTTTTGGGTCGATGGCTTATGACTTATGACTTAAATATTTGAATTCTGACTGTTCGCGAGAGACAGTACGCAGAGGAAAATAGTCTCATGTGATTTTGGCCGGTACAGTTGAACTCAATATACTTTTTACTACAATTTTTCTATTGATCCTATCTTAAAAACACACAGTTTAAAAGTTATCCACTGTAGATAGTACAAACATGTGCCAATTTTTTTTATAAAAAAACCCAGCCATTGACTCCTATCCTAGTAGAGTTAATGCCTTCACTGTAGTTAAGTAGCCCCGGTTGGTGCTGGGTCAATGTAAGATGTTAGGGCCTGTTTGGAACAGAGGAATTTCACAGGAATTTTGCAGGAAATAGTTCAATTCCCGTAGGAATCGGAAAAAATTCCCGCATTTCAAACAGGGCCTTAGTGTTTCGGCTTGAACCACCTTCCATTAAGGGGTCGAAAGGGACACACGTCGACTCTTCTTACCTCAGTTGAGTTAATATCTCTACTGTAGTTCATTTGCCCATGCTGGGTCAGTGTAGCATTTCAGGCAAGTGTAAGATCTTCCAGTATCCGCTGTGCATGATGTTACTAGTTTTGGCATGTTGTATTTAGTTAGCGGTCCGACGTGTCTTTGACTTGCTTTAAATGGTTTAAAGCCGCGACTTTTTGGCTTTTTGACGTGTATTTTGGCTGTGAATATACTATAATAACTATTAGCTTTTTCTAGGTAAAAAGTAAAAAAAACATCATTATATCTTTTAGAACAATGCAAAGAAATAAAAATAAAAAAATTGAAATTAAGAAGGCTAGAAATTAAAATCGTTTGGAACGAGAGACATTCAAGCATTCCTACTCCCATCCCCATACTTCCGATGTGGTGTTTCGCAGTGCTAATAATGATTTAATTCGAGCTGGTCTAAGAGCAAGTCCAATAATAGAGCCAAGTGTTTGGCTATAAGTCAAGTTATAAGAGCCAAGTTATACAATAATTTGTCTTCTATTTGTCTACAAAAGGTTTTTTATTATTATGTGGTATCATGTCTCACATTCTCTTTCCTATTCCTCCTCACATACATTTATTTTCTGAGCCCACCACTGCATAGGCTCCTGTGCCCAGCTTGTTGCTTGCATGAGAGCCAAGCTCTCATCTCTCTCCTCTCTTCTCTTCTCCACATCAGCAAAAATGCTGACTAGCTTGGCTATAAGACCATTATTGGACTTGGTCTAATAGAATCAGCTAGGATCCCCGGCGCAGACACTTGGTGATCATTTGGGCTTTTTTTATGGCTTATAGCTGAAAAATAATGTAGCTGGCTGAAAAAACACTGTAGCTGATAGAGCCTTATTTAGCATAATTAAATTTTAAAAAATATAAAATATAAAAAATATGTTAGCCCATTACGTATAATACAAACAAATACGGGAAAAAAAGAACCGGCAAAAAAACTTAACAAAAAGCCAAAAGTTCAGAAAAAGACGAAATTTATGAATAGCGAAAAATAAGCTGGAAGCTAAAAGCTAAAGCCAAAACAATCACCCCTAGTTGGAGCTCTCACCAAAATGAAACAAAGGCCAGCTGCAAAAAAGACAGGTAGTAGGTGTCGCCATGGATGCATCCAAATTCAAAACCCGGTCAGTACTACATGGCCGATTCTTGGAACACCCAGCTAACGAGCTCGATCGATCGCGCCGACAGGTACATCACATCTTCGTCTAGAATTTACCGCACTGCAAGTTGTTGTGTTGCGCATGTAACTCCAAACCGGAGCCCTGTTGATACTGTTATAGTATGTGATCATCGGAATCAAAACCGGCCAGTCCGCTAGGAAAAAGAAGAAGAGGTCGAATAAATTAAAGCATTGCAAACGGAATATGATGGAGGAGTAGGTTTGAACTGGGCTCGCCAGGACAAGGTTTCAGACGGTTTGGTTTCTAACTTTGCTTAGAGAAGCTAAAATTAATATAAACGGATTAGTTTCTATAAACTATTTGTTAGAATGATCTCAGCAGGGCATTTGGCCCAACGGCCAAATACCCTCCCCTTGACCGCGCCCTGATCGGGGGCGCCCAGCCCAATAGGCTGGTGGGCCCCTGTCGCCAGCGCCATATAAAAGAGAGGTGGGGGCCGGGGCGGCACGTACGACGAGGTTCACCGTGCCGCCGCCAGACCCACCGACAAACCCTAACCCGATCTGTTGAGGGGGCGCTCCAGCGACGGGAAGCCACCACCGGCCAGGGAGATCGTCGCCACCGCGAGACGCCACCGCCAGTCTCTTCCCCGACCGCTTCACCGACGATGGCCAGCTCCTCCTCCAACGCGTCCGACGGTAAGTACCTCACTCCCTTTCAGTGTATCTCTCAAGAACCACAAACGCGATAGAAGAAGCCCTCTAGATCTAAACCCTAGGAGACCCAAAGTCTATCAATGGTATCAGAGCTAATCCTAAGGGTAGATCTAGAACGGGAAAAGAAAAGAACGAGAATCCCCAACCGAGAAATCGGCAAAAGAAAAGAAAAGAGAGGGGAATGGACTCACGGTTTTGGCTTGGCCGGCCACCGTGCGCGCGCGCCGTGCGGGAGCCGCCGCTCCGCGGGATCTGGCCGGCCGCCGTTCAGGGAGCCGCCGGGGAGCGCCGCCCGCCGTCGCCGCGTGGAGGCCGCTGTGCCAGCCGCCGCCCCCTCCTTGGCGCTCCGATGGCGCGCCGCCGCTTGCCGTGCCGCGCTCTGGAGCCGCCGCAGCCCTGCCCCGCGCTGAGGGGCCGCCGCCGCCGTCGCCTCGCGGGCGTGCGCCGCCGCCGCTGGGCGCTGCCTCCTTGGTCACCAGCCCGCGCGCCGCCGCCGCTCCGCCTGGCCGTCGGGGGCCGCCGCTGCGTCGCCGCTTAGGGCTGGCGCCCCGCCACCCCATCGCCTGATGCTCAGCCGCCGGCCCGATCCGTTTTTTGCGGGTGCAGAGGAGCCGAATGGCTAGGGTTAGGGTTGGGGGTTTTTTGTCCCGCCCGCAGCGCGTGCTCGGCCGTTCGATTTGATCGGACGGTCGTCCTTGAGTGGGCCGATTTTCGGCTGTGGCCGAGTGGGCCGGCTGCGATAAGAAATGGACCTGCGGGGGTTTTCGGCCCGCGTGGGAGAAAAGAGGCCGCGAGCGCGCGCGTAAGGCGGGGAAAAAGAGGCCGGCACGTCGTGGGCCGTGGCCAGGCCGAAAGAATGGGCCTAAATGGCCGTTTGAAGAGTATTTTTGTTAAATGGATTTTAATTGTTTTCAGAAGCATTTATTGAATGATAATTGAATCAAATCTCTGTAAATTTTTGCACCAACGTGTTAAATTTCCAGAGATTAAAAGAGTATAGTTATGATGCTTCTGAATATTGAATTATTTTAGAATTACTTACAGTTTCCGCTGCAAAAGATATTGTTGATTGTTTTTTCATTATTAAATTCGAACCAACGGGAGAATTTAATTTTGGAAAAATAGAGATAAATCCCAGATAATTATGATATTGTTATTTTCTGACCAACGTTGATAATAACAATATTATAATTTTTAATTGATGAATTTTATGCATTATTTCTATTTCTGCCCAACGGTGATGTAGATTTAATGTATAGATAAAATTGATTTAAATTGTATGTCGTATTTTGACCAATGTTGGAAATAAGGCATATAATTTTGCTGTTAACAGTATTATAATTTTAATTGATGTTTTTATGCATTATTTCTATTTCTGCCCAACGGTGATGTAGATTTAATGTGTAAACAACTGTATGTTTTAATTTTAACCAACGTTGAAACCAAGGCATGCAGTTGTTGTTATTATGTTTAATTGTTCTCATTGTATATGAATTGTGTCACCACACCGTGTCCCACAAAGCCTGTGGCACCGGTGAGGGATGAAAATGAGGCTGATGCTGTTTGGCAGACCAGACAGAGGGACTATGCTCCCATAAAAATGTCATATGATCTTGATCATAAAAAGTGGGTCACTGCCAACAAGAAATGTTTGGCTGTGATAAAGAACACGATTGAGCCTGCAATTGTGGGCTCAACCGCAGAGTGTGACACTGTCACAACATACCTTGATAAAATAAAGAGTCAGTTCACTGGCTCTTCAAAGATTTATGCTACACAACTAATTAAGCAGCTGGTAACAGAAAGGTATTCTGGCAGTGGCAATGGCATAAAAGAGCACATTCTTAGGATGAGCAACTTGGCATCTAAACTTAAACCAATGGTTTTGGCTCTCAAGGATGAGTTCCTTATTCACTTGGTTTTTGCTTCCTTGCCGAAAGAGTTTGACACCTTTGTTGTGAACTACAACATTGATAGCCCGAAAAATGGGACATAGAAAAGTGCATAGCTATGTGTGTGCAAGAGGAGGAAAGAATTAAAACCTTCACATAGTTGATAGAACCACCATGTGAAGACAACAAGAAAAGAACTTCAACAGTAACTCCTTCTCAAAGAACAAGGGAAAAGCCTGTGTCTATCAGCCTCAACAGAATAAGTTTGCAGTAGACAAAGATCAGTGTCTTCACTGTTAAAAGACGGGACACTACAAGAAGAACTGTCCTGATTACTTAAAGATGATAATGGCAAAGAAAAGTGAGAACATTGATGTGAATGTCGTATGCGATAATGGGAACATCGCGTGCGAGAAAGTGAATGAATCCTCGTCTACGAATGTAAACAGGAAACGAAAGAGAACTCTAGATGCGTCGTCGAAATTATGGCACTGTCGTTTAGGCCATATTTCGAGGGGGAGAATAGAAAGACTAGTTAAGAATGATATTCTTCCTCCATTAGAGTTCTCAGACTCAAAACAATGCAGAGAATGCATGTAAAGAAAATTAAGAAAGACGCCAAAAGAAGCACAGAAGTTCTACAAATTATTCACACAGATATTTGTGGTTCTTTTCCTGTGAAAAGTGTGGATGGTTATGACTCGTTCATAACATTCACGGATGATTACTCCCGTTATGGATATATTTATCCAATCAAAGAAAGAAATGAAACCTTGGATAAATTCAAGATATTTAAGGCTGAAATTGAAAACCAACACGATTTAAAGATTAAGATAGTCCGATCTGATCGTGCGGGAGTACTACGGTCGACATACCCCATATGGACAAGTTTCTGGACCTTTTGCAAGGTTTTTACAGGAAAATGTCATAGTGGCCCAGTATTCTATGCCGGGCGAACCTCAGCAAAATGGAGTAGCTGAAAGACGCAACCGTACCCTGATTGATATGGTGCGAAGTATGATGAGCTACTCCACACTTCCATTAAGTTTATGGATGGAGGCGTTGAAAACCGCCATTCATATTCTCAACAGAGTGCCTAGTAAGTCGGTGCCCAAAACACCGTACGAGTTGTGGACAGGAAGAGTTCCCTCACTAAATCACTTACGTGTGTGGGGGAGTCCTGCTGAGGCTAAAGTAATTAACCCAAACCTTGGGAAACTTGATCCCAAAACAGAAAGTTGCCATTTCATTGGCTACCCTGAAAAGTCAAAAGGTTATCGTTTCTACTGGCCAGACAGATATACAAAGTTTGTAGAAACGAGACACGCTGTCTTCTTAGAGGATGAAAAGATGAGAGGAAGTATGGTAGCTCGTGAGATTGATTTTGAAGAGAAGCGGGTGTATGCGCCCACTCCGATGATTCAAGAGCCATTCTTCACACTACCTGCTGTCGCTGCACCGACGGTGCAAGACACTGTGGTGCCAGCACCTGTTATTGTTCCTCCTGTGGCAACAATAAATGATAATGAGGAACCTGTTCTTCAGGATCCTATAGAACCTATTGCCACAGATGAGGGGGAGCAACAGCAGCCTCAAACAGTGGATGTACCAAATGAGGAGGCCCCGAGGAGGTCTCAAAGAGTAAGAAGATCAGCTATTTCTGATGATTATCAGATTTATCATACAGAGGAATTTCAAATGAAGGATGATCCCACCTCATTTGAAGAAGCCATGAGAAGCGAAAATTCCTCAAAATGGCTTGAGGCCATGGAAGAGGAAATGAAGTCCATGAAGACAAATAAAGTCTGGGACTTGGAAATTATTTCTAAAGGAGCCAAAACAGTAGGCTGTAAATGGGTCTACAAGACAAAACATGACTCCCAAGGGAATGTAGAAAGATACAAAGCGAGACTTGTGGCAAAAGGATTCACACAAAGAGAAGGAATTGATTACGATGAGACCTTTTCTCTAGTCTTATGTAAAGATTCCTTCAGAATCATAATGGCATTAGTAGCACATTATGATTTAGAGTTACATCAGATGGATGTAAAGACGACATTTCTCAATGGGGATTTGGAGGAAAATGTTTACATGGCACAACCGAAAGGTTTTGTCGTGGAAGGAAATGAAAGAATGGGATGCCGCCTAAAGAAATCGATTTATGGGTTAAAGCAAGCTTCAAGACAGTGGTACTTGAAGTTTGACAGTACAATAAGAAAATTTGGGTTTAAAGAGAATGTAGAGGACAACTGTGTTTATGCAAAGTTTAAAGATGGGAAGTTTATCTTCCTAATCCTGTATGTGGATGATATCCTACTAGCTAGTAGTGATGTTAGTCTGCTACTGGAGACAAAGAAGTTTTTGTCCTCAAACTTTGATATGAAAAGATCTTGGTGAAGCTTCGTTCGTTCTAGGTATCGAAATTCACCGGGATAGAAACAAGGGGATATTGGGACTGTCACAAAAGGCATACACAGAGAAAGTCTTAAAGAAATTTGGTATGCATAAAAGTAGTCCTTCACCTGCACCTATAGTCAAGGGCGACAGATATGGGGATTTTCAATGCCCCAGGAACCAATACGAGCTCGATCAAATGAAAACGGTTCCATATGCTTCAGCTGTCGGAAGCTTACAGTATGCACAAGTGTACACACGCCCTGACTTAACATTTGTTACCGGGTTACTTGGCAGATTCCAGAGCAATCCTGGAATAGAACATTGGAAATTGATAAAGAAAGTCTTGCGTTATTTGCAAGAAACAAAAGGTCTCATGATGACATACAGAAGATCAGATTCACTCCATATAGTGGGGTATACAGATTCTGATTTTGCGGGAGATGATAGAAAGTTTACATCCGGATATGTGTTCACTCTCGCTAAAGGAGCTATATCGTGGAAAAGTTCAAAACAAACCGTCACTACATCGTCCACAATGTATGCCGAGTTTGTAGCATGTTATGAGGCTACGGGGTAGGTGAACTGGCTAAAGAAGTTCATACCCGGTTTAAAAGTGGTTGACGACATCAATAGACCACTTAAGTTGTACTGCGATAATGAACCCGCAGTAACGTATGCCCACAACAATAAGTCAAGTGGTGCTGCCAAACACATTGACATAAAGTACTATGTTGTGAAAGATAAAGTTCGGGATCAAATTATAAGTCTTGAGTATATAAGTACCGCAAAGATGTTAGCGGATCCGCTTACTAAAGGCTTACCACCCAACGTGTTCAGAGAACATGTAGCCGGCTTGGGTTTAAGGTAAAGCCTATGATTCCTGGACTAAAAGATGGCCCAAAAGATTAAAGTAACTATTTCAGAACAGAGAGGTGTATTGTAGCTGTTGAATCTATCGGCGATTGACCGTGACGATGAGACATGCTCTATGCACTAATCTATGATGGAATGTGTAAAGTCAAAAAGTAATTAAAGATAAAGTATAGATTGAGATCAAGGGGGAGAATGTTAGAATGATCTCAGCAGGGCATTTGGCCCAACGGCCAAATACCCTCCCCTTGACCGCGCCCTGATCGGGGGCGCCCAGCCCAATAGGCTGGTGGGCCCCTGTCGCCAGCGCCATATAAAAGAGAGGTGGGGGCCGGGGCGGCACGTACGACGAGGTTCACCGTGCCGCCGCCAGACCCACCGACAAACCCTAACCCGATCTGTTGAGGGGGCGCTCCAGCGACGGGAAGCCACCACCGGCCAGGGAGATCGTCGCCACCGCGAGACGCCACCGCCAGTCTCTTCCCCAACCGCTTCACCGACGATGGCCAGCTCCTCCTCCAACGCGTCCGACGGTCAGTACCTCACTCCCTCTCAGTGTATCTCTCAAGAACCACAAACGCGATAGAAGAAGCCCTCTAGATCTAAACCCTAGGAGACCCAAAGTCTATCACTATTTATATCAACTACTATTCTAAGTCATGTTATAACGTACTATTTATTTTATTATATCGCAATTCTGTAAGTCACATGCGATTGAATATTATAGTGATTTGTGTTGCATCATCATTTACTTAATTCTTACATAATACACTCGATAAAAAACCATAAACCAATATAAATACTTTAACTTTTATAAATTACTTTTATTTATCTAACACTACTATTCGTTAGCCAAATTCAAAAACGAGAACATACACTCAAGATTTGTCGCGAAGGGCGGGGTTGCAGCAGGTGCCGGTTCGTGGCCTGCCAGGTCGTGGCGAGCATTGGAGCTCACGATGGCGTCATCTGGGGATCTCGCGGGTCCAGTCTCGGTTCTATGGGCGCAGGCCATGTGTCACATGCTCCTCGTTGTGGCTTGTTTGGATTGGCAGGTAACAAGATGCCAGCGGACCCTATCTTCTCTTGATTCGTACTGACAACGGTGGGTCCTTTAGGCCTCGCTAATTTCAGTTTCAGCTTCTAATTTCTGACTTATTTTTACTATTTATAAATTTTGTTTTTTCTGAGTTTTTAGTTTTTTTGGGCTTTTTTGCCGGTTCCTTTTTCCCATATTTGTTCGCGTTGTCTGTAATGAGCTAACATAATTTTTCTATTTTTAGTTTTTTTAAATTTAATTATGCTAAATAAGTCACCTTTAGCTACAGTAAAATTTTAGCCGCTACAGTGCAATTTCAGCTATAACCCACAACTTTTTAAAATTTGAGAGAATTTTAAATTTTCGAAATTTTTGGTTTGTTTCATGTACCGGCTAGTAGAGTTGTAGTACTAATTAAGGCTGGTCAAAATTTAATAATCGTACCTATCATTTCCATCGAAGTGGTCTGCTGATCTGATCATCTGATGACAGATAGGCGTTGAGTCTACGGGTTGAGCTTGAAAACATAAATTCTTGCCACTAGGAGCTGACACGAAAGCTCTCTCTGCAAATTAACGGCACGCACCTGTTCGATCGAACGGAGCAGAAAGTTAATTAAGCAGATCAGTTCCTGAGTTTCGTAATTAGTTCCGCACGTACTGGCAGCAAGTTACTGAAAAAACACGATTGCGAGCCAGAAAATAAAGGGTTAGCTGTTCATGTGACTCCAATGCAACATGAATCTCGATTCTTGGTGTACACTCAAAAAAAAAACAGACGATTTCTTTTGGGAAGGTTCAAGCTTGCTCCGAAGTGGCCCTGCTCATTTTAGTTTGAGCTTCTGACTTCTAACTTATTTTGTACTATTTATAAATTTCATCTTTTTCTATACTTTTGATTTGTTTTAAGCTTTTTTGCCGCTCTTTTTTCTCGCATTTCTTTGCATCATACGTGATGGGCTAACATGTTTTTTTCTATTTTTTTAATTGTTTTAAATTTAATTATGCTAAATAAACCTCTGTCAGCTATAATATTTTTCAACCCGCTATAATATTTTTCAGTTATGAGCTATTTAAAAAAGCTTTTTTTAGCAGGGCCTAACTGTGCTTTAGTTGCTTGTTTTCTTCGGTTTTGCTTTGCTTAGGCCCCGTTTGGCACGGCTCCACTTCATAAGTGGAGCTGTTTTTTTGACTTCACAAGTGGAGCCGGGTGAAGCTACTTTTTTCAGCTCCTTGGATTGAGCTACTTTTGTCTCAGCAGGTTTTAAGGAACTCCTTGGGTGGAGCTATTTTGTTTTACCCTGTTTGGCACAAAACAGCTCCAAACAGCTCCAAAGAGCTAGTGGTGCAGCTATGCCAAACGGGGCCTTAGTTCGGAGCTTTGCCGTGGATTGGAAATCGACGTTGTCAGTACGATTTCGCTTCATATGCCGGCGGTGCAGTAGCTAGAGCAAGTACGCAACGGTACATGTACATCAGTATTCAGCACTTAAGTGTGCGGACACGTGTTTTCTGCTACGTGCGTAGGTGCCACTCCTCAATTTTTTGAAGTGATATTTTTTATTTTTTTATGTTCTTTAAGATATAGGTTTGACTATTATTTTTTATAATTTTATGTTATTATATACTAATAAATTTATAATATTATAAAAATATTTTTAATAATAAATATAATGATATAATTTTCTCGTGTAGCTAATTTAATAGTTTTAGAAAGTTTGACCATACCTACTTGGAGGCTAGAAAAACAGAGCGAGTACAATGTGGACAGTGAACAGCGTTCGCGGACGCATGGCTCGTTCATGCGGAGCATCCAGCCGACCATATACAAACTGCACTGTTGATCACTGAATTGTCGTGTGCCTGGGATCATAAAAAAAAGCCCAAAACTAAGGGGGTGTTTATTTTGAATTTTACTGATAATTTTTAGCTTTGTGTATAGATAGTAATAGCTTGTAGTGAAGTTTATAGATAGAAAGATACTCATGTGCGATTTTAGCCCATATAAATAAAGTTATTATAATGTGTACTAAAATTGACTAGTAGATTCTGTCTTAAAAAGACATTCTATTTGAAAATTAGGTACTATAGAAAATCTATTTACGTATCGGTTGTTAGCTACAGTATGTACTTTTTTTTTTAAACCGCAAGTATAACAATCTTAGTTTGGTACCACCGTAGCAACATGCCATCAGAATCACAGCCGTCCTTGGGAATAAAGGAACAAGCATAACGACCGTTTGACTCCAATAGAAATCTCGTGGAAAGTGGAAACCACGGGGTCACCTAGGATTCGATTTACATGCAGAAGACGTCAAGAACTGCCATGAAAAAAGCATAGGGCGACCGAACCGGACATATCCGTGCCGCGCGCGACACGACGCGACAAGCAGTGCCCTATGCCTGCCTGCCTCTAGCCCTCTAGGAGTACGTAGCACACGCCACTTTTCATTTCTCGCTGCCGTCTCATACAGATGGGCGTGAATGTAGATACCAGCCTAAAAGCATGGAGAAAATGGAGCTAGAGCCGTCAAGCCATGTGCACCTGCAGGCTGCAGCGAACAGCTTGCCTGGCCGGTGATACATACACGTCGCCCTCTTGATTGCTTTGCTTTGCTTTGCTGCTACGAGGAGAGGTTTTGCCTTTGGACTTTTTCTGACTTTTGATTTTTTTAAAAAAAAAACTAAAAAATTATGTAGAACACATTGATTTCTAATTTTAGTTTTTTTTGACTTTTTTGCTTCTGTTTTTTTTTCCTTTTTTCTATCTATTGTATGTGAAGATATAATGGTGTTTTTATTTTTTTTCTATTTTCCTCATTTTTCTTTAATTGAATGATTCAGAAAAAACTAACAATAACTACAGAGTAATTTCACCTTGTGCCTTTTTTTTGTAAACCACAACTATAACAATTTTAGGACCTGTTCATATTGACTTCTCCTTACAAATGTTCTAGCTTCTATAAGACGCTTTTGTCAGCAGTGCTATTCATCTGTTCACTTTCACATATTGTAACATATTTTGTATTTTATTATATCATAATTCCGTAAGTCATATGGCGATCTGAATGTTGTAGTGTCTTTCGTTACACCGTCTTTCTTATATAATACACAACTATTCATCAGCCGTAGTCAAAAGTCATCAACAAAAGTTAATATAAACAAGCTCTTAGTATGATGCCATCAGAATCACAATCGTCCTTAGGGAAAAAAAAAAGGAAAAGAGCATAACGGCCGTTTGATTCCAACAGAAATCTCATGGAAACAATGGGGTTACCTAGGAGAGCCCAAACAAAATAGATGGAGATACAAGACTTGAACAGGGATTCTATTTACATGGAGAAGATGTCAAGAACTAAGCAGGGACCAAAATCGAATTGATTCGAGTGCAAGCAGAAGAACGGAGCTAGGAGGCTTCCGTATTGGTTAGGCTTTCAATCGCCTCCAGCTATATAGAAACAAATGCATACATAGTATGGTAGGAACTAGTATATGTGATGACCTGTGTCATTATTAATGGTAATAACGCTAGTCAACGGATTATTATTCGTTAAAATACTGTTTCACCAAATAATAAACCCATCAAAGTTTGTAGTAGAATAATAATTAGAGACAAATCCGTAATATTACAACATCATTACCACATAGGGCTAAAGTCTTTAATAAGGCTAGACAGTAGCCTGAATATTACAACATTATTAAAACCATTTCTAGTCCAACTAATAATTACACATAAGCTAGGAATAATAAATAACACTATAACTTTTATACCCTGAGTGCTGTGCACAAGTTGCTAATAACTTTCAACTCGTTCCATATCTCATATGCGACGTCCAACTCATATGGGTCGTACTCAAAATCAACTGCCTCCCACTCAAAATAGTATTTCTCGGGATAGGCATTCTCAACACCAAGTGAAATCTTGGGTTGGCAAACATCTAAACAAAGGGGAATAAAAACTCATTCTCTCCTTATATTATCTCAATAATAAATGTTTTTTTATGTTGATAAAGAATTTTAGATTATTAATTTAGAAATTTACTGATAACTCGTATAACAAAATAGAACCTCATTTGGTTCCCGCAGCCTCCAATCCAGAAGACAACCGTGAATTCACAGTTTATATATCATTGCACATGCTTGTATCATTTTACCCATAGCTACCCTGATTCTTGTATCGAATGGTTCTTTGTATTTTCTTAGATGCGATGTCCAAATCAGAGCACAAATTTTTCCTCTATTTACGTGTATTATACCTCCACCTGTCTATTCATAGTCATTGGCTCGGGGAGGTCTCTCACCCTCACCCAACATCTACTCGACTATGAACTAGCCATTGGTCAGGCTGGACTCATCTTTACCTGACACTCCACATCGCTAAATATATACGTCGGGCTCATTATTTATGGCCCCGAGTCCACTTGATACCTCGCCAGGTTTCCTCCCTAGATAAATCTACATACCATTGTGGAGTGTATAATAACTTTGATAAAGTTATTGATTCTATCCGTCCTAGACGGAATAATGATTAATACCATTGATACGGTCCATTACACGAGTGAAAATTTGCAAGTCCTTATATTTTACCCATATGCAGAGAGCCCCAACCTTTCCCTTAACATCCTGCCAGAGGCACTCTCTGCCCACCGATTATTTATACTATGGGTCAACTACTCTATCAGTTGAGCCCGCTATTCCATTTTCATTTCTCACATATCATTCATTCGAGTTAAACATAATTCATTTGATGCAAGGTGGTAGTACTTTAGTAGGTAAATAATTTATTTTAACTAAACATAATTTGATCAAAATGATCAAATGTGTGCTTGCATGTGAGTTGGTAGTAAGTCTCTATCTCAAGTGTGTTTGGGTGAAACCCTTCATCCGGACCCAGTTCGTTGCCTGCATTTATTGCGTAGGCTACTGTTTAATTTAAAGACATGAAAGATATACTACGTTGATGTATCCCGGTAGTGATTCCCTATCTCACGTTAGTCGATTACTGTATTTACAAATAAATGGTATCTTATACCCGCTATTCGACGCTATTTCACTAATATTAAATTATTTCAGTTTAGTATCTTTGAATAGTTATGCAATTACTTATCTAGGTGATTACTTATACAATTATACATGTATAAGTGTACTTATATATGTGTGTGCGTGCTGCCGGCTGAATGGGCTTAGCCTATTTACTCCCGATGCGTACTTTGTCTCACTCACTCCCTTCCTCTGTCTCGCTTTCTCCTCCCTTGTCTAGCCGACATCGCCCACCGCCATTAGTGGCCACCCCCTTCATCGACTCCCAGTCGGTAGGTTGCTAGCTCCCTAGCGCAGCGTCGCCGTCCTCTCTCCTATCCAGCCCTCGTCTTTGTCATACCCTACCACCGTGCCTCAGCCCTGCCTCACTCTGTCGCTGCTCTTATTGGCTCCTACCCAGATCAGCTGCCTCGGTCCTAGGGCTGCTGCCTCGGCTCTCCACTGTCTGGATATGGGCCCTGATGCCGTGGATCCAACTCTGGCTACTAAGATCTGACGATTCTCCTTCTAACCCTCATTTTCCTTTTCGGTTTACTTTTATTCTTGTATTTTACATTCAATTTACTCTTTGATTGAAGTTTGTTTTCTTCAATGCTTGAGGTTGAGGTGGTGGAGGTAGGAGATCCAGTTTGGCTTGCTGTGCCGGGGAGTGTGGGGTGGGCATCGGGTGCATGCGATGGGCACATCGACGACATGGCTTGTCTCTTCTCTAGTATACTCTACTTCCGTCCCTTAGCTCTCTTCCACCGCTCTAGCATACATGGGGATTCAGGTTTGTTTCTAATATCGGATGATAAAACCCTACGGTTGCTAGAGGTGCCAACTGGTCCTGGACGGTATAGTATCTCGATGAATGACTTGCCCATTTTGTTACTCTAACAAAGGTTCTGATGACAACTTTAGTTTAGTTTAATTAGTTTTGTTTAGTCTTTTTTGGTATTCTATTATTGGTTCTTCTTACAATTATTAAATATTGATTATTCTAGCTCATGCAGAATCTGGTTAATTGTAACTATATATATTAAGCTCAATTGTATATATAGACCAGACTGTATAGTAGTTGTGAGAATGATGTAATTGTGAAGTGTATGAATTTGTGACGTATGAGTTTAGTGACTTAATCCTAAGAAATGTTATTTGTGACTGCATCCTCTTTACTTAAATTGTCATTTTGCTTCAATTGAATTATTGTACACTTTAATGTATTGAAATGGGTCTATAATCTCTTCATTAATTATTTAGTTAGTTACATGTTTAATTCTCGAGGTTAGCAACTAAGGCAGATTAAGAACACGGGGTGTTTCAGTATATACTAGAGAAAAATTCCACCATAACCCATTAAACTTGTGAGGTTATACCACTTAGCCCCCTGAACTCGTATTTTACTTTCTCAGCCCTTAAACTTGTCTCCGTTTGCATCGCATGTCCATTTGGCCATTTGCTAACGAAAAAGGCTAAGCTGGGGTAACACAGTACCAGGGCAAGGGCACAATACTACTTCTCTCTCTCTCATGGCTGACTCAGAGGAGGCAAGGGCGAGGGCAGCAACAAGCTGCGATGGTAGAGCTCTGGCAAAGATGTGAGCACTGCACGTTCGTAGGCCCAAACAATCCATTTTTGTCATCGTGAGGCGACGTGGACAAAGAACACTACTGGAACAGGGTAGTGATGAGTCTACCAGACTTGGAGGGGATGAAGTCGCCAGCATTGCATCCGACGAACTTTGCTTATGAAAATTGGCGCACGAGCACCTCCTCGACATGGCAATGCTAGGGGTGTCAGTGTTGGCAATGAGGGTAAAAGAGAAGAGGTGATGATGGCAGTGGCCATGACAACGTGGAGGAGCATGGCGGTGACACTCTACAGCACGAGGGGCAACTGATGGAGATGGGTTTCAGCTTTAATGCGATGAGGCGCACTTCATGTTGCGAATGGCCTGGCAAGAGGATGACAAAGATGGCAGTACCCTGTGAGCCGAGAGGGGGAAAGCGGTGCGGCTCAATGCTGGTGGCCCATCTGACGAGCTTTGGTGGTGGGATTGGCACTACTAGGACGATAAGGAAGTTAGGAAGGTAGGGATATGGTTAGTTTTGAGAGAATTGAATTAACGATGAACTTGGGAGATTTATCGTGGTGGTTTGGAATGGCGGCGGTAGTTCATCGGATTGGGATAGCGGTGATCCTCGTCGGCAACCGCCATAGTGGACCTCATCGATGTCATCCCCGTCAACCCTATGGAGCCTCCTCGAGCCGCACCTCCTTCTACTACACCTCCCTCATGTACACCAGGGACCACCTCCTTTAGAGTCACCGCAACGGCACAAGGACTGGAAGGCGGCAGTGTCATGGCCAGGCAGGGTCTAGAGTGTTAGTGGGGGCGAAGATCGGAGGTGGGGAGGCTAGCGCCAAGGCGATCGTAGACTCCGGTGACGAACGACTTCGCTAAGGTCGATTTGAGCGAAGGAGAGAGAAAGCTCATCTTTTTTTGTTTTTTATGACTTAAGTGCTGTACTCTCTTCCATCTTAGAAGCTTGCATTGCCACATCAGCCACGTAGGACATCAGCTTTACGACTTCCGTTAGCAAAGGGGCAAACATACCTATGGTACAAACATGGATAAGTTTAGAGGCTAAGGGAGTAAAATACAAGTTCAGAGTACTAAGTGGCACAACTTTACAAGTTTATGGGCTACATTGCAATTTTCTCTATATACTGTATCTAGTCCGCAATACTACTTGTCCTAGTGCTGAATCTTTTTGGGCCTGGTCTGCGAAAAATACCGTTCACACACGAACGAAACACGGAGGAGACGACATCACCGCGCGGCTGGCCTACGTGCTACTACCAGAAGGAAAGGACGGCAGGGAGAAAGGAAGGCCGGGCACACACGCTCGCACGGACGGACGGACGGGGCCGGCCACGGGAGAGAGGGAGCGTGCGCCTATAAATAGAGGCGCGCACCACCCAAAGCTGCTAAATAAAGGCGAAGAAGACGAGAGGAGAGGGAGGGAGATTGTTTCAGCTAATTCGCGTATTGAACCCCACCTGTACGTCCACCCGCACATACATTTCCAGCTCCAGATCACAGAGAGAGAGAGAGAGAGAGAGAGAGAGAGAGAGAGAATTAAGCAAGAAATCAACAGGCAGAGAGAGGAAGATCGGGGGATTGCACGGTCGCTAGCTAGCTAGCTGGGATCAGATTCGCTCGCCCGATGGTATGCGCGCAGTGCTGTTCTTGGATTCTTGCAAGTTGATGCATGTTTATTTACCTCAATAAGTTTCCTTATAGCCTTAGATTATGAAACTGCCTCGCGTGTTTAATTCTTGTTCCTCCGTCGGCGTTCGGTCCAGCGGCCGGCGCCGGCGATGCCGTGGCTGTAAGTAAGACTCGCGCGAGGGGGCGGTGCGATCTAGCTGCAAGTGGCGTGCCATGGCCTGCGTACACGTCCTGGCTGATGCCTCCATCGGTTGCGAATAACCCTAGTTGATGCCCACACACCGGCCTCGCCTTTCTTTTCTTTTCTTGTCGCGCCTTTTTCGTTTTCACATTTACCGACGCGAACGTCACCTTGCTTTCTCAGTTGCTTTTCACTTGTTTATCCGGCCCTGTCTTGAAGAATCTCAACCGCGTTTGGGACTTCCCATGCATGCAAAGTTGCACGGATGAATCATATGATGATACCAGCGATCGACGCCGGCCGGCCGGTCGGCAAGCCGTTCGATTGGAAGTTTGGACTGCATGCAGAGATTAATCAAAATGAAGGGCATGGAGGAAGGTAAGATAGTGAAAGGCCTCTGCTTTTAGCTAGTGCTACCAACTTTGTGTTGGTGGCCAATTGGCCGGCCATAGCGGCTAGCTAGCAGCTTCTTGACAAACCGGCCGTACTGACCTTTTCTCGAATTTTAGACCTTCTCCAACCGTTCGATCGGCGACACCATTAGCTACCTACAAGACGAGTTCTGAAAAAAAATGAAGCACCGGTCTAAGTTCACCTGTGAGATACTAAGATATTCGACGGCATATATGAAACTGAAATCTAACCACCACGGGTTTGATTCCTCGGACAGTTCATGCAGACCAGACTTTTCTTGGAACTTCCCCTCTATAAATCGATCACGTCGTTTTTCAATTCCTCCGATCCCTTTTTTTTAGTTCTTTCCAATAGGTTCCATCTGCAACTTTCACATGCACCCTCGTCGTTTCCTTATGCACATTTTTCTTTCTGCAACTTCCATAAGCCTTCGGACGGTCGGTTGGACGAAGATTATCTACTTTTTTTGCACAGAACATTGGACAACAGGGTTCAATCAGAGTGAAATTGGAGAGACTAATCATTGAGATATCGAAGGAAGAGCACTCAGTATTCCCTGTCTGTTTAGATGTGACAATCCCTTATATGTTATCTCATTTCTAAGTAAAGTCACAATAGACCTTTTCATATCACTTACATATGGATGTATATGGATGGATATTACTTATTTTGTATCATATTCTATATTTTTTCTCAGAGTCAGAGTCGGATATGGATAGTACTGAATACCCATATACTTCTTCCATATTTGCTTTGCGAGCTTTCGGTGGGTTGGACGGATATAAATTATCCGCTTCATTTGTACCCCTAGTAACGGTAGTCACAGGAGATCACGCCATCTATACTTCCTATTTTTGTGTTTATCTGTTGCCGTGTTTAGTTATGATTCCATGCGTGAGTTATCTCCGATAATCTATACTCTATATATGTACTGTCCCTAACGATCAATTCAAGCGCTGAGTTATTCTCGCCTTCATGGTGTCAGAGCGGTGCCAATCTTGAGCACCGTTTTTTTTCTTTTGCCCACCACCCTTCCCATCTCTTCCTCATCGCCGATCATGGGCCTTCTTGACCTTCGTAATGTTCCTGTTACACGTAATGTTATTAAGAATCTAATTTCTGTTCGGCAATTCATCATTGATAATCAATATTTTGTTGAGTTTGATTCATAAACTGCAGCAAAAAGTAACAGGCCCCATATATGCATGGAACGAGCAATCGGCCATTTTCTGACAGTACCATCGATTCCATTTGCATGCAACCTAACGAAGTAACGAGCGTTGATGGTCGCCTTGAGCCCGCGATCTCGAGGAACGTACGTACGCTCGCCGGATTGTCTGTGGCTGATCGTCTAAGTATATTGATGTAGGTTGAGTCGGACAGCGAGGCGGCGGCGGGAGCGGCCGTGGCCACCACTGCCGTGCTTACGGCGCCGCTGTCCCTGGAAGGGGGGCTCGCGGCGGAGCTCCGGCCGGCGAACCTGGTGCAGCGGGTGCTGAGCCTCTTCCGGAACGTCCGGCCAGGGTCCGACCTCTCACACTTCCAGGTAAACACTACTCACTCTCATGTGTGTGTGTGTACGGGTTTGATATCCACTCTTGATCCTAGTCCTTGGCAAGCAACCTTCCAAAGTGCATGCATGTGAAAAACTGCAATCTCGAGAGCACAAGTTGGATTACTAGTTTACTTACTTCAAGTTAATTAGGGACACTAATCACCCTGAAACCAGCAGAATGTAGGGGCCTAGCTACTCGTAGTATACTAAACAGGACAATTAATTAATTAATTAATTTGCTTATGGGAGAGAGGAGTTGGTTGGCGCAACTAAACAACAAAACAAGCTTCAAGAGTTGGCTTCTTGCATACGAAAGCTTTTAAGCATGGATAATAACCACCATTGATATAGAATCGGATAACGTAATTAAATAAGTGCATGATTGTACTGATTTCTTTTTAAATCGATGATTCAAGATATTGTACCCGTGCGTGATGCATCCGAGTTGACGTGCTTTGATCTACTCTGCCTGCCAATGCCATTGGCGACTATCAGGTGAATGACAAGGCACGTTATTGAGAAAAGTGAAGTCGACGGAGGAGCGCTATCTTACCAGACACGACTCAGAATGAGAACGAGTCGAAGAAGTGCCCAAAAAATCACGCCGCTAACGCTGACTAATTTTTCTTAGAATAGATCTGATCTTTTATTTTTAAATCATGTTTTGTGGCTACAAAGTGCCCTCAAGGCACCCCTCAAACCCTAGCATGAAAATTCCAAAAGCTGTCTCCCAAAAAGCCACCACAAATCACCTATTAACTCTTAACCTCTCCCTCCTTTTATATGCTAGAGCCCCAAATGTGTCCTCATCAACATCGATATAAAATCTTATCTGATTCTGAAAATCAAGGGACTCGAAACACTTTCAAACTCGGAATTTTCAAAATCTTTAAACCTTCTCGTTATTGACACATTACATAACTCCTCACGTGTCAAAAGTCTCCAAGACTGCACCTCCCATAGCTTCTCCATGTATCATCCACATTTGATTTCCACGTGCTCGAGCGTGAGTCCGACCACCTTGTGATATCCTTGACCGTCTGAACGTCGGATTTCCCTATTCTAGTCCCAATCCTCCTCGTCATCGACCATGACCATCTCTAGGGGTGGAAAAATAGCTTGAGGCTCGTGGCTCGGCTCGAGCTCGTTAAATTTCAAGCCGAGCTAAGCCTCCTTTCTGGCTCGTGAAAAAAACGAGCCGTGCTCGAGCCGCTCGCGAGCCAGCTTACGAGCCATTTGGCTCGCGCCTCCCGTCCGTCTCCCCACTCCTGCGGTCCTGCCTGCCTCCCCCTAGTCCCCAGATTCCCCACTGCCTTCGCCCTTCGCCTCCTCCCCCACCTCCTCTCCCTCCGTCCTCCACCGTCATGAATCCCCACTGCTTCGCCGGAAATCTCACCTCCCCTCCCATCTCCAATTCCCTCTCCCCATCCCCCTCCGCCGCCACCATGACCCCCACCTCCAGCGCCGCGGCCTCCCCGCTCACCTCCACCAGCTCGCCCTCCGCCTCCTCCCCCACCTCCCCTCCCTCTCCCTCCGCCGCCATGACCCCCACCTCTAGCGCCGCGGCCTCCCCGCTCACCTCCACCAGCTCGGTCTCCGCCTCCTCCCCCACCTCCCATCCCTCTCCTTCCGCCCGTCCGCCGCCATGACCTCCACTTCAAGCCATTTTGGCTTGAACTGGCTCGTTCAAGCCAAAAAGCTCGTTCAAGCCATTTTGGCTTGAACTGGTCCGTTCAAGCCATTTTGGCTCGTGAGCCGTGCGGTTGCGTGCAATTGATTTCTCTCATTTCTGGGTGTTGCATGTTTGGTGCGGGAAGTTCCTGTGGACTTTGCGCAGCATCAAATCGCATCTTGGCTTGGCAACTCGGTGAGTATTCATTTGTGAAGATTGGGTTTTGTATCTCCGATTATCTCTCCAGTGATATCCGATTCCCAGTATTCCCCGGATAATTGACATACAGACTGTATGCTATGCTATTTATCTCTGCTGTGCTGCTCTCTGTTATGCTATACTGATAATTGACATACAGACTGTATCTGCTTTTTGGCTCGGTCGGGCTCGCGAGCTGGCTCGAGCCGCCAGTCGAGCCGAGCCAAGCCTCCCACGTAGCTCGTTTCCAAAATGAGCCGAGCCGAGCCGCATCTTTGACCGAGCTCGGCCGAGCCTGGCTCGAGCCGGCTCGGCTCGGCTCGTTTCCAGCCCTAACCATTTCTATGTCCAACCTGCACATGCAAAGACCAAAAAATATTTTTTGGGCACAAGTTTTCTCCAACTTGACCAATATTAGTCCACACATGCATATCACACCCCAAACCAACAATAAACACGAACCAAATCAACCAAGAACTCAATATGCACGCTTTCCAAAAATCAACCTTAGACAATCTAGTAAGACCGGTCTAACCGCTATGCATAGGTCGGTCAGACCGTTGGCCCAACATGAGAACTCCAAGATTATGAGTACTCGGGGTACTCGAGGTTACAAGAATTGTAGCATTCAAAGCCTACGACAACCAACCATCGACCAGATACTGTAGTTCTGACCATTGACCAGTCACTGTAACTACGAACAGCAACCAAGCACTGTAGTTACGACCGTCGATCAAGTACTGTAACTATGACCATCGACCATGCAATGTAGCAGCGACATGCACTATAACTACGACCGTCGATCATGCACTATAGCTATAACCATCGACTATGCACTGTAGTTACGACCATCAATCAAGCAATGTAGCTACAATAATCAATCAGGTACTATAATTACCGACCATTGACCAGGAACTGTAGCTACTGACCATCGATCAGGTACTGCAGCTACGACTAACGACCAGGTACTGTAGCTACGACCATCCTAGTCGAAGCATACGACTACCGACTACTGATCGAGATCAAAGCTTATGACTACCGACTACCGATCGGTAAGATCAAGGTCGAAGCCCATCGATCGGACCTGCCGATCGGACTATCAACTGCCGACCGTAGTCCATGCCTTCGACTACCGCCCGTGGTCAAAGCCTGCCGGTTAGACCGCCCAATACAAGGCGGCCAGATTGCTTAATTTGAATATTCCAGCAATTCCAGCTTACAATAGTGCATTGACCGAAACTTTTACAAACGCAAATTTCAATATAACCCAAATGTCAATTATCTGTCTTCATTATATTCATGACATATCCACATAGTCCAACAATTGCATTAATATTTCAACAGTGTTTAATCATCCTATACTTCACTGACAAAATGACGATGGATGACGTATTCATGCCGTTTTGTCTGAAAATTTTCAGCTGCCTGCTACATTCAACCTACCGAAATCACAGCTTCAGTTGTATGGGGAAGGAGTTTACTGCACTGGAGACGATTACCTGAGCAGATGTGCCGAAGGGAAGGACAGCCTCGAACGGTTCACGTCGGTCATCGCGTGGAGCATCTCGACGACGAGGCCTCCGATCTTTGGCTTCGCGCCGTACAACCCCGTTCTTGGAGAGACGCACCATGTCTCCAGAGGATCACTCAACGTTCTTCTTGAGCAGGTCTGTACAATGCAAACCGGCAAATACAATTTTCAGTTGAGCACAAGTGTCCTTTGGCCTTTCTTGATCTAGAGAAGTTAAGAGCATATATTCTCGTTTGTGTAAGGCAACATGTATGGCAACATAAAAAAGGAACTTCATAAGAAACCGAAAGTTTTTAGCTATTCAATTCTGAATAGTCATATAACATTGTCATTTTCAGGTGTCCCATCGTCCCCCAGTGTCTGCTCTTCATGCGACTGACGATAGCGGAAACATCGAGCTTGTTTGGTGCCAAAACCCAGTACCAAAATTTCATGGTAGGCCACCAGAACAACAAATTCACAAGTTTCAGCATATTGCTCTTGAAATAACATTAAAGCTTATGTAAACTGCTGTATCTTTCTTTTTCTAAAGGTACTAGTATAGAAGCGACAGTTAAAGGCAAGAGGCAAGTTAGGCTTCTGAAATTCAACGAGAAGTATGAAGTAGACTGTCCGAATTTGCTCATAAGGTTGCTGCCTGCTCCTTCTGTCGAGTGGTCCGGAACCGTCAGGATCGTTTGCAAGGACTCCGGGCTTGAGGCAGAAGTGTGCTACTACAGAAGCCACTCTTTCCTGGGCATGGGAGGAGATGAAAGATGTCTGAAGGGCAAGGTGTTCCATGCAGGGTCACAGGAGACTGTCTGTGAGATTGATGGTCATTGGGATAGGACTGTTTCGCTGAAGGATGTACATAACGGGAAGGTTTCGGTTTTGTACGATGCGAAGCGCGCCATTGCTAACCTCAACACACCGGTGGTTAAAGACCAAGAGGTAATTTTCCTTCCATAAGAACATACATATGACATTGTCTCATTCATACTGATAATTGTTACCTAGCTTGTGAATTGAGTTTACAAGGACAGTAAAGTCTGCACATATTCTATATTGGAACTTCAGATGAGGGTACGAAGGGGGACAAAATTTAGATTATGCACTTCAGTATAACATAGTTGCCACTTGCAAAGCAGCGAAAGAGTAATACTTTTAATTTTGTCGATCATGTGACAGGGCTTGTCGCCCTCAGAATCTGCCATCGTTTGGAGCGAAGTCAGTGAGGCAATTCTGAAGAAGGATTGGGAGAAAGCTCGTCAGGCGAAGCAACGAGTAGAGGACAGAGCTAGGAAGCTTGACAAGGAGAGAAATGAGAAAGGCGAGGTTTGGGTGCCAAAACACTTCTCATTTTCTCAGGACAAACATGGCAATTGGGAATGCTGGCCATTGGAGAAATCAGTGCCTCCAGCTCCTATCATTGTCCCTTCATGACAGTAGATTACATGTAACAAATGTTATATAGTAAAGCTGCTCTCTTTTGTTTTTTGTCAAGTATAGTTTTTTTGAAGCTGGGCATGAGGGCTGCACTATATTAATTCACAGAGAGGGCTGTCAAGTATAGTTGCTATTTTGCTTGTTTGTGGTCCTCCAATTTCTTCAAGAACTGAATTCTCTGAAAAATAGGAAGGGGGATTTTTAGGGATTTAGTTCAGAATATCCAAAGGGTGAAAAATTCTAAGGCAGGGGGATCCAAAAATCTATGAACCTGCAAAAAAAGAGCAGAATATCCCCCCGCGCGGCAGCTGCGACCAACAAGAAAGACTTGCGGTGACATCGACACATGGAGAGAGGCAGCTGCAAAGAAAAACAAAAAAAAAGGGAAAATCTGTTTAGTAGCACTGAAAGTTCACTGCTTCCGGAAAATACCACTAAAAGAATCGGGCTCCGGAAATTACTACCAAAAAATGCAATTTTCTTCGGGATTTAGCATTCTGGACAAAAATGCCCCTCTCCATCCCCTCCCTCACCTTCCTCTCTCCTGCGCCGCCCCGTCCGCCTCCCTCTTCCCCCACCTCTTCGCCGCCGCCGGCCTCCCCGCCTCCTCCCTCCTCACGACGTTGCCTACCTCCGCCTCCTCCTCGCCCTCGCCTCCTCCTCGCCCCCGCCTCCCCGCTCCTCTCCCCGCGGCGCCCCGCGCCGTCCGCCCCCTCTTCCCCCACCTCTACGCTTCGGGCGGAACGCCCGGCGGCTTCGGCCGAGCATCCACGGGCGGCGCGCACGGCGGCTTCGAGCCGAGCTTCCTTGGGCGGCGGAGGTAGGCAACGGCGGCGGGGATGGGGTGCGCGGAGAGGGAGGAGGCGAGCGACGTGAGGAGGGAGGAGGCGGGGAGGCCGGCGGCGAAGAGGTGGGGGAAGAGGGGGCGGACGGCGCGGGGCGCCGTGGGGAGAGGAGCGGGGAGGCGGGGGCGAGGAGGAGGCGGAGGTAGGCAACGGCGTGAGGAGGGAGGAGGCGGGGAGGCCGGCGGCGGCGAAGAGGTGGGGGAAGAGGGAGGCGGACGGGGCGGCGCAGGAGAGAGGAAGGTGAGGGAGGGGAGAGAGAGGGGTATTTTTGTCCAGAATGCTAAATCCCGAAGAAAATTGCATTTTTTGGTGGTAATTTCCGGAGCCCGATTCTTTTAGTGGTATTTTCCGGAAGCAGTGAACTTTCAGTGCTACTAAACAGATTTTCCCAAAAAAAAAACCTAGTCAAGTCCTCAGTCCACTACTCTTAAGAGGTCCAACAAATTCATTCTCAATGACTCACTAAGACACCCACTCCAACTCACAAACCTAGCAATAGCAATTGGATTTCTAGAGGATAGACGCGCCGGTGCACGACACAACGTAGAGGGGGTTGGGGGTGACTGTAACAACCCCCATTTCTGGGAGCGTAGGTTAACCTCGCAACTGCCCAGGATTGTTCAGCTGCGAGTACTGTAGAAGAATGTGTACCATTGCCAAAGCATGCTTAAAAATAAAATCAAACTTTATTACAAAAGTAAAGCTTACAGCTAAGTTTTACATAAAGGCGTGCAGCCCAAAGATACATTACCAAAAGAAACTCCACAGGCAGGCCTGAGTGTAGAATAAACCCTAACACTCAGCGTCGTCTATTTCGTAGAATTCTGCGTCGTCTTCGGAAAACTCCTTCACCTTCTTATTAAGCATTATCTGGTAATGATTTTTTTGCAAGCATGAGTACAACCAACCGTACTCAACAAGTCACACGGAGGCTACCATTAACTACATGTAAGGTACATCAAGTGATGGGGAAATGTTCATTATTTTATGTGGATGTAGTTTTAGTTGTAAACAGATTTTGAACATAAAATCAAAGCGTTCTATGAACTTTAGGGGGGGGGGTTTCAAAGTTCAATTACCAAACCACCAACATCACCAAATCCTTTCCAAATCTACTTATGCCTTGTTATTGGTTTCACCCATTAAACACAGCTTCATTTACCGGAAGCACGGCGTATTCGAATACCATTATTTTATGACTCTGCAAAGCTGCCCTGCTTTACCCACAAGATTCCTCAATCCTCATGACTGAATTGAGAAAACAAGGTTGTTCACTGCTCAATTCTTTATATAGTCTCTACCTAGTAGACTTCCTCAACAAGCCCAGGCCGTAACCTCTGACTTACCTCAGCCTACTATTGTGTGGACACCCGATAATCAGAACAATAGTAAAAACGATACCTGTGCCAACTTCCATACGGCCCTCCCTTAACTCCCTTCCGTATGTACTCACACTTTGCCTCCACCCGGCGTTCGTAGAGGTTCAATTGAATTTGAGCAGTTACTAGACCAGGTTTGACGTATCAACACTTGTGGTTGGGCGACAACTATGTTCTTTACTCAGCATAAGGGTCTAGTCCTTGTATTTTCACCGGTGGCAGTTTCTTCCCCACAAATTCTTGTCCAGTGCCGCAACACTGTCACTGATTTCTGATACTTGCCTTCACCCTTGGTTAAAGTCACAGGATCCCACGATCCTTGCTTACCACTTCCCAAATAAATACCGACTCTTTTACTAACAGAAAATGTTGATTCTCTACGCCATCATGATTACATATTATTGCTATAATCAATATTACTATGTCTTGTCAAGGTGAATATGGCCATCAAATTAGACTGGCCTTTTTCGGGTGGTAGGACATAACTAGTATCATGTCATTCTAAGCATTTATTGTACATAAAATAATATTGCACAAATAGCATAATGAAAGTACAAGTAAATAAATAAATAGCGGAAATGTAGGTTCAACATGATCAAAGTATGTGTGACTTGCCTTGCGGATTTACTATTTCGGTTAATTCGCAATCTTCGACGGGCTGGGCCTGGACTTGAGCTTCTCCCTCCTGGTCTTGCAAAACCTCGATCCCAGAAGCTAGCGTAAAATAATTAAAATAAATCAATTCCATGCCCGAAGGAATGAGCCAGGAATAAAGAAATTAAAAGAATAAAGAAAATCCGAAGAACTCCATTAAATTGAGGATACTGGGTTATAGCAGGGCTATATGGGGAAATAGGCCTTGGATTTGGGTTGGCGGGCTCGAAACGAATCCGGGGAGTATAAATATGCATTTTTGGGTTTGGGTCCAACACTGTTCATCGGGCTCGGTGCACTGTTCCTCGGGTTCGGGCGAATTGGCTGGGTCGAACCACGTCGATTGGGCTCGAATCGGTTGGAACGGGCGCGGCAGCTCGGCTAGGTTCAACCGCGTTGCGGGGCGGCTCGGGTCGGGCGCGCCTGGCGCGGTGGTGCGGCGCATCCGACGCGGGCGAGTTGGCTTGGCCTAGCCAGGTCGGGGCGGCGGGGCCAGGGGAACAGTGCAAGGCACTGTTCTTCTTCTCCAACCGTTCCCGCGCGCGCAGAGGAGCAGAGGAGTGGGCGGTGGCTGCCGGCGGAGCTCGGGTGAAGTGCGACGCAAACCAAAGCCATGGATGGGTTCGGGGAGGTGAGGTGGTTCCATTTTGGGTGGTTGCGGGCCCAGAGGAGGCGGCAATCGCCGGCGGCGAGGTCATCCCTTCCACGGCCGATTTTGAAAGCTGTGGCGACTGGGAGGCTCTTGAAGCAATTGGGCTGGTCCTAGAGCATCAGTGGGGCGTAGGGAAGATTGGAGGGGCGTTGGCCGAAGCTTGGATGGCTCGGGTTGGGCTGGCCACGGGAGCCGTTTTCGGAGGTGGGGTGGCTCATGGTGCCAGGGGAGGTGGGGGTTTGGGAGCTCAAGGCCATGGCCGGGGGAGGTTTCTAGGGCTATGAGGATGCTAGAAGCGGAGGGAATTGGAGAGTAGAGGCCCGGAGATAGGACATTGGGTTAGGGCATGAATTTGGGGGTTCTTGGAATTACCGGAGTTGAGGGGGACGGGGGATGCTCGGGAGTGGTTAAGGATCTTCGGGGACGCCAATGGAGTATAGTGGGAGGGTTGGGGTGGCTTAAATAGCCATGGAATGGCGGTTCACCGAAAGGGGGCGGGGAGATATTTGGCGGCGGCAGTGAGCTGGAGCTCGAGAAGGCTCGGCCGGCTTGGGCGTCACTCCACGGCTGTCGGGGGCTCAGGGTCGGCAGTGTACGGGGCGGTTGCGGCTGTGAGAGGAAGGGGCGAGAAAGCGGCAGAGGCGGGTGGAGGCGGAGGCGAAACGGGGCACGGGAGCAGCGGGAGAGTTAGGCGGCGGCCGACAGCGATGTAGATGCATTTAAGGCGCGGTACGGCATCTGACAGAGGGGGCAGGAGCTGGCAGCGGCGTGCAGGCGCGAGAAGGCGCGAAGGAGGTCGGCGGCGGGGCAAAAATCAGCGGCGGCGGTGATTTTTCAGACTTGCTACAGTGCCCGCGGGAAAAATCCCGTTTATCCCGTTATGACGCCGTGATGACTGGGATTAAGGGGTGGTTTTGCTTTGAGATTCGTGTAGATTATGGCTGTGGAGGAGATGGAGCTCAAATCCAAAGCAATTCAATACAAATTTTGATTTTGCAAAAATTTTGGTTGTTTCAGTGACCAGGCGAGAGTGCGCGCAGAAGGGAGTGTCGCTGGAGCTGGACCGAAGCTAGGGGAGCCGGACTGAAGCCGGGGTAGCCAGATCCGGCGCTGAGCTGGCCAAGCCGCCGAGGGGAGGTTGATCTAGGGTCAGGGCCGCGGGGCCGAGGGAGTCGGATCGGGCGACGAGGGGGGTCGAGTCGGGGTAGGGGGAGCCGGACTGGGGCGGCGAGGGCCGAGCCGCTGGCGGTGAGTGTGGGCGACGCCATGGAGGAGCATCGGGCGGCGGGCCAGCTGTGTGGCCTTGCCCTACGCTGTTGCCTGCCTGGTCGCCTGGAGGCTGGAGAAGACTAGGACTCAGGAGAGTGACCGAGTCCGAGTGACTGAGTGAGAGTGTTGAGTCTAAGATTGAGATATCCGAGAGGCGAGATGAGATTGGAGAGTGAAATAGGGGGAGTCAACCATTGCCCGTCTGGAGCTCTGGACTGACCGAGTGAGACACAGAGAGTGTATAATTTTTCCCAGTTCATTTCTTATCAATTTAGTATTTTAGAGTTTAGAATTTCACATTCAGTGTGTGTATAGATAGTTTAGTCCTTATAATTAATTTATATATTTATAGCTTTGTATTGACAAAAATTAATAATTTATTTATAGATTTTGCTATAATGGAGAAACGAACTTTGTGTAACTATTTTGCAACTAATTCAAGTAGTTCTCATCATCTAAGTAGTTCTCATCCAACCGATGAGAGTACAACTCAACCAAAGAAGTTTCGACTAGAATTTAATCTAAATGAAATTATTGCCGATCTGATGCTGCACATACCAATTGAACATTATGCTAACGAAATTAGAGATCAAGTGAGAAGAGTACATTTATTGCATGGCCCTACTCGAGTAATTGGATATTCATTTCTACATACATTGGATGGCAAACAGTCATGGCCCTTTCAAGAATCATGGTATAATAAGTTCGATTGGTGGAATATAGTGTGAAAATGATGCCGTATTTTGTTTCTATTGTTTTCTTTTTAAGAAACCGGCACAACTCAATACATTTGGAAGTGATGTATTTACAAAAGTTGGGTTCTCTCATTGGAAGATTGCTTTATATGCTTTCAATAAACATGTTGGTGATACAAATAGTTCCCACCATATTGCAAGGGGCCTTTGCGACAACTTCAAAAATCAAAAGGTCAAATGTGTCTAGCAAAATCAATACTTATAGTAAGAAGGCTAAAATTGCATACAAAATTCGTTTAACTACATCTTTAGATTGTGCAAGATATCTTATAGTTCAAGGTGAAACTTTTTGAGGGTATGATGAATCCTCTACTTCTATCAGCAAGGGAAATTTTAATGAGTTATTGGATTGATACAAAGATAAAAAGGAGGAAGTGAAGGTGGCATCTGATACAGCTCCAGGGCACGCAACTCCAGCGACGTGCACGGGCATTTGATACAGCTCTAGCGATGTGCACGGGCGGCGGTGTTGGATGGCTCCCATGGACAGCTCACTGAGGGGGAGGGACAAAGGTGGTGTCGGGAATGGCCTCAACTAATGCTGGAGGAGCTCCAGGCGCTGGGAATTGGGTCAGGGCTCGATGAACCATCGGGGAGACCGGGCGTCAGAGTTGGGGAAGACGACGGTCGTTGGTGGCCTATAGGGAATGGGAGACCAATAGCACTGGGTGAGAGCATAAGGGAGACAAGGCGAGCTCAGGGAGGGGCTCGGCATGGCTCGGGGCTCACCGGGTGGTGCTGCCGACAGAGACGGCCACAGGGAGCTCGGTGAAGGCAGCGGCGAGCTCAGGAAAGCAGGGGAAAGTTGGGGAGGAAACTGGTGGGGAGTAAGGGGAAGCTCGGCGGCCCATTATATAGACGAGGGAGATGGTTGGTCACTGGGCGAATTGAAGACGCGTAGGAGGAGAAGTGATGCCGGGCGGCGGAATTGATCGCACGCGGTAGGGCTATCGATGAGACGGAGCTAGGGGAGGGGCGGAGCTAGGTGATGTCAATATGGGAGGTGTCAATGCAGCATCACTGTGATGCAACGGAGGAGAAATCGGGGACGGGGCTAGCTCGACCACGGTGGGAAGAAAAAGGGAGGCGATGCGCGACAGGGCTAAGGAAGACAGGGGGCGGAGCTAGGCATAGGCGAGGTACGGCGCGGCGATGGCGATGCCACGGGGAAGGGCTAGCGCCGAGGGGAGGAGAGAAAACCGAGGACGGCCTTGGCATGGATGGCGCATGCGTTGCGGGCGGGTGAGAAACAGGGGAAGGGAGGAAGACGGAGGCGGCTGGGCAGGCCAGCTGGGCCAGGCGGGCCGAAGGCCAGAAAAGAAAAAGGCCGTCCGGGGAAAAATGGATAGGCCTGAGAAGATTTTTTGGGAATTTGCGAATTTTGAAATTCAGGAATTAGATTTGTAATTAGGTTTTGAATTTAAGATCTTAGTTCAAATTTTTGGATTCAAAATTTGAATTTTAAGATTGTCAAGTTTTGAGAGATAATTTTTAAATTTCAGAATTTGAATTTTTGTATATGAAAATTGGATGGGAAAGATTTTATATTGGTTTCAATTTCTATTATTGGTTTTGAATGTCAGGATTCCATTTTTTTAGATTTGAATTTAAGACTTACAAGGGAATTTGGATTTTTAATATTGGTTCTTGATTCCAAGGTTTTTGATTTTTATTAGTCAAGTTTTTGGCAAGAATCCAAATTAAGAAATTTGAATAACGCCAAAAATTTTGAGATAAACTAAAAACAATTAAAAGATTTTATAATTTTCGCAACTACAATAATTCCCTTTTTGGGATGTTACAGGTACCGAGCATTCTCTAGCGCGAGGCCTCAAGCTTCAATTGTGATGTATCTATTCTTATTCATAGCACTAGTTGTTTTAATGTATATTGTTAAACACATGTTATATATTTACCGTTTCGTAGTATTATAAATAGAGAAAATACCGTCGAATGCTATTAGGGATGGGTGTAATTTAGAGTGATATAGAGTAGCGGTAGTATTCTAGATTTACACGTTAGGCCGGGGCGTTAAAAAAACAGTTAGACGAACATCAAAATGTCTAGCAATGGTTTTACTAAATAAGATTATCATAAATTCATATTCCGTCATAATGCCATCGGAGCGTGCTCTCCAAGAAAATTATGATAATGCCCAAACAAATCATGGGACGGTGCTTCCAGCAGCTTCTTCCAGCATAAGAAGAACTAATTATGTATGCTGGCATTGACACCAGAATGGTCCATATGCGAGGCGAAAGAGCAAATCCGATGCCCTCTCCCTGGTGTCTGCAGGTGCCGGCACACACCGACCATGCACTAAATAATGCAGGGGAGGCACACCGGTCAATGTCCAAGGCGCCATCATGCTTAATTAATCATGTTCCAATGTCTATTTATCATCCACCGTTGAAAAATTACCGTGACCACAATATGTGCAGCCAACACACTAGTCGTCTTCTCGCTCGAGTCTCACAAGTGCATGACACATCGCATTCGTTCGTTTCCCTGCAGCGTAGTGGATTCAGACGTACAGAAACCGGCTCGGTTGCTCGTGAATCACGACATGAATGGATGTCAGGGGTAGCCCTCGTTCCTCACCACTGTCTCGATCGGGAGACCTGAGAGGTTGGAAGTGCTCAGTGTTTCGTGGCTTCTGAATTCTGATTCTTGATGCCAATTAAGAATAGACAAACTGAACTGATCGATAACTGGCTGTGCTGTGCCAGCCAATGGTCCAACCGGTGTGACACTGTAACGACCCACGTCGTTAATTAACCCTAATTAGCGAATTAGGACGTTAAGTAGGATTGATTACATAAATGACAATCTAAAAATACGAGGGAATTTAAAATTTTTCTTGTAGTTGTTTAAATCGAACTCGGCAAGCGACAAATAATTTTAATACGCTTAGAATTTTAACGGCAAGGACGAAAGCAATTTGTAAAAGAATTACGTGAGCGAAAGCATTTAACTTAATTAAAATATAGCTAACAGTCTGTAGTACAACTGTAATTAATTACAACATGTTTATGATAAAACCAATTGCATCCATTGTGTGACAAATTAAAACTTATAACAAGATAAATAAAAATATTGCGACTTGTATTATATGACCATGACTATACAAATTACAATAAGTATACAAATTCATGTCTCCACCAGATAAACAATTCAAAGCTAAATAATGGCAATATAATTGCATTGAGTCAAGCAGTGCATGATTTAATTTACATCAAGTTCATTTCATACATAGTCTTTTGCATCCGAATCAACAGAGGATATAAATTACATTTACACAGCATACAATATTATCTATAACTCGATATTAAGAGAAAGCCCAAAATTACATACACGGCCATTTCATACATTAGAAACTGTCGTCGAACGGCCACCACATGACTATTCCATTTGTGAACAAATCATTAATTATAATACCGAAAAAGACCGAACAAAAGAACGAATAAAATAAACAAAAGAAAGAAGAAAGAATTGCCGTCAGAGCCCTAGCGGTTAACTTCGGGCGGGGTAATCCGTTCACGGAGATACCTAACCGTCCGGGGGCCAGTCGGCACCTCTCACAACCATAGGCTCATCACACGGTATTTTCATTAGTATACAAACCTGTTTTGAGTATAGGGATCAGTTAAGGCAAAGCCAAAATCCATTTTCAAGCCCAAACCATAACCGAGAGGCATTTGTCAAAGCCCTCACCATGCAAATATCAACCACAGTGCACCAGATAGCACCGGGCCAGAGCAGCCACGCCCAGAGAGCATCGACAGCCAACAAAGCCTCACGGGCAAGCCATCCAACCAAAATATCCCACATTGCATACCAGTGGCCAAACCGAGAGGAAGAGGGCACAGAGAGACAAAGCAAGGTAAGGTAAACATTCCCCAACCCTTCCAGCCAATCCCCAGACCGCAGAGGAGCCACAGCCGAGTGGAGCCGAAGGTCCAGGGAGTGAAGAACCGACCAGCCGAAGGAAGAAGGGGACGGGACGGCCACAGGAGAACCGCAAGCCAGCATCAAGCATCAACCACCGCCAACCGGCCACCACCCCAACCCCAAACCCTAGCATCCCTCACAAGCACCAGTGAAGGTAAACCCCCCAATTCCACCATCCATGTATTACCATTATCCCATTTCATCCATTCAACATAGGCTAGAAACCATAAGCATTCACTACGGTAGAGCACATGAACCATTCAAGCATGTCACCGGAGGTAAAAGAAGGGGAGAAGAGGGTTACCGTGAGGACGGCGGCTGCGGGTTTCCCGGCCGAGCCACCAGTTCACCGCCACCGGTACTCCCCCGGCGTACGACGACGGTTCACCGGCGGAGACAGCCACGGTCCCCCGCCTCCCAAAACCGAACCTAGGCAAACCTCACAAAAAAGTTAGAAAATTACAAAATTAAATCAAGCAAGAAATGGGGAATAATAAGGGAAAGTCTTAAATCGGCCAAATCTGGCTGAGGCGGCTGGGCAGCACCGAGCGGCCGGGCGGGAACGGCCGGGCCAGAGGAGGCACGAGTGGGCGGCGGAGCCGCTGGAGAAGCGGAGCGGCGGCGCAAGGAGGCAGGGGCGCAGGCGGAAGGAGCCGCACAGGGGTAGAGGCGGCGGCGTAGAGGAGGAGCCGAGGGGAGGCGCGTGAGGAGAGAGCGGGGAGGCCGAGAGAGAGAGAGAGAGAGAGAGAGAGAGAGGGGGGGAGCCGGCGGAGTGGGAGAGAAAAGAGGAAAAGGAGGAGGAGATGGAGAGGCGTCGGCAGAGGCAAGAGGAGGAGGCATCGGTGGGGTAAAAGAGAAGGAGAGGAGGCGTCGGCAGCAGAGGAAAGCCGAGAGCACCAGTGGGAATCAAAAATGCAGAGGCGGCGGCTATAGAACCAAAAAGGGCAAACATAAAAGATGCTAACAGGGGCATTAGTAAGAAATTAAGTAGTAAATAAATAGGCTTGGTAAATAATTAAGCTTCATGCTAAATTGCTATGGTGTAAAATATTTGTAAGCATGCAGAATAACAAATCTAACATAGTAGATTAGCCCATTAATTAAATGATTCCTTCAGACATCATAATCTGTATTTGCTTATTACTTGCACCTGAATCGTAGGCATTAGTGAAATCGAACGGGGATTTATTATCTTTCGGGCAGAGTAACAGGGTGAGAAATTAGAGAACCATGAGCATAATTAACAGAAATCTGGTGATCATCAAAACTTTATAATTAATTAACGTCATAGGATTAACTTTAGTATAAATGACAGGAAAAAGGCTGAATCTTCAAAGGGAACCATATCAGGGTAACGAGGAGACTCAGCAGTTTAATATAAACTCAGGCAAGCATTCCTTTGATCAAATCTTTAGCGTATATTGCTCAAAGCAAGTATTTTTTTGTATTAATCTAGTATCACCCTGCATAAAAGAAATAAACACATTTAACTCAAGCAATGGCTATATGAGGAAATGAAATAAAAAGGCAACTGATGGAGCAGTTGGCCATTTCTATTATGTAAGAAGGTGGGCAGAGGTTGCCAGGGCAGGTAATGAGTGAGAAGGTGTGGGACCTCTGCATAAGAATAGAATATAAGGAACCTACCAACTTCATCCATGTGAACAGACCGTACCACACCGTATCAACCAACATCCCGTCTTGACGGACAGACTAGTAACTCTATCAAAGTATTATATTCTCCACATGGGTAAGTATTAGTTAAGGAGTGGAACCCACAAGACTGGTTCGTTATCAGCAAGGTGGGTTATCCACAGCCGCGCTCAACCCAAGACTGGTTCGTTATGAGCAACGGGTGAGGCGGATCGCAAGAACCCAAGACTGGTTCGTTATCAGCAACGGGTAAGCGATGGGCGATATATTACGCCGTGGAGTGTTGGGAGATGGTCAGGAACCGCCCCAGCCAACAGTTAATGTCGCTTTCGGTGGGTCTGCGTGAGGGTGGTACACCGCTCCAGGCTACCGATTGTGAGTAACTGGGTGGAGATATAATTACTAAGATAGATGCAAACGTACTGTACTCTGATCTGGGCGCCGCATCTAAGGAATTGCGGAGAACCATGAGCCACCAGGATCAAGAGTGGTGATGGGTAAAGTGATACAAGCTTGCGCAATGCTATCCAAATCATGAATTCATGCCTGTCTCCGGGAAAGGAGAATTACGGAAACTTATGGGGGGTTTTTGCTGTTCATGCGTATGCTCAGTAGTTTTATAAATTAATAAATTGTAATTGTTTCAAAACCAACAAACCTATTTTCTATATCATGGGAATGAAATTGAGAAAGGAAAAGAGTATAAAAATGAGCAAGAAATTGAGGATAGGAATTGAGATTCCTAAAAGTGACAAGGATAATCATTCTGTGCATTTTTGCTAATATCGCTTGCTGAGTACTTCTGTACTCACCCTTGCTATTAACTCCCCCTTTGCTTAGGAGCATGTCAGTTCAGAGAATATCAAGTCAGGTGGGAGATTGCTTGGATGGAAGACCATGGACTCGGATTGCAATAGGGCAAGGTGGGCATTCCGTGCGAAGGTTGTGTTAGTATGAGATATTTAAGCCTTTGAGACTTTGTAATAAACTGTAGCCCTGCGTGGCGATATTCTTGTAATATCATATGGTGTCTCTAATTATTGTTCTGCTGCAATACTCTGATAGGCTTATTATTCGTTAGAGTGATGTTTTATCGGCTAAAACAAATAATAATCCGTTGACTGGCGTTATTACCCCATGGTAATAATGCGGGTCGTCACAGACACTCATTTTCTGGCTGCCCATAATCAAACCCTGATTCCTGCAACTGTAGGTGGGGTTATTTTATGTGAATTTTTCACTGTGGTATCCGAGATTTAATCCTATTATCTGTGGGTTGTGAGTTCTAGGACAATGAAACTAACTAATTGCTCACACTCTGAATTAAAATTAACAATAACAACTACATTTGTCCTGCATAGAAGATCATTATTACTTTAGGAGGAGCTAGACAGTGTCTTCATGTGGTGCTCAATGCTTGCTCGGCTGCACGGTACAGGCCCCCACATGCATGACTGGGAATAATTCAAGGTTTATGCCATTGCTTGATAGCCGGTCTGAACAAGACAAATAATATGGGACAGAGAAAATGCAGTTGAGTGGTGCCAGTGGAACAAATTAGCCTACCTAAACAAATACGTACAGAATATTAGCTGGACCAAGATGATCAGTGTCTTGCACACCACATCCATTTTGGCACTATAATTCTCCTTTTTGGATCAATTATGTTATGTGCATGAAACAAAGTACAATTATGCAAACATATTCAAGTAAGAACAATATATGTTCATGTGACATTCGAATTTTCTCCATTGCCTTCTGCGCATTCCCAATTGTTGTAGACCAATTATTTACATGTATGTGATGACGTCTACGCTGATGTATTGCTTAATGCTAGTAGTTAAGTAGAAGTAGCTTACTATATACTAATACTAGTATATATAAGTGGCTCTTTCTTTCTTGATGACGTCTCCTTTACAATGCAAGCTGTAAGAATGCGATGTATGGCCATATGTGAGGTGATAAAGAAGTGATAAGTCTGATCTGTCCGTGTACGTACGCATGGCTATGGGTGGAGGCTTCTTGCTTATCCTTTTCTTTCTGCCTGAAGAGAATTTGGTTCTTGTTCTTTTCATGCACTTCTGCCACATCATATATCTGTCCATATCATATTATGTGAATGTGAAAAATCTTCAGATTCACATTTGGTGTTCCAAATTAAGATTATACCCGTTATTATAATTTCTGCTTTGATTAAACTCCATGAGATAATGAGATCACATCTGGTTAATTAGTTCAGTTTGGCCTCTTGTTCAATTGAAACATGTATGACCGCAATGGCAACAGAGAGGAGGTGAATGGTGCTTCAGAAAATTCCTCCTAAATATTTTCAAATTCTTCACTCCAGTAGCTATAAGATAAGAATTGAAAGCCTAGAGCAAAGCAACTTCAAAAACTAAAGAGCCTAGCTCTTGCACTTGGGCAGTCTAACCAGCCACAAGCTGTGGTCTAACAGGCGGCACCCTTGCGGTCTGATCGGTAACCAGTCTGACTAGGCCAAGGAACGATTTGACTGCTCCCATGTTCTCAAAACAAAAAAATCAATCTGAATCCAAAACACTTTTGGTGCAATTCCCAAAATTCATAGCTAAATAAGATGAAGCTTTTGCGCACACCTTGCTTAGGGTCTCAGAAATCTATTCCACCTAAGGATCGTATGAATTCTTGACAAAGTTCCTAGCTTTTCCAAAGATAAGCGAGGTTGCACCAAAACTAGGTAAAAATAAAAAAAACTCGGGATAAGTCTTGCTCGTGAATAGACGATGGTCAAGATGGATCTAGATGTATTCCCATAAATTACAGCAGCGCACGGCGTTACATGGTGTGTGAACTTTGGTAGAGGAGCTACTACGATTGTGGCACTGATCGGAACGATCCGAGGAGAAGACACAATCGGCTCATGAAGATTGACTACCGCTTGAGAACGATCACCTTCAGAGGACGCTGGTCAGGACATTGGACGATTGACTGCTTCCACTACACCGATACGCACTATGTTGCATTGAACTGCTTCAACTCTTCTTATGCTGCACTGTGCGTCTTGTGGTAATAATCTGTGATCTCTTACTTATATGGCTTCCTAGTTTACGAGTAGAAATTTTAATTTGTGTTAGTGTAACATACCCATAACCCAACACCAAAAACAATCCTCAGGGCTGATCTGATCGCCAACAAGAGGCCAGTCAAACCGGTTGAAAACAGTGCAAACAACCATCTCTAAAAAATGCAACAGACATTAAATCCCTGGACATACCACCCGGCGGTCGAACTGGCAATAGCTAGTGGTCAGGCCGAAGCCAGCCAGCGGTCAAACCAGTTTTGCTGACAAAAGCCATTGAAATGGCAAATGATGCAAGATTCAAATTCCAACTTTACAAACTTGACGATGGTTTATCACAATAATACCCTAACCTTCTCAGATGGTCCTTCAAAATCTCTTTTCTTTTATTTAGTGGGCCAGAGATCTGTGGTTGAGAGGCATGTCCGGCTCCACTGTACTGTGCTGTGGTCCACTCCAAATGCAGGTGATGCAGAGAATTTTGTTCCACGTACGTTGGCTAACTAGCTTACTTTTGTTTGCAACACAAGTTAGTAACAATGGTCATGAATTTATGATGTGGAGACGACTTGATCCACTTCGGTTAATTAGCTTCTTGGCACCACTCAACTGAAATCATGTGTCTCTCTGCATCACCAAACCCTCTAAAATCTAATTTGCCAATTAACTTGCCGTAGCAAGAAGCTATATACTTACATCGCTAGCTTACCACGCCTTTTCTGGTTGTGTCACCGACGAGTTAACCATACCAAACCGTGGGGGTCATGATTTTCGTTTGCCACACCGCAACATATTAGCCGGTGGCAGAAAGCGACCAGTGACATTGGAGACCAGGAGCTCTGCTCGATTTGGAGCTAAGCTAATTATTGGCGCCATCACTCGCTGATTAAGGTGGTGATCGGTTCGGCTGAAAGCCTCATGGCTTATGGTTGAAAACACTGTAGCTGACTGAAAAAAGCACTGTAGCTGACAGATGCTTATTTACCATAATTAAATTTTAAAAAATTTAAAAATAGAAAAAACATATTAGCCCATCACGTATAATGTAAACAAATACGAGGAAAAAAAGAACCGGTAAAAAAACTCAAAAAAAGTCAAAAGTTCAGAAAAAGATGAAATTTATAAATAGTCAAAAATAAGCTGAAGCCAAAAGCTGAAGCCATATTGATCAGGGCCTAAAAAGTCTCATGCCGGTGTGATGTGCGAGGCTGCCATTGGCTTGCAACATAAGCATAAGTGGAGGCTGACCAAACCTCTCCGGTGGCGATGCATACGTGCTTGGCAGCCAACGCACGGCCGCTCGGCCCCTCGTCGTCACGGCGTAAGCCGCCCCTCGCCTCCCGCCACCGACCGCGAGCTAACTCACTAGATGTCAAAATTACTATTTTGCGGCGTCCGCTATAAAGCTATGTTTATATTAGTTTTGAAGAGCCGATTTTCTATAGTGAATAATTTTTGTTATAGTATTTAACTTTTAAACAGAGTATCTTTATAGTAACTTTACTTTTATTCATTAAAATCATGCACGAATCTATCTCTCTGTATAGTTTCTTTATAAGTGTTACTATTCCAAAGCCAAAAGACACTGAAAAATCGATGTCAACGGCCCTGTGGGAAGTAGAGATATTATTTACTTGATGAAGCTCCATTTTATGCCTGTATTTATGTTTATTGTCCTAAACTAAGCATAGTTTAGTTATAAATATGTAATATAATTGGAAGAGAGTTGCACATGCATGGTTAGGGATACTGCCACTTGATACGGAGTATATGGACCTGGCATAAATGCTTTTCTGATTGAAACGATCGGGGGAATAATTCAACCAGACATACATGTATGCATGCATGATATATATTGCACTGTTGGATCCAACTATGCAAAAAAGAAAAGCAAAACAAATAATTGCACTAGAAATAGTAGTCCAGTGCACGTGAGTAGTAGTACTGGCAGTACAATCAGCGCTTAATTGCTTCTGAAGTCGATCTGAAAAACATTCCATAGCTCAGATGACTGACTGTCTGGTAGAACTGAACACAATTTGGTCAACTTAGCTGCCGCTCATTTGGGTTAAAAAAATGTTGGTTTTTGACTTAAATTATACTGTAACGGATTGAAATTGCACTGTAGTTGAAAGTGGCTTATTTGGCATAATTAAATTTTAAAAAATTAAAAATAGAAAAAAAATAGGTTAGCCTATTACAGACGATGCAAACGAATACAAAAAACAGTAAAAAAAGCTAAAAAAAGTCAAAAAGTTAAAAAAAGATAAAATTAATAAATAGTAAAAAATAAGTCAGAAACTAGAAGGTCAAACCGAAATAAGCAGAGCCTTAATTAAGTCTATCAAGTTTATAAAGCATCAACCATTAATTAAGTTGCTTCAGAGCCAAGTTTTTGGCAAATAGCCATGCTTATTAACACTCCAAGACTGAAGAAGTGAAGAAGATGTCACTGTAGTCCTACTCACCCGTGTGAGTGGCAGTAAAAGTAGAGAAAAGGTTGCACTTCTATTTGCCATGTGTTTGCAGTCAATCATTGGAATTCAGACGAGTACTACTCCTACATGTAAGCATCAATCGTTGCCCAAAATTGAATGCCATTGGCATTGTCGGAGAAAGCTTGGTCGATAGGTACACGTTTGCAAACAGTCACTACCAGCACCAGCTGAACCCTGCTGAATGATGATTCAGATAGGCGTGTAAAAACGGGACCGATGAAATGTTTTGATGTTTGTTTATCTAGCATTCATTCAACAATCAATACTACTTCAATGAAACATCAAGGTTACCACTGGCATAATTCAGAGACCGGCAACTTTCTTATCCTAATTATATGTTTCCCTATCTTGACAGCCGACCGGGTTAATGCTATGGTAGCATTCAATTGAAGTAAACTAGCTGCATAAGCGCGGCGCACGCCGCGCTAGCTCCCGTGTGGACCGAAGTAAAAGAGACGATAATTCGCGGGGAGTTTCATACAAAAAATCAAGGACAAATACGTAATTTCGGAAAAATCAAAGGGTTTTTTGTAAAAAACTGAGGACATGTAAGGACCTGTACGTAAGTAAATAAGGACCTATACGTAATTTTGGAAACCCGCGGGGCGCCATCCAAAAATTTTTTTAAAGAAAAAACTTGCAGGGACGTATTCGCGAGGAAAAAGGACCTTTATGTAATTTCTAAAAAATATGAGGAAAGTGGCTCGGCCGGCCGTACGCAAATTTTCTTGCCACGCGCCGGCCGGCCGAGCGCTGGGGCGACGTGGCTAGGCTGCGCGGCCGCGAATCCTTCCGGCTATATGAAGGGTATGATACGTAGTTTGGCGGCTTAAGCACACAATCCTTTACTAAGGTGGTGATCAGTTGGACTTTTTTTGGTGGCTTATGGCTGAAAGTACTGACTGAAAAAACACTGTAGCTGACAGAGGCTTATTTAGCATAATTAAATTTAAAAATTAAAAAAATATAAAAATGTGTTAGCCTATTACGTATAATACAAACAAATACGGGAAAAAGAACCGGCAAAAAAGCCAAAAATTCAGAAAAAGACGAAATTTGTGAATAGTGAAAAATAAGCCGGAAACCAGAAGCTTAAGCTGAATTAATCAGGGCCTAAGTCTAAACTCGGTTCTAGCCTGGTTCATCCCGAGCCACGCAGGAGCGAAAACATCCTATTCGCAAACCGCCGAAGAAGAAGAAGTAGAAGAAGAGTTGAAACGTATAACACGAGTACATACGTACATGGTCCATGCAGCTAGCCTAGCAAGCAGGTCCACTCGTACAACGATCCGACGTGGCTGCTTGATCAAGTAAGCAAGCAGTGCCATGTGCATCGTCTCGTGATAGTAATCTTCTTAATTTCTTCTAACGTGTGGCAACTGGCAAAAGAGAGAGAGAGAAAAATGCCTAATTCACGTTCTAGTATTACTTGCTTGAGGGAGCAATATTATGAGCAAGAGAGATCAGCATGCGTACGTACGATCGCTTCTGAGCGTCGCGATCGAATGAAACGGAGCGGAAACGTGCAGGAACTTGCCGTGTTCTTTCTGGTTTTGTCTTGCTTGTGTTTCTGAAGGGGAATATGGTTTAATTGTACACATGCTTGTATACACTGATCTGTGCTCTGATTGCCGGACAGGCGATGATCGTGCGGCTGAGATTTGATGTCTTGAGACGAGCTGAGGTAATCCCGGCAGTTAATTTCATCCAAACCAAGTGGTTAATTCCTTAGGGAGAGCAAAGCATATGTACAATTACACTAGCTTGTAGAACAGAAATACTCCTATAAAAAAGTAACCGGAATACTAATCAGTAACACATGAGTTTATTTGGACTGGGACTTATGAATTTTGTCTTATGGTTTTTGAATTTTGTCTATTCGTAAGAGATTATAAAGAAAGATAGTCACATACGATTTCAGCTGGTATAGTTGAAATCGGTATAATATCTACTATAATCGATTTATATACACTATTCTAAAAAAATATCATTTAAAATCTAATTAATATGGTAAAGTACAAAAACAAAAGCAAGTAGCCTATTCCAACCCAACCCAAGGCTTCCTAGCGTACTGGTGGTATTCATCATGAATTTTATACGTACGAAATGTTATTCTGGTTGTTGAACCATTTCTCAAAATCATATATGGTGCGTTTGGTTGCCCGGTTCTTGCCTAACCAGGCTCCCCAGATGCAAGTTTCAGTTGTTTGGTTGCCCGCATCGAGGTCTGAACCTGGCTCTCCAGATGCAAAAGGCAGCTCAGAGCCTAGCTCTCGAGATATGGATTTCATTTGCGTTTCTGGCGAGCCAGGCTCGCATAGTGCAGCACAGGGTTCTGTTAACGATACTATTAACATGTGATTAACGTGTATTAAGTGATATTAGTGTATTTTAAAATAGATCAAGATATTAAAAGTAAAATTGAAACTATTAGAGTGCACTTACACAAGTTAAATATTATAAGATCACTTGTTTTTTTATTTTTATTTCATGCGATACGGCTTCATGCAGGCAACCAAACGCTGTCTCTTCTCAGCCAGTCTCTATACATACAGACAACTAAACAACAATAACTTGCATCTCTACAACCTATTCTACGGGAACTTGGTTCTCAGATGCGAGCCTGGATCCACTCACCAACGAACCAAACGCGCCCCAGAGGCTAGCCTGGCTACGTGAAGAAGCAGCAGCAGCAGCCAGGCTACAACTCTACAGGTTGCTACAGTATGCGAGATTCTCGCAATCCTCGGTTCTTTCAATGTCAGCCGCAGCGACAGTAACGTATGAACTACCGGCGGCAGTGTGCAACATATTTATTAATTGGAAAGTGCTTCAACGTTTTCTTTAATACTGATTTGCATAATTTTTAAAGAATGATAAATGGTTAATAAATATTACTTATCTTTTCATTTACCTTAAGATTAGTGTTACATTTATTAAAGAGAAAAGCATTAAAGCACTGCTTTTATTAATTTCTCTTTGTAAAATGGATCCATACCTTAATAATATCCTTATACTACTTGCCATCATGAATGAATTAAAGAAAGAAAAACAGTAGAGAGGATTTATATGTAAAAATATTGGAATTTGTCCACATCTCCTAGCAATTTCTCTTCCCTATTATAAGGGAAGATAGCAGTTTTAGTCTTTTCCCAGTTTACATTGGGGGTTCGATCGATTTTTCTGCAAATTCATATATTTCTAATGTCTAAAGAGATGTTCCAGTGTCAAATTACCTAGAAATTAAGAAATTATCGGTGGCCTACATGTACACCCTATTCTTGGCATCATGGCATTCATCTCATGTCACAAAGTTGGCAGTTAGAAGACAACTCACCTTACTCCTGTAAATACTTATAAATAGCTTTGTTTGTTGCCAACACGCGCTAAACTAAGTTGCTGTTTACGCTAAGTAAATAACAATATCAGAGGAAAGTGTGTTGTCCACATGATTAAATTGAGGAATGATAGGATGTTCAATCATATGGAGCACTTAGGCCCTGTGCCAAATAGCAATGGTTTCTGACTTCTAGAAGCTAGAAGCCGTTTGGAATGTGTTAGTTTTTTAACGTGATTTTTTATCTCTCTTTTTCTTTTTTATTTTCCCTTTGCATTATCCGTGGAAATATAAATGGTGTTTTTATATTTTATATTTGCTATTCTTCTTTAATTGAATATCTCACAAAAAGCTGCCGCTATAGTACCATTTTAGCCAAAAGCTACAACACTTTGGAACAACACCTTAGTATTTTCAGACAATTATGTACTATTTGGAACAAAGAAGTTTATACGAATTTTGTAGGAGCTAGTACAATTCCTCCGTTCCAAAGGAGACCTTAATATGATTTGAAGTGAAACTAGTTAAATAATGAGAACTATTAACTAGGAATTGATGATGTTTGAAGTCTTACGCATTACATGAAAAATTGTCTCCTATGCTATTGATATTTGTAGTATGAACACTGTACTTGACATATATTAAAGGGGGAATTGATGATTTTCCTTGGTAAAGATTGCCACTTGAGGATTCACCACTCGATGTCTCAATGCTGTGTGGTACTTATGGGTGCATGCCAATTTCTTTATAATAAAACTGACATTCTTTGTGACATTGAAATTTTCTAATGGCATATTTTAGCAGATTTATTGAGTTCCACCATACATCTATGTCCACCTGCTGATCAGTGTTAAATTTTTTTTACTTACAGCTACAGTACCCACAAAATATAGATCGAATGTTATTGACTAAACTAATTTAATATTTTGTCGCTCTACCAATGTAGACCACAAAGCGACAACAAGGAACACATCATCCCTACCAAACTTCCTCTCGTCCATGCATGTTCCCTTCACAACCAAATACACAAAAAGAAAATCAAAACAATATGGACACATTTCCTTGAAAACTACATAAACATATTTTCTAAAATATTTCTTTTTCCCGTATTTGTTTGTATTATACGTAATGGGCTAACATATTTTTTATATTTTTTAATTTTTTTAAATTTAATTATGTTAAATAAGCCTCTGTCAACTACAGTGTTTTTTCAGCCAGCTATAATACTTTTCAGCCATAAGTCACTAAAAATAAATTCAAATAATCACCACTTAAATAGGTAGGCAAACGAACAAAAAATGAAGCCAATAAGCCAAGCCACCTAGACAAATTTCACCAGCTCTCCTAGTCATATCACGAAATTTGGACACTGTTGGACCCCTAAACAATTCAATTTCCATTTTTGGCCCCCTTCTGAAATAAATTCCAAATCTATACCCCTCCTCACCGCGCGTCGCTCCGCTGCCGCCACGTCGCCCGGTCGTGCGGTCGGGGACCGCACGACCGCCCTGGCGCGGCGCTGGAGCGCGCGACCGCCCCGCCAGCGCGCGTCCCTCGCCCGAGCGCGCGTCCCGCCCCGCCGACCGCGCGTCCCGCCCCCCCGAGCGCGCGTGTGCCACCGCGAGCGCGCGTTTGCCCGGCTGCCCCGCCCGAGCGCGCGTCTTGACGCCCGTCCTGCGCGTCCTGTGCATATTTGTATTGACTGTGTATATATATTTATACATATATAAAGTTATTATTTAAAAAATTTATTTGTATATATAAAATGAGTGGAAAAATATGAATTTGAAGTGGAGTCCACTGTACTGCTTTTGTAATTTTTTGTGCAAATTTGAAAATTTAAAATATTGTTTCGTAGATTACGAAAGAAATTTGTGTGAAGTAACGATTAGCGTATTTGTGATTTTCATATATTGCTGACCGTGAAAAATGTGTTGAACTGACAATAACAAATTTCGATCATGGTATGTTGTTTTATTGGAAGTAATTTAAAGAAAAATTTTTTGAGCACAAATGTGATATGAACAATTGAAGGAAATGAAGGAAAGTGATATTGAACACGTATGATTATAAGTTTTGTTAATTTTGTAGTTGTGAATCAGAAAAAAATTTGCAAAAATTGTAAAACAAGTTTATGTTGATTATATGTTGTAGATGCATAAAAAATTTGGGTAAAATTTTTTTAGGAACGATTGTGCGTAGAACGATCGATATATAAAGTGGTAAGTGATGTTTGTATGTTTTGTTAATTTTGTAGTTATAAACGAACTGCGTAAAAATCAGATAAAGTTGCAATAGAAGTTTATGTTCAATGTAAGTTGTAGATGCATAAAAATATTTGGTAAATTTTTTTAGGAACGATTGACCGTAGAACGGTCGATACATAAAGTGGTAAGTGAATTTTAGGGTTTGGTCTGTTTATAGGGTTTGCAATCTCCGTGATTGTTTTCAGTTTTGGCAATTTTGTAGTTATAAACTGGATAAAAATCAGATAAAGTTGTAATAAAAGATTATGTTCATTGTAAGTTGTAGATGCATAAAAACTTTTGGTAAATTTTTTTTAGGAAAGATTGACCGTAGAACGGTCCATACATAAAGTGGTAAGTGATATTTTGAAGGTGAGGACCGCTATGTTAATATTGTTAAATGAGGTGCTACGTGAATCATGGAATGCGAAAATACGAGATATTAAACTTCATAATACAGTTGGGAGTAACATGCCGCGTAGATTTTTATTACATGCATAACATATAGCATGATTGCGACTAACCCACCCAACTGCTCGTACGACCTACTGTGTGGACCGGGGCCACTTTCCCTTCCTTGCCCGCTCGGCGTTGAACTCCTCCGCGGCCTCTTTTGCCTTAGCCGCAATTTCCCTCTTTCTCTCGCGCTCCATCTCGCGAGCCTCCCGCTCCCTACGCGTGCACGCTTCAAGATGAGCTTGCGTCTCGCGCTGTATACGCAGGGTGTGCTCGTGCTTGCGGCGCTCCTCCTCCAGCAACTCCTTCTCCTTTGTGACATTCCACTCCTCGAAGTCGAGGGTCCATTGGTCCTGAGGGTGGATCTCAAGATCGATCCATTTGCGGTAGGCACATAGGGGCTCCGGAGACTGTAAATAAAAGAGAGATATTGTTAGTGCGTGTTGTGAAGGAGAAAAGGTAGGGGAAAATGGTGCATGTGGTCGTTACCGGCTGCCGATAGGTTGCGGTGTCAAAACGGCGGTTGGGGTAGTCACTGGAGTAGTTTGCGCAACCCCAGTACCGCATACCTAGACTGATGCGGTGCTTAGACTTGAAGAACTTGCACACGTCCCCGCACCAACAAAGGGGAGGTGTCTCCCCCTCAGGTGGTAGTTGTGGCGAACGCTCGGTGGGGACGTCCGGGATGGGGTTGTTGCTACGCGGGCGCTCTGGGGGGGGACCTTTCATCGTAGCACGATGGGCTTGTTCTACCCGGGCCTGTATCGCCCTTATTTTCTCATCGCGGGCGGCATCGCGGGCTGCAGCTGACCGTGCTATGTCACGGGTCTCCTCCCAATCCTTCACCATCTTGTCCCATTGCTTCTTCTTGCCTTTGTCCATCCCGGTTGGGTGAGGGAAGCGCGATGTAGTATGGGGTTTGGATGTGCAATGTTCGCTGGGAAATGGAATGCATACCAATTTATAGGGGCCGTTTTGTCTCTACTCGTACGTGTAAAGATGGTCCGCGTGGTCGTAGCAGTGAGTAAAGATGGGAGTGCTGCGATATCACTGAAAAAAGGCCCCTGTTTTGTCATGTCACTGCCCAAAGCTGGCATCTTTTGTCATCCCACTGAGCAAAGCTGACCTCTTGTTGTCTTGTCACTGAGCACAGCTGCCCTCTTTAGTACTGTCCCTGCCCAAAGCTGGCATCTTTTGTCATCCCACTGAGCAAAGCTGACCTCTTTTGTCATATCACTGAGCAAAGCTGCCCCGTTTTATCATGTCACTGCGCAAAGCTGGCATGTGTTGTCATCTCCCTGAGCAAAGCTGCCTCGTTTTGTCATGTCTGTGACCACAGCTGCCATGTATTGTCATCTCACTGAGCAAAGCTTGCCTCTTTTTGTCATTTGACTGAGGACAACTGCTCTCTTTAGTAATGTCACTGCCCAAAACTTGCATATTTTGGCATCCCACGGAGGACAACTGCTCTCTTTAGTAATCACGAATTGGCTATACTCATGCCTTTTGGCATTGTTTAGGTGTTTAGCTCTCGCCAATGGCCTCTTATCTCTAAATACAGAGCATCAGTGCACACTCAGTCACCCAAGCTAGAAATGATGTCCTCCTTATTCAAGCCACGGGGAACCGAAGATGATGGCCTCATTCGGTAAGAGGTGTTATTTGATCCAATATTAAAATTTATTTCATTGTCAATATTATGTACATCTGTCCCGGTATGCATTTTATGCTTTCTTATGTAATGCCTTTTGAATGTGATGTGTATCATTGCACTTGGGACTTTCAGGGAATGACTTATTGACTTTGACACTAGCTCAGGGACTGAAAATGGATAATTGATGAGATAGGCTCGTCCCCTGAAGACCTGCAGGAATTTGTGCATTCACTCTCTTACGTGTACGTAGAAAATTGTACCACACGTCATTCTTCGAAGTTAAAGTATTAGCCTACTATGTATATGTCGTAATGGCCTAGCCAGAGTCATCAAGCAGCTCGGTAGGCGGTAGCTCAACAGCAGCCCGTTTTGTCTAGTCACTGAGCAAAAGCTGACCTGTTTTGTTTTGTCTAGTCACTGAGCAAAAGCTGATCTCTTTTGTCATGTCACTGAGCAAAGCTGGCCCTTTTTGTGAGGTCACCTCAAAAGCTGGCATGTTTTGTCTCCTCACTGAGCATGGTGTGGGGTCAAGATTTGTGTTGTCTGTGGTCTTTGTGCGTGAGGCTACCCCCCACACAGCCTATAAAACGGAGCCATCCCTCACATACTCCCTGGCCATGTTATCAGTCACCTCCTGAGTTAGTTGTTCACAATCTTTGTAGTTTTATTTCGTGCTCACTCCCCCAGACTAGGCAATGAGTCAGCTCAGCACGTCTTCATGGGCACCCACGGTGATGTGCCCAAATTGCAACTTGGTGGTTAGACGTAGGACATCACAGACGGCCAAGAATCCCGGGCGACACTACTACAAGTGCCCCAATCACTCGGTGAGTCATATTGTTTCGGGTTCATTCAAATCGTGGTGGTATGTTTAAAAATCTTCTTGTCATGGAATCGCAGGAAGCTCATGGTGGTTGCCGATTCTGGGTGTGGGAGGATGAAATGGGAAATAGGAATGACAGTGTTCGCCGTGAGAGAGTTGTCGTGGGGGGTTGCGACCCCGTCGGGATGCAGCATCGTTTCGACAGACTAGAGTGGAAGATAAATTTAATGTTGTGTGCTATTTTGTTTCTTGTGTTTATTGTTATCCTCAAGTTGTAGTGCTGCAGGTTATCCTCGTGTATGTTCGCAATGTTTTATGCTATCTTGTCGCAATGTACTAGAGTGGTAATGTTTTATGTACGGTTGTGTTGTATTTTAGTTCTTGTGTTCGTTGGTGTGTTGGTGGTTGTACTACTTGCTACATGTCATGTACGTGAAATGTATGAGTTGTTCGTGTTGTCTTTGCCTGATGCCTTCTCCTCGTATATGATGGTAATTTTTTATGGAATTTTTTGTACGGATAATCCCTTTTTTATTTGATATATACATCGGTAAGTGATATTTTTATGTTACTAAGAATTAGTGTACCAAGAGTATGTTAATATTGTTAAATGACTTGCTATCTGAATCATTGAATGCGAACACACGAGATAATAACCTTATGTGAATAGAAATAAACTTCATAACATGCTGCGTACAATTTTATTACATGCATAACATATAGCATGATATGCGACTAACCCACCCAACTGCTCGTAACATTGTGTCTACTGGGTGTAGCGTGGTTGTTTCCCCTTTTTATCGCGCCTTGAAGATGGCTCCGCTGCATCCTTTTTCCTGTCATTCTTGGACTTGAGAGCTGCCTCCCGAGCTTGAAGCTCTTCCTCCTGACGCTTGATGGCTGCTTCACGCAGACTTAGCTGCTCCCGCCTCCTTTGCAGCTCATCCTCCTTGCCCTTCAGACGGATTTGGTCCACCCTCACGCGGCGCTCTTGCTCACGCCGCATCTGTCGTTCCACCTCGCGAGCCTGAGTCATCTTGACAAAGTATTGTCCTTTGTTTTCCACCTCCACTGCCTGGTTATGTGGCCATGTCGGCGACACCCGATCCACCCATTCGATGAACCTGCAAGCCTATGTGTGGCATGGTAGATGTCATGGATCAAGTTGAAAAACGACAACGAGAAACAAATGATTTAGTTGTCGTCGTTACCATGAAATCGTCATCCAGGTTTGGACACTTGAAGAACCTACGACCGTATTTGGCTCGCTCTTCTTGATCCGTCCAGACTCCCAACATCGTCCTAAAGCCGCACCGGCACTTGGGGCGCTCATGCCACTCCGGCACTCCAAATGGGTCGGACCTCCACGAAGACATTGTTGTGTAGTAGTATTGTGAAGGCTTGAGGAGGAGATGTGGTATGGAAGACATAGGAGGCCTTTATGTAGGCAGGTTATCTGGTGCAGTGGGCACAGTCCATGGAAATGTCCCTATGTAGGCTTTTCAGAGCGTGTATCCTGTATTTATGAAACAACAATAGGCTTTTCAGAGTAGCAATAAATGTTCGTATGTAGGCTTTTCAGAGTAGCAATAAATATTCGTATGAAGGCTTTTCAGATCGTAGTCTTTATGTAGGCAGTTTAGCTGGCATGTGTTGTCATCTAACTGAGCAAAGCTGCCCCGATTTGTCATATCACTGCATAAAGCTGGCATGTGTTGTCATCTCACCGAGTAAAGCTGAGCGCTTTTGTCTTGTCTCTGGGCAAAGCAGCCATCTTTTGTCCCGCCATTCGATATAAATAGCACGGTAGAGGTCCCATGAAGTTGTAGCTAGAAAACCTTGTAAATCGAACAAAGAACATACCATGGCGGAAGATGAGGGGCCAGTCGGATATGGGTCACCGAAGGAAGACCTTCCCTTGGAAAGGAGGGAGATGTTCGGACCACAGTACCGCTTGCTACCAAGCCGGCGTGCGCAACCAGCGTGGCCGAAATGCAGACACAATGAGTACGTGGTCGTGCAGGTCCTGGAAGGGCCGAACGATGGCGGGCGCCGTTTCTTCCGATGCCCACGCTCCGGGGTACAAATTACTAATAGTACATTTTTAATTGCTTATGGACCCTCCATGTTTACTGTCATTTTTCGCAGATGGCGAAATGCGACTTCTCCCGCTGGATCGACCCTCCTCATGAACGGTATATTGACCGTTATGTGGGTACTTTATGGGACCGAATAATGGACTTGGAGTACCGAATGGAGACTCTCAATGAGGAGAACAATGAGCTCCGCCAACAGATGCAACGCGAGAGGGGAAACGAGGAGGTTGTTAACATAGGAAGCTCTTATGATCCCACATGTTGCTGCGCGAACCCGAGCTGCATATGTGCGTGCCACTACCACGATGGCCAGCCCCGTCCGAGGCGGCCCCCTCAGCAGTTCTCCATGTGGGTGCCACGAGGCTCGTTTGGCATGTAGGCCACGAGGGTACGGAATGTGTTGATGCTGTGCCAGTAGGACTGTTGTGTTGATGTTTTGGGTGTAGAAGTTTGCATAAATTCTGTCTGTATGTGCAATGTATGTGTTGTTTCGTGTTGTAAGTGCATGACGCCTTCATTTTCTGTGACCTTCATATTCTGTGCCCTCTTTCCATAACGTGGAGTTGTTATCACAAGGCAAAAAAAATTGTCGTCAAGCTTTGTCTTCTCCCGCTACCCCGTGTTGTCATCTCTCAGTTGGTTGTACGCCGTACTAAATCAAAGAACTTAGAGCAACCTTTTTATACTGGAAACCATCTTTGAACATCAAACCATCAAGCACTTGAAAAACATCACAAATATTACAAAAGCACAATTTAAAAAATTCATTCATCATCTCGTCGTCGCCGCCTCGTACGGTGCATATGATCCTCTGAGAAGGTGAACCTACTAGGGGAGCGGGGTGCATCGCGAAGATCGTAGTGCGAGGGGTGTGGCCGAGGCGGCGGTGGGTACAACTCTGTGGACAGTTGCCCCGGCTGGTCATAAAGCATAGAGCTCACCCAGTCGGAGGAGGTGCCTACGTCCTGCTTAGATGGTACAACTGAATTAGACAATGGAAAGTACGAAAATTGTTCATAATGAAATACACACGTTTAGTGCATACCGGGGTATGTGGCTGCTGAAATGAGGATGTCGACGGGAAGTCCCCCATGTACTCGTGCGATGTCATGCCTTGATAGGTCGGCACAACCCACCTGTCCGGGTCATATAGGTTGGTCTGCACCTGTCCCGGGAGATACGAGGGCATCTGCCCCTCTGGTTCGTCCGGCGAGTCACCGCCGCTGTCTGGAGTGGGCCCCCGTCGTCCTGGAGAGCGCGGTCGCTCGTCCGTCGCCCTCCGTGATGACGATGCCCGTTGCGACGTGCTATCCCGTCGCAATTGCTGCAAGACGAACATGTCGTTAGACATAAATGGTAAATGAGTGCATGAACAGATAGTTGCGAATTGTCGAACCGCCGGGCCGAAGCGCGTGGAGGCCGAGCGACCGTAGCTTGGCCGACTCTCGGACAGCCCCTCTGGTTCATGCGGCGATGACGACCTCCGTGATGACGATGCCCGTTGCGACGTGCTATCCCGTCGCAATTGCTGCAAGACGAACATGTCGTTAGACATAAATGGTAAATGAGTGCATGAACAGATAGTTGCGAATTGTCGAACCGCCGGGCCGAAGCGCGTGGAGGCCGAGCGACCGTAGCTTTGCCGACTCTCGGACGGCCCCTCTGGTTCGTGCGGCGATGTCGACCTCCGTGATGACGTCGCCCTCCGTAGCAGCGTGCTATCCTGGCGCAATTGCTGCAAGATAAAGATGTGGTTAGACATAAATGCCACTCAGTGCACAAACAAATAGTTGCCAATTGTCGAACCGCTGGGCCGAAGCGCGTGGAGGCCGAGGATGGCCGTGCTGATCCTGGTGCTGACGGAGGCGCGGAGGGAGGTGGTGGTCCCTGCCCACGTCCGCCACCGCGTGTAGCAACAACGTCATCTCGGCGACCACAACTCAAGCCCCGTATCGTACCCCTTGCCATTTCGCTGATGCTGCGCATATAGCTTACCCACCGAGATTCGGTATTGGACTTCCTATGTCGTATAGCCTCATTAGCCTCGATGTCGATACGATGTATCCGGTCCACCTGCAGTGAAACACACAGTCAGTTCAAATGTAATCCTGCATTGCGTAATGACACAGTACTCTCGTACCGCCTCGTCGACCCGTGCCGCTAGATGACGGTCTGGACCTTCCTGTATAGCCGCCCCGTGAACAGCATGAGGTGGAGGCTGTGGGGGCTCCCCTGTAGTAAGCCTACAGCGGGTGCGTGCAGCGTACCAGTCAAGGTATGCCCTGTACGGCGCGGGGTCGTCAGGGTCGTACGGCCGTGTCTCATCCACAACCATCGTATGCGCATGGTCAGACCACATGTCTGTCCACGTCCGCTGTGTGACTCTCCAGTCTTCGGTCGCTCGCCCTCTCCTCGATTGCCTGCAAGCCCATTGAGACATTACACAATCAGTACGGTACTGACATTGACACTAATGCAGTAATTAAATGTGGGGTGTACTGACATACCGGTGGTACTCCTCCGCAAGAGGGCGTCCTGGCATGGGAGGGACATGCTGGTACAGCCCGAACTGTCTCATGACTCGGTGTGGGCTGTACGGCTCGACGCAGTGCGCGAACACCAAGTGGCAGGTCGTCATCCAGTACCTCTGATCTCGCCCGCACTGGTATGACAACCCGTGGGGGGCCGTGTTCGCAATTAACTGTGGAGACCATGGCCACCAGTCTACGTCGGCAAACGCCAGAAGCTCGAACCTCTGGTGGAAATCCGAGTACGCACGTCTCGGTCTATCCCTGGCCCACCTCAACTGACCATGCGTCCAACGTGTACCCATTGTGGGCGCATCAATGGGGTCGTCACCACCATACAACTGCGGGATGAGGTCATAAGGGTGCACACGACGACCAAAGTCAGGCCTGCCAACGGGTAAGTGTTCCCATGACCACAACTGAAGGAGAAGGTAGCAGGCGGCTAGGATCGGCTCGCTGGCCGCGGTACGCTGCGAGGCGTCACACAAGCCTCGGTATGTGGAGCTAAGGACTGCTGATCCCCAGCTATACTGTGGCTGCTGACCAGGCCAGCCATCCGCCAAGGACTCCGCTAGCGGTATGTAGCTAGGCTGCACGGAGTCTCCAGTCGTGCTAGGGAACAAGACGTACCCGAACAGATATAGCAGGTATGCAACGAAGTGCGTCCGCACCGCGACCTCATCTGCGTCTGCAGGACAGGTCATGAAGCGACGAAGCCATCCATGTGGCACCCCAGCTGCGTTGTCTCGGATCGCATGACCGAACCGGTGACCCAGACGGACCTTCCAATCTGCTGCCTTCGGGGGTGGCACCAAAGCAGCACCACGGAGGGGTAGACCTGTAATCATCGTGACGTCCTGCAGCGTAACCGTCATCTCCCCCCACCGGAAGTGGAAGGTGTGAGTCTCCGGCCTCCATCGATCAACGAGAGCTGACAACAGTGGCGCATCGTACTGGAACCCATGCGGTAGATCCAACATGCGGGTAATGGGCAGCAGACCGGTGTCCCGTAGTAGTGGGATGTACCGAGGGTCGAGACGCCAGTTCTCTCGGGGGCCCCTAAGGACGAAGCAAGGAGGCCCCTGTGCGGGTGCCGACAACCACACATGGCATCGGTGGTGCTCGTCCCAACGGGGCTCTAGCAGCTCGAACGCCATGTCCTGCCAAAGAAGGATAACAAGTTAGTGTACATTACAACAAAATGTGCAACAAATAACAACATAACTCACAACAAATGTTATGACAGGGAAACGTACGGAATGTACAAAAACATACGTAAAATGTGCACACCAATATGACCCACACGACAAGGAAACATATGGAATGTGCGAAAATATACATAACATGGTAATGTGCAATACATAGCTACACCATCGAGCCAACAATTAAGCGTACACCTCCTGAATAACACATTACATATGGATTGTGGTTGGTACTACGGAGCGTTGCTTGATGCCGGCCTGTTTGGGCACTGACTGAGGGAGTGGCCAAAGGTCTTGCATAGCCTACACTTCGGGCGCCGAACACGATCCCCTCGCTGGCTCTCATCCATGTCGTTGCGGATGCGACGGCTTTGTCGTCTTCCACGCCCGACATGCTTCAGTGCATCGTTGGGCACCCACTTTATCTCCCCCGGCCATAATTCCCTGTAGTGCATGTCTACCCCGTAGGAATGGAACTCTGCACTCCAGGTTGCATACAAGTGCTGCATGTCGTAGTACTTGGAGATGTACTGTGTCGACGCCTGGTTCCATACAGCGCATGCCGCGTACACATGGGAGCATGGCTTGTGCAGAAGCTGGGGCTTGTTGCAGCTGCAAGATGCTTCATCACCAATCGTGCATACCTGCTTGCGCTCCCCTCTAATTTGACCCATGACATACTTCTGCCTTAGGCGGACCTCAAACTTCCTCCTTAAGCCATCAATGGGCTGAGCAATGTGGGTTCGAGCCTTCTCCATCTTCCTGTCCATGAAGGCCTGCATGACCTCAGAGTATTGCTTGTTTTCCTCAACGTGCTTCTGCGCCATCCTGGCTCTATTCACAAAGTACCCGACGGTACGGTTCCAGGTCTCGGCCACAATTGCCGTGATCGGCAGGGATCTGACGCCCTTCAATACACCATTGTAAACCTCGGACATGTTGGTTGTCATGATCCCATACCTCGCCCCACCGGTGTCGTGCAACAAAGACCACATTTCCAAGTCAGGTGCATTGGACTGAACCCATTGTGAGAATACCCCGACTCTTGTGGAGCCCCCCTCCACGGCCCCTGCTGCTGCATGCACATGCTTCGTAGCCTCCTGATCGAGCTGCCTCCGCAAGGCGTCGAACTTCCGCCTCTGGTTCTGCATGCATAGCTTCTTGAACATCTTCATGAGGTCCTTGCTACGGAACCTTCTGTGGAAGTTCGCTGCAATATGCCTCATGCACCAGCGGTTCTTCACATCAGTCCACGGGACGGGGGCCTGCGTCCCATCCTGCAACGTTCGCAACGCAGACATCAAGCCTGCATTGCGGTCGGAGATAAGGCACACTTCGGGCCTGTCTTGCACTACGGCATTCTTCAAATTGCAAAGAAACCAAAGCCAGCTATCTGTATTCTCGCTCTCCACAATTGCAAATGCCACTGGGAGTAGCTGGTCATTTGCATCGGCTGCAACTGCGGTAAGGATAGTGCCCTTGTACTTGCCGGATAGGAACGTCCCATCTACGGTTAGCACTGGACGGCACCACCTGAACCCTTGTATCGCCTGATGGAAGGCCCAGAACACTCTGTCAAGAATGAAACAGTTCGGGCCCTCCGTAGGATGGACCCTCTCCTGCCTGTTTATGTAAGTGCCTGGATTTGATTGTGCAATTTGATCCAGCATTCTGGGGACCAGGTCGTACGCCACCTCGTACGTCCCATACATACCGTGCAGCACCTTTTGCTTCGCCCGCCACACCTTCTTGTAGCTCACTTCGTAGCCCGCCTCGTTCGCTACTGCTGCCATCAGAACCTTCGGGGTAATTGACACATCCGCCTGGACGAGGTGCGTGACCACCTCCGCAACATAACGTGATGTCATGTTGCGGTGTCTATGTACTGGCCCCGCAAGCTCGCAACTGTGATCTTGCAGCACCGTTATCCGGAACTCCGTGCCAACGCCCTTGTACCGTTGTGCACGGACTTTGCCACCACATGACCCGTCCACACACTTCACAACGTACGTATCCGGCTTTGACTTGTGGACCCGATACGTCCGGCTTATGTTGACGGCATGTCTAGCAATAGCCTGCTGGACAGCACTCTTATTACGGAAGCACTGCCCCAGAAAGAGTACGCCCTCGCTGAACCCCCATTCTCCCTCCTCCGCCTGTGGCAGAACTAGGGCTGCCGCTGCGATGTCGTCCAGTCTGGACGACACGTACGCACCGTCCGTGCTCACAACACGACCTACCACCCCTCCAGTTGCACCTTCGCCATCCTCGTCCTCTCCAGAGCTGTCTGTGTCAACCTCCTCATCCTCCTCGCTGTCCTCTTCTTCCACCCGGTCCCCAAGATACTCATGACAGTCAATACGGGCGGCCCACCACCTGTCGTGCACACCTTCGTTGGGCTGGAAATTCTGCGCACGCCTCCTGTCGTCTTCATCACCCACTTCCTCGCCCACATGTTCTCCCGCAGAAGGGTCTTCATGACCGCCGGCCACTTCATCTCCACCAGCGGCATCTGAACCAACCATGCCTGATGATTCTGCCCTCTCCACGAACTCGACATACACCATTGGCCTCCCATATATGGCAGCATCAGGGTTGCGCACGACCTCCATGTAGTTCGCCCATGAGGCGTCATTGGTCACCTTCAGAAGTTGCCATATGCTCCCCCTTCCGTCATCCACCATTGAGGCATAGACTGCCTCGATCCGTAACTTCTTCCTTGCGGTCTGTCGATCGAACGCTGAACGGACACACCTCCGTAGCTCAGACAAGCTCATGGCGCTCAGACCGGGTGCCCGGATCACGGTCCGCTCGCAATTTGACAGGTCCGCCCCATACGGCCCATCACGTACGAGACCACTCCCATAAAACACCATCAATTGTTCAATGCCAGCCATTGCGTACCTATCATAAGTGCATAATCAACCATTTTAGTAGACAGCATGCCAAATTTAATTTCCCATTACATTAACAGTACCTACCCATTTTAGTACCTAACATTACTAGTATATGTTTTGTATGTGTAAATCTAAAGTTTATTTCTAACTATTTTTCTTATAAATCGATTAATGCCAAATTCCTATTACATAGTTTTCTTCCATTCTTTTTCTATATTTCACTTAATGCGGCTTTCACTTCCGAAATTATACATAAATCAAAAAATTCTACTTTGTAATTTCATGCCCTAAGTTTATTTCATTTTTCAGTACCTTCGTACTAATTTCCAGGTATTTTGATTTTCCTATACCTTCATACTACGGTCATTCACTAAGCCTACTAATTATACAAATTGTTCATAATCTAACTGCTGTTGCTATCACCTACAAATGCTCTAATATAAATATTTACATCTTCAACAACTACACATGTAAGCACAAATGTTCAACAAAATCTCACTACATTACAATACGTAACTTCAACAAAAAATACGAAATTATTTACACTACAACAAAAAATATGACCTCATGTTTACGTACACATACACACCGTACCAAAGATTGGCTTATTACAACATTAATGATACACGGTTTTGCTAATTACGGGCTAATGACATTCGCAGAAAATTACTTGCACGGGGGCAAAAATTACCTCTTCTTGAAGCTCGCGAGACGATCTACAACTTTTGTATTTGCAAAATCCGTTGATTCCAAACAAAACCAACTCAAAATCCTGAGTTTCCACTCTCTTTTTTCCCTCCCTTCACTCGCTCTCTCGCTCTGTCTTCACTTCAACTCCACCGCAAACTGCAAATGAGCCTCCTTGCGCTGCTATTCACCTCTTTAAGGCTGCTGAATGAGAATACGAAGAGGGGCCATGCAAAGCTTCTACAGACACGTGTTCACGTAGAGGTCAAAAAAGAGAGCAGCTCCTGAGAAATTTCTCTGCTTTCGGCGCTGGTGACGAGACGTGCGGCCCCGCCTTTGATTCGCGCGGTCGGGCAGAGCAAACGCGCGCTCGGCGGGGCATTCACGCGGTCGCCAGGGCGGACGCGCGGTCGTCCGGGCCAAACGCGCGCTCGGGCGGGGCAATCATGCGGTCGCCAGGGCGGACGCGCGGTCGGCCGGGGCTAACGCGCGGTCGGGCGGGGCGGGACGGGGGTCGCGCGGTCGGGCTGATCGGTGGCGCGGTCGCGGCGGGTCGTGCGGTCGGGTACCGCACGACCGGGACAGGTGGCGGCGTGTGGCGATCCCGCGGTGGAGAGGGGTCCAGTTTTGGAATTTTTTTGCAAAGGGGGCCAAAAACGGAATTCTTGATACACAGGGGTCCAATAGTGTCCAAATTTCTCATATCACCAACTCCTCCCAATAGAGAACAAAAAAAATCCTCAACCTCTTCTGGATTCTCTCCTAATGAAGAGAAGAATAAAAACTAACAAGAAAATAAGGTGGAGAGAGAGCCACCCTCCTTGCTTCCTGTGCTCAACCACCCTCTCTCCGTTCCAAGCGTCCATCAGTTCATCACGGCCAAATCCTCCTCTCCACAGCAGAAACAAAAGAACGCGAATACAGAAGAGGAGAGGAGAAATCATCTCTCCATCTCCCGCAAATCCTTCAAAAATCCAATATTTATTCCAGAAAGATCCCCCTTTTCTTGGTTTATACAGATATACACAGTTATATATAGCGTTTTGGCCTCGTGGTTCGGTTATTGGGCGGCTTCCGTTGTGGTTGTTATTTTGAGCAAGTCCAATTCGCCTGGAACTGAAGGGGGGCTATGGCGGAGGAGGAGAGGCGGCGGCGGTTCTCGAGTCTGCGCAGCGTCCGGTGGCGGGTCGATCTCGGTGTCCTGCCGGCTTCACCGGAGGCTTCCGTCGAGGAGCTCCGCCGCGCCGCCGCCGATTCGCGGAGGAGGTGAGGCTGCTTGCCTTTTCTTGGTGCCTCCGTGCTGTGTCATGTGTGGTGTGTTTTTGTCGGTTATGATGGTTTCCTTGCTTAGGGCATCTGTAGTGTATATAACCCAAAGGGTCTTAAGGTGGGTCCCATCTAAACCTTAAGACCAACTCCATAGTGTATATAACCCAAGGGGTCTTAAGACGGTCCCACTTGGCAGATAAAGAAAAATTGTATTTTAATGCTTATGGCCAGGTCTTTAGCTTGAGGACCAGCCTTAAGCTTTTTTTGCTTAGGGTCTGCTTAAGGTCACCCCTGTAATGTATAAGGTTGACCTTAAGGTGGCTTAAGACCTCCTCTTTTCATACACTACAGATGCCCTTAGTTGATGTTGCTATGCTTTTCTTTTTCTTTCTTTTGGTTTTCCCGTGTGGTTAGGTGTTGTTTTCGCTTTGATGGTTATGATGGACAAAAATTTGTCTTTTTAAGAAAAATAATACAATCACTAGAGCTAATGCCTGTAATTTCACTAATTTGGTTACGGCTACATGAAATAGCTTGTAGATTCCTCGATTTTAATTTGTCGTGGTGGTGTTGTCGTGCACATGGCGATATGTCGTATGTGTTTCATGATATGGTAATTGCGAGAAATTGCTGTGAACTTGTCATCTACAAATGATTGGAGCAATGGTTTTTTCTTCTTCTTGTATGTGTTATTTCTACCTAAGAAATTTCATGTTCAATTGGTTTTTTGTTTGCTGTAGGTATGTTAGTTTGAGACGCCGTATTCTGGTAGACCCTCATCTTCCGAAGGAGGAGGACAGATCATCCAACCTTGTTGTGGACAACCCGCTCTCTCAGAACCCAGGTATATGATCCTAAACATGAACTTATGGTGTTGAAATGGTAAACATAAAATTGCGATGATGATATGTTAGATTATGGATGCACTTGTTTCCTACCTTCTCATTTGGTCGTGTGAGACTCTTCAAACACTTGCATGAATTATGATCGTTAATAAAGAGGGAACTTCCATATGTTGTTGTGCACTTATCATCATAAATTTTTTTTTTTTATTGTTGCGAAAGGGTCTCTAGCCCAGTGGTTAGAGGCCTGAGTAGCACCCCCCAGGTCCTGAGTTCGAATCCCACGGGGCGAATTTCAGGTCTGGGGGTAAAAAAATCCCCTCGCCTGCTTCCACACCAAAGCATGGGTCAAAGGCCCGGCCCGGTCGTTGGTCGTTCTCACCCAGGCAACGGTGCCCTCATGTAAGGGTGGAGCAGGGGTTCGGGGGTTTTCTCGATCTGCGTGAGAGGATCTTCTCTTAAGCTGAATGCCCGGGGGCCGTCTAACCCCCCGTAGGTCGAGTTTTTTTTTTTTTTTTAAATTTTTATTGCAAGGTAGTTTTCCTGAAACAGTTATCAGGCAATGAACTGTGCTTGTCTAGTGGTATTGAGCACAGTAAGGAAGAAATCTATATTTTCTTCGTTTTTTTATTGTTGATTATAAGGACTTGGGGTCTCCTTTCTACTGGTATAATTATGCTAGAAAGAAGGATGAAGCCTATCTATCGAAGTGTGAATAGAATGCTCATACAAAACTGTATTTGTTTTTATGAAGGCAACTTTAACATGATGATATGCAATATGCTCCATGCGTGCATGTGTTGCTTGAATGCTTTGTGCCACAGCTGTGAATTGAAAATCTCCATTGTGATAATTTTATTTAACTTCCTTCTGCAGATAGTAGCTGGGGCCGGTTTTTCAGAGGCGCAGAGTTGGAGAAGACTGTAGACGAAGATTTGTCTCGATTATATCCAGAACATGGCAGTTACTTTCAAACACCTTCTTGCCAGGCCATGCTTCGCAGAATACTGTTGATGTGGTGTCTTCAGCACCCAGAGTATCGATACTGCCAAGGTAAGCAACTCCTCTTGCATGTATAATGAACTTCATTCCTATGTTGTTGCAAGGAATCTGGCTGGATTTGCCCTTTTCGCTGAGAACTTCCATGTGGCTGAAATCTTCTAAAGCCGTTTGGCTTTGAATGCTATTAAATTGGTAACAGCTACCATTTGATGAACAAGAACATTGTATTTTTAGATGACATTATTAAGGCATATTAGTAAGCTCTGAGATCTCTAAATTTTTAAAAGCTATGCCAGGTAGCACCAATGTGTATTGGGCATTAAAATTTTGACTAATTATCACGACCACTTGATTAACAGTATCTTTTTGCATTTTTGTTTTATTACTGAATACGGCATGACATATATCTTATTCTTCCACAGGAATGCATGAGCTATTGGCTCCTCTAGTGTATGTTCTTCAAGTCGACAATGATAAACTATCTCAATTACGAAAACTCCATGAAGACTGCTTTAATGATGATTTTGATGGGGCACCTTTCCCAGATACTGATATGGTTTTCAGTTATAAACCTAGAAAGGACCCAAAGTGGAATTCAGGAGCTGACAATGAGAATGATTCTGAAGGTGCTTCCAAAATTAACACTCTTGATGATCTTGACCCTGATACAAAAGAAATAATTTTACTTAGTGACGCATATGGAGCTGAAGGTGAACTAGGCATTGTATTGTCTGAAAGGTTCATGGAACATGATGCCTATTCTATGTTTGATGGTTTGATGGACGGAGGTGGTGGAGTGGTTCGTATGGCAGAGTTTTTCTCCCCATCCAGTGTAGGTTCTAGCTCAAGTCTACCACCAGCTATTGAAGCCTCATCAGCTTTATACCATTTGCTTTCCATTGTTGAGCCATCTCTTCATGACCATTTTATTGAGCTGAAAGTGGAACCACAGTGGTTCGCACTTCGTTGGCTACGGGTCTTGTTTGGACGAGAATTCTGCCTCAATGATCTTTTAGTGGTATGGGACAAAGTATTTGCTTGTTCCAATAATATGCTGCTAAGTAGTGATGAGGAATATAGTTTTTGGATCTTGTGTTCAGCTAGAGGGGCATTCATTGCAGCCATGGCTGTTTCTATGATTCTTTACGTTAGATCATCTTTGTTGGCTACTGAAATTGATGTCTCTTGTCTCAAGAGATTATTGAATTATCCGACAAATGTCGATGTGCAGAAGCTAATTGAAAAGGCCAAATCCCTACAGTCTATTGCCATTGATGCGAACACTTCATCCTCATCTTTCCTATTAAAGAGGGATAGCTGTGAGTATGAGAGAGTTCACAGCAATCTTGCTACTTCAACTCCTCCGAAAACTCCATTGCATCCTTTATCCGAGAGTTATTGGGAAGAGAAGTGGAGAAATTTGCACAAGGATGGAACAGCTCCCAGGGAGATTGGAAAGGGCCATTCTTTCGGCAGAACAATAAAGAAATCTTTGAGCCAGAGGCTTGGTTTGTCTAGGACAGAGTCGGATCCTTCTCCAGTGAAGATAGTCAGTGTGAAAAGTGATGCTCGAAATTCAGTAAGACGATGCCTTCTGAATACTTTATCAGATGATGTGGAGAGGTCTAATGAAGTTGCTGGGAAAATTCAGCAAGATGAATTCCCTATCGTCTCAATTCACAAGGAGCCTCTAGTGAGTTCTGCAAAGCCTTCACAGTTAAAAGCCGCTGGTGAGAATTTAACTGTAAGCCCATCAAATGTGGCAGAAGTCAGCCCACAAAAAAGTTCACTGGTTGAGCCAGTTGATGAGAATGCAACACAAAGGACACAATGTGCAGCAGCAACTTGTTCCAGCGGTGAGAACTCTCCGGTATTCTATGCAGCCAGTTCTGGTAATGAACTTGAGAACAGCCAAGACAATGACTCTGAGAGGTGTAGTGTCACTTCAAATTCGTGTGCTGGTGACAATGACAGGGATGAAATCCTGCAAGACGAGTCATCCAGCTGTAACTGTGATGGCAAAACTGCTCAAGATTCAGAAGCAGCATCTTCTGATAAAAATCCAGATCCAGATGGATCCTCTGAGAGAACTGCAGTTTCTAATGAAAGGAAGCCATTTATTAGTAAACTACAGTGGCTGTTTAAGCTGGGCAGACCTTCAGGTGAAGGCAACATAAAGAAGGGCAGTGGTACGGCATTGGATGGTCAAGATAGTTTTGTTCCTTCCAGCTCTTCACCTTCTGATGGGAATTCAAATAACTCATGTGGTAGCACGAAGTTGGCTTCTGGTGATAATGTCATGGGCACATTAAAGACACTTGGACAAAGCATGCTTGAGAATATCCAGGTATTATGTGCAACATCATTTGTTGTCGGTATTAATATTTAATACTTTTCTTAATTTCTTTGTCATGTGCTGCTTACTGGTAGCCTCTATATGCCGATAAGGTATTTGAATAGTTTTCTTTGTTTAAAGATAGTCCGTTAGTGTGTAGATAATATTAGAATAGAATAGCATTGCTTGTGTTATGTTCTCTATCAAGTCTGTTGCAGTCCACCATATGCCAAAAAAGAACTCTAAAAAAGGTGTAAATAAGTACATCCAGTATCTTTAGCTGCCAACTTGTATTATGTAATCATTCATATTCGTGATGCTGTCTATGTATGAGAGTAACAGTACCTGCATGTAATGTTTAGGTGATTGAGTCAGCGTTTCAGCAAGATCGTGGTCAGCCTGGCCCCATGGAGAACTTCCCAAACAATATTCTTGGAGGTAAAGGACAGGCCACTGCAATGTCTGCTCTGACGGAGCTTCGCAAGATCAGCAATCTGCTCAGTGAGATGTAACCATGTTAGGTGTATGCGAGTCGCCCATTCTTTCTCAGGTCTTCAGGTCAGTTATGACCTGGTTGAAACAAGTGAGGTGCCTAGGCCATTTTGTTTCGCAGTGCTTGCGCATTTCTTCATATGTATATATAGATTCCATTCGATTCCATTGAGTCCAATATGTAGGCACTGTACGTAAGTATCACCTATCAATCTAGTTGGCTCGTGACGAGGGAATACCTCTCTTCGGCATTAGGAAGCTATTTTTTGATGGAAGAATTTTGTAAGCTTAACTGTTTAAGGAGGGATAAATGGAATAAGTTCCAAAATTTTGAGTCCCAGCGCATCTTTCCTGTTGATGTATGTGCTAAACTGCACTTCGATCGGTCATCATGTGGTTGCAGTAATACAGGTAGTCAGGTAGTATGATGCAACTTGACAATTTGTGCAAAGGTTGTTCATGTCCATGTGCATATCTGCATATCTCATTCAGAAATATCCTCTTTGGCAACGAAGGAAGCATCAGTTCAGTGCTGTCCATCCAGTGCAACGTCCAGATGCATTGCTTTTGCCATTGTGTATTTATGAAGAGAACGGTTCCATCTTACAGTTCACCGAAGCTGATGGAATGAACATAATGCAATGTAATTTGTTTCATCTTTTTTTTTTCAGTTCCCAACGTTTCTTCTTGTAGTCAAATTGTGCGATTATAATATTTTTAAACTCAGTTTTGTTAGCTGGGTTCATGCTGTATCTTGCACCATCCAGGAATGTATTTAAGTTTCTTTCACGCATACTTTCCATACGCTATATCAGGCGAAGAAAATGACGGCTTGAAGCAGTACTACTTAACGAGAAATAAATTCGCATGAGAATTAGAGTGGTGGCTGCTTCGTTTACGCCTTTTCAGCCGCTATTCAATCGATTCTTTGATTTGTCTGAACGACACAATGACTGGGACAGCAAATTTCAGCTTCATTATGTGCGTCCCGCGTGAAAGCATGGAACCTACGGCTCGGCAGCTCGGCACCGGCGACCTTTTGCTCACCGTAATGTATTGACATATCTACTGTAAAATACACATGATATACAACCTTCGAGCTAAATCACATCAGTTCTCTCCTGCTATTATTAGGTTAGTTTCAGCCTTTCAGGCAGACAAAGATGAAACCTATAACGGGGGAAGTGTGGCAAAAATGGGTTCCATGTGAGAACCAAAGAGAAGGGTTCCCTAAACTCCGACGAAACAGCAAGGCTGTAAAAACCACAGGTTTGACGTGCTCTTCTTCTTCTCCTCCTCCTCCTCTTGCTCATGTGGCGGGCGGAGTCAGGGTCCCGAGGGGCCATGACAAGCGGACGTCGATCGGTCGGACTGCAAGATTGGCCGCTCCTGTTGAATTCCACCGTGTCGTTGTCAGTATCATCAGCAGCAGCGTGGTCCATCGGTCCAGGAAGAGATTACACGGTGATATGCATACAAACAGCTATGAGCTGAGCTGACCGGACCATTATCTGCTCCCTCTGTAGCCTAATTTGACTCCAATAGTGAAGTGGACAAACCGAGCCCCAAAATAGATATAGAAGTTGCTTACTTCCATTTCCAGAGCAGATCACAGGCATGATTTTGGATCTGTTGAAAAGGCTTGGGTTGGAGGGTCTCCCGAAGGAGGTGTGTAGCAGGAACGCTCCTGCCTGCGACGAGAGCGAAGAAGGCGAGTGACGGGCTGACGGCGCACGTGACGTGAGAACCGAAGGAGTCGGAAATGCTGGGCTGAGCAGGAGTTGGTTGCGTTGCAGCAGGTCGCGGTGCCGGTGCGTGACTGTATAAACCTTGGCCCGTGTTTGACACATGGCAGAGAGGTGCACAGCACAGCGTCAGCCAGCCTCGTGCGCGCGAGCGGCCACGCGAATACGCCATGAGGCGCTTGCGCTGAGTGGTGGGCAAATGGACCGTGATTGTCGAGTCGGCCGCTGTTGTCCCGATTTAAGCACGACACGGTCCACAAAAATGATGTGTCGGACCGCTCAGCCTGGCTCGGCCCCGCGCCCGCCATAGGCCATAGGGCCTGTTCTTTTCCTCCGAAGTCGGTGGCTTTTGGCTTTTGCTACAGTATCTAACTTTCAAACGGAGTATTTTCTCAAGACGGGGTCTACAGGTTAAACGATCTACACGTTAAAAGCCCAACATCTGTACTAGCCAAAATCGCAAGTGAGTATCTGTCTCTCCGTAATTTGTACCGTAAACAGCCAAAATTCAAAATTTTCAGCCAAAAGCCATAAGCCGCAGCCGAAAAGAACAGGCCCATAGCCGCAAGCTTATTCATCGTGAGACACGAACGCATCAAGAGCACATCGACCGCTGTCGTTTTGCACAAGCGGCAGTGGTATTGCTGCTGCTGCTGCTCAGCAAACGGTACAGATGATCACCACTGCGGACCGAGGTGCTTCTCTTGCACCTAATTACCAATTAAGAGCATCCCAAACAAACTGAAGCTGCAGAGCTCTTTCTTGCCTGTGACATGCATCAGCTACTACGGTTTAAGACAGGACATGGCATGGCCCTACATTTAAACTCTGCATTACTCTCCCTAGAGCCCCTTGCATGCCAACTACTTACCTAGGCGGCGTTCCAATATAACCAGCCAGTCAAGATGTGAAGAGCATAGTAATTACAGCTTCACATTCAGGGTCTATCGACGCTGAAAAGGTTAAAACGGTCGGTGGGGAAGGCCAGATCATCACCGTACCTGATGACCTGCATATGAGATGCGAGTACGGCATGGAACAGTCGGTGTCTGGATGATATCACACGACAGTACGAGTAGCTGAGCAATCCTTTAGATTGCAAACAAGGATTTTTCAGATTTAGCACATATGAGACTGGCAAACCTATAAGATTTTTCCAAGATTCTCAAGCTCTAATATATAGTAATATGTCAAAGTTCTAAATGAAAAGTATGCCCCAAAAGTCCAATGCAAAGCCTACTGGAGTTTGCTCAATCTTCTTTCTGGAGTAATCACCAACACCGGATAATTGGCTCCATCTACAAAATAGCAAAAACACCATCCACGTCGCAAAGGAAAAGAGGGCACCTGAAGTACAAGAGAGAGCTCTAGACAAGTTGGGATTGCCTATTGGTGTGCAACAAACATAATAATACGTAAGCAAATGTGAACAGGGAAAGAAACTAATATCAAATTATCAAAGAAGCTCATGTTAACCATCTGAAGTACAAGGCATGTTTTTGGTTGTCATGGTTGAAGCTACCTCCCTCTTCAAGTTTTCCCAAACTTCAGGACCCATGGGATGCTTTTTTACAAAATATTTTATGAAATGTTTGTCTGAGCAAGCTAGGACAGTGCTTAGAGCTAGTTGAGGAGTAGACGCTCCCCTTTCTAGCAGCCAATTGTACATTAAAACCCTACCTTTTGTTCTCTCCACAGTAAATGACAGGTATGCAGGGAAGGCAACTAGAGCGCTCAGAGGATATCCTGTCTCATTTACAAGGAACGATATCTTAGACTCAAGGACATGGATCTTCTGATTCAAGACCTGTGGAGCTACCTTGATCATGTTCACTACATCTTTTGGGTCAAGTCCGGTCTTCACCAAGAAGTTGTACCGATCTTGGAGCTCATCACCTTTACCACGGAAAGTTTTGAGTGCCTTCTTCATTTCTTCAGAGCCTTCAACAAATCCTATGCTTTTTAGGAATTTCACCTTCTCCTTGAATGATACTTCATGGATGTCAAGTTTAGGTAGTCGGCTGAGCTTTGATCCTAATGTGTAATTCATCAACCGATGTGGCTCCTCCATTATCATCTTGCACAGGCGCCTCTTCCCAACACTGAGATGTGTAAGAATGCTGTTTGGCTTCTTCACTCGGACAGAACCGAGAATTGATCCATTAGAAACCACAAACTTCTTAATATCCTCATCACTTATGCCAATCTCAGCTAAGAACAGTATGCCCCCCCTAAGGTTCCTTGCAAAAGTCTCGACTGGCACATTTGGGAAGTTCAGAAAAAGATCAGATAACTCTTTTTTTCCAGACCCTGCTTTTATCATGATGAGAACTACTGTAAATAGCATCTTTCCTGAACCATCCAACAAGAAACCTGGATTTTGCCTGAGTAATTTACCAATACCTTCCTTAGTGAATCCCAATTCACTGAAGAACTGAGGAACTTCAACCATCTTTCTCCAATTATAAGACTTCCTTGCAGATAAGAATTGACTAATCCAGTCTCGCTGAATTCCGATGTCATCTAACCACTGCAGGATCTTCAATTCCACATTTGGGTCACGAACCAATACGCCAGGAGTAGAGATCACAAGTTTGATCACACTGGTCTTACTGAACCCTAGATCCTCAAGGGCCTTCAGCTTAGATGCAAGCATACCCTCTCCAAAACTAAAAACCTCCGTAGCATCCCTGTATATCCTCCCTATCTTGGTGCGCACAATGCCATAATTGCAAAGAACCCTGTAGTTCTCAAGCAACATCTCATCATCAGCAAGAAACATGAGATCCCGAGGCAACAAGGAATGATACTCATTTGGTCTGAGGCCAATGCTCTCAAAGAACGGCTCAAACTCGTTAATAGGGTGGAAGTTGAACAACCGCGCCAATGCCTTACTGACCCTCAGATCCCTCATTTCCCTCTTCTTCGACTTCGACTTGAACGTTAATTCATCTCCCCCATCTGCAGGCTCCTTCACAGCATCCTTCACCTTCTCCAGCAGCTTGCTCAGGAAGACAGGCGAGCGCTTGCTCATATTCTCAGCATCGTTGAAGCACATCCCACGCGTGATATAAAGGTAGTCCATGAAAGCTCTCTGTGCACAGCGAACGTCCCGTCTCTTCTCCATCTGCTTGAGCCTTTGATCCATCTCATCTTCGTCCACCTCCTCACCCAAGGGTTTCCCACCACCATGGGCGGGAGCAACCGAATAAGGCCTCAGTTGAGTCCCAGGACCAATTGGAGCGACCCAACTGGACGCGGATGATGATCCTTGGACATGCCAAGAACTGGCAGCGCACCAATGTTGGACTCCGGACGGCTCCCTGCGCTCCCCAACAAGCCCAATCCGAGGAGCCCACCTGCGGCGACCGGCCCTCAATGCGGTGCGGAGGTGCCTGTTCATGGGGAAACCGAGCAGACAACGCAGGCAAGGGAGCAAGAAGCAGCGGCAGCAAATGCGCCAGCTTTAGGACCAACTAGCTGGGTATGCTACTCCACGGCGGCGGCCACTGACGGCTGCATCCTTGGTCATCTCCTGCTTCTCCTCTTCAGTGCCCAATCTGCGCGTAGAAGCGACGAACAGGCAAACACACAAGATCGTTAACCCCCGTGAGAGCAAGAGGTTTCATTTCATACCAGAAGAGGCGCGTACGTGCATCGGATGCAGCAGAAGGCGCAGAGTCCGAGCGGCGGCGGCGACGCACAATGGTCGGACGGGATGGAGTTGTGCAGGGCCAGGTAGCCGAGCGCCGCCAACGGCCGGGGCAGCGCCGGCCAAGCGCGGGAGCCGCGTAAACGGGAGGCCCGGCGCGAGGCGGAAGGAGCGGGCGGCGCAACGGCGGCGGCGTCGAGGCGCGCGCGGCGGCTGGGGGACCTGGGGTTTGCGTTCGCCTGTGCGCCGCGGCCACGAGGGAGCTGTCGCCCTTGGATCAAAGCCCAAACAATGGCGACGATGGCTCCGCGTACTCCGTTGCTTTGGGCTGGGCCTTCAGGCGCATGGGCCCTCATGTTGGTGTACAGTGATGTATCATGGTATCCATGCATCACATCTTCACATAGCTCTTTATAGACGCAACACATTCATGCAGTACTTCATGATATTTTTCTCCGATTACAGAGAAGAGTACTTCATGATATTTTTCTCCGTTACAGAAAAGAGTCACCACGTATACACATCACATACTCATGAGTACTCTCTCTTAACATATGTTTAGATAGATAAATGCTAGAGATAATTCCTCGACTTCATAAAATTTCTATTGGAACATACTTACGTATTATGCCAAATAGATGCACCAGGATTTGAACCCTTATAGGTAAAATTATACATCCATAATTTTATCATTGTACCAAGAGATGGTTTTCATGCACTTTATGATATTGATAAGAAGGTAACAGTGATAAAAAAAGAGGGCATAAATGATAACTACAGTTAGATACTTAGAGCATGGACATCCGTTTGCATTTAAAGTAGGTGTTAAAGTGTACACATTATCCCTTTTTCTCTGTAATACCATTGTTAGCTATTTTTTCTCTAAACCTTAGCACTACCTATAGGTACGGCTGTAAATGAGCCGAGCTTAAGCGAGCCTAACATTTCAGGCTTTAGCGAGCTTGAGTTGGGGTCTGAACCTATACCTAGGCTCGAGTAAACTCGATAACAGTCAAAACAATCTAACATGTATTAATTTTCAATAATAAGAAAAAGGCTCGACCTCGAGTTCAGCTCGAGTAAACTTGATAACAGTCAAAACAATTCAACATGTACTAATTTCAACAATAAAAAAAGATCGAGCTTGAGCTCGGCTTGAGTAGGCTCAGTAAAAGTTAACATACATCAATATTCAAGCTCGAATCGAGCCCTAACGAGCTATTTGAGCTCAGTTCGTTAAAACTCGCAAGTTCGAGATCAAGTTCGAACTCAACTCGTTTAGAGTTTGAGCCAAACTTGAATCGAGCCTGAAACGAGTTAAGCTCGAGCACCTCGTGAGACCTCGTGAAATTTGTGGGTTGGGTTGATTTAAAAAGTTGGCTTCTTTTTGTAAGGGTTCGGGGTGGGTTTAGACCCATTAGCACCCCGACTGCGCGCGGGTGGGTAATCCTCGACAGATTCCGCCAACTAAACCTAGCCTGAATGCTAATGGCATACGACAGCATCTAATTACATTAACGGACCAGTTCTTCTCAGCTTCTGGATTTTCAACTGTACCTAACGCTTAAACAAAATATTTTTTAAAGTACGATATACAAATCAATTGTAACATAATATATCAATTTTATCTAGATAGTTCAAAATCATACACAAATATCTCTCTCTATACTCTTTCTGATGAACAGCCAAAACCCAAAAATTTCAGTCAAAAACAACAGCCTAAAAAACTAGGGGCATCACAGGTCAAAGAGCAGTAGCGTCGTCGTGCGGAGCATGGAATCGATGTATAAGTAGCGGACAGGGTGGGGGACACGCTAGTTCCATCCAACGGCTTACATCAGCTTGCTCAGGATGCGAGTGACAACGCTGAGCCTGAAGCTCGGCAGACAAGACAGATAGATGCACCCTTGCAACGTGATACACATACGGCCAACACATCCATAATGCTTCACTTCACCGAATGAAATTCAACCACCAAATCATGTAGTGTATGTGCAGTTTCATGAACTGATCTGCATTCAGACAACGATAGGGTTGCTGGACAGCAATTGTATTACTATACCGTCGCATACAATTAGGATTCATATAGGTCAGGAACAAAAACAAAACTAGCACGCAAAACGCAAACTCAAACGAGGCATTAACAAAGTTACAATTACAATAAACAATAACCGATAAAAACAGACGCCGAGGCCTAACCCCGTAAACCTCAGCAAAGTGCAGATACGAAAGGCCGCTGCAACTCAAGTCCATACACTGGGGGCAAAAAAAGGAAAAATCTGGTGGCGTACAGCGTTTTCGCAGTAAGGTTTACCCATGTCCCGAATCTCCTTCCACCATGGCTCAGGACACTCATGAAAGAAAACGATCTGATTCTGCTACAAGATCTGCACAGTACCAAAATCCATGAACGACCCTGTACTTCACTTGCCAAAGATGAAAGATCATGCTCAAATTGTTTGATCAACACGAAAGAAACATGAAAGAAAAGGTCATCGATCTCAGCAATAGAATCCAAAGGCTCAGTGCAGTTCTGGTTCTTCCGCTGATAATGAAAGAAATAGTCATACCTGCAACCCTACATAGCGGGCAAACGCCGAACTGTCCGACAGTTGTCTACTTATCCGCATGTCTGCGCTTGTGTCTCCTGTGGCCATGGTTTGCGTTACCACCACGAGGGGATCTTTTCTGCTTTTTGGTGCTGCATGAACAAAAGGTTTTCAAAGCAACACAAGAAAACACCAGTTCACATAAGGTCACAGTACTAATGAATAGAATTAATATTAGGGTAGCTACGAAAATAAAGCAAACTAACCAGAAGGTTTCTACTAGAAGCCTGTATATAACATAGACAGGCAGAGCCAGCAAAGCAGAAGCCTGTGACGGAAGATGGTGTGTTTGTTAGATGACCATTAATCTTCAGTTTCTGACTAAATTTTCCAGGAGTGCTTACCAGGAACCAAACCAACTCCTTTGTCGCAAGCGATTTTGTTATCTCATGTTGGTGCAGGTAATCCAAGATGGTTGCTTGGGCCTAGAAAAGAAAAAAATGCTGAGATTTTGTCACATCTAAAATACATTTAGGACTACACACCAGAAATAAGGTCATAAGGTGCAAATGTTAACTACCTGATGGACTTGGAAAGGACCTAAATCTAGTTTGGAAATGATGTGACAGAAAAACTATACATATATATAACTGCAGCTAAAATATACATATATAACTGCAGCTAAAAATAGAACATGAAACTCATGCAACTTGGAGGTTTATTCACTATTAATTGACAATTGGCATTCGAGTTTAACATATACATGGGTGTGCTTGGTTGCTATCTGACACGCGATTATTCAACATTCAGAAATCATGTTTGTTTGCTATATGTAACAGGTTTAATACATCTCATTGCAAGAGCACAGCCAAGTGATAATGCCATGACCAGATCTCTCTCTCTCTCTCTACAAAAAGAAAAAGAGGTTCATGAACAGATCAAGGTGTGGCTGGGAGCTCCCAGCAAGGGGATAGGAGAAGGTACTAGGGCTAACTCAAAAACCATTGAAGGTCAGAGAACATATATTGGTAAGGAGATATTGACGTGAATAAAAACTGGCATATATTACAAATTTTAATAAAGAGGAAAAGAAACACAAACCTTCCGATGGTATGTGGTTGCCGACTCAAGAAATGTCCCATACACATGAACTGCTCTTTTAGTATACGGCTTAAGAGTTGTTCTAACTTTCTCAACATGTGGCTTCGTGACCTCAGCAACTTGATCAATATATGGTTTCGAGAACTTCTTGGCTTCCTAAATCAACATAGTCAAACGAATACAGATCAATGATTGCATACAGCTACCACTATAACACCAAATAACCATGATCAACCAAGTGCTGCCTTCAAAGGAAGAGGTGCGGAATTATATAAATTCTCAAAATAGCAAGTGCTATAAGTACCTGGATGTAGGAATCAGCGATCTCTTTAACTTTTACAACATGAGGTGTAACAGCATCCCTTGATGCCTCATAAACCTCTACTGATTTTGTTGAGACCTTTTGCACGTAAGGTTCTGTGTTCTTCTTGAGGACAACCAATTTTTCCTTAACAGGGATCCATTTCTTCAAGAATGAAGAGCAATATTGTCAGTGCATGATAAATAAACAAGAATTAAATTCATAGGCATGGTGTGCTACCGTCTTAGCAGTCTCCACATGTGGCTTGGCCCAATTCTTTGCCACTGCTGATTTTTCTGATGCCTGAAGCAATTTGATACAGAGGCATATGTTAATGGCGTTGTTGTTCAAGGAATGCAATTTGAAAATGAAATAAAATTGTGCGTTGAAGAGCCACCTTCTGCAAAAAAATGTCCATGGCAGGTTTTCCATGTTCTTTCCAGTGGCCTGATACCACCTCCTACACAAGATGATGATGACAATGATGAGAGAATGTTAATAACTAAAAATATTGCAGGTTCATATTTTGTGGTTCCGCTTTTACCACATAGCGTGCAGAATGTGTTGCTAACCAAGGCGGCAACCATGCTCCATGAACCTGGCAAAAAAGAACGAACACAGAATCATACAGTTGTATTTTGTTGGCACAATCTCAATAAAAATACCATCAAAGATATGGAGCATAAACCATTCAGGGCATTAAAAACACGATAGGCATTTCACTACTTGGCTTAGAATAAATTGAAAGTTTCAGGTTATCATCAAAAGTTTCGACAAAGCACTAGAAGTGCCAGATTTAAAAAAGGAAAAAAGAAAGAAAAAAAAAGGTGCATTTACAAGGCATGTGCAACTTCATCAGAGTTCCACCAGCTGGGTCACATAACTTGCATTTGCAACTTAAGATTTGTTGAAACCTCTATATATTCAAAACTGATGTACTGCCATCAAATTGGTGGAAAACAGTATCTTTATAGATCAACAGCATATAACATTTTGGGCAACCATAAACATATTTGCGATTTAAATCCATATGTTCCTGTACTAGTTTGTGGCTAGCAGATAGAATGGATCTGTTATTACACAGGTTTTCAGTACACTTGGCCTAACAAAGAAACATGACGGCAAATGAACATCTTTGTAACAGAAATGCTACTCATGGACACCCCCTCTCTGAAACCAGCAAAAGGGCAACCAAAAAAGGAAAGAACGACAAAGAAAAGGATCTTGAGAACGTGTCGAGACATATTATCTTGTGAGAATAGTATTTGCGCTTAGCAAAACAAAAAAAAAGTCAACAACCCATGAGATCATAGATATACTCTTTAAGGTCATGTCATCACAACATTGCTAAGCTTGCATCAAGTTCAGATTAATGAAAAACGTTATATATTAGCAGCTATAGTGACAGGACATATCTTTACCTCTGTCAGTTGTTTTGACTTGGATGTTGCTTCTAACTGCACCCTCATTAATTCCTCCTACAGATATGAAAGAACAAATATGGAACAACATGCATCATAGAACCACCAGAGGGAAGTAAATTGATAATCTTGATATCACAAACCTCAGCAACTTTAAGAGCACGTTCCGTGTTCTGAAGCTTGCGCATTTGCTCATCATTTGCCTTTTGGAGCTAGCAAGGATAAAAAAGAGAAGTAAGAACATGTAACATGTTAATTCTGTTCAATGTTTTTATAACATGGGCCCTCAATGTCATTGAAAATGTTAATTAGGATTTTCACTTTTGAGTATATGATCAATTGAATCCATGAATCAATTCAATTTGTGCTGCTAGCATGAGAAGAACCCGGGACTCACCCCCTTTTTTTTAAAAAAATGGTGTCTGTCAACTTTTGATGGACTCCTAAGAAAGCATGTTCATTTTAATAAAGTTCATTGCGCACATGTTTACATTCTCATGAACAAAAGAGAGAATTTATCTGCCCCTTAGAAATGCACTACAGTATTTTGTTTGTGTTGCATTGCAGGCCGTTGGAGGAAAAAACGGATCTTGATAACTCAAAAGAGGAATAGAATCATATTGAATCACTACTTAACATACTTATGTAGTTATAGAAATACATAACATTGACGAAAATAAGCAATGATGTGCTTATCCAAAAATATAAAACCAAAATAAAATAGTCAATGGTACAAAAGGCCAGTTTTGTACTTACTGCCTCAATTTTTGAGTTTAGCTCTTGCACCTTCTTCTCCGCATTGTTAGCCCTATCCTCTAGAGTGGCTCTTTTGCTACTTTGTGCTTCAACATCCTTCTTGAGCTTGTCAATCTAGAATAGAGAAGATGAGAAACCACAAGTTCCTAATTTGCGTATTTTAATTGTTGTTAAATTTTGTGTTCTTGGTCTCAAAAAAGAAATCATGTTTTGCACCTGCTTTTCAAGCTCAACAGCCCGCAAATTGGCCTTGCCAGCCTGCTCCTCAGCAGCTACAGATCCCTTTGCCTGTACATGGGATAAGAAAGAAGGTGTAATTATTTTTATGTGCACAAAGTAATGTTTCAGAGTATCTCTGCATATTAGATCGCAAACCTGGAGGGAAACAATCTCGCTCTGCAGAGAAGCAATCTTATGTGACTTCTCCTCGATTGCCTTCTCCAGCTTTGCGATGACGTCATCCTTGCTCTTCAGTTCCTGAGATCGCTCTGCGATGCCTGACTCTGTAGGAAGCAATAGTACTACCAGTTACCAAGGATATTACTTCCTACTCAAAAAATAAACTCTTAGTAGTACAAGCTTCCTCAGGCCATTATAACTTTACAATCTTGTTTCAACCAAGGTGTGCTAATCCTTCCCCGTGAATTCAAGCTAGACTAATAATTATGGCAAATCTTAAACGAAAAAAACTCTGTTTCATTCGCTGGCAAAAAGCAAAACAGAACTATTATTACGCACTGGACCACTATAGTAACGAATCCCAAAAAAAAGCAACCTTTTGTAAAGTAACACAAAATTTCAAAACATAAGGAAATAATACAGGCCTTTGCTGAAAATATGTAAATTTTCCAAACAGAAGAAAAGGATCAGAATTATACTCCCCAGTATAACGTATGTCGGATCGAAATCAACACCGGAATAACTGGGAAAATCTCACAACAAGGCGCTCGATCAATCAAGCACCGTGGCACAGAGCCACCCAAAAACACTGATCAATTCATCGCGTAAGCACTAAACCCCTAACAAACGGATCCCGCACAGGCACAGCTCACCAAACAACGCCAAATCCCACCCCATCCCATAGAATTGGCCCCTAAACCCCTAGCTTCACCGCAACGCCATCAATCCAGTGAAACAGGACAAATTAACCTAGCTCCGGAGCACCAATTCAATCGAACCCAACCCAGCCCAACCACCCCTAAACCAAATCAAACACCCGCACCGCCCTTCCGATTCAAATCGCGACGAGACGGGCACTGACCTAAAGCGGAGATCTTATCCCTGAGCTGCTCCAGCTCGGCCCTGAGCGCCACCGCCTCCGCGGCCTCCTTGGCCCCCGCGGCGATCTCCCCCGCGCCCACAACGTCCACCACCTGCTCCTCGGCGGCCGCTCCGGCGACGGCCGCGGCAGCGATCACCAGCGCCACCAGGAGGAGCCTCGAGATCCCCATCCCAATCGCCTCTCGCCTCCTCCAACTCGCCGCCTCCTCGGAACCAACACGCTCCTTCGGTTCTAACGACGCCGCGACCGCGACCACGAAGTACAAGAAGTGCAGGCAGCAACACGGCGCAGATCTTTTTTTTTCTCTCTTCTGAGGACTCGGCGCACGTGACGTGGCACGTGGAGGGGGAGGACACACGTGGCGGGCGCGCGGTTGAATCCAAGACGTGGGGCTCGTATGGGGCTGAGTGGCTGCCCGATGGGGCCCACGCCATCTCTGTCCGGTGGCTGCCGTCCAGGACAGGCGGCAGGCGCGTGGGCGTGCTAGTATCGGCCACGAGTACGACTCGCAGTCTCGCACGCATCTTGCATCGATTTTGGATCCTCTGACATTGCCAAGTGAAAAGGAGAGTAACATTAGGTGAATATGAACCGTCTGATGGAAAAATAACGGTCTAGATCGATCACTATAGCGTTATAGTATTTTTGTACAGTAAGCTACAGTAAAATTGTTGTAGCTACTGTGCAAAAATACTGTAGCACTACAGTGATCGATCTAGGCCATTGTTTTTCTACTGTAGCTTACTGTACAAAAATACTGTAACGCTACAATGATCAATCTAGACCGTTATTTTTCCATCAGATAGTTCATATTCACCCAATGTCACTCTGTCTTTCCCTTGGCAACGTCAGAGGATTCGCTCTCTCTTGCATCGTATCCCGTCGAAATTGCCTTCGAGTACAACAAATCTTCAGGCTTTGGAAGTAATCGTCGGTTTCTACTGCTAATTGGTTCGTGGTTGGTTCGCATTGTTGGCTTAATTAATCACCCAATAATATGTACTCAGGAGTTTGCAATCGGTCATGCAAATATTTATCTCTGCTTGTTAGAGGAATGCAAATTGCTTTCTCAAATTCGCATTTTTGATGCTTACTTGAAACGAGGGAGCCGTTCAATTCGGCTTCGGCTAGCGACTTCTGACTTATAACTATTAATTAAAAGTATATTGTAACGATTGTTAACTTTTTTGAGTTATTTAATAAAAAATAAAAAAATATCGTTATATCTATACGAACAATACAACAATACAAAAAAAAGAAAAGAGAAAAAATCAAAACAAAAACCAAAATTAAGAAACCGATACGTTCTTTCTAGTGAAGCCAGAATGAATGGGGGCATGGGCCAGGTGTGAAACAAAATTGAATTTCAAAAAGGATTTGAATTTTTATTGGATTTCGATTTCATTTGATCCTTGGCTTAATCCCTCATCCATCCCAGCCATCCGTGCTATGTTTCCCCTACAGAATCACCCCCTTCAACCATTTGCACACGCACATTGTTCATAGTCCGAAAAATCACTGCCAACCTGGCCGTCGTCCTGATTTTTTGTTGGTCGTACTTTCCCGGTCCTTCTCCCCACTACCACGCCGCTGCAAATTGGTCAGAGACCGTACTCCCTTGTTTTTCCTACCCTGACGCTTCCTTAAATACTCTGGCCGCACGTCGAAGCCGCTGACAGAGCCCGTCGCCGCCTCTACTCTTCCTGCTCTCTCTCTCTCAGCTGACTGTCGTGCGCTGTAAAAATCCCGCACCTTAAAGCTAGTTGCTGCTAGCACAAGCCAGCGTACCCTTGCCCCTTAATTGCCACAACCCTCACTCGGACAAGCACCGTAGCCACCTCTCACTACCGCCTTGCCATCCTCTCTACTTTCTCTGCATGCCTCCCCGTCACAACCGACCTGACATGCTCATCAACTTTTGACCACCGCAACGCCCTCCCCAAGGTAGCACAAAGATCATCTCAACCAGCTGCGCTGCGCCCTCACAACCTAGCCACGTGCCGCCTCACCACCAGAGTTGTCCCTATGTCAAACCGCCATGGGATGGCTATAAAAGCCCAAAACCTCCACCTAAATATTGCATAGGCGTCCAGTGAGCCACCCCCACACCCCGATTGAGCCCTCGACCAGGGCTTCGCTGATGATCACCGGAAAACCCCAAAGTATGCCAATTTTCAATTCATGTTATCTAGTCGATTACTTTTCAATTGTTTTTGCCAGTAGCACCCTTATACTCTTAGGAACACCACCGAACCATTGCCATAGCTTCCTGAGCCCCCTTCTTCCCCGTCACCAAAGTTTACCGCCCGGCCGAAGACCATCACCATGGACAACCCAACTCAGAGATCCCTGACCCAAGTCACCACTTCCCTAAGCTTCCTCTACGCCTAGAGATGCTCAATTGCTAATGATATTGTTCTCTCAACCTGCCAAAACCCCGTGTGCCATTCAAAAGTCTCAAGGAAGGAAGACTTCGCCGCCGGCGATTGCCTGATTCCATGGTGCCGTCGAACCCCAAAATGGAATCCCCTAGACCCCAGAAACCCAACCATGGCCTCAGATGCCATCACAACCCACCATAGCGCTGCCAATCGCCACCGCTTTCTTCCCCTGCTCTCGGTTGCTATAGTACCGACGAGAAGGAGAAGATGAATAGTATCTGGCTTTTGGGCCGAATAGTAAAAGGCTGGTTCTTTAATGGATCGGGCTGGCTGATTTCACTGTGCATTACTGTTCACTCGAATCCAACATTGTAGCACACCAACTCGTTGGAAAATAGTATAAATTCGACACTGTAGTAATCAAATCCGAAATGAATAGTAAAAATACCCGTTAATGTTCATCTTTACCCAAAAACACAAAATATATCCATTTCGTCTATTCCAAGCCCGTCTACCCTATTCTCAGCTCCAATTTCCCATATCCAACACTGATAAAACCCAAAACCACTGAAACACCATTCCAAACCCTAAACCTAATACGGTCCGAACTCTTATCCTTCACCAAAACCAACTAGGTATAGATAAACCTGCCTAAACCATTTTAAGCTGTGGAGTCCCTTTCAACTCTGTTTAGCCTAAAATACAATCTGATAAAACCCTAACCATTCTAGATATCATTCCGAACATGTGTTTGGTGCTATGTCAGCCGTCATTATTCACCCAAAACCTTAAAAACATGCATACACCTATTTTGATCATCTTGAGTCCATCTACGCCATTCCCAACTCCATCTCGTCATCCTAGACGCCGGTAGATCTCTAAACCACCCAGATGATATTTCGATCCCGAACCCAATACCGCCCATAACCGTAGCTATTCGCGGGAACCCATATAATGCCTATATAACTCTTCGACCGTCTCAGACCCATTTAGTCCAATCCAACTTTGTCCAGCCAAATCAAGCACCACCTAAACCCTAACCACCGAACCTATTTTCTTTATATATCTTGGTTATTTTATCATATTTTGTTCCCAGTTTGCATCCCGCAAAGTAGGAACTCATTTGCACTCATTTTCCCATGTTAGTATTCGGACCTAGCGAGTTAGTCAAACGAAGAACTACAAAAGCAATTGAAGCAAGCCCCAAGCCTACAAAGGAAAGATCGAAGATATTAGAAAAATGAGGCAAGTCCTTATATTGATCATGTTGAACCTAGTTTTTAAATACGGTATTTTGATTTCAAATACAAATGCATGCTTGCCTTTATTATGTGTATAGATTGCCTAGCTACACCATATAGTGAAACCTCTTATCTTCCTATTTGATATTACCTTACTCTTGTTACCATAGGATTATCACAATAGTAATATTGCCAAATAATGTATGTGCTTAGACATGCTTTAGAGATAATAGTAAATATGACACAAACATTGCCAACTAAAATTCAAAACGTGATAATGGTAGTGGTGATATGGGTTACTGCTAGAAACAGGGATTTTTTTAAAAAAATGATGGGAGACACGGACAAGAGGTTGACTTGAGACCAGTGCAGGTATTGCCCGAGGTCTGGATTGTTGGGTTTGTCTCACCTGAGTCGATTAAAGACCAAATCCGTGTGCGCTCATTTCTACACCCACCATACAACCATAAGTTTGGTATGGGATGGACTTGACCGATTTGTTTGGTTTCGATATAGTCTTATGCGCTAGTTGGGGTGACCTGCGGGGTCATTGTCTAGGGAAGGATATGTTTGGAGGTGAACCTATAGGGGTCACTACCGGGAGAGACTCAAAAGGTCTCTGCCCTGAGAGAGAGTGCACTCACAATAAGCTAATAACGGAGTCCCTTAAGCGCTGAGGGTGAGTAACTCCAGAGCAGGAGAAAATATCAAAACAAGCACTGTAAAAGTCTTGTTATGATTACTAAGTCGCACGTCTATAGAAACGTGTAATGGCCGATATTATGAGATAATCATATCTTGTGGGTAAAGTTGTACATCTCTGTAGTGTGTTATAATCTATTCGAATAGTCGTGTCCCTCGGTCATAGGCAATGTGTTGAAATACCACAGTGTGTAGTTTTCACAAAATGGTTATTGATGTGGGAGTATGGTAAAGGAAATGGACATAGGCTGAGGTCCATGGACCGGACATGTGAAATACCTGCGAGGAGAGTTGTTCCCACATAGTCAAATGCTTATGGATGTTTTACTTATTTCAGTTAAAGTGGCTAAGTCATAGATTTGAAAACTAATTATGGTATAATATTGAAAATCAGATTTCATGCAAAAGAAACATAAAATCATCTTTTGATTTAACCTTGCATATAGATGATAGCCCTATAAATACATTCTGCTATAGGAACCTGCTGAGTACTGTTGGTTGTATTTAATCTTGCTATATTTCCACCACAACAGATACTGGAAGAAGAAATGAGACCTCAAGTTTTACGTGATAAGGTTATAATTGCACTCAAGCGTTCATGTGGGAGTTTTCATTGAATCTTCTGATTGTAAGTTAAGTTTTGGGTTTGGACGTCCGTAAAAGTTGCTAAAATTGACCGTTAGGTCTGATTTTAATTAAATTAATCCTATTTAAATATTCATAAGTAGGCATGATATTCCTCATATCCGTAATTAAACTCTTGGGCTGTTACGGAAGGAAACGATGGCTCTATTTTCAGAAATAGGGGCGTTACAAGGTGTATGTCCATACTGTTCTGTGCTTAACACTGGCATTCTCCTAACAAGAAGTGCTTTGTAAAATGATGTCTTACCGTAGAGCTCTCTAAATCGGATACGTGGAAACAATATTATTAGATTTGCCACTAAAAATAATATTTTACAATAAAGCTCTCTGGATTGGATTCGTTAGAACGGTATCATTAGATTTGCTATTAAAAGCACTTGGATAATATTTTTTATTAATTTACACTAATATAAAGTTAATGAAAGTATGGTTAAAGTCGCTTCTCACACACCATAGGAAGTTAATAACATCATTAAAAAAAGTACGGTTAAAGTACAAAATGAGCTTACAGTCTGGACTTAACATACATCATCGGGTGGAATATTAACCTTCTTTATTAAAAGGGTGTCATGACTTTTTTGTAACTAGGGTGTCTTTCACCCTTGACTTGTGATTGTTGACATTTTCTTTCTGAAAGCAAGAGTGATGTTTGAATTTTTATCTTTTTTTAGGCCCTGCTCCCTAGAGCTTTTGCTTCTGATTTCTAACTTCTTATTTTTGTTTTTATAGCAATATGGATTTTTTTGGGGCTTTTTTTCCTTTTCCCCTTATTTTTTCATTGTCTGTGATGATATAGCTTTTTTTAAAATTATTTTTTTAACTTTTTTCAATTTAATTATATTGAAAAAGTTATCAACAGTTATAATACATTTTCAACTACTACAATGTAAAATAAACCATAAGTTAGAACTTTTAAACCCAAATGAGCACCATTAATAGAGACATCCGTCACACAAAACGTGACAACAAGAACAACCAAAACATTCTCCCCATGTTCAAAAAGAACAACCAAAACACAAATGTGCAGTATGGTAGGTTGTTCGAATCTTTCAAACATATCTCATTCCATCCTGCGACACTAATTTGGATGTATATGTGATGCTAATTTGATGTGTTAAACAGAACTCATTACATGTACAAATTACTAAGACAGAATATTCATAATTCAATGACATTGACCCCAGCAGCTAAAATTCTGCTACTAGCACTCCTTAAATTCAGAAATTAAAAACCAGCAACGGATAAAAGGACAAGATGTGGAATTAAACAGGATAGGCAGGGAGTACTTGAATCCTCCTTTTATTCCCAAGAGGTGAGGGGCCTCCAATATTGATGATAAAACTAACTGCAAAAAAAAAAACGATGGGGATGCAATGGCGATTGGCAACCACCAGAGCATCACCAACCTCCTAAACCCTAACCTCATAAATGGCATCTTGACCCTTCGATGGGAATCGGACAGTTGTGGGATGCGCAGGAATTAAATGTTGTAGGATCGGGGTAGTTGTGAGCCTGTTCTTTTAAGTCAAAAGTTGATGGCTTTTGATTTTTACTACAGTATTTAACTTTCAAACGGATTATTTTTTCAAGACGGGGTCTACAAGTTAAATGATCTACACGTTAAAAGCTCAATATCTATACCAGCCAAAATCGCAAGTGAGTATCTGTCTCTTCATAATCTGTACCGTAAACAGCTAAAATTTAAAATTTTCAACTAAAAACTATAAATCGCAGTCGAAAAGGACAGACCCTGTAGCTGGTATAGGACAGGGAGACGGGGGGTTGGTTGGGGACTGGCAAAAGATACGGCAGTCATCTAGGAATTTTTTCAGGATTCGATGGGGCCGGTCAAAATCTTTATTAGTCCACCATATGCACAGCACATAGCATATGAATGTGCAGTAAACCTCTCCCAGGTATAAGATTCTGGACTGTCGTGCAAAATTCTTACATAACCTATATACATGATTCCTACGTTCAAAACGAACTCTCTTATTTCGGATGTGTTTATATTGGTTTTTGTTGATGGTTTTTGACTGCGACTGATGAATAATAGTGGTTGATAAATAGTAGTGATTGATAAATGGTAGTGTATTATATAAAAAAGACAGTGTAATAGAAGACACTACAACATTTAGAACGGCATGCGACTTATGGAAATTGTGATATAATAAAATACAAAGTATATTATAATATTTAAAAGTGAAAAGTAGTGGCTGATAAATATTAATATGTGATAGAAACGATTTATAGAAGTTGAGACAAAGCAAAGCTAATATAAATAGACTTTCGCCACTGTAATTGCAGAGCTATTCGTCCTCGATTCTTCTTAACCGTCCTTGTATGCATTGATTATTCTTTTCCTATTCTACATGGGAGAATATTGGAATGCAGAGAGATTACAGAGGCTTATGAAAGGAAGTAGTTGAGGCTTCAAGTCATCAAGCGTGTTTACCAACTTTTGAACATGCTGCATATGCCCAGCACATGGATATGCAGTAAACCTCTCCCCATAGAAATGTGCCGTTCATAACAACCCATACAAAGGAGCTACATATAAGATTCTGGACCGTCTCTCACAAATTTCTTACATAACCTATATACAGGATTCCTACGTTCCAAACAATCTCTCTTATTTCATCACTATAATTGCATAGTTATTCGTCCTCGTATGTGTTGATTATTGTTCTATTCATTTTAGGATGGGTGTTCAGATCTAATATAAAATATTATTTAATACAAAAGTAGATGTCTATAGTAGCAAAAAACAAAATATAAATTGTTCGTAGTAGAAACAACATCTCAAATAATTAAAAAATACAAAATAATTAAAAAATTTGTTGATTGGGAATATGGGATTTGGAACCTGGAAATAGGGATGCACTTGTACTGTTGTCGATGTGCATGTCATGTTTTGCGGGGTGTAGTCGTTGCACGCTCCCTCCAGGATCTCGGCTGTAGGCGATCTGGCTAGAGCCGATCTGTTTAAGCAACGCTTGGCGCTCGCTACCACTTGCTAGCTACCTTGAATTTAAATTATATGTAAAACTCGGTTTTGACCAATTGTTTTTTAAAATTATCTATTCACCCACTCCCTCTAGTCAGACTTCTTGAACCTTCAGCTGGGTTGTAGTTTTTAAGATGAATTAGGGAGAGGAAGGTGTGGGAGTGGGCTAAAATCTATTAAGAGTATAAATATAAAGTATTATGACCAATTATTAATATATATGCTAAATACATCTATTAAATATAGAGTATTTCGTTAAAAAATTTAGGTGTTCAGTTGAACACCTATGACCTTCATTAGGTCCGCCTCTGGTTCTATTCTACATAGGCGAATATTGGAAGGTAGAGAGAGAGATTACAGAGGCTTATGAAAAGCACTAGTTGAGGCTTCAAATGTGTTTACCAACTTTTGAACTTTGAGATAAGCAACCAGGAAGTATTATTAGATTTCGATCAAGACTGCATATGCACAGCGCATGAATATGCAGTAAACCTCTCTCGTAGAAATGTACCGTTCATAACAACCCATACAGAGAAACTACGTACAAGATTCTGGACTGTCTTGCAAATTTCTTACATAACCTATACATATAAGATTCCTGTTTTTCCAATCGAGCTCTCTTATTTCATCATTATAATTGCATAGCTAGTTTCCTAATCGAACTCTCTTATTTCATCACTATAATTGCATAGCTATTCGTCCTAGATTCTTCTCACTCGTGCTTGTATGCGTTGATTATTCTTCTCCTATTCTACATAGGGGAATACTCGAAGGTAGAGAGAGAGAGAGAGAGAGAGAGAGAGAGAGAGAGAGAGAGAGATTACACAGGCTTATGAAAAAGCGCTTGTCGAGGGTTCAAATGTGTTTACCAACCTTTCAGCTTTGAGATGGGCAACCAGGCACCGACGACTCCGGCCTTCTCTTTCCTACGACCTTTTGCTTTCGAGCCTTTGACTTATGCTGCCTGTACACGTTTTACGGCTCAGAACGTCCGAAAGGTAAACGCCCTGTTTTTTATGGTTTTTAAAAGCGGTTTTTTATTTTTGCTACAGTACCAAGTATTTTTTTCAAGATGAGATCTATAAATTAATTATAGTACACATTAAAAGCCTAACATCTGTATTAACTAAAATCATAAGTGAGTATCTCTCACCGTAATCTCTATCACAAATAGCTAAAATTTAAAATTTTAACCAAAAAATTATAAGTCGTAGCTATATCAAACAGATCCGAACAAAGAAAAACTTGGCAGGAAACCCTTTTATAGGGTGTTACCCCTACCGTGGACGGATGGGAGCGAGAGAAGAAAATCGCACACCTACCTAAGCTTCGTTCGATGCATGTGTCATTGTGTTTCCACTGCACGTGTTTTTGGTATAGGACGTGCTTCCTTTTTGGCCGCGTTTTACAGGAAAGGAAAAACAAAAAAAAAATCCATTGGTACGGATGGATCTGTTGTGTCGCATAAGCACGGGATGGAACGCCGTAACGTCCGCTCGAGCGGCATTTAACGAGGTGCCGCTCAGCTTGGACAGCGTCACGTGGCAACAGAGCTGTTAACATAAATATCACTGGAGCCTTTTTCCCCCTTTAAATTTAACTCTGAATAGCTTTTTTTTTTTTGTAAATCTAGCTTCCTCATAAAACTACCGAGCTTGACAAATAACCCGCCGAGCTACAGTAGCTCCGCAGGTCGTCTGCTGAGCTCCCTATGTGGTAGCAGCTGGCTAGCCACTGTGCATACTTAATTATCATTTAAATTAACATTAATCGTATTTAATTAGTACTAAGCATATTTATTTAGTACTTTAATTAGTGCTAGTTATATTTAGTTAGTACTAATTGTAATTAATTAAAGCTAATCATTAGCTTAGTTGGTACCAAATGCATTCTTTCTCCGGTGGATTCTAATGTTACCAAATGCATTTTACATTTGTGATGTGCTAGATCAACGATTCTTTAAATAATTTTTTAATTATACCTGAATTTTAATTTTTTACAAAAGTAACCCCTGTCGGCCAACCGTTCGATGACTATTTCTTATCACACAACGGCGAAGCGACATGTAGGCACTCGTCTAATCGTTCGGCGATAGCACCACTAATCGTCGACTATGTTGTTCTCTTCGACCACTCACTAATTTTCAACCACGATGTTTAGACTATGATGTTTCGACCACGTTGATCGACCACCTTGTTCTCTTTGACCATTCACTAATCTTCGACCACATTGTTTCGAATACGATGTTTAAACCACGTTAGTCGATCACGATGTTTCGATCACATTAGTCGGCCATATTGTTTGGAACATGTTCTGTTGGCCATGTTATTTCGACCACGTTAGTTCGATTCTTGGTTCGAGCATGTTGGGTGATAGCACCGATCGTCCCACCATTGGATAACTGTATTCCTATCGCCCAACGGTAGAGCTACTGTCTGCCTGTCACTTGGCCATTGGGTGACAATGTCCAGTCGTCCAACGGTCAGGCTATAGGTGGTTACTTTTGTAAAATAAAAATAAAAATACAGATATAATTTTGTATTTTTGAATAAAAAAGAATTATTTAAAAAAAACTCTAGACCAGCAAGTATAGTATCACTCAAGCAACATTAGCACAGGCCTGCAAATATGGGAGCAAGGTTTGCATCACAATAACTCAAAAACGGAAGCAGATTTCAGCTTGAGTAAAAATGAGAAAGAATGTCGGACTACTTTTATTCATAGAAATGTCAGCATGTATGATGTATGTATTAGCGCCACAGACTACCAGAGGGATACATACGGAAACGACATCAATGGCACGAGCTACCTCCTCTTAATTTATCTCACTACCAATTACATTGTCTTTCCTTCACCCAAGCTCTTGATTACCACTAATTCATTTTGATTAGTACTAATTAAATATGATTAGCACTAACTAAATACGAATAGTACTAATTTATCTCCCTGTGTTCCGCATCGACTAGTTGGTAGACGCCACAGCATAATATGAGATGATGAGCTTTCTTGACGTGTACTCCGGCCATCACTAAATCCTTATGGCCAAGGAGAATGAAGACAAGACCAACTTCATAGTCCCCAAGGGGACATTCTGCTTCATCAAAATGACTTTTAGTTTAAAGAACGTTGGAGCCACCTTCACCAGGCTGATCACCCAAGTCCTAGCCTTGCAAATATACCAAAACGTGGAAGCGTACGTGGACGATGTAGTTGTCAAAAGTCAACGCACAGAATCATATGTCGCGGACCTCCAGAAAACCTTGGACAATCTCCGCAAGGTAGGCATTAAGCTCAATCTAGACAAATGTTCCTTCAGGGTCTAGGTGGGCAAGTTGTTAGGCTTCTTAGTATCCGAGAGAGGCATCGAAGCCACCCGAATAAGATCAATGCCATGAGAGCCATGGAGGCCCCCAAGACCATCAGGGAGGTCCCTCGGCGTCCTGCTCCGCCTCGCCCTCATTGTTGTTGAGGCCCTGCATGTCCTCCACTTTGCCAAGCTGGGCAGGGGGCACCGAGGACAGCGGGATTGTGGCAAGAGGGGCGGGAGAGTCTTTACGGCCCTGGCATGAGAACTACGACCGTGGGTGGGACCCAAGAACTAGGGTAGGGCGAGTTGGGACAGGGAGGCCAAGGGCCTTGCACACCTGGTTTATGCGGGGACCATCGTTGGTGGCGCTGGCATGAAAGTTGTGCTCCTTAGGGATGTACGGCCCAAGAAACACGCACACCGCCTGTTCGGCCTTCTCTAGCGACATCACTATGATGGAAAACCACAGGGCCAAGTCGGCAATGCGTTGGCAGGGCTCACGAGTGAAAGTCCCACATTAGTAGAAGTTAGTAGCTTTACCCGGTGTAGTAGGCCTTGCCAACTGGTAGATGGGACCCCTGGTTCCGTCTTCCCAAGGGGAGGGGTATGCAGCATTCAGCTCTGAGCTAGCAGGCCTACAATGATCCTGCATGTTCATCCAATGCGCTAGGCCATGAAGCCTCTTTGCTCGACCCTCATCACGATACAAGATGTGCGATGAGGGAGTGAAATCGATGTTCCGCCCGCTCCAGCAAAGCCAACTCCTAGGGTCAACTCGGTGGTAAAACCATTGTCATACCCAGTTCGACTCCCATTTGGTCCGAGTCAAGTTGGACAGAAAGTCTTTCGAGTAGCTCGATCGCACCTAGAAGTTCACACTCGCTAGGTTGGAGAACTGCCCATCGCCCACCTATTTTGGCTGACACCGAGCATCGTGCAGTGAGGCGAAGAGCGTGGCGGTGGGCATGGTGGTCTCCAAATGTGAGGCATAGGGGAAGATGGACAGCCGCGTGATGGCGTTAGCGATCAACTACAGTAACTCTAAATCATAGAGCCACAAGACGTCCACCACAAACCGGTTCTCAGCCCCTTACCAGCGTTCTCGGCCGGAACTTCGAATCGAGCATCTTGATCATGCAAAAATAGCACACCCGCAAGTACACGGGTTGCCACTGAAAATAGCCGGCGAGTGTTGTATTCTCCACAGGGACTAGAATGAGGCTATCAGTGCTTAGCTAAAGCTAGGTCAAATGAAACTGAGGATAGAATGGAAAACTAAACCTAAAACAACTATCGAATTGACTGAACGAATGAACTACCGAATACATTCGAACAAACCCTAATTCATACAGACAAAATGATGAATGAACTAAAGAAATGCACGAACAAAAGACAGGAGGAATGACCAAACAAAAACGACAAGATGAACGACCGTGCGAATTGAAGTCGCACGACCGAACGAACTACACGATGAGAGATACACGATTGAACACACACGAATGACAAACAAATGACTACACGAACGAAAACACTGAACTACCAATCGATGACCCAACCAACTACTGACCACGAGAAAGAATGAGGAAGTTGAAAAGCACTGGGCGAGTCTAGAAGCATGGAGGGAGTCGAGAGAGAAAGAGTGGGAAGATGGTTGATGTATAACTAGATCAGGGGCGGATCCAGCGGTGGGGCGGGGGGGGGGGGGGCTCGAGCCCCCCCTACCGCTACCGGACCCTTGGAGCCCCCCTAAATTTTTAGCCATGGATGTATAATGTAAAAGGGGCTGAGGTCGAGCTAAAGGTACTTCAGCCCCTCCAAAAAATTTTCCTGGATCCGCCACTGAACTAGATGATGGCGGCAGGACAACACCAACACAGAACTACGACAAAGACTATATGACCTAACTATCGACCGACCATCGAGATAGAAGAAAAGAGGGAGGTCGAGAAGCACAAGGAGGACTAGAAGCAAAGAGGGAGTCAATATAGCAAAGGGAGAGGGACGGTCATCGGCTAGCTAATTCGTACACATAAACAAACAATAAACAGAGAACTACTATTGACAATGGCATAACTCGGCCTACTAACCTAATGCCAAAATAGAGAATCTAACATAGATCACAACTCACATGAGCAGTAGACATCTAAATCCACAATTTCACAATCACATCCACATGCACAATGCACAAATTAATCCACAACATAGTTTAATTATAACATTCAGAACAGAGAAGAATAAAGGGAGATAAGGAGTATAGAGGGAACATGCCATTAATTTTACATTAGAATATGAAATATGCCTTATATTTATAGATAAGACTATTTAAAAAATATGCCCTATAAATTTGGACAGATGGAGTATTTTGTAGCATCAAAGTGGAGTAGTTCCTCCACAACCTTTGCTGCATCAGTCCTACACAAGTTCATATAAAAAATAAATAGATTACATAGTTGTGTTAGACTGAGTAATTATTTTTCTATTTTTCATATACAAAATGCAATCCTGTAGCAGTGGTCGAAGAAGTTGCGGGCAAAAAAAAGCATCCTCATTGGTATTGTAATAATAACCATTCTTTCGTATGCGATGATCAAAAATCATCCTCAACACCTAATTATGATAAATATGAGTGTGCCAATCTTTTGATATGGTGCAATTTTGCAGTGCATCGATAAAATCTTGCTTCCCATTCACATCTAACCCATCATACATCATCTTTAGTTGCATATAATCATATGAGCACATGCTTCGTAGATGATTTAAAGGAACAATGAGTCACAACCAGAAGTTTGCAGTTGTGCTTCAATCTACTACAAGAAACCTTGTAATCCTCTAGTAACATTATCAAATGCTTCAAGTATGCTGGGTGGCAATAGTTTTTGGTTGATGGTAGGCCTTGCCGTCCTCCACATAGAATGCTTCTAATGATATGTCACCATCCCAACATAATCCTTCATCAAATGTATCTAGAATCTTCTTGACTAAACTTCTAAGCATGCTAAAGCCCTCATTAGTGTTCTCAGGCTCCACACTTTTATTATTAGGTATCTCTGTTTTAACCAATATCTTACCCTCTACATTCCGAAGATAATCTGATAATTTTATCCTGCAATTTTTACTCAATCGACTAGAAAATAAGCCTTCAAAAATATGTAGAGATATTGATTCACATCTAAAGAGTATTTAGTTGAGTGTTTAGTCGTTGCTCATTAGTCTTGGGCAAACATTGATCGTGGAGTTTCTTTTGATCCCATAGTAATTCAATGATTGTGCTGGTTATAGTTCCTTCCAGTTATACTCCATTATCTGTTCTGACGGATGTATCTTTGTCCTTTGCTGAATCAAATGCTTAAGATCTGATGTCGTTTTTGTTAGATCAATTTGGAAGGTCATTGTACCAGAAAAACCCTTCACAAAAATATGCTCCTCCTTTGATTGAACTTTAATGTTCTCATTGTTGAGCGAAAAGACTATGTTCAATGAAGTTCTTACAAGATAAATGATATATATTTGACAGTAATTACTAAGCCAAGTAGTGAGTAGAGATAAGGCATCAAGTCAATAGTGAACACAATATATTCCTTAAAAGTCCATTTGTGTCAATAGCACATGTTTCCATGACAATTAGAACAATGGTTTGGCTGTTCACATTTCTATAATCTAAATCATGTTAGTCTTCCAGAGCGACACAAGAGTGGAGCTATCCTAACCTACCTCCATGCTAAAGAGGGAAATTAGCTAATCTTGCTAGGAAATTACCACACTCTTATGTGTCATCCATTTTTGCACACTAGTGTCTCATTGTTTTAGAGCTCTAATGGTTGAAGTGGAGAAACAAAAAAATAACGTGCACACAGTATGCAATAATTCACATAATCTCAATGAGAACATCATGGAACATGAACACTCTAAAATAACTCTTTGACCTGCAATGCTGGTGTCTTTTTAATGCCTTTTCTTTAGAGCGAATGTGTGTTCTTAAAGCTACTACGAACAAACTACGCAAAAATGTTACTTACTGCAAATCAGAAACTTATTGGAACTGGAATACAAATGTTAGATAGTGCACTGTAGAACTCGGTACCTGGGTTCAAAGAACGGTCCTACATCAAGAACCTCCTTCACATGTCCTCTCACTTTGAGAAGCTTGCATGAACTATGATCCAGCTTTACTTGCTTCCCCCTGCCATGATGTAGTGTGCTACTATGCTGGCATTTTGAGTATCCTGGGCACTCAACAGGTTGGTCTGCTTCTCAGCTGGAGGGCAGCTAGGTACAGCTTCTTGAACACCTTCATGACATTCAGGCTTTTTATTGGCTGTATTGCAAGAGGCTGAGTATTTTTCACCATAACTCATCCCTGAAGTGATTCCTTTAGTACTTCTGTCCACTGCGAGTATAACTTGATGCTGTGCATCAGAACCATGTGGTTGCCTACTTGAAGAAGTGCATTCTACTGCCAAGCTGTTCAAATCGTTAGATTGCTCATTTTGGCATGTTTTCCTGTCTGACTGTTCAGTCTGGTCACCATCAACTGTTGTGTTTTCATTGGTACTTGCAATCATCTGTTCTCCATCTTTACTTGTATTGGTGCTCGGTCGTTCAGCAACCTTGGAAAAGTTCTCACAACACCATTCTAGCACCTCTGCTTTAAAATGCAGTGCCAGGCAGTCCTCAATAGACGTAAGAGAGCTGATATCCTCTGCCCCATCATAAAAAATAGAACTACTCAGAGCTTTTCCCTTGTCTTCTCTATTAACTTATACCGAGTAAGTGTTATCCTTGACTTCTATACTAGTTTCTGGCTCATTGAGCATATCATCATTACCAGCATTGTCCCTCTGCTTTACATCCCTGCCTGATGTCATCCGTGCATTCTTTTCTCTTAATGGAGAAACAAGTGGAGGTGGACCTATATCTTCTGGACTATAGGAATCTGCTGTTGCCTCATCCATTCCCTGAACTTTGTTATCAAACAACACGTTGTGAGGAAGGAGATCAACAGCCTTTAGTGGCATATCATCCTTCTGGGTCTGCAAGGGACCGTGTCCAGCATCCTTGCTTTGCCAGATCTGTTCTGCTTCAGTAAAATCTGCAGAATCAAGTATATAGGTCTTAGTTTTATCTGAATGAGCAACATCATGCAACCAGCAAACCGCATATGCCATCTACTACATATGTTAGACCATGTGGCCAGGTCTAGGTTTTTTTAGATGATGAATAATTGACAACATTGGTTATGATATTACTGTATTATTTATGGTGTGTTGCTTCTTTATATGCTTGTGATAGCATGGTGATATGATAGGTTACATGATGCGCTCGTGTGAGGTATTGTGCGGATTGACTTGAGTCAGTCGTGGACTTGTGCTCGTACGCGGTTGTTTGTTTATTCATGTGCAGGTGTTGCTTGAGGCGGAACATGGTCGATGACGGGACTGAAACTAGGTTCTGGTGGAACTGAGATTTCGGGACTAAGTTCAGGGAGGGACTGAGGTCCTATCGGTCAAGGATGTCATGCGGGATGTTCAGGCTAGAGAACAATGCACACGGAGATGATGCATAGAGAAGATACATGATGTGCGGTCCTGGAGGCTTCGACACATGGAAGATTGAAAAAATCGGAAGCGTAAAAAGAATTAAAAAACCCATGTTATGAAGGGCTTTGGATCCCTTGAAAAGTAGTGGGTCAAAAAGCCTGGTTGAGGCAAGAAGGTCTAGGATGAGTTGTATTAGGGTTGATGTCGTATTGGTGTCGGTTGAGAAGAGCCCTGGATATATACGTGGCGGCGCGGCAGGAGATTTGCATCTGCGATAGAGAAAAAAAGCGGCGGCGGCGGCGTGCGTCGTTTTTTGATCGAGCGAATAGAAAGAAACAAAAAGAAAAACGCATGCATGCGTTGTTGAGAGACAGGAGCTGATAGATATTTGGGAAGCCTCGTCCATGCATGTATTTTGGATGGATGTTCCAATGGGTAATTGAGGCGTGATGTCGGTTTCCACTTGATTTGCTCTGCGTTGTTCTCGTTCGATCTCCTGTGACGTCTCCTCTCATCAATCGGTCTGCGCCGTTTTTCTTTTACCCGGCGTGTGGAGCAGCGGCAGTGTTTGCCTTTTGTGTTCGAAACAGAGGCGAGAATTCATTGATTGGAATGAGCGGCGACTGGCAATTTATCACGCTTGCATGAAGCTCTGCCTCCTGCCGTGAATTGATCGGTTGAATGCATGCTGGCTCTTCACGTGATGGTAACCGTTTCTTTGTTCTGTGCCTGCATGTGAGTAATAGTTTTGCCTTGAGTTAGCATGCGTTATCTAGTCAAGTGTTGAGCATTGAGGAGAGAGAAAACAATTAGTGCTAGGTGATTACGTCAGGGTTATTAAGTTTTATGTTTTTATTAAGTTTTTTTTTGGCTTGTGATTCATGGATGTATTAAGAAAAATAGTTAAGGCATCAAGTTTATGATCTGAAAAGTTTGGTTGATTAATTCCTTACGGTTTTTGCTTAGTTGCATAATTAGGGCTTAATTTATTCTCGTCACTTTCTGCATCAGTGATCTTGTTTATTTTATATCTCAAGTTCTAGACCTCCGATTGACGTAATTCCAGTTGGGTTAGTTCAATAACTTTCTCTAGTTTATTCTATCAAAATTTGAGGTCAATCGGAGTTACGGTTTTTTTATCGGGATCAGTTTTAGTGAGAGTACATTATTCTGTCCAGAATTTTTAAACGAGGCTTAAATAGGTTTTGTGTTTAGGAGAGAGTCTTAAAATTTATTTTTAGCTTCCGCAATCATTCACCCCCCTCTGATTGCCTATCTTAGTGTGAATCGATCCTACAACATATTTTTTAGATTTCTTATCCTACACATTTGGAGCTGCTTTTTCCCCCCCGAGAATATACCTACATGCTTAAGTTAACCAACCATTTGGAGTAAAATTTATAAAACGAAGGCACGGACTCAACAGCCTGAGTTATCAACCGATGGCAATTTGAACTATTACACTATGACAAACAGCTTTGCCATTTTAAGACTGAAACATTCTGCTCTGTTTTATGTAGTCATCCCGGAAAGGTTTTGCAGATATTTCTTGAGTACATGTGTGTAACAAGTCCTTAAACAATTTTCCCCATTTAGCTAGTACTGGAGTTCCATTCCGAAGAATGCCATTTTATTTCTTATGCTGAGCAAAATAACACATGATAGTGGTAGTAGCGCAGCATTCCGCAGTTTCCTGCACTCGTTCCCCAAAAGTCGTATGTTCTGGGCCACCCTCACAAATCTGCAGGCTTGTTCACCTTTTTTTTTTTGCTTTTAATTAGGTACAGGAGCAAACCAATGCTCGTCGTTCTCCTGTTCACCTGTTCACGATGCAGGAATTTTTGGCTTCTCTGGCCGTATGTGCCATGGAAATGCCACATCTGGTCCATTCGCTTGAAGACTGAAGGCTTGGGAAAACATATCGGATAGCTTGACAGTTTTGTATCCAAACCAGAGTTAGATGTGTTAGAGATATATGTATAGTTTGTTATTCCCCATTGTTATGAGGGGTTCTTTCATATTTACCACCTGTACTTTGTGTATATATACTAGCCCATTGGCCTCATATGAATACAAGCGCTATTCATAACATGGTATCAGAGCGTACCTAGGGTTTCCCGTCGCTCCGCTTGTCGCCTCGCCGCCGCCGCCGTCGACTCCCCCGTCGTCGTCGCCGCCGTCGACTCCCCTGCCGCGGTCGGCCCCGCCAACTCCCCTGCCGCCGTCGGCCCCGCCCGATTCCGCCTCCGCCGCCTCCCCGCCTTCCACGAGCCACAGCCGGATCCGGGCGCCGCCGCCGCCTCCCGGTCGTCTTCCCCGAGCCGCCGCCGGATTCGGGCCGGCCTCGGCCCCTTCGCCTCCCGCGCCGACTCCGGTGCCGCCGTCGCGCCGCCGATCCTCCGGTGAGGCCGCCGAGGTAGGCCGCTCCGCCCCGTCGCCCTGGGTCGCCGCAGGAGCCGCCGCCGTCGGTCGCCGTTCCGCCCCCGCCGGCCGTCGTTCCGCCCCCGGCCGAGGCCCGATTCTGCTGCCTCGGTCGGTTTTGTAGGCACTCGGTCGGTCAGCCGGTCAGTTTGACCGGATATTAAAAAAAAGCAAAAAAACGTCGTTCTAACCGCCGCGCCGTCCAGCGCCGCCTGTTAGACTTCGTTGCCTTGGTCGCCGCGCCGTCCAGCGCCGCCTACCAATGGGCACCGTTTCCCTCCCTCGCTGCCCGGTGATCTTTGATGGTGTTAATTACACCAACTTCGTGTCTCACATGCGCATCCACATGCGTGGTCTTCGTCTCTAGGGCGTCCTCTCTGGCGATGTCACCTGCCCGCCTTGTCCTATTCCTCCGACAAAGCCTACGCCTGTTGCATTGCCCTCGACAGCCGATAAGGCTGCTGCTGAGGCCGCTCGCCTTACTGATGATGATGCTGCCTCTACCTACCAGGAGGCTCTGGATTCCTACAAGGATCGTCTGACCACCTACACTCAGTGGTACGATGACGACGCTCGAGCTGCTGCTGTCTTCATCGCCAGTGTCCAGCCTCAGTTTTCTGCTGAGGTTGTGGGACTCCCTTCGGCTTTCCAGATGTGGACTCATCTTCGTCAGCGCTACGAGCCCTCTGGTGATGCCCTGTACCTGTCCGTGGTCCGCCAGGAGCACTCTCTTCAGCAGGGTGATGCTACTGTTGACGCTTTTTACGCTCAGAGTTCTGCTGTCTGGCGTCAGTTGGACTCACTTCGCACTGCTGGCTGTCGTACCTGTCCGTGCTGCCTGGATGTACGTGCTGACCTGGAGTTTCAGCGGGTTTACGAGTTCCTTACTCGCCTTCGTCCTGAGTTCGAGCAAAGGCGTGCCCAGCTCCTTGCACGCCACCCTCGTGTCACTCTCCTGGAGGCTCTTACCGAGATACGCGCAGAGGAGACTCGTTTGAGTGGTGCTGGTCTGATGCCACTCCCCTCTGTGCTCGCCGCTCGTCCGCCTGCTACACTGCCTCCTCCAGCGGCTACCACAGGTGGTGGTGGCCGTCCTCCGTCTGGAGGTGGCCGTCCTCACTGTTCCTACTACGACAAGGATGGCCACACTGAGTCCCAGTGCTACAAGAAGAAGCGGCATCTTTCACGCCGTTCTTCTACTGGCACTAGTGCTTCTACGACGACGTCTGCATCGACTTCTTCAGCAGCTTCTCTCACCGAGCAGGAGATAGCCAGACTTCGACGCCTGCTTGCCGCTTCAGGTTCTCCCTCGACAGGTTCTGCAGGTTCTGGTACTGACTCTTCGGGCACTGAGAAACCACCCCCTACACAGTCAGGTACCTCCCCGTGGATTCTTGATTCTGGAGCATCTTTTCACATGACTCCTTATCCTTCCACTCTATCTTTTATTACTCCTCTTGATTCTCCTATCAGTGTTCTTACTGCTGATGGTACATCTCTTTCTGTCTCTGGTAGAGGATCTCTTAGCAACTCATCCTTTCATGTTCCTTATGTTGCTCATGTTCCTCGCCTTACTATGTAGCTTCTTTCTGCTGGGCAGATTACTGACCTTGGTTATCGGGTTATTCTCGACTCTGACTCTTGTTGTGTTCAGGACTGCCACACGGGAGCTCTGGTTGGTTCTGGCCCTCGGCGCCGTGACTCACAGCGTCTCTGGGAGCTTGACTGACTTCATCTTCCTTCCGCTGCCACCACCGCCGCCAGTCTCTCCGCTTCTGCCACTTCGTCTACTGGCTCTTTCCAGCAGTGGCATCACCGTCTTGGTCATCTGTGTGGATCTCGTCTGTCGTCCTTAATTCGTCGTGGTCTTCTGGGGTTTGTCTCAGGAGACGTGTCTTTAGATTGTTAGGCCTGTAAGTTAGGTAAACAGATTCAGCTTCCTTATCCTCATAGTGAGTCTGTGTCTCAGCGCCCTTTTGATCTTGTTCATTCAGATGTTTGGGGTCCGGCTCCCTTCGTTTCGAAAGGGGGCCATCGATATTATATCATTTTTATAGATGATTTTTCTCGCCATACTTGGATATATTTCATGTCTTCTCGTAGTGAGGCCTTGTCTATCTATAAACAATTTGCCACTATGATTCACACACAGTTCTCCACTCCTATTCGTGTCTTTCGTGCTGATTCTGCTGGCGAGTACCTCTCTCGTTACCTGCGCAGCTTCCTTGCTGAGCAGGGCACTCTCGCTCAGTTCTCTTGTCCTGGTGCTCATGCTCAGAATGGTGTCGCTGAGCGCAAGCATCGTCACCTCCTTGAGACGGCTCGTGCTCTGATGATCGCCGCCTCTATTCCACCTCACTTTTGGGCCGAGGCTGTTTCCACTGCCACCTATCTAGTCAACATCCAGCCCTCTTCTGCTCTTCAGGGAGCGATCCCTGTTGAGCGTCTCTGTGGTCTTCTTCCTGACTACTCTACCTTTCATCTGTTTGGCTACGTTTGCTACGTTCTCCTCGCCCCTCGAGAACGTACCAAACTGACCGCTCAGTCTGTTGAGTGCGTCTTTCTGGGATACAGTGCCGAGCACAAGGGCTATCGGTGCTGGGATCCTGTTGGTCGTCGGATGCGGGTTTCCCGGGATGTGACTTTCGACGAGTCTCGTCCATTCTACCCACGTCCTGCCTCTCCTTCGGCTTGCTCTGTGGAGTCTCTGTCTTTCTTGACCTTTCCAGATACACCTATATCTGTTTTGCCCCCGTCCACCTGTCCCACTGAGTCTCCACATATTCTCCCTGTGGCCTCTCCGCCGTTGTCGCCGCCTGTGTTGTCTCCTACGACTCCGCCGCCTGTGTCGTCTCCTACGACTCCGCAGGCTCCTCCCACTACAGTACCTTCTCCCCTTATCTTCTATACTCGTCGACCTCGTATTGAGGATCTTTCAGATGAGCTATCTTCTTCTGATGCTCCATCTTCCCCTGATGGGTCATCTTCTGCTCGCTACGCTCTCCGCGATCGCCAGTCGATTCGGCCTCCTGCTCGTTTTGCTTTTGCTGGCGCAGCTACTCGTGAGCCTGTCTCCTACCAGGATGCTGTTACTCACCCTGAGTGGCAGCTTGCCATGGCCGAGGAGATTGCTGCCCTCGAGCGTACTGGTACTTGGGATCTTGTTCCTTTTCCATCTCATTCTCATCCCATCACATGTAAGTGGGTCTATAAGATTAAGACTCGCTCTGATGGCTCTCTTGAGCGCTATAAGGCGCGTCTTGTTGCTCGTGGCTTCCAGCAGAAGCATGGTGTTGACTACGATGAGACTTTTGCTCCTGTGGCCCACATGACCACTGTTCGCACTCTTCTTTCGGTGGCGTCTGTTCGCCACTGGTCTGTTTCTCAGCTTGATGTCAAGAATGCCTTTCTTAATGGCGAGTTGCGTGAGGAGGTCTACATGCATCCGCCACCTGGGTATTCTGTTCCTGAGGGCATGGTCTGTCGCTTTCGTCGCTCTCTCTATGGCCTTAAGCAAGCCCCTCGTGCTTGGTTTGAGCGCTTCTCCTCTGTGGTCACTACTGCTGGTTTTTCAGCTAGTGATCATGATCCTGCGCTCTTTGTCCACACTTCGTCTCGTGGTCGGACTCTTCTTCTCCTGTATGTTGATGATATGATCATTACGGGAGATGATTCTGAGTACATTGCCTTTGTCAAGGCTCGTCTTAGTGAGCAGTTCCTTATGTCGGATCTTGGTCCTCTTCGTTACTTCCTTGGGATTGAGGTTACTTCCACTCCAGATGGTTTCTTTATGTCCCAAGAGAAATATATTCAGGATCTTCTTGATCGCGCCTCTCTCACTGATCAGCGTACTGTTGAGACTCCCATGGAGCTCAATGTTCACCTCAGACTCTCTGATGGCGAGCCTCTTTCTGATCCGACTCGCTATCGTCATCTTGTTGGGAGTCTTGTCTACCTTGCTGTTACTCGTCCGGATATCACTTATCCAGTTCATATTCTAAGTCAGTTTGTTTCAGCTCCCACTCAGGTTCACTACAGCCACCTTCTTCGAGTTGTGCGATACCTTCGCGGGACTATCTCTCGCCGTCTCTTCTTTCCACGTTCCAGCTCGTTACAGCTTCAGGCCTATTCGGATGCTACTTGGGCCAGCGATCCCTCTGATCGTCGGTCTATCTCTGCTTACTGTGTTTTTCTTGGGGGTTCTCTTATTGCCTGGAAGACGAAGAAACAGACTGCAGTGTCCCGTTCGAGTGCAGAGGCTGAGTTGCGAGCCATGGCTCTCTTGACAGCAGAGATTACTTGGCTACGGTGGTTACTTGAAGATTTTGGTGTTTCTGTCACTACACCGACCTCTCTCTTCTCAGACAGTACAGGTGTTATCAGTATTGCTCGTGATCCTGTGAAGCATGAGCTCACCAAGCATATTGGTGTTGATGCTTCTTTCATGAAGACTTGTGTGCATGATCAGGTGATTACTCTTCAGTATGTGCCTTCAGAGCTTCAGATAGCGGATTTCTTCACGAAGGCCCAGACTCGCGCACAGCACAGCTTCTACCTCTCCAAACTCAGTGTTGTTGATCCACCATGAGTTTGAGGGGGGGTGTTAGAGATATATGTATAGTTTGTTATTCCCCATTGTTATGAGGGGTTCTTTGCATATTTACCACCTGTACTTTGTGTATATATACTGGCCCATTGGCCTCATATGAATACAAGTGCTATTCATAACAAGATGTACCTTATGTATAGTAGCTGTTGACTCATGATGACTTCCATCATCAATTTTTCCAATTGCATGATCATCCCAAAAATTCTTTTTCTGCTTGATCTATGTCTTTGATGAACGAGTGCAGGAAGTAAGCCAAGAACCGTACGGACCACGGGACTAGGGATGAAACAAAAAAGCTAAAGAAGTGGAGAACCAGAGAAAACTCCATCAAGAAATCGAACATTTCGGCGAGGATAAAGAACTGCGCCAAGAACCGTACGGACTAGGGATGGACCAAGAAAGCTAAAGAAGCGGAGAACCAGAGAACTCCACCACGAAGACAAGAAATCGAACATTCAGGCGAGGAGCAAGAACGGCACCGCGGATTCGGGGACCAACAAAACTACCAGGCGATCAAGCAAGCGGGCGTCAGCCATGAAGAACACAACTGGGGGAAGAAATGCGCAAGGGAACTTACCAGAAGTCGGGAAGAGGGTTCGGAAGAATCGATCAGCGTGCGAGTTGAGGTATTTGCGATGAGGCCGAGAGATAAAGAGCGGAGGGAGAAGCAAGAAACGGTTTCGATGGCGCCGTTCGCTTCGGTGGGCGGGACTAGGGAGGGCAATTGTGTCCGTTTATCCATATATTTATGGTTAAATACTCTAATAGAGTTAGGTATAGGATATTTTTTTACTTATAGGTATGAAAATAGGAGGAACACTCTACCCGTTAGAGATATTGCCATGACTGTACCATCTGTCAGTCTATATCGCGGGGTAAACGGGTATGGGTATGGGTAAGCTCCACCCATACCCGCCCCGCCCATTTACCCGCGATATAGATTGACAGGTGGTGCAGTCATAACAATATCTCTAATTACTATTGATTGTTATAAATTTTTACATATCTCTAATTGCTATTGATTGTTATAAACTTTTTTGATAGCTATTATATTTCCTAGTAACAGCTGTTGTTTATATGTACCTGTCATTAGTTCAACTCTCATATGTGTTTGCATATATATGTAAATGCTAGCTTCCTTTAATTTGCATGCCATAATTTTTAGGGATGATATTTCATGCTTATTTACATTTCTCCCTTTTTGCTCTTATTCTCCTTAATACCCTTGTACATTATTTCTCCCTTTTTGTTCACCTCCTTGTCATTCATGCCCTTATGTTTAGAGATTGGATTTCATGTTTACACTCAATTCCCTTTTGGTATTTTATGGATCATCTTTTCAGATTCTTACTCTAGATTTTAAGTTTCCTTTATTTGTATATTTTTATGTGTAGCATTAATATTATTGATTTTGATTTTGGTCTTTATTGAATTTCTTTAACTTTTGAGAGCTCAATAAGAATTTAAAAATACCATGAAATCCAAATTCAAATATTATAATAGACAAAAATAACTCAAACTCCATATTTTCAAATTTAAAAACTTCAGGATGTTACAAATCTACCCCCCTTAAATGAATCTCGACCCCGAGATTCCGATAGAGCAGAAAGATTGGAGGTGAGTTATATTGGCTAGCAATGGGTTTCGGGTGTTGCTCGACTTAGCTCCACAAAGAGATGAAAATCTGCACAATAGGGGTTAGAACTTGGAGAGGTCAAAAGGAAAGAGAAAAACCTTGTTTTCCTGGATAGGTCGTAGTCTTCCAAGTACTTGCCCTTTAACATTGTTGTCTTCATGCCATCGTAGAATGGAGTAGTTGCATCGTCTATTGGACATACGATTGTAGAATTCCATATTGGTAGGTGAGTAACAATGGTCTGTGCCCTAGGAAATAGATGGCCTTGGGAATGCAGAGGTGACAAAGGGGCCTATCTAGGTGGTGGTCTTTCACTTCTACCGAGATCCCGTTCTTAGTCTTTGGCTTTGCCAAGCACGACGATTTTCGCTAAAGGTACGTCTTGTAGTCCTCATCACCAGAAGATTTCTAGCCTTGTGAATCTCCTTGAACTGGTTTGATTAGCTGTGAGTCCATGTTGCTGCACCTCAAAATACACATCGCAATAATTCTTCGACATTTTTGTCTCTTAATGCTACCCCTCTTAAAATAAATGTCACCAGTCATTATTCATCTCTTCTAGCTCCAGGCATGATGGGTCTTGTAGCGATGTGGAGACTCATCCATTGTACTTTGGCTGCTTAGCCAGCATTAGGTTCAAGGGCAATCTTTGGGGCAGTGGCCTTGTCCTTCACAAAGAACACATGTGACATTGCTCACTGGGCACTCACCAGGCTGGTGGTCTTCCTCGCAATTGGAGTAGTTCACGGAGCATTGGTATGCACAATGTCTTTTCTCTTCACGTCGTCGACGCGCTCCTTGTCATTGTGTTTAGTTGGCGGCGATTTGATTTATAAGTCCTCTGGGTGGGTAAGGAGAGAGTGTTAGCAGGGCAGAGTCTCGAGTCTTGGTCTTTGGCGATCCATCAGCAGATTTGACTGGGATGTAGCAAACGGGGCGAGAGGGAATAGCATGAGGGAAGGGTTGAGTCGTGGGGATAAGATGATCTAACCCAGGTTAACTTTAAAAGAGCACACCCAAAGGGCTGGGCTGATACAAAACCACATAAGATTTTCAAAAGCAAGCTTTTCCCGTGACTGCGAAATAGGACGCCCGAGGGCAAAAGGCAGTACACAGGGCCAAGTAGAAATCATGTAACAATTCATCGCCTACTCGGGAAGCACACATAAGAGAGCGCAGGGTCCATGCACACCATCCATTTAAGACCCTTTTATCTTCTTGACTATCTTCAGCGTTCCTGACCTTAATTTCTTGGAGTAAGGGTACGAGAAGAGGATCAAAATTTTCCTTTTTGAATTTAATAGACAGAGGAGGGAAGTATTTGGGGTAATTTGGTTGATATTAGTATTCATTCTTGTATTATCATCATTTTTTTTATATAAAACTTTGTGGTAAAAGTGGATATATATATATATATTTAGTTATTCTGAAATAATAATCTTTGAAATATATATATATATTATAGAATAAGAAGTATTTTTCTAACCATGGTAATAAAACCAAATAGGGAATTCAGGTTTTTACCAAATTGACTCTTTTGAGAAGCAGCACCTCAAGGTTTACCCTTAGGCTTTTAATTTTAAAACAGAAGGTCCTCTTTAGGGAAATGTTTTCGACAATTTTTTTTTATCCGAGGATCCAAAGTGAACTTTTGGAAGAAATTTTTGGCAAGTAGTTGGACATATGTAAATTTCCTCAGAAGGTCAGGTTGTCAAAATGACTGAGTTTGAAAACTGAATTTTTGTAAACAATTTTATAATCGATCCTCCCAAGGATAAAATAATTTTTGGAAATTACTTTTCAAATTTAAGCTTTTGTTGCTTTGGCCAAAAGTATGTTTGCGATGGGGGTTTACAAGGTGAGTACTAGAATTTTTTTTTCATTCTGAATTCGGGATAAGAGAGCTTTTAGAAGTATAAATGGCTAGGGCAGCATATAGATGAGGGAAATCATCTAAGAGCAACTCCAAGAGATTAGCCAAAAGAAGTATCTAAATTTAGTGATTTAGCTATTCTCTAAAATGAATCTCACCCAAAAAAAACAAGACTACTCCAACAGGCTATCTAAAATAGAGGGTGCGCGGTGGGTCGCGTACGCGCGGGAATGGGGCGCAGCGTGCGGGAAGGAAACGCCGACCGCGCCAAGAGGCTGGATGGTGAGCGAGGTAGGCTATCCAAAAATAGAGAGCGAAGGAGGAGGGATGGAGAGCTACTAAATTTGGAGAGTCATTTACAGAGTCTATTGGAGACGTTTTTTCTCCAATAATAGCCAAATTTACCTTTAGAAAATGATTTAGCTCTTCTCTTGGAGTTGCTCTAAGAGAGTTGAGATTGAGCAATACCACTTAGTTTTGTGAAAATAGATACTGAGAAAATAATTCTAGTTATGGACTAACGACCAGGCTAACTAGGTCACGACCTGCAGTCGATATGCTCTGATACCATGCCTGTCAGACCCAGATTTTACAATTCGGAATCTACCGTGTTTAACTGTACTATTCCCTGGATCAGTAGATAGTACACACAGTTACAATTTTGAATATCAAAGTACATATCATACGAAAACGTAAATATAATAGTAGACTTACTCATGGGCCGATTAGGCCGAAATCAATAAATTGCAGCGGCGGAAGAACGAAGCACACAGGTGGGACCTTCAGGACATGCCCACAGGCAGCCAACTGGAGGTTCGCGACCTAGCCCTTGACATCTTCATCTTCATCTTATCTGCCAGCTTGTCCACTCTTGTTGCTGAGGCGTGGTGATTTGACTCCTGATTCTGAATTTTGCCGCAAAAGCGAGCGTGAGCACTCCGACCCCGTGCTCCGCGAGCCAATACACAGAATGCAAGTAGATAATATGCATGGCTAACCAAAGGATGGCTTAGGTTTATTTTATTTTTGCGAAGAGTGCTTTTGAATACAATTATATAAAAATTCCTAAGACCTAGCATTTTGAACAAAAGCATATTGTTCAAGAACATGCAATAATAATAGCGATCCAAATTCCATCCACCGTTACATGGCATCTGCACCATATAACAATTCTTCAGCGTTATAGCCGCTTAACTTACCACTGGGACGACACCCAGGACAATTCCAAACTAGGGCCTTACACTGCCCTTCCACTTTTCCAACCCATCATAAAGCATTTTGAAATAGAACTATATCTGGTTAAGTTCCCATGTCCGCCCTTGACCGTGGGCACGGCTATTCGAATAGTTTTAGACTCTGCAGAGTTTGTACACTTTCACCACAAGAGACAATCAACTCGTTGCCCCACACGATTCCTTAGACGTGTGGTTGAGCAGACTATCACAGTGACTTTTCAAAGTATCTAGACCCTTTTGTCATCTCACTTTTATGGGAAACTGCCCACTTGCGGTGGGTCCCATCTGTGCGCGGGATGTTTCCCCCAGCCACTACGCAGTTCGGGCTTCTACCTCCCCGCAACGTAGGACAGCTGGGAAACTTCACTCTCCACTGGTGTCCCTTCAGGCCCCCTTGCCATAGCGTAACCCCTTCAATCTACTACCAGTGAGATGAGTCCGGAGTTTCGATAAATTTACTTAGCCAAGTTGTATTTTACAGACTTGTGGTTGTACTGTTTTACCCGGGAGGTCATGACAAGATTCAATCCTTAGTGGTATCTGGGCGGTCTATCACTAACCCATTTTGTGCATCCACTGCACCACACTCACACCATCCAACCAATCCGCCCAGATATTTAAGCAAGTTGGGGATTTTGAGGGTATAAAATAGTCATGTCCAAATATATACCAGTCATTCCCATCATGACTGCCCAAACCATTTTCTCATCATTAAAAGCGATCATGATGTATGGGGCATTTCAGCCCCCCCTGAGTATCTATGCAAAAACTAAGCATAGCATATAGCTAGGGACTTATTTTTAAAACATTACTATTATAATTTTGCTAGGGCGACAAGGTTCACACATTCAATTACTCAAAGGAGGGGATAATATTATTCAAGGTAAACAATGGCATATAACTAGAATATCAAATTTAGCATGTATTTGCATAAAAATAACAGCATGCAATTTGTTAATTTAAAACAAAGTAATTTGCAGAAATGTAGGTTCAACATGATCAAAGTATTGACTCGCCTTGGGCACAGTGGTCGGGATCCGGATTCTCTGGTGCTTCTAGGGCTTAGCCTTCGATTCGCTCTTGATCACGCCTGATCCTTTGATTCTTCAAGATTCCCATATCTAATTACGTGCTAAATGAATGATTACAAATAAAGGCAAATAACTCAAAAAATTCAAATAAATCCGAATAATCTCAACTTAGTTTTATTACGAGTTAATGGGTGATTCGGTGATTTGGGGGTAAGGTTGGTAATAGCATACGATAACTTGATCTTTTTATTAATAATCTCTTTTTAATAGGTTGTTATTTATCAAGGAAGTTCCATGAGTTAGGTTACACCTATGGACTTGGTGCAGGAGTTTAGTGTCCAAATTTTATCTTTTGGGTATGCATTCCTTGCAACTCAGGTTATGGTAAGGGTAAACTGGTCTGATGGATGAGATCTGTACTTATTCTATAAATCTTCAATAATCCCATTATCATGTTTTATGTATCTTCGTTTATCGTTAGTTTAAGTTTAATTCAAACTATGATCCATTGGTACGAGTCCCAGCTTGCTTTATATACCATTATACTTAATTTTATTATGTATCATGTACCAAAGCTAGTGTCAGGACTTAATTGATGGCGCTATTATTAGCTTGCTCCTACTTTAGCTACTATTTAAGATTTTATGGTTGGCAGTATGCTAATGATAGGGTTTATATTTTCAATAGGGTCTAAGGTGTACAAAAATTGTACTAACATAATTGCTAATGGGTTGCATACATGCTATCCATATTTCTCTAACCGCTTACTTACATATACTTATATATATATATATATATATATATATATATATATATATATATATATATATATATATATATATATATATATATATATATATATATATATATATATATATATATATATATATATATATATATATATATATATATATAGACACACACACACACACATTTGCTTAGTAAGGCTCTACATTTTAGTTGTTACTAGTTTTAATATAAACGTATCTGTCTAGCAAGGCTTGCTTTACAAGGTTGTATTGCAATATTTACTAACTAGCAAAACCTACGGCTAAAATTTTATGTAATGGAGGCATGTCGAATATGGGCATATATTTTAATTATAATTATTGGTAGTCTTTAAATTTGAACATTTAACCAAAATAGATTTCTTTTATTACTTCCCTTAATTAACATTTAGCCTTTCAATTCAATTATGCAAACCATAGTAAATATCACCAAAATTCTAATGAGCTCTAAAATTCATGATTTCGGTTCCATTGGACAGATCTTGAATTTAGATGAATTTATAAATTTGTCTCACTCAATTTGGAGTTAAAATGAATAAGTTATGTCCATTTGAATATTTCAGTTCAGTTAATTCCAAAAATTATTACATTTCTGACAGTGGGTCCCACATGTCATTTTCTTAATTTTTATCTTTTTCTTTATTTATTACTGTGTCTATGGCCAGTAGGGCCCACATGTCAGCGGGTGAAAATAAAAGAAACGCTCGACCGCAACGCGCGGAGCTGGGGCTCGAACGCGCGCCGCGGGAGCAGGGGGAGGGAGAGACGCGCGGTGATAACCAAGTGAGCGGGGAGGCATTGCCTACCCTATATGGGGAATAAATCCCTTTGAGGTATGTTGCGGAGGAGGCCGGGCAGAGGAGGAAGAAGGCGGTGGCGCCGGCGGCGAGCGGTGGCCGGAGAGGTCCGGGGGCTTCGTGATATATAATCTCCGCGTGATGGTGATGCTTCTGGTGTAGACGGCCGGGGGTGACGGTCACCGGAGAGGGCTGGCGGCGTACGGTGGCGGTGGCTCGGGTGGAAGCTCCGGTGACGGCGAGGCACGGGCTTCGGGAGGTGCGGGGGAGACCGGAGATGGCTTCGCGATGCTCCGGAAATGGTTCACGAGCGAGGAATTGGGCTCTGGTGGCTTGGCTTGGCTGATCGGCGATCGCCGGAGCTGGGGAAGTAGGAGGGGGCCGGCGGGGAATTGGGGCTCTCGGCTCAATTTACGGCCAGGGAGGGGTGAAGAGGGTATTGCTATGCGTTTGAAACTCACAGGAGCGGCTTTTATAGCCGGGAGAGGGGGACGCGCGGCAAGACATGGCCGGCCTCCGCTCTGTTCAGGCTGGCAGGGGGGATGAACGAGATCCTCTCCGGGATTGCGCGGGAGAGAGAGAGGCGACGGTTCTTTGAATTTGCCCGAGGGGTGTGAGAGAGAAAGGGAGAGGGATTAGCTGCGGCCGAGGAGCAAGCGTGGGGGAGCTGCGACGCCTGCGCGTGGAGGAAGAAGGAGCCGGGGGAGGAAGAAGAGAGCGGGGACGGGAGGTCCACCGGCCAGCGGGGGAAGCGCTTGGCGCGTGGGGTCGTGTGGCAGCGAGACGTGGGGCGCGGGCCCGCGGCGCAGTGAGGGCGGGGCGCAAGTGGCGATGGGCTGGGCCGCGGAAGGAGACCGCGCGGGCGCGCTGGCTGCGCGTGGAGGGGATGGCTGGGCTGGGGTGATGGCCGGCCCGGCCGACTGTTTTCTTTCTTTTCTTTTCTTTTTTTTGTATTTATTTGATTTTCCTTTTTGGGTATTCATGTGTGTATACATAGGTATATATATATACTATATATTCACTTCCTTGCTCCCTGTAATCCTATATCTACCATTTTGCTGATACTTATTACGTAAAGATTATTTTCTTGTTATATTCAATTGTATGTATACATATATTTGTAAATGTTATTATTTTTACTTTTATTTTGCTTTTACATTTGAATATGTATATATATATATATATATATATATATATATATATATATATACATTTACACATATATCCTAGGGGCATATACATGTATACATATTTTCATTTCTCTCTGATTTTTGTGTATGTACATACATGCTTATTTATATATGTATTGATATTCATATGTGTTTGCATATATATGTAAATGCTAGCTTCCTTTAATTTGCATGCCATAATTTTTAGGGATGATATTTCATGCTTATTTACATTTCTCCCTTTTTGCTCTTATTCTCCTTAATACCCTTGTACATTATTTCTCCCTTTTTGTTCACCTCCTTGTCATTCATGCCCTTATGTTTAGAGATGGGATTTCATGTTTACACTCAATTCCCTTTTGGTATTTTATGGATCATCTTTTCAGATTCTTACTCTAGATTTTAAGTTTCCTTTATTTGTATATTCTTATGTGTAGCATTAATATTATTGATTTTGATTTTGGTCTTTATTGAATTTCTTTAACTTTTGAGAGCTCAATAAGAATTTAAAAATACCATGAAACCCAAATTCAAATATTATAATAGACAAAAATAACTCAAACTCCATATTTTCAAATTTAAAAACTTCAGGATGTTACAAGACATTCATTCTACTTCTCTCTCCTCTACAAAATTCACAAGCCAATGGATAGGCCACAACCCTATTACACCATTCATCTTCCTACGCGCGTCGTCTCCCCTAAATCCCACACCCGTCTCCTCCAACTCGGCACCTCCTCCTCCTTCCCTCCCCACCCCGCATCGCCTCCTCTTCCCTATCCCATGCTGCATCCTCTTCCTTCCCTCCCCTCCTCCATAGACACAATCTTCTCCTTCGTTCATCCCCTCCATCCCCTCACCTCCCCAACCCAAATCCACCCACCCACGCACCCACCTCCCTGCGCCGCCGCAGCGATGGACGCCGTCGAGGCGTCGGACCTCCAGGCACAGCTTGCCGCGGCCTTCCACACGCTCAACCATGGTGCGCACCCCTCTGCCCACCTCACCACCAACCAGTGGCTCCTCGGCCTGCAGCGCTCGCTGTAGGCGTGGGCGTTAGCGACCTCGCCTCTCGCGTCCTCGGACCCCACGCCGCCCGTCGACCTTTTCTTCTTCACCGCACAGATGCTCCGCTAGAAGATCCAGTCCCCGGCGCACCGTTCCCCTACCCCGGTGCGTCCCTCCTCGACGCGTTGCTCCTCACCGTGCGTTGGTTCTGTCTGGGACCCTCGCGGCTGCTCACGCAAATTTACCTGGCCCTCGTGGCACTTGCGCTCCACAGCGAGGGTGGCGTGGACGGGCTCTTCGCGTGGATGCAGCACCTGCCCAACCCCATCGTGCTGGAGCTGCTCACCGTGCTCCCTGAGGAGGTGACGCAGGACCTTAGCGACAACACATGGGTCAATGCCGCCGCACAGTGTAGGTTCACGCGCGAGCTGCTCACGCCCGCACCTGCCGTGCTCGAGTTCCTCCTTGCCCAGTCTGAGAAGGCGGCCACAGACAACAGGGCCCCCCCTCCACAGTTGCAATCACAAAATACTGCGATGTGGATCTAGGCTGGTAAGCATCGATGGCAAGCATGGTGAAGTCCTTGAACTGTAGGAGATTTCTAGCAATGGCCAATAACATATTTTGGAAGCTTGTGTAAAGGGAAATATCATGGGTCTAGGATGCCATCGAAGCAGTCATTCTTGTTGTTTGTGCTGGAAAGAAAGCTACAATAAAAACTTAAGTTGGGCTAACAATTTGTGTAAGAAAATGTGGAGACCGATGGAGTGTACTTAGATGACGCTACATCCGCTAAACCCAGTATGGCACCGGGGGTTGATTCACACTACCTAGCTTATAATGGTTTGATGGTGTGAAATTTTATGGAATTTTGATTGTTTTAGCTGCCATGGACGGTAGGGTCCCCCTCCATGGGCGCAACCATAGAATCCTGCGATGTGGATCTAGGCTGGTAAGCATCGATGGTAAGCACGATAAAATCCTTGAACTACAGGAGATTTTTTTGCAATGGCCAATAACACATTTTGGAAGCTTGTTTAAAGGGAAATATCGTGGGTCTAGGATGCCATTGAAGCAATCATTCTTTTTGGTTGTGTTGGAAAGAAAGCTGCAATGAAAACATGATTTGGGCTAACAATTTTTGCAGGCGAATGTGGAGACCGATGAAGTGTATGCAGATGACGCTACATCCATTGAACCCAGTGCCCCCACTTGCCACACTTGTAGCATGTTTGGTCTTGCTGACTATAGGGATTGTCGTCCCACTTTGGTTTGCTGGCCTTATTCTCTTGTGAAGCATTGCAGTGAGTGGTTGATCTGAGATCAAGTATTGTACTAGCTGACCATGCTTGCATAATTGCTTCATTGTCACTTACATTCTACTGTTCATTTTCACATGCTTCAATTTAACTGAAGAGGAGTGATCGGAGATGTAAAATAGTAATGTCATTTATAGCTGCTACCTATCCATGAACTTTAGAAATTTGAATATGTTTTTGTTGGTACCCAGATTTTTGGAACAAGTTGACAACTTGGGAGAATGTTGATTTTCGGAAGAATGTTGATTCAATATATGAGAATGTTGATTTCCAACTTCAAATTCAGATTTTTACGAAGCTTCTGAAGGATGACGAAGAAGAAGTGTAAACAAAATGATAGTTCAGACTTCCAAATGCTTCCTTGTATCATGAAAAGTATCATCAATAATAGGAAAGAAGAGTGTTTCTTATTTTCATACGCTTTCTGCTTCTTATTTCCATTTGCTAGCTGGTACAAAAGACGTGGTCCAAGTCCTCCAAGAGATAGCCAGAAAGCATATTATTGTTGATGATCAAAAGTTTAGTATCTTATTAGGTAACCAAAGCTGCAACTTAAAGCATTGGTCCCATTGTGTTGTATTTGTCAATCTTTGATAATAAGGTAGTGTGACAATTTCATGATGCCTTCTACTATTCCTAATCTTGTTAGTGTATAAAGTGGAGTTCTCTGTTTATCCACTTGCTTGCATTTATTGTTGTGCTATAGTGCTATTTGATATGTGATGTTGGCACCTTAACATACGGAAAATGTATAATGGCACATGTGTTAGTCTAAGTCTTAACATTTTTGTGCAAACATATAATGGTATAATATTATGTCAAATGATTGAAATTGTCTTGCATCATGCAATTGAACACCAATTTGGGTAACAATCTCTCTGTAGTCTCTAGAAGTTGGAACATGATAAACTGGAAGTTGGATATATTTCCTGGATAAGGTTGGGGCATAAAGAGCATTGAGGCCACAAGTATAACACAAAGAGAAACAAAAATACAGTCTAGTGTTGATCTCCATAATTCATATGTACATACAAGAATTAAAAGCTTGTGTGCTCCCTTAGAGATAACCCAAGGAACATGTTATTAGAGAGGTTGTCTCTAGTGCTGTCTTTAGGTGAGATAAAAATCGTAGAGACAAACTTAAACGACAAACTATTGTACGTGCCCTAAATATCTATTTAATAAATTATCTCCCCACTTATAAACAACTCACCCTAAAACATCTATTTAATAAATTATTTCCCCCTCTTATAAACGACTCACGGGGAGTGCCCATAGTAGGACAGTGCAAATTTAAGTCGAACCAAAAAACTAAACCGAGCTGGTCAACTCTGTTTGATCGATTTTTGACATTCGGTTCGGGATCCAGATTTTGGGTTTTTTGTATTCGGTTTTTGGGTAAAAACCGGCCAAACTAAAAAACCAAACACTACTGTTGCTTCACTGGTACTAGTAGTAGCGCGCACTGCGCATGCACAGGTCGCAGGCGGCCAGCGGGCAGGCATACCTGGCTCATCCAGCCCATCAAGCCATCCTAATCAGCTGTAGATTCAGCCCATAGAGCAATAGAATTATATAGAGTAATTAATGTTGGTTGGTTGTTGTCACGGATAGGTTTTTTGCACGCTCTTGCTCATGTTGGGTTTGCACATGATAGGCTGGATAAAGTGTATTTAATGTTTTTGTGGGCTTGTTTTTAGCTGGGCTATACGGTGTTTATTTTTCTTTTCTTTAACCAGCAGTACAACCAACTCAGCCAATAGTATATTATCGTTTACTCACCTTGCTAGTCGCTATATCGTTCATAATTTACGTTAACTTTGATAAATACGGTATTTACCGATATTATACCGAAATAAATTGGGATTTACCAATACCTAACCATATTTTTAAAAATATTATATATTATCAAATTAATAATATTGTATTTACCATATATATCGTATATACTAAATCGATTTTACCGAAAGAATCGGCCTAGCCTACAGTGACATATGTACCAGAAGAGGGCGACATGTGGTGAGAACGTAGCATGGCAGGACATCACACGTGGCGCATACGCAGCTCGCCCTCCGGAGCATTTCGGTCGCCGCACGAGTTGCTGGGCTACCCGGAAAACCCCAGAAGAGAGCGACAAGGAGTGACTAGTGAGCAGTACGTTTCCGTTTGGTGCACCGGCCACCATCCCATGGCACTACTAGCATTGCGCAGAAGCTAGCAGCATCTTGCTAAGAACATCGATCTCCTCGTATTTTAAAGAGGATTTTGGTTGTATATCTATGGGAACAAAGCCATACATTCAGCCATAAAATTGTACATTTATAGTGCCGTAAATCGTCCGTATTTTATGGAAATTTTAACGTGCTGAAACTATGCATAAAAGCTGGAAAGGTACATCTTTATGTTTTGTCATTGTTAAATCGTGCAAGGCCAATGATATATACACAACTCGAACTCAAGTATGTAAAATTGTTGAAAGGAACACAGGTAAGAAAAATAAGAATAGAAGGACCCATGCTTCCCAAATCGTAAGTACGAATGGGTGGATTGTTTTGGACTATGATTTTGACTTTTGACTTATATCTTTTGAATTATGACTGTTCGTAAGAGATAGTACGTAGAGGAAAAAAGGCATATGTGATTTTGGTCAATACATCTGAACTTGGTACAGTGTTTACTATAATCGATTTGTAGACCCCATATTTAAAAGATGTACCGTTTGAAAGCTAGTTACTGTAATAATAAATAATAAGCCAAACGCAAAGCCGAAAAAAACCCAGCATTTTCTAGAGTACCATGCATTGTTCTCTTGATACATCGAAAATATGACAGAAAATGCAGATATATTTCAAACATTCTTATTATAGTTATTTTATTGCTATTATTTGCTTTCTCATAGCCTATTTTAGAATAGATAGCAATGGGTGGCTTTTAGTTTATGCCTTTTGAATTTTGGTTGTTCGCAAGAGACAATATGAAGAGGGAAACATTTGCATACGATTTTGGTCAGTATAACTGGATTCGGTATAGTATCTACTATAGTCGATTTGTAAACTCCATCTTAAAAAACACATTGTTTAAAAACTAGTTACTATAACAAAGCGAAAAAACAAAAGCAAAAGTGGAGCAAAACCCACCCAATATTACTTGCACTGCATGAGAATACTAATTAAGATCAAGTCCACATGCGTGCTCTATAGAACATACTTGCATGTTTTTACATAAACATTTCATTGAAAGTATCAGAACTTGGCTATTTTAGCTTTATACGGTACGCTTGACAGAAGCAACATGGGCTCAAACGGTCAAAACCAACCATGTCAAGCAATTTCTATGCAACAGTAGAGTACTTTCCCCCACGTTTCTTCCAAAAACATTTGCGTCTAGCAGCCGCACTAGAAGAAGTCAATAAGATTAAAATAGCAGCATTGCAACAAGAAGACCGACAATACAAACACAAAATCCAGACCCTGCATCATCTAGACGTAGGAATTATTAGCAACAAGCATATACTGATTTGTTGAGCCATTTGTGGTATTTTAGCTAACATGTTCAAGGAATAGCAATCTTTTGGTCAGGTTTAGCTCATCTCTTGCTAAAAAGGCGAATGTAATAAAATAAAATGGGCCGAGAGTGTTGATAAGCAAATGGAAAAAAAATAAAGATAAACGGTCCATACACTTGATAGTCTTGATAGAAAAAGGTACCATGGTTCACATTTTAAATAACCATGGCTACCTTTAGGACACAAATATATACGATGAAGTTGTTTTATAAAGTGAAACATAAAAAAAAATTGGCATATAAAAAAGATAAAACAACTAAACTAAAATAGAAGGAAGGATACATTTAGAAACACCTTAGAGCAAGTTTAATAGAAGAGGTGGCTGCTACCTCTAGGACTAGCCAAATAAGCAAAAAGAGTACACGTGGCTCATGGTGGAGGTAGCTAATACAATAAGTTAAGTAGAGGTTACCTCTACTAAAGCACTCAAACATTTAATACTTGCATAAATATATCAGGGGTCACCTCTTGCATGAGGGGCAGCTTGCCTCTCTCTCCTCGTATGATGTGCTAGAGGTTACCTCTTATATAAGAGCAAGTATAATAAGAGGCTGTTAGTAGGCTGTAAGTTTACAGCCAGCTGAAGCACAAGAACCAAGAAACTTTGTGAGAGAAAGGGGTGGGTCATACAGCCTTCAGCTGGCTGTAAACTACTATATGAATGGACTGATAAGTGGGCTGTAAGTGTCCATACAGTCAGCTGAAGGCTATATTATTAGCCTTGCTCTAAGGGGCAGCTTGCCTCTCTCTCTCCTCTTTTCTCTCTCTTCCACATAGGATTGTGTTGACGTGAATTTCGCTAGAGGCGATCTAGTCAGCATTATTGTACTTACTCTTATCCGATGATCCTTAAGGCTAGAAATAATTTTTGTCTCTAACAGTTATAGCAGTACACTCTATAAAAGTTATCTACACAATTCAAACAGCAGATAAGCACGCAAGAATGGATGAGACATCACACAACATGAATTCATAAACCTCCAAATACGGTATACGATATGAAACATAAGAAGTGTAATACGAACTCTTCCCTGTACCATCTAGTACTAGTAGTATTTCGTCCTTGGAAAACACAGCCTGATCCTCTCGGGTACGCGTAGCACACGCATTCGGCAGAGTCCTTCCGTCACCTACGCTGACGACGCGTAGCCCATAGGCCGGTTTTCCCCTAGCTCCCAGCACCGCATCCACGCCGTACATCACCCTCCCAGCACGATCCTCAAAGCAGGGCCGGCGCCGCCGCCAAGCGGTTTGAGGGTTTTCAAGCGACATCCACTCCTCCTCGGCTCTCCTCTCCTTCGTAGTCTTCTCCGTAGCCTGTCACGCGGACGCAAAAGGAAAAGGGAAAAACAAAAGAAGGAAAGCTTCGAAAGGGTTGGAGAGAGAGAGAGAGAGAGAGGAGAGAGAGAGAGAGAGAGAGAGACCAGCCTAGGGGGAGGAGGAGCTCGTGCTGGTCGGCGTCTCCGGAGGGAGAGAGGAGCGGAGGCTTGTCGCGCTGTGACGTTGTGGTGAGGGGTGGAGGAGGGGAAGGAGGAGGAGGAGGAGGAGTTGGTGCTGGTGCTCACCTAGAGTTTCGGGCCCCGGCCTACTCGGAGGCGGCAAGGTTGATAATCTCTCTCTCTCTCGCTCTCTCTGTGTGTGTGTGGGGGGGGGGGGGGTCTCGTTGTGCGGTGGCGTGATGCTTGCTTGCCTTTTATTTTGGCTTTTTGGGGGATTTTTTTTGGGTTTTCGACGGTGCTTTGGTGTTAGGAGCGGTTTTGCGCGGGGGGAATGTGTGCTTTGGTGTGGTTTTGGGGATGGTGGGCTGTTGCGTTTGATGAAATCGCAAGAATATGTTCCGGCTATCGACGAGCGGACGAGGGTTTCTGTGGGTTGCTGATTTTTGCCGATTTTGCGGTGTTTCGTCTGGTTTTGAAGTGCCTTGTAGGCTTGTGTGCGGAAAAATCGTGTCTTTTTTTTTGGGGGGTGGGGGGGGGGGGGGGGTTAGTCGAGGTTGATGGTTTCGGAGCTGGAGTTAGGCGATCTCATATGAAAAGTTTGTTTTTTCCCTCGATTTTGCGCTGATTCGGAGGTACCGGATTGGTCAAGTCGACAAGGGCCTAGGTAAGTCCAGGTGTTTGATGGATTTATGCATGATTTAGCTGCAAAGTTCTTTTCTCTGGTGGCTTTTCTGCGCATTGATGACGCAATTGCAATTGGGCGCTAGATGATGCGCTCTCGTGTGGTATTAGGGGGTTGGACTGCAAGAGTGTGTAGCCAATTGCGTTACCTAATTTGGCATTTTGTTGATTAGTCAGCTCCACCAAGAGCAAGTTTTAACATTTGCATCTTTGAGAGGTTGTGAGGTTTGGTAGCTTTGCAAGTGTCTGACCTAAGTATCACGTTTGGTTAGCCTTCTTGTATGTTGTTTTATATCCTTAATTCTTTACCCAATATGAAGCAGTAAAATTGAGAACGCATTTGCTTGAACCAGACTTATCTTGTTACCTGTTACATTACCGAACCCATTTAATTCTGCATATCGAGACTAGGAAAGTGACAAAATGGAATTGTAACTTGCAGATATAGTCAATGAATGAACACTAAATGACTAAGTATTCAATTTATTTCTTCTCTGCAGTGCAATGGCCACAGAGAGTGCTGTCCGGTTAATTGGAGGGACAGGGGCTGGTAACTGGAGTAAGGACTTCAGTGCGTTTGACTCTTCACTCAGTAATCTTTCAGGAGAAGGGCTGGGGTTTGTGGATAATGACAGTGGGGTTTATGGGGGCTGGAGGGTGTCTGTTCCAAATCGCAGTGGAAGCGCGCCGCCTAGCATGGAAGGATCTCTGGCCACTCTTGGTCATCTGATAGGTCAGCAGAGTGGGAATTTTGAAGCCAGCTTGGGGAACTTGGACAATGTGACCGACAGTTCCAAGTCTGAGGAGCAGCTATGTGCTGATCCAGCATACTTTGACTATTATGGCTCCAAGGTTAATTTGAACCCAAGGCTTCCTCCACCACTTATCTCGAGGGAGAGCCGCCGCTTTATGAACCGGGTTGGCAAGGTTAAAGAATGGAGAGTGGTCTCGCAAGATGACAGCAGCAAAAGCTCCTTGTTTATCCCTCTATCTACTCTATCAACTCACAGGGAAGAACCTGAGGATGATAAGTCTCCAAGGTTGGATTCAAGTTCAGTGGAGGATGCCCAGATTGTCTCTAGTCAAAGTGCATCAAACTTTGACAGCTACAATATGAATCTTGTGGATTTTGTGCCGGTGAGTGCTCCACATGGACCAAACCTCTCTCTAGTTTACCATGGCTCACAAGTTGCTAACTATACATGGTACAACTTATTCTTCACCATGGTTACATGGAATACTGGATTGATATTTGATCATATCCAACTTATGATTGTCTGTAGAGAACAGGAGTGAGCAGGGATGCTATAGCCTTTGTACTTGCTTGAACTAGAAAGAAAATAACTAATGTCGATCAAAATATTCATGCAGTTGTTTTCCTGTGTTATGAGGCAACCACGTTTGTTGTACAAAATTGCAAATGAGCTACCTTGCTCCGTTGCTCTTATAGCAATGTCAAGTTGTCAACGAATCTTTTGGCTCCAGTTTGAGGGAGAATCAACACTCTTTTGATTAGAAAATTTTAAGGTTTCCTTTTGACTAGTTAAAGCGATTGTCTGATCTTATTGAATTCCTTTTGACTAGTTAAAGCGATTGTCTGATCTTATTGCATGTCTTTGAGAAATACCAAAAAAAAAAGGTTGATGTGACAGACAATATATCAACACTAGAAGTTAACAATGTCCAAATCACAAACTCACTTATCACTTGTAGAAGATTAACATAAATGTACAATTAATGGTTTCAAATCTTTCAGTTCATAAACGACTACTTCTTTGATTGCAATGCTACTGTTACAGTAGAGCATGAATTATTGAAATGCACCATTAGAAGAGTTGAAGATGTTTTTTGTGTTCCATTTACTTGCTGCAATACAATGCTCCACTTCTGCCACCCTTTACACGTGTAGCATCAGAACCAATTGATGCTACCTCATAGCAAATTCTTCAGCAGTCAGCAAATGGTTATGACACTTTCATCAGCTGTGCTGCTTTTCTGAAGGTCACTAGCATAACTGGCCTTTTGGAAATCTTAGCCTGCCTGTGCCAACGGTATTTTTAAAAATGCTTAATTCAAATTTTCAAGATCCTGTCAGTGTCAGGATTCCTTGTAACTGATTAAAGGCCAGTTTGGCATTCCTTTTCTGTGGAGTAAATTTTTTCATAGTCTTTACCAATTATAGTATAATAACACTGCTATGTGTTTTAAAAGGAGGCTGTTGATTTGTTAATCTATATGAAAATAATGCTGTGATGTGAAACAACTTTATAGATAAATCTTTATCAGTTCTTGTAAAATATTTCTATTATGGCTTTAAGGATGTAGTTTTAAATTATTCGATCTATATAAAAATGGTAAGAAGTACAAAATGAAAGTACTTTTCAAAAACCATTAGCCACTGCAATGCTAAATGCACCACAAATAGCAAAGTAATAAGCTATTAGCTAGTATAACATGTCATCTAGAATGGCACGACATCTGTTTGCAGTGAACCTATGATTTAACCATATTGTATTTGGTTATTTCAATTTCGAGTTACTTTTTTTTTCTATAATTGCTGCACTTGCAAATGATGCTTGGAGATAATTTTGATTTACTTTTGAGCATGTTACAATTGATATTCTCATTATCTGTTTATATTTTCTTTAGGTGAGTACTCAGCAGAACGCTGCTTCTTTGCATGATAATTCTTCTTCACATCCATTAAATAGCAACACTGGCGATGGTATAGCTGTCCATTCTGACATTAACTCGTCGAAGAATTTGTCACTTGATGTTGTCAAGCCATCAGGGTTGAATTCATGGACACCTATACCTGTAACCAGCGCACTGAGAAACACGCTTAGCAACAGTTTTTCATCTACATCGGTTCACAGCTCATCATGTTCTGATAGCAACACTAGTATGCAAACTCCTCAGCAAGAAAAGCTGAGCATAGACATCAAGCATGCAAATGATGTGCCCGGGAGTGGTGCAGTTGTTGCTGAACTTGATACTGTGGACTCCAATATGAAGAATTTGAAGTTGAGTTTGGATAGCCATACTACCTCACATGTTAAGCAGCAGTGGCAGGACAATGTCTTGCAGCAGTATGGCTCCTCACTTCCAGTCCAAGGTGACCCTTTTCAAATGACTCCTCAAGGAACACATCTTCCCCATTTCCCTTTTGTTGACAACATGTCTCATACTCAGCTAAAATTACCCACTGGTGACATGCAGCAATTTTTACCACAGCCTGGTATGACAACACCTTTTTACACACCAAATTCTTTTGGAAGCCTTTATTATCAGAATTTGCATCCGGCTAGTGTATTGCCAACTCCATTTGGAACTGCTGGATATGCTTTGAGTGGTTCAGTTCTGCCACCTGTTATTACCAGCTATGCTCCCCAGGGTTCTGTTGCTACACCTCTTGACAGCCCTATCACTCCAAGCTTTAGTGGTAGGCCATCTGGTTTTCCTTCAGCAGGGAATCTTACTGCAGGAACAGAATTTATGCAGCCATATAAAATGTATGGGCAGCTTGGGGTTGCTATGCCGCCACCCGTTCCCGACCCAAACTTTTTTCAGTTCTTTCAGCATCCCTCTTTACTTCAATACGCCGGTGGAAATCAATACAATACAATGGGTCCAAGGGTTAGTGTTGTTGGAAACCTTGCTGATAGCTTTGATCCACAAAAGGTATTACCTCAAGCTACATATCCATCTGATCAGCGGCTTCAACTTCCAAGAGCTGGAGTTTCTAATTCTCCTACAGCTAGAAGAGGAGGGAGTGTTCCAAATTATCAAGGCATCTCACCCTATGTCGGAGTACCAATGACTTATCCAACAAGCCAGGTGTTTCAGGGACAAACTTTGCCTGGAATATTCCCTCCTGGCAGGAGAAATGATTCTGCAAGATTCCAATCCCCCTCAAGAAATATGATTGCTAATTCTGGGTTTCAAGGGCAACGAGAAAGGGAGAAATTTGATGACCCAAAGGCATGCTCTTTCCTTGAAGAACTAAAGTCCAACAGAGCTCGTAGGGTTGAGCTATCCGATATCACAGGTCATATAGTAGAATACAGGTTAGTTGTGTGATATTGATTATTTATGATCCTATATTGACATGCGTACTCAAATACAAGTTTTGGACATTGATTCCTTTTTTTACCTCAGCACTGACCAACATGGCAGCCGATTCATCCAGCAAAAGTTGGAGAACTGCAGTGCTGAGGAGAAGGCATCCGTGTTTGCAGAAGTTCTCCCTCATGCTTCATCGTTAATGATTGACGTGTTTGGGAATTATGTGATCCAAAAGGTATGCTGTTGTAAGACCGAATCTGTCAGTACCTATTATCAGTATCAAAATTGTTAGCACATTGCATGTTGCGGTCTAGTCACTTCATCTCACATAGTTATGCCTTGTAACCAGTAACAACTGTGTGTTGTATGAGAAGAAATGACATGTAATCTCTGCAGTTCTTTGAACATGGAACTCCTGAGCAAAGGAGGGATCTTGCCAGTAAGCTTGTTGGTCATGTTTTACCTTTGAGCCTTCAGATGTATGGATGCCGAGTAATTCAAAAGGTACTATTAAGTCTTAACATTTGCTTTTTTAAAATAAAGTGTGACTTTGTTTCATTGACAATTATAAAGATGCGGGGCTATGGCTATCCAAATCTTCTATTATATGTCTGGCTTTTCTCCATTTGTTTGTAACATTTTTTTGGGGTCTACTTGCAGTTCTCTATTCACTTAAAAAGCTGTCTGGCTTAAATATTAGCTTCTGAGTTTTAGTGTATTAGATATTCTGGACGGTACCTGTTAATACATGACTTAGTGATAGATGCTTAGATGGTTTCAGGCTGGTAGGACTGTGCGCACTGGTTATTTATACTGCTGAAGTGCTGATACTGAAAGGTGTGTTAGCTACTGAACAAAAGTTCTAATTTAGTTCATTTAAAAAACTTTAACTTGGGTTATATGAGCATGGCAGCATGCAATGCATTTAAAAGCAACTCTCAGCCTTACACTCATTAGTATGTGAGATAGCAGTGTTTACTAGAGGGTATCTATGCTCTATATGTAATCACTGTGGTATTTTGGGGGAAATTTACCTAGGATAACATGTTTTTGTATACCTAGAAACAACTGTATAATTTTCTACTGTAACTATTATATGGGCCTGGCAATTATTCATTGGCATTACACAGATGTATCTGGCTGCAATCAATATGCATCTTAGATTCTTAGTAGCTGATGTGACTTGCAATCATCATTAATTCTTGCTTCGTCTAACTTCTCTTTTAAAACATGTAGGCTCTTGAAGTTATGGAACTTGACCAGAAAATAGATCTAGTTCGTGAGCTTGATGGAAATGTTATGCGATGTGTTCGTGATCAAAATGGGAATCACGTTATACAGAAGTGCATTGAATGTGTCCCTACAGAACACATTAGTTTTGTAGTATCTGCTTTTCGGGGGCAAGTTGCTAGCCTTTCAATGCACCCATATGGTTGCCGTGTTATTCAGGTGGGTTCAGAATAATACCCCATATGAATTTGGTGCTAGATCCTGGTGTGCTGATTCTTTCATCTTTATCCTGCTTGGCAGAGAGTTTTGGAGCATTGCGGTGGTGATTCACAAGGCCAGTGCATAATAGATGAGATATTGCAGTCTGCTTGCATCCTCGCACAAGATCAGTATGGCAACTATGTTACGCAGGTGAAGTTTATTTGCAATTTGATGGTTGTTGCCAAATTCTCTCTTTACCCTGGCAATTATCCATCACAACATTGCTCGCCGATGTACTGCCTTATCTTGCAAAGTTGAGAATATGATAGTTGCAAACAATGCTTTGGTTGGTAATGAAACACAGAACACCTTGCCAGTTATGACCCGTGTTGGTTCATTTGTTGGCACAAGAATCTGCATGTTTGAGACTATGATAGTGGATGATGCCATGAATGAACTGCTCTAGCTCAACGATTTGAATTCTTTGATGATGTCCTACCTACTAATGTTGGCTATTTTATGTCATCTTATTTATCAGCTTATAATATTTTTCTGGTTCTTTTGCAGCATGTTTTGGAAAGAGGAAAAGGTCATGAACGGGCCCAAATTATCAGTAAATTGGCTGGGCAGGCTGTTACCATGAGCCAAAATAAATTTGCTTCAAATGTGATAGAGAAATGTTTTCAACATGGGGATATTGCGGAGCAGGATCTTCTGATCAGGGAGATTGTGGAGCAGACTGAGGGCAATGATAACTTGCTGGTACGCATGATAACTTGATGAATCGATAACTTTAACTCAATGTTGACCCAGCAATGCTCCAAGGTACAGGGAGCAGAATCTGAAATGGCCAGGTGCCCAGTAAGCAGTAGCATCCCATGTCTTAGCATCCATAACAAAATCAGATAGTAATCAGTGTTACAATTCCATTGGTGTCATCAATTCTGTGCTTTCAGTCGTTTGGATTTGCAAGTCTTACCAAGGAATTTAAGTCCAGTATTTGTGTACTGCTTGTTGTTTGTGGTACTGTTGATCCTAGATTCCATAATTTCGTTTGCCGTTATCTTGATGTGAGTTAATTTCCAAACCACTTTCTATGCAATTAGGCGATGATGAAGGACCAGTATGCTAATTATGTGGTTCAGAAGATACTTGAAACTTGCAACGAGCAACAGCGGGAACTTCTGCTCAGCCGTGTAAAGAGTCATCTGCCAGCATTGAGGAAGTACACCTATGGCAAACATATTGTGAGCCGAGTTGAGCAGCTTTGTGGTGAAGGTGAGCTTCCTCTTCCATTAGTAATACTCTATATGAATCTCCTCTGAGCTTTGCTTCAGGTGCGGTGTTTTAAGGGGTCTCTTTAACTCCTATGATGCTTTCAGAAGGTGCTGAGTCAGATTCTTAGCTGATCAACAGTCCTCGTGGGAGGGGTGTGCCTCGATATCGCTCAATCCATCAGCAAGGAAGAAAGCAAAACAGATTGAACTCCAGTTCTTTAGGTATAGCTGTGACTTTCTTTAGGTAGTCTAGGTGCTAGACAAAGTTTAGCGGTGTGTATTAGTGTATCTATGTTAGGGCGTGCTTATTTATAGAATCATACTGCAATGGATGGCAGCTGTGTGCAAAATAAGTTAGTGGTTTGGCTTGTATGCGATATATATATATCGACTGCTTGGTAATGTAATTGCTTGCTTGCATGTTGCATCGCAGTTGTGTGGCCGTAAAATCTTCCATATCTTGATTGCATGTTCATGGACCTTTCGAGCCTTTACTGCATGTGATGTGCTCTTTACTCAAATACTATATTATATTAGCTGAATGTCTGTGCCTTGCTACAGATTTTTAAAAGAAACTCACGGGAGGGAGGCGAGAGAGGCCGGGTAGAAGAGGAGGTGAGAGATGGTAATTGGTGGTGGAAGTGTGAGAGGAGGGGTAATTACATATGAGGAAGAGAGAGAAGGATGCTAGATCGATGGTCAAGATTTTAGTATTTAGATTGGACGGTTGAGAAGCGAAGAAGGAGAATGCATCAACCACTAACTCAAACTTATTAAATAATAAGTAGTGAAGATATCTTATTCACTCATCAATCTCCTACAGATTTCGACGAATAAATTTGTACTATGATAATGTCTTTTTATCCCACTCTGAAATTGAAATGCTCATCAGCGATGCAGCGTTGGCGCCAATCCATGGTGTTCAGTGACTTCAGCTAACCTTCAAACCCCTCAAGATTGCTGTTCTCCCTCGACTCCCGCCGGCTCCTGCCGCTGCTCCTCTCCCGGCCCACGCTGCCGGCGACGCCGTCGCCCATCTCATCGAACACCCGCCTCACCATCCCCTCGATGACGTCCACCGGCAGGTACTCCCGCCGGCCGCCGGCCACCGCCTTCTCGTTGACCTTCAGGAATCCGGCGTACGCGCCGCGCACCGCCTTGGCCGCCGCGACCTTGATCTGCTCCCGGAGGTCGCCGTCCGGTATCTTGTACTTGGCACCGTGCCGCCTCACCCTCTCCTCGAGCATGTCGGCGAACACCACCGCCTTCTCCCGCGCCTCGTCCGGCGGCCACGCCCTGGGCGCCCCAGAGCTGCTGCCGCCGCCAAGTAGTCGGACGAGCGGGTTCCACGCCGCATCCTGGTACTTCCACGCCGCCTCCTCAGCCGAAGCCTTGTACCGCAGCCGCATGGTCTCCTCGCCGATCAGCTTCGCCAGCTCCGAGCCACGGGCGCGCATGTATATGTACCAGTAGGCGTTCATGGCCATGACGTGCGACGCCACCGCGTCGGCGCACACCCGGCGCGCTGCCTCGACGTGCCGGTGCAGCGCCTCCAGCACGTTGGACGCCGCCTCCGCGAGCGCCGCGCGGCCACCGCTTTCCGCTTTGCTCACGCCATCGTCGTCGCCGCGCTCCCGCTCCCGCTCGGCCCGCAGCGCGGTGTCCATGAGCCCGCGGTAGTCGTCGGACGCGAGGCACTTTAGGTAGTTCACGGCGTACCGCACAATCTTGGGCACGTGCCCGGCGTCGGCGGCGGCGGCTGCGTCACCGCCGGCGACGTAGTGCGTCTCGACGCGGAGGCCGAACTCGTAGAACACGCCGGCCGCGGCGCGCGCCAGGGCGCGCTCCACCTCGCACGCGCGCTCGCGGATGGCGACCAGCGTGGCCGACTCGCTGGAGAAGAGCTCGTCAAGGCGCTCGCTCTCCCGGGCCACCGCGTCGAGCATGTCGAGCAGCTTGAACAGCCTCTGCGGCTCGCGCGCCGCGACGGCCACGCCGTCCGCGAAGCGGAAGAACGCCGCGACGATGCGGGCGGCGATCTTGGCGAAGCACTCGGGCCAGACCGCCGGCGGGAGGCACGCGAGCACGCGCGCGCATAGCCGGCGCTCCGCCGAGAGCACGCCAGCGATGGCCACGTGGAAGTGCAGGCTCCACAGCGCCATGGCGGACTCCAGCGACTCCCACTCCATGGCGTCGACGGCGTCCGGCGTGTACGACTTGAGGTACGCTGGGTCCAGCCGCATCATCGCCTTGGCCGCTCTCCTGTACCTCGCCTGACGTTACAGACAGTTATTTCAGTTGCTAGCAGTTTAACGGTCGCAGCAAGAAACAATGCAATAGAGGGAAAAATTCGTGTCACCTTGACGTAGATATCGAGGCAGATGTCCAAGCAGTCGTTACCAGCGAGCGTCCTGGCCATCCTCGCGGCAGCGTCCACCTCCTCGTCGGTGCCAAGCTCGCACGCCACCGTGTCGTCCACGGCGGCGCCGACGTCGTCCACGGCGGGCACGGCGTGCTTGAACCTGAGTAGCAGCGCCTCGAAGAGGTCCTGGAGGCCGAGCAACGCCTCGTCGAGCGGGCCCTCGAAGCGCATCTCCTCTGCCTCCGTCTCGTACACCGCGCGCAGCGCCGCCGCCGCCTCGGTCAGCCTCCGCACGCTGCCGCGGCCGGCCGCCTTGGTCCGGCCCAGGAACCCCACCGCCTCCTCCACCCGCCGGACGGCCTCCTCCCCTCGCGCCGCCACCTCCTCGATGGCGTCGCGAAGCTGGTCAACACGGTCGACGAAGCCGACGGCGCTCACAGCGTCGCCCGGGTCTGCTGGGGGCGCGGCCTCCTCAGCGAGGGAAGACACCCGGCGGAAGGCCGCGAGGAGGGGCTCGGCCGGCGCGACGGCGCGGTCGATGCGCGCGCGCAGGGCGCGCGCCGCCACAGCCTGGGACTGGAGGTTAGAGGAAGAAGGCAAGGCTCTGGACAGGAGGTCAGTGAGGCGGTCTCCGACCTCTTCGATGGCAACTTCAGCCTCGCCCACGGTGGCAAGGACCGAGACGATGGCGGCTCGTGAGGCATGAAGCTTTGCAAGAATGGTGTCTTCGGTGTCGGCAGCAGCTCCGGAGACGGCGACCGTCGACGGGGTGGAGGTGGTAGGGCACATGGCCGGCCGGCCGGCCTGCGTTTGTACTTTGTAAGTACGTGCGCGTGCCTATTATGTCTCTACAAATGGCGCCCTTCTTGTGTTAAGTATGCATTGTTTAACTGGACGTGCAGTTTAGGTTACTATAGGATGCATCGCACAGTCACACTCTTGCAACAGGGAGTATACCGTATAATGTATATACATCAGAGTATCAGACATCCACACAGCTATATTTGAGCGCTTTAAAGCTAAGAACATCCTGCAAAGATTAACACACCAGACAGCTAATTTACAATAACATGCATGGTCATTTTCATGTGAAGAACCATAGGTATACTTGACTGACAGAAGTGGCAAACACATCTGCCAAATACTTGCTTCGTGTTGACGGGAAAGCTTTGAATCTGAAGTGCAATCAAGTCCTCTTACCCTGAACGACATATTTGTTGATTCTTTGTAATCGCTTTCACTCTCTTTGAGCCGGTAACAACGTAGCTAGAGTACAGCCATTAGGAGAAGCTGGCCCGCGTGATCAGTGATGGACGGTAGATGTTAATATTGGGTATAGGACAACGTTTCGGTGAGAGCAAAGCCCTTTGTTTTTTAGCTGCTACTGAGGACAAATGGCCATCTTTGGAGATTGCTCCTGACAAACGACAGCATGCATCCGACAACAATCAAATTGTCATTCTAATGTATGTAATGTACCGGAATTTTCCAATATGGACACGGCACATAAACAATGCATCTAAATTATGTAACATTTGGCTCATTGAGCACTCTACATTCATACAAAGGCTCATCTGAGAATGAATTCTCTTTTCCCCCCCATTACTGAGGGAGTTTCACAACACAACAATGCTGGGGGGCCAATGCATAACTCTCAGCCCATGGCTTCCAAGATAAGTGTCTGTCAACAGTTGCTGGTAATTAGACAATTCAGGTTAGCTAAAGCCAATTAATTAATAGTTCTAATCATTGGCACAGGATGGCCTCTTTTGTCTAAAATAATTGGCAGGTGTGGGATTTGAAAGAAAAAAAAGATTGGAAATCCCACACAGCACAAGAGATTTATTCTGTAGTACTGCCTGCCTCGTTGAATCTAAGGCATGCTAGGTATGGGGCCTTGGAGCCAAAAGAATATCCTTCCATGCCTCATAGAACATCCAGGTAACGCCGGATGTCGGCATGACCTTCAGGGAGCTCGCAGCTCATCCATGGTAAAGTCCCTTGAGGCCCTCCTCTTGAATCACCTCGGCTAAGGCCGCGATCATGTGGGGCGGGCAGTTGCCTTGCAGGGCTCCGACCATAAGCCGCTTCCTTGCCACTTCCAGAGGGAAGCTGATTGTGCTTGCAGTAAGACCTTGAAGATCCAACAGAAACATGTGAAAAGATCGGTCTACTCAAATGCCAAATTTTACGTGAAGCTGGATCACCAATGCCGTCAGTTTGGTATATCTTGTTGAAGGCAAGGTTGATGCTGGGATAAGCCACACGATTGACAGTCAAGCGATCCTGTGATAGAACATCAGTACAAGGAGAAATGGTTTGTCAGCAGAAGGGTCCAAAAATTCATCACATTATATTGAGGCTACACAAAGCTATTATTGTTATGAATATTACATGTATATACATGAGACCTAATGGACGGTATATATAGAGAGTACAAGGGAATATGCCATATATGTATAAGAAAATGCAAAGGCATATAAGAAAATACATATAAGAAAATCCTATTTTAATATCCCTCTCAAACTCATGGTGGATTATACACACTGAATTTAGAGAGAAAATACAAACGATGTACTCTAGTTTGTGGTTTTGTGGAAAAGTCAACAATATGTAACTCTGAAAGTATAAACTGTAAAACAAGTACTCACTCCTACACCTATGAACGAGTGTATGAAGCATCCATACCAACGTGCTTGGCGAGCTTATGCTTCGCTGGGTCATGGGCAATACTAATAGCACTTGTACTGTCAAACAAAAAAGTTGGTAAGTCTTATCACAAATACGCTAAAATATGCAAGTAGTCATCTCAACTAAATAATATCTGCTGTCACTGCTGCCATAGTTCTCAACTCAGCCTCTACACCCGAACGGAAAACTGCAGTTTGCTTCTTTGTCTTCTAGTCAATTAGGAAGGAGCCAACAAAAACATAATAAACAGAAAGAGAACGACGATCAGAAGGATCACTAATCTAAATTGCATCTGAGTACGCTTGAAGCTATAGTGAGTTAGAGCTAGGGGAAACTAAACAATGAGAGATAATCCCACGCGAGTAGCGAAGAACACGAAGAAGGTGACTGTAGTGAAGATGGGTAAGACGAGCCATGAACTGACTCAAGATATGAACAGCATGAGCAATATCAGGACAAGTGCTCACAAGATACACTAAACTCCCAACAAGATGGCAATATCAAGTATGATTTTCTATAAGATCACCATCAGTGGCACGAAGGATTCTCTAGAAGATCACCATCAGTGGTACGAAGCTGAAAGGATTGCTCCATGAGTCTCAGCAGTGTGAGTGTCAATCAGACCAGACCGATCAAGAACATCTTAGACATACTTCTTCTAAGAGAGGTAGTAGCCCTCAAGCGTGCAAGAAATCTCAATCTCAATGAAGTACGTAAGAGAACCAAGATCAGTTATAAAAAACTACTCACTAAAATGTTTCTTCACATATGCGATGAACGAGAAGTCATCACTAATAATGAGCATATCATTCACATACAGAATAAGCAGTGTCCTACCCCGAGATAAGACATGAACAAAACGAGAAGGAACGTGGGAATTGATAGTGAAACCGACAACGGTAATCACTAAGATAAAACACGTAAACAAGGCACGAGGAGCCTGTTTGAGGCTATAAAGAACACAACGAAGACGACAGATGTGCCCATCTAGAATAGAATACCTAAGTGGCAGCTGCATGTAGACATCCTCATGCAAATGCAAAAACACAATTAAGAAAGACATTTTTAACATCTAGCTGAGAGAGAGACCACTAACGAATAGAAGCAACCGCAACATGAGTGCCTATAGTGGTTATATGGGCAACAGGGGCAAAAATCTCATCATAGTCACGATCGTACTGCAGTCCAGCCTCCCAGGGGTTACTGCGAAGACCTGCTACCGACTAGGTCACTTGTCGTGGAAGTCCTAGCCCTGCCCAGGGAACACTTGCTGTGGTGGTCCCAGACCCCCCGGGGGTCGCGAACGTGAGCACCGTGGCCACCATGTCCCCGCGCGCAACCGTACCCGACACTGGGCTGGTGGTGCGCGTCTAATGCACCTGTCTTCATCGTAAGGTCCTTGTCCGTGAGCAACCTTAGTAGGGCATTATCGTCCAGTGCCCTAGTCTCCACGATGCAATTGCCTAATGGCCGTGCGATGGTTCAGAAAGGAAGAAAGCTCCCAAGGAGGTCTGGGCCACAAGAGAGCCCCTAGAGGTGGTCCGGGTTCCAATAACCAAAGCCCCCCAGGAGGGTCCCAGGACCTCAAGGCCAAACCACTTGGGTGGATCTGGGATGTCAAGGAAGAGGGGCCCTGACGGAGTCCCGGGCATCGACATAGAAAACTCCTTCACGGATTAGTCGCGATGGAGGAGCAGGGTCCGGTCGAAGATGGCAGAGTAGAGCATGGATGAATAGTTGGCATGCCGGAGATGGACCTGGTAGCAGTCTAGGTGAGCTCGAAAGCGAGCTCGAGGGTCACCAAGTCTCGAACTACCTGGAGGAAGCTGGAGGAGCTTGAGGATTTGGGAAAGTTAGGCGCTCGGGAGGAGGCAGCTCGGGAGTAGGAGGACGTCTCAAGGACAAGGTGGAGGTGGCCCACGGACATTGGCGTGGGGACCTGGAATGGCGTGTCAGGCCCAAAGGCGGCATAGTCTGGCAGTGTGGATGGCCAGAAGATGGCATAGGTCCAGGTCAGGCGGAGCCCTCAAGGATGGCCTTGAGGTGCTGTTGGAACTGGACTTATCAGTTTCCATCGCTACTCTCTAGGAGAAAATGTACATATGATTTTTCTCTTGGGACGACACACACATATGAGTAGGGAGGAGGACAAATAAACACAAAAGGGACTTTTTTGTGATGACGCACGCCTTTTTCTTCTGTCTGTTATTCACTTGCAACTTCTCAAATTACTCAACAGATACATGGCTTAAATAAGCCTCACACGGTCACACAACCTATACTCCATACACCCACTAAATCCACTAGCTAACAATTAGGATCTATTCTCATAGCACTGTCTAGGATTTTCTCCATGATTCGCACGACTCGCTCAACTTATTGACTCAGCCATTACTTGGACGCCCAGTGATGACTTATGACCACTGCATGCTCAACTACAGCTGCTCGACCATGGCTTTTCGATCACGACACTTTGACCACAGCTTCTTGGCCATGGCACTTCGACCACGACTGCTACTCAACTTACAAGTATTTCGACCACGGCTTCTTGATCGCAACTCCGGTAGTACCGCTCACACAGAGCAAGTACCATCGGTCTTCAATCACGCGGGTCTTTCAAACACCGACTGGGTATTGTAGCTTACAAGTACCGACCTAGCTTACGACTGTCAACCTATGATTGTCGACCGGTTCACTATAGCTAGGGCTGAAAATGAGCTGAGCCAAGACGGCTCAAGCTAGGCTCGGCTGAGCTCGCCCAGAGCTGTGGCTCGGCTCGACTCGGCTCATTTAGGAAATGACCTAAAAGTCCAGCTCGGCTTAGCTCGTTTCCTAGCTCGAGCTGACTTGAATCAGCTCGCAAGCCGCACGAGCTGAGACCACAACGATTGGAAAGATGTTTTTTTGCTCCGTGATGGATTAACATGTAAGCATACAATTAGATAACAAGATAGAAAATGAATAGCATCAACAAGCAGCAACATACATGTACCACACATCCGTGTCATGAGCCACAACAAATCACACATTGATTAGGTCGAGCTGCCTTAGCTAAGCATCAAGGCTTCAAACAAGTAGCTCTCCACACAAATATTAGTAATACTAGTCTTTTTATCTAGTTACCATCAAGGCATCAAACAATCCAATCATCTAAAAACAAGTTTGTGCACTAGGCAAAAGCTTCAGAGATCAGCACACAAAAGTATTGAAACACCATCTCCAGCAGCAACATCCATCTCCCCCCAATCGCCATCATCTAGGTCTGATCCCTCACTTGATGACCAGGAATAAAGCAACAAGTTAAATTAGAATGCAGCCATCCTCAACCACCAAAATATATATGATATACCAAGTGTATATTTACGGTAACTTTCACAGTAATCGGTACATGCTCATGTTTTCCTTTAAATAATCAACCTCCATAGAGAAACAAGTAGCAGGACAAAATGATCAACTTGTTTCCTTGATAAACTGTATTAGCTATTTCAGACAATTTTGATTTCTTCATAGAACCAAAGGCTTGATATCATTGAGCCAACCAAAAACCATCTCAGCACATCCAGTGCCTACTCAAACAACTAAACCACACAGCAAGCTTACATGCATCTATTTAGGATTGCTTAATTCAACCATGCACCCATCCATACAGATAAGTTGCTTCATTCTGCTAACATGTCACCGATAGACAAAATGAAAATACAGTGATAAGAAATAACTAAATTCCCAAACACCTAACCATGTTGCTGAGAAATGCAAACATCTAACTACCATCAATTATTTACCGGATGAAATGAAAAGCAGATTGATCCAGCAATTATTTGCCATCAATTATTATCTAGCTGCCATCAATTATTTTCATGAAATGAGAGACATTAGAGCATGTAATTAGTTGACCGACTGGTATAGTGACACTGTCATTAGTTCATGATTAGTGGTAATTAAACATGATTAGTACTAATTAAATGTGGGGCTGGTCGGCGTCCTATTGAGCTTAAGAAAGAGATTAGATTTATAAAAGCGGACATTTGACAATAAATTTAGAGTGTAAAGGTTATTCTTTTCTTAATCCTTATTTTTGGATGGAATGCCTTTTTCTTGAGAGACTAGGTGTCATGATGTATCTGACTAGGAGAGGAGATAGAGAAAAGGTGAGGGCCAGTGTACAATAAGAGGTTCCTTTTCCCGAGGCTATGACCTTTTGGGCCCATCAATAATACCATGCAGGATCTACTGCATAGATCGGCATCATTTCGCATTCAGCGCCTAAGATTCATCGGCCCATAGCCCATGGAGTACTACTCTACGTCGAGATCTCAGAGCATTGGGCCCAAATGTCCAGCCCATTTGAGCCCATCAGCCGGGCATCACTCGGGCCAGTTGCGCGAGTTAACAGGCCATGGCTCATATCGGCTCCCAGAATGCTGCCGTGCCGCCGCCGCCTGGGGCCCTGGCCGTGGCCGGCGCCCACGGCGGTGGAGTCGGTGGTCCGCGTGGACGGGAACAACGTGGCCCGCCTCGGCGCGCCCAAGCCCGGGCCGAGGCCGCGGCAGCTGCTCTCGCCGCCGCCGTTCCCCGCCAGGGCCGACCCGCTCTCCAGGGGGAAGGTGGCGCCGCGGCGCGTGACGGCGATCAGCTGGGTGAAGCACCGCTTCGCCGACGTGCCGCAGGAGGTCGTGCAGGCACACTTCAACAAGAGGCTGGTATGGGTGCCTCGTTTTGTACTGAACTTATTATTAGTTGCAACTTGCTTTCTTGAAAAATTCGTTGCAACACTAGTGCAAAGGCTGCATATTTTTGTTTAGTTAGGGTAAGTATGTGGTAAGAATAGGATTCAGAATTTCAGATGTTCACCGGGGTGGATTGCTTGTTTGGAGTGTGGTCAAGGTAGTGTAAATATGTTTGTTTAGCTAGTGTAAATATTGCTTGTCTGCAATGAAGCTTCCTTCATGGTTTGGTTAGGTTATCTGCCTTTGCAACATTGATAATAGCATAACGATCATAAATTTCCATCATGAGTTTGCCATCTCGGCAAGTTTGTTTGTGCCTCTTCTCTGAATTTACACTACGTTTAGGCATCCTTCTTTTGTCTGAAATAAAACTAACTGCTACCCATTGGTCAGGTTTTTTCTGAGTGCTCAGATCATGAGGTTTCTGCTGAGAGCATTCAGAGCCAGAAGTATCATTTGAAAAAGGTATATAGTGAAGGTTTTGTTCTGTTTTCTTTTTTTTGTTTATGTTGTTATACTGTGTGAATAAAGTAAATATGCTTAGCAGTTTGTTACAGATTAAACATAATGATGTGATGGAACCTGGCATGAGAATACATCTTCCAGTGTCAGTTGCTGAGGGTGAGAAAAAGAAGCGGTATGAGTCAATTCCCACTGCCACGCTGCATCCCAATAAAGATGAGATCGAGTTCCTGAGATTCTGGAAGACTTGTCATCCACATGGTATTTTTTTTTGCTGTATGTTGCATTGCCATTGTTGTTCCATGCTTAGTTGCTTACATAATTCCTGCTGTAACAAAAGCTTTTCTGCCAATTGTGTGAGCCTCTGTATTATCAGACAACTCAATATACTATAAATTGGGCATACCGTATATTGATACGATCAAATCAATGTTTGTCTACATATTATGGTATCTCCAGTTCTCCACAATATCATACGAATGTCATAATTTATTGTGCTTGTCTCTTGATGACAGGTGTTAGCTTTGCATCATCATTACATTGTTTTTTCAGAGTTTAATAATTTTGTTTTTCATGATTTATCATTGTATGCTGGAAATTTGAAATTACAGGGCTCTGCTATACTTGTGCTTAACAAGCCCCCTAAAGTGCCCATGAAGGGACATTTGCCTGTAGCCCTGTACATAATAGCATGGATGTGCTTGCAGCAGCAGCAGCAGCACTGTCATACGAAAATGAAGATGGCCCAAAATTGGTGAGCCCAAGAGTCAAAGTTGTTTGTCTTATTTTGACCACCATGTATAATTCTACACTCTGTCTAAAGTTTTTTTTCTATGACTTGTGAGCACAGATCCATCGACTGGACAGGGAAAGTAGTGGTTTGATGCTGATGGGGAGAACAAAAGAAAGCTTTACTCGACTGCACTGGCTTTTTACTAGCATAAATTTGGCGAGGACAACTTCTCAGGTAAACACCATTTCATGGAGTTTGTGACTGTGAATAACTCACCCTTTTGTGACAGCTACATACTACTACTAGTGCCTTATATTGTTGGCAATGCAGACATGGAATACTGCCTGTGAAGCATACATGCAGAGGTACTGGGCACTGGTCATCGGGACTCCTAAAGAAAGGGGAGTTATATCTGCTCCTCTTTCAAAGGTGAACCATCACACTTAATGCATTGTTACTACAGATTGAAACAAGTTGGTTCGTAGATACATGTAGGTACTTCTTGATTTAGGTATCTGGTAATGGGACCAACCAGGGTTCGGAAAACCGACGGTTACCAGCTGGTAACTGCCGGTAACCGGATTTCCTGGTGGTTACCGGGAAATAAAAAACCAGCCAGATTTTTCCGAAGTGCATTTATATTTGTGAGTTTTTTGTGATTACGTAATGCACCTGCTAGATTGGTTTAAACCTTTTTTGTGATATATTACCTATTGTATGAGCTAAATATGCTTCGAAACATCCCAAACTCAATTTCTTTTGTGTTTTCCCAGTTTTTTAACGGTTTTTAGTAGTTTCTTCGGTTTTTTGGGCGGTAACCAGCTAGTTTTTTTGGTTACCGGTTTCAAATTCAAATTTCAAAACTTGAAATTTGACAGGGTTTTCTTCGGGTTTTCCGGTAACCGGCCGGGAACCGGTACCGGCCCCCTGCCGGGATTTAGGCCGGTACCGGGTTTTTGATCCTTGGGACCAACCATTAACGGGTGCTCATGGATTGAGCTGTGCCCATTGACAAGCTGGAAGCATCAGATGCCTGCACAATACCATGTATTGTTGACTCTTTGCTAAGCATAATTCTGTTAAATATATGTAGATGTTCCCTACTTTGTTATTAGGGGTACATCTTTTTTCTTAAATGCGCAAGTAATTGATATTTTTGAACTGAAAGCATCACTCTCACTATTCTGATGCCTCTGCAGCTCCGTGTGCATTGTGCAGAAGCCCTAGGCACTCCCATCGTCGGAGATTACAAATACGGGTGGTTTGTGCACCAAAGGTGGAAGCAGAATCCCCAACCGACTTTGAGCCATTTACTGGCGAACCATACAAGCTGAGGTGGCCTGAAGGCTTGGAGGTTCAGAAGGGCAGTGTTCTCTCTGAAGTCGATTTGCTGCACCTGCATTGCCGGGAGATGGTGATCCCTAACATCACGAAGTTCCTGAGCAGCACTGGAGAGTGGTACAATAATGGCACTCCTTGGTCCAAGGGGGAGCACAATCTCGTAAGGTTCATCGCCCCAATGCCTGCACCCATGAAAATTAGCTGGAATATCATGTCTTCATACCTGGTGTAATCATCTATCTTTGTTTTCCTCCTGGCAACTGCCAAGTAAATGTAGGTTGTTTCTTCAGGATTGTGAGATTGTAGCAGCTATCATTTCAGAATCAGTGCAAAAAATTAATGATGTGAATATAATATTTTTTGGGGAGGAATATAGATCACTATTGGTATGATTCTACCAAACTCTTCCATCTCTGATGTTTTGCTTGCAATCATAATAGCATCACTGTACATTCCATCATCTACTACTACTACTGCACCACTATTGAGCTGATCAGTATTCAGTAGTTCCAAAAGATTTGGTTTTTCCTGTGCTGCTTCCTCAGGTAGACGCCGAGCAACTTGTAATACGTCCACCGCCGCTTCCCGCTGGTCGCCTCCAGCAACGCCTCGGAGCTGGCGTGGAAGCCTCCCTTGCCGAACGCCTCGAACACGATGCTGTCCGTGGCCACGACGGGCTCGCCGGCGCCGTCCAGCCGGTCGAACGCGAAGGTGAGGTTGCGCGCGAGCCGCCGCTCCAGGTAGGCGTCCACGAAGCAGCCGTGCGTGACGAGGTCCGGCGCGACGCCGTCGCGGCGCATGTGCTCGATGCTGAGGTGGAGGTCCCAGAACATGCACATCTTGGAGAATGCCGCGGCGCGGATGTTGAAGGTGGTGAGATCCGGCAGGAAGCCGGCGGCGACCATCTCCAGGAAGGCGCGCTGCAGGGACTTCATCTTGAAGTTGGCCGCGAAGGAGAGAAGGTAGAGGTTCCAAAGCAGGTTACCGGCGTTGCGGCGGCCGAGGCCGACTTCGTTCACGAACTCGCTGAGCTTGTAGTACTTGCGCTGGGAGATGTACGCCGACGCCACGGCGCGGATGGCGTCCGACGAGATGAGCAGGCGGGACCTCTTGAGCCGGCGGTAGGCCGCCTCCATCTGCGGGACGGTGCCGGAGGCCGCGTAATATTGCACAAAGGCGTTGCCGGTGGTGGAGTCCACGCGGAGACCAAGCCGGACCATTTCTTGGACGGCGTCCTCCATGAGCGCGAGCTCGCCGGCGCCACCGAAGCAAGAGACGGCGAGCGGGTAGAGCCCGCGCGCCGCGGTGGGGTCGCGCGCAGATAGCTCCCGCACGGCGAGGATGATCTCGTCGAAGTGGCGGAGGCGCGCGTACGCCGGGAGGAGGCGGGGCGCCGCGGCGGCGAGGCACGGCGCGGCGGAGCTGTGCAGGAGCTGTGCCCAGATGGACTGCGCCCGCGCGAAGTCGCCGGCCTCTGCGTGCGCGACCATGAGGGCCGCGTCGGCATCTGGTGGGGAGGTCCTTGGACAGGACACGGCGCTCCGCGGCGCCTGCGTGCGTGTCGAAACGCGCCTGAGGTCAGCTCAAGAAACGGAGCTCACTGCCCGACGAGCATGGAGGGAGGAAGGAAGGAGGCAGACCTGACGAGACGAGGAAGGCGGGAAGGCGAGCCGCGCGTGGAGCTCCGGAAGGAGACGAGTGGAGGTGAAGGGAGGAGAAGCAGGGGAAGGCAGCGGTCGTGGAGGGAGGAGGGAACCCATCTCATCATCTCATCGACCCATGACTTCTCTGGTGAAGGAAATGGGGAAGGAAACCTGCCATACAGGCCAACACCAGCAGTCTGTAGAATTGGCATTTTAGAAGGCTCGGTTTAACATGGTTTATGATTTTTTTCCTGTATAGCTGATGGTAATTTATTTAATATAATTAAATTTAAAAAATAAAAAAAGATAGCTTATCACGAACAATACGGAAGAATATAGAAAAAAGATTTAAAAACCAAAAAACCAGAAAAGGACAAAATTAAAAAATAGTGAATTAAAAGCCAAATTCTGAAACTGAAACAAACAAGTAGTACGGTTTGCAGAATTCAGAATTTGCAGAAGCAAAATGGTGGCACAGGTAATAAACCCACTGAAATTTTCAATCCTGCTGCAGCATTTCACAGGTATCTATGGAGCACCAAATTCAGGAAAAGAAGCATCCAATCCACAATTCATGCTTCCCAAGCAGGTTCTCAGTTTCCATTTTGCGCATGGCATCTCACTGATCTCAGGCAGCAAACCACGCGGTACAAACCAAACTTTGAACATCCAAGTCCAACTGAAACAACACCCGAAGCCAATCCTCAGGGGGGCATCAGGAGAGCATTCCATTAATCAATCGCAAATTCACATCAAATACATCTGTTATTCTGTTAAGGTAAACTACTCAACGGAATTAGGCAAGAAAATGGTCAATAGTACAATAATAAAATGATAACACAATCCCGCAACAAGCAGCGACCAGCGACCGAAAAGAAAAGCTCTCACGCAAATAGTACAGGAACCAGAAAATAGGAAACGGAAGAGGAAGGTTAGGCTTGTGTCAAACAAGCTGAACACTACAAATGCCTTCCTTTTAACCCTAGTTGTAGTACATAAGCTGCTGGGCGGATGACTGATTCGGGTAGCCATCGTAAAGGGCCTGGGAACCAGCAGCAAGAAGCCCTGCAGATACCTGACCAGTGAGACCATGCTGGCCGGCAATCTGCCCAGCTGCGGCCTGGCTTAACGCAAGCTGCCTCTGATAAGCCAGAAGTTCAGCTGCTGTGAAACCTTGTGGCACACCTGCCATTGCTACGGGCTGATATGCATGAACTGGAGGTGGCAGTGGCTTAGAAGATGTCCCAGGTGGAGTAGGTTTATTGCCCCAGGAGCACTAGAAGAGAAAAGGGCAAAAAAATCATGAAATTGCATAAACCAGTGTGTAAAGAATCAAAAGCAAAACATTTATTTGCTTTGGAAGTTACCTTGATTGGCTTGCCATGAACTACCAATCCATTGGCCATCTGAATAGCTAATGCTGCTTCACCATGGGTACTGTATCTCACAAATCCAAACCCTTTATCCTGTTGAACACGAACTTCCTCGATAGCCCCAACCCCTAAGTTATAGAAGTGGCGGTGAAGCTCATCTCGATTAACCTAACCAATTTAGTAAAAGATGAATTACAGGTGTCCTAAATTTTCGGCTGGCAGGAAAAGAACAGACTCACTCCCTCCCTCCCTCTTTTTAGGGCACTGGCACTAGGAGAGAAGCATGGCAAAACTACAAAAAAAAATGAGGAAAGGAAAATGGGCTAGCAACAATTTGTTTCTACCTCATGTCCAAGGTTGCCAACATACACCGTAGTGCAATCAGGGTTGTTCTCTGGATTCTCTTTACTTCCGGTATCCTGGTTTGCCTCCATTGCTGCAGAATAAAATTGAAAAATTGGCAAAATGAGTGGTGACTAGTGACCACTGCCTACCGTATTGGCTGAAATCATTATTATCAAAGATATGGCCATGTATTCCTCTCATCCCATTTATTCAGCTGAACAACATATGAATGACAAAATAGGCCCTGAAAGGAGAATACTGTTGATTTATGTTCATGAAACTATCAAAGCAGCTAACCTGTATTACTGGAACTACCATTTGCTAGTACAACCGCATTATGATTGTCAGTTTCTTGTTTCTCTTCTGCATTGTTCTTTGTTGCCCAGTTGCACCTTATTTGTCTGCTTCCAAGCCATTTACCTATTGCAAGACATTAGTATGCAAAAGTCAGAAAGTTGCAAAATTAGAATGTCAGCAGACAATACTAGGCCAAAAAAAAAATTAAATAAATATCATTGTAAGCCCTGGTGGCATGTTTACCAGTCATTTCAGTTATAGCATTTTCAGCTTCCTGCACCAAGAAACAAGATAGCATGAGTGATATTAGAAATAAAACACTAAGCTTAGGGCTGATAGAAATGCCAGTCTTCATGCTCTATTGAGTTTGCTATAGGGAACTTCAGTTGGTCATCAAACTTCATGGTCATGCTATACTAAATGCAAAAATGTCACAATTGGACTTTGCATAGGTTTTGGCACAACAATTAGATCGACAACCGGTAAAGCCATAGAAATAAGTTGAATATTAGAAAAAATAATAACAAAACAAAACTATTTGAAAAAAGGCATCCAGATATATCAGATCACCAAAAACTACCAATGAGAAGTCGACGTTAAATCTCGCTTTAAACTAACAGTACTCGGCACACAAGTCGAGAACAATTCACTGAGTTAAAACTACAACAACAATGGCTCTAACAAAACTCCAGCAATGCAAAATCCATCAGTATCAAATAGCTCAAACACTAGAATATTTGGCAGAAAATAAAGTGTGGTGTTGGAGTCATGGGATCAAAATGGTAAAACAGTGCAAAATGCTAAAGAGACAGTCTTGAGTTGTTCATACCTGTTGATTTCGGAAGGAGACAAAACCATAACCTCTGGAGCGTCCAGTTTTATTGTCCCACATGACTCGAGCATCACTGATCATAAATGACACAAATGAACAACTGAAAAGCTACAGCAAAACAAAAGTGGTAGAAACATAGAGAAAAAGCATGCCGTCCAAAATATGTCATTCTAGATTCTTATAGCATAACAATGAGATAGACTTGACACAACAAATTCCACCACTTGAATAAAAATCAGAATTGCGAAGCATATGCTTAGATACAAACACATCGCATGTGTTACCATGTTACAAAGAACTAAGGACTTACGAACAAGAAGGATATGCTGAGAAACAGGCATAAAGAGTTGCATCATTCACTTCAGAACTTAAATCACCAACAAAAATATGGAAATGCCCTGGAAATAATTCAATGGGCACAGTTAACAAAACAAGGATTAAATTAGAAAAAGAAAGAAAAGATACAGAAGGGTTTTTTGAGTAATATCTCACCAGATGTATCCTCCCTCTGTGTACTTGCATACGCCCAGTTCACCTTGATTGCTTGGCCATATCTGAGTAAAAAGTTTCATAATGAAAAAAAAAGTAAACCCAAGACTCTTAAATCTGTGTTGTTGAAAACTTGAAAATGGTGGAACACTGAAACTTACATGTGGCGCCCATGAAGGGTCATGATTGCAAGAGCTGCTGACCTCCGATCATAGTAGTCAACAAACCCAAAGGAAGACTGTAAGGAAAGAGTAAATTCTTGTCAAATAGATGAAAATTGACTGAAAACAGTAGGGTCAGATTTAGCCACAGGTTCAGCATAGCATACTAAAAAACACTATCATCGATTCCAATTAAAATGTTCATAGCAAGTAGTATTCAGGTCAGCTATGGGCTACATCACATTACGAATGTTTGAATATTAAGATAAATTGGCATTCTCTAACTTTCATCAAACCATGAGCACAGTAAAAGGTGAAACCCCTTAAAAACAATCATTTCTGATGTAACATTGCTGGTATTTTAAATATCAAATATAGGTTGTAGAAGTGCACCTTCTCTTTCCGGATGAGCTTGCATCTTTCCACAAGACCAGAGCTCTGGAAAACTTCAATCAGAAGGCTCTCAGTGACATTGGGGTGCACATTTCCCACATACCTAGTCGGCACAGCATCACGAATTAAAATCAGATTCCAAAAAACATTATTCAATAAAACTTCAATCTAGATATCAAACCATATTTAAATGATGCACTAATTACTAGAGCAGAATTTTAGCACCAGCCTCAATGGTAAACTATGCACATAAATTTGGCCACATTTGTTACATTGTGGAATTCCACATTGGTTTTAAAAACTAAACCACACTTGCACAACTAAATGGGGGAAATAAAGGCTAAGGTGTAAATCACATATGGAGGCATAAACAGAAAAGAACACTGAAAGCACTCACACACTGCGACATGTGGACGGATCAAACCCAGGAGGAAGATTGCCATTTGAAATAGGCTCCATCTGCAAAATATAAAGTGTAAAAAAAATAAACAAAAGATACACACTGATGCCAAAACAAGCTAAGGAGGAGCAAAGCAAAACAAAATAGAAAACTCTTACGTAATGATAAATTTTGACCTAAAATGTAATAGGAATGAAGACCCAGTTCCTCTAAGTCATGTTTTATGCCATTAACAACGGCTGAAAGCAGTGGTTTTTGTGCAATTACATCCCTCACTCCTTCTCTCTGTTTCTCTTCGTTATGGCGTGACAAGCCATAGCTGGGACGTGGTGCATGGCAGCAATGCACACGACAACAATGTCAGCGGCTTGGCAACTATGTCTGCTAAATCTATGCGCTTTGCATATGCAACACTGACATTGCATTCTTTTAACCAACTTGCGAACAACGATCAATGCACCATGAATAAGATAATGCAATTAACAAGCTTTATACAGATGTAGAAAGCAATTTAATTATAAAAGAGTTATTTATTATGCACAAGGAATTCACTTAACCAAGGAGGCAAGGCGGCAACCCAAAAAAGCCCAAACTCGAAGCAAACAACAATCTTCCGGCATGCATTACCGCCGTCCCATGAGCATACAAATAATAGATGTGAAACATACTGCACTGATAAGGAGGCAAGGAGCAGTAGAAAACAAAAACACAACAAGTGAAGGTAATGAAATCCCTTTAACTACCAGTGTTCCCCTAGACGCTAGGCACTAGTCGGGCGGCAGACCGACGCCTAGCGCCTAATCGGGCTAGGCGGCCGCCTAGGGGAACACTGTTAACTACAAATGTAAAGGGACTAGGGAGTGAGAAACCCAATCCTTTCCAGCCATGTTTTTCTTCCATTAGCAACCACTCAAAGTTGTCCTTTTTGTCCAATTACATCCAATCGCCTCCCTCTGCCAAAACAAATCTGTTTTGAATCCCACCACCAATAGAGCATTTCTCCAACAAGACGTATGTCACGAACAATGGCATGCAATTAGCAACCTTTATGCAACTAAAGACAACAACACCAGTTGCTCAATTCCACAGAACAAAAAATTTAGCTACCAAGTCAAAACTTGCTCTACCGCAATGAACCAACAAGATAGACTAAACCAAGGGGGCAACCTAGAAAAGAGGGGAAATGCACAAAGCAAACAACAATCTTCCGGGCTCACAAGCAGATCGGTGTGCATTATTGTCTCCCAATGCGCGCGCACACAACAGATCAAGAACTGGGGAACCCGGGGGTGACCTGGGACATGGCCGCTGCCGCCGCCGCCGCCGCCGCGAGGACGCCGGACTGGTACTGCTGCTGCTGCTGCAGCGCCTGCTGCATCAGGAGGGCCTGCTGCTGCTGCTGCTGGCGGAGCCTCTGCTGCTGTTGCTGGTGGCTCCCGCCTGCGCCGTTCATCTCCTCCTCCTCCGACTCCGGCGAGGCGAAAACCGGATCGAAACCCCGGCAAACCGAGGGCTCGGACGAACCGATCGACGGGTAGGTGGACTGGATCGAACAGATCGAAAGATTTGGGGGCAAATTTCTTGCGGGGATCGAGCAGGAGAACGGGGAAAGAGGAAGTGATATTTTTCTTGTTTTTCCTCTATTTTTACCTCATCTGTTTTTCTCCTCGTCGGGCTCCCTTAGAGAGGGCGAGGGCAGGTGGGGGATTTTCCGTACGGAGGAGATGACGTGGAGCTTTCAATGTGGCTCCCACGGCTCAGTGACATGTGGGCCCGGTGTTCCTACCAGCAAATGCTCCCTCGGAACAGTTTTAAATTAAATAAGGAATTTACTTGAAGAGGTATACCTGTTTTGCCCAAACATCATGTATATTTTGGATTCTCAGATCATGCCTCACGATTCCGTCCACCTGCTAGGGTTTATTCTGGACCCAGTCATGATCAAATAAGCGGCACAACACGTTTCGACAGGGTCATCTAGCTCGTCGAACTAAACAGGTCATGTCGCGTCGGTCTGTAGGCCAAGGTGATGGCCTAGGCATGACCCAGAGAGGGTCTATGCCGTATCGAGCCGGCACACATCTGTTTGGCTCGACGAGCTAGCGGGCATGGCTAGCCTTCGGTCCAGTCGGCCCGTTTGACCTAAAAAATAAAAAAAGTTAAAATGTGTAAAATTAGAAAAGACAAGGAATTGTAGAAATTATAAAAAAGACATAATAAACTATAAAAATTATAAAAAAAGGCACAATAAATTATAGAAATATAATAATGAGTTTTATTAATGTTAAAATGGTTGTCTCGTTAAAAATTTTGCCAAGTAAAAACTCAATTTGAGAAAACCTTGGCAAAAAAGGAGAGTACATCTTGTAGCTCAGCATTATAGATAAAAAAACATAAAAAGTATAATATATACATGGATGCTCTAAGAATCGTGGTGTTGTCGGTGTCTTGACTGCTTTCACATGCCATCTAGATAGAGATTGTTGAACACGTGTTCCAACTTCGTATCTCCATGTAGTGTTGAGCTCATGCATCAACTTGTTCCTAGTCTTTTCACTGTGAGAAGTACTTCCACCATTCACTCGTAAGTCGTGTTCTTCTCTCCTTTAATATTCCAAAAGACAAAAAGCAAATTCGGAAGAAACCGTTGAGACAGAAATGGTAAATACATCCTATGCTAATATGGATAGCACTATATATGTTAGCTTATGCTCACGCTACCAGTCCAAAATATTGAAGTTCTCTGTATGTTGAGGCACGGATAGCTGTCCAGAAAGACTTATAGTTCCTTACAGACTCTGATATGGATTGCTGTAGCACTTGACAATATAGAGCTTGATCTTTCGAAGTATCCTTGTGCATCAAAGACCACATATTTGTCTTATTACCTATGGTGGGTACCGGTGGAGGTCGTTGCAAACGAAATCCCTGAAAGTTATATTCGTACTTCTGATAAATTTATGAAAGAAATTGCATCGCAAAAGCTTGAAGATATGAATCTAATATCTTCAAATCATATTTAACTATAAGATTAATGATATGGCAAGCATATCACTGATGATAGCAAGAATGATTTGGAGGTGGAGACGTTTCTTTCTCGAAGGATGAAAGTTCTGTTAGATCAATTTCGTATTCACTCGCAGAAAAATTGTTAAAATTTTTTATGGAGAAATATGAAAAACTACAGAATACAAATAGAAAAATTACACTATTGCTTATTTTGTATTATAATAAAAAATAAGTACAATATACATATATGAAAATTAATATTGTTACCTCTTTTCTTGACTGTAGGGTGGATTTTGAATTTTTGGCAAAATTATTTCAAAATTTGCCAAATTATCACAATGTGTATTGATTTTGTCACAGGAGAATCGAAGAGGAGATTGCTGGTGAGGGTGTGGCCGAATGAGGGGGTACGCTGCCTTTTATAGAAATTTTTGAGTTTTTCTTAAAATCATATTTTTAAACTCACAAAATGGTCATAAAATGGCTATCAATTTTTTTTAAAAAAGTGACCATTAGTCATGCTAAACGGGCCAAATGGGCCATGCCCACCCATGTCGTGCCTAGGGCAAACGTGTCTAACGACCACTTTTTCATGCCAAATGAGCCATGTCGTGCCATGCCTTGTTGGGCTGTGCTAGCACACTGGGCCGGGGTAGCGGTGCAGGCATGGCCCACCCCATCGTGCCGTGTCAGCCCAGCCCGATGTACTTGTGCCGTGCCGTAGGCTGTACCTACAGTAACAAACTGCAGGTTACCCCGGTAGGCATGGCCCATTCAACCACCACTACCGAACCCTATGTGTCATTGAGCGACGGCTACGCAGGAAGCACACCTATTCAGTGGATCCACTTGTCAAGCATAGTTCATAGAATGGGGCTTCCCTATCCCCCTCTCCCTATTCCCCTCCCTATTCCCTCAATGTAAACCACTCACATTTCATCCAATAGCTAGTTTTTTTCACCATTTGCCCATCCATCATAAATAATAAAAAAATACAGAAAAAAATAAATTTATTTTTTATTATAATTTTTTTACAGAAAAAATAAAATTATAATTTCTGTAAAAAAATTATAATAAAAAATAAATTTTATTTTTCCTGTATTTTTTATTATTTATGATGGATGGGAAAATGGTGAAAATATATAAAAAAACTAGCCATTGGATGAGATTTGAGTGGTTTAGATTGAGGGAATAGGGAGGGGAATAGGGAGAGGGGGATAGGGAAAGCCCCATTCTAGTTCATATGGATTTAGTAAAAAATGTGCTTACATGAATAGAGACGGAGATCGGAGATTGGACAATAGAGTTGGTCCATTATTTGGCCGATACAAGTTACAAGAATAAGGTAATTCTTACTTATAATACATGGTTGCTTCTCTACTAAAAATTGGTTTGTGTTGTTGAACCATTTCGTAGCTCAATGGTTAAACGCTACTTGTTCCTAGCTATCTGCGTGAGAGCTCGATGGTTAATATTCTAGTTCATTACGATGCAAGAAGTTACATATCTAATACATTGTAAGCGGTTCAAGATATTTCAAAATGTTTTAAATCTGACATTCTGAAAGTGTCTATACGGTGAATATTCACCCAATAGCGAAAGTCGAGACCTTCCTCACTGTGAATGGTTGCTTTTGTTCATCGCCACTACTGCAACTCTCTTTCGCCCCTAACCATATACCTTGCTCGGCGACAACCTCCAAGCAAGGCCACTATCGTTGTTAACGGAAATGGCATTGCCCTTGTAACACCCCCATTTCTAGGAGTATTATGAAACCCTCGCAGCTGCCCAGGACTGTTCAACTGCGAGTACATTCAATGAGTGTATCACATTGCCAACACAAGCTTAAGCGCAAAAACGAACTTTATTACAATGTAAAGGCTAAAGCCAAGTATTACAGCAGGCCAACGACCTTTACTTACATTACAGCAAAAGATGTCACAGGCACGCCTGAGCGGAGAACGACCCTAATTCCACGCTTTATCAACCTCGTACGGAATCATCCCTTCATCTTCTCGCATCCTCAAAATTTGTTGGTTCTGTTTATGTTTTTAGCAAGCATGAGTACTACCACTTGTACTCAACAAGTCACACGGAGCTTAATAATAATTCCATGCATGGTATATCAAGTAAAGGGGATCAAGTCTATTATTTTATGTGGATGCAGTTTTAGTTGGAACCATTTGAAAACCTTTAAAATGTACTTCATTAAAGTAAAGGGGGTTTCAAGCTTGATTATCATTACTCAACATTACCAAACCATTCCAAAACTACTTATGCCTTGATATTGGATTCACCCACTAAACACAGCTTCGTTTACCGGAAGCACGGCGTATTCGAATACCATTTGTCATGACTTTGCAAAGCTGCCCTGCTTTACCCACAAGATCCTTTAACTCCGGCCAGAGAGTTAAGACAACAAGGATGTTCACTGCTCAATTCTTTATGTAGACTCCGCCCAGTAGGTGTTTAATCTCAACAAGCTCGGATGACCCCACGGATCTCGTCCGACTCATCGCAGCCCTACAGTTGTATGGTTAACCACCTCCCATACGAACTCACCCTCTGTCTCCCCCTTTCCAGTTGCAGAGGTTCAATTGAAGTTGAGCAGCTACTGAGCCAGGTTTGACCAAGTCAATTTGACCAAATCAACGCTTGTGGTTGGGCGGTTACTATGTCCGTTACTCAGCATAAGGGTCTAGTCCTTACATTTTTAACTGAGGCATCAACCACACACGAACCCAAATTCAGTACACACTGTACTGCCACCAATCCATAACCAGCCTCCACCCTAGGATAAGGTCTTCGGATCCATCTCTGCGATCCTCACTTATTCTAGTTTCCACTTTCCAAAACTCTAAGCCAATACCAAAACCTTAACAGTATAAAGATTCAATGTGGTCCTAAACTACCATGTCATTAATAATCTTATATTTTATGTTACTAGGTCTTGTCAAGGTGAATGTGGCCATCAAGTTAAACGGGGCTTTTCGGGTGGTAGGACATAGCTAATATCATGCCATTCTAAGCATTTATTGTACATAAAATAACAGTGCGCAAATAACATAATGAAAATACAGTAAATAAATAACTTAGGGAATGTAGGATCAACATGTTCAAAAATATGTGTGACTTGCCTTGCGGATCTTCGATTTTGATTATTTCGTATTTTTCAGTGGGCCGGGTCTGGACTTGAGCTTTTCCCTCCTGCTCTTGCGAAATCTCGACTTCGTAAACTAACGTAAAACAAATAAAATAAAGTTAATTCCATGCTCGAAGGATTGAGCTAGGAATAAAGAAAATAAAAGAATAAAGAAAATCCGAAAAAACTCCATTAAATTGAGGATATTGGGTTATAGGAGGGCTATATGCGGAAATGAGCCTTGGATTTGGGTTGGCGGGCTCGAAACGAATCCGGGGAGTATAAATATGTATTTTGGACTTTGGGCTAGTTACTGTTCATTGGGCTCGGCTAATTGGTTGGGTCTAACCGCGTCGACTTGGGCTCGGTCGGCTGCAACAGGCGCGGCGCGAGCGGGTTCGGCTGGATCAAGCCGCGGCGGCTCGGACCAGACGCAACGGACGCGCGGGGTGAGCGGGTGCGGCTGGGACGGAGCGGAGCGTCTCGGTTGGGCGCGTCGGGCGGGCGCGCCCGGTGCGGCCGGTGCGGGCGAGCGGTGCGGCGACGGGGTCGGTTTAACCGAGTCGAGACGGCGGGCCGGGGGAACAGTGCGCGCGCACTGTTCTTCTTTCCCATCCGGCTCGCGCGCGCAGCGAGCAGAGGAGGAAGGCGGCGGGTGGCGACGGCGCTAGGATGAACTGCGACGGCAATGGATGGCAGGGATGGGATCGGGGTGGCATAGGGGTTCTATTTTTGGGGTTTGGAGGTCCGGCGGAGGCGGCGATCGACGGCGGCGAGGTCCTCCTCTCTTGCGGTTGTTTTAAAATTTGAGATGGCCTAGGGGTTCCTAGGGCAATTGGATGGGTGTTTAATCATCCTTGGGGTGTAGGTGGGCTTACGGGGAGGTTGGCTGAAGCTCGGGTGGTCCGAGTTGGGCCGGCTACGGTGGCCGTTTTTTGGAGGTGGGGTGGCTCACGGTGCCGGAAGAGGAGAGGGGTCGAGGAGCTAGGGCAAGGGTCGGGGATGGTTTCAGGGAGCCAGGGGATGCTACTGAAGAAAGTAATTGGAGCACGGATGGCCGGAGGTGGGAAATTGAGCTAGGGCATGGAATTGGGGATTTCTCTGATTACCGGCGATGGAGACGAGGTGGAAGCTTTGGGGTGCTCGGCTAGCTTCAGGGGGCCAATGGAGTCTAGTGGGAGGGTTGCGGTGGTTTAAATAGCCATGGAATGGCGGTTCACCGAAGAGGGGGCGGGGGATATTTGGCGACGGCGGTGAGCTGGAGCTCGGGAAGCCTCGGGCGGCTTGGGCGCTACTCCACGGCACTCCAGGGCTCGGAGGTCAGCAGTGTACGGGGCGGCTGCGGCTGTGAGAGGAAGGGGCGAGAAAGCGGCAGAGGCGGGTGGAGGCGAGGGAGAAACGGGGCACGGGAGTGGCGGGAGAGCTCGGCGGCGGCTGACAGCAGTGCGGGTGCATTTATGGCGGGGTACGGCGTCTGACAGGAGGGGCAGGAGCTGGCAGCGGCAGCCGAACGCGCGAAGGCGCGAGGAGGCGCGAAGGAGGTCGGCGGCGACAAAAAAAATCGGGGCGGCAGTGGCTTTTGCCGGACGTGAACAGTGCCGCACCAAAAAAATCCCGTTCACGCCGTAACCCTGCCGTGATGACTGGGATTAAGGGGTTGTGATGCTTTAGGATTTGTGCATAATAGAGCTAGGGAGGAGATGGGCAAGGGAGAGGAGGGAATTCAAATCCAATTTGGATTTTGCAAATTTTCGGTTCGTTTCAACCTTCCCTCCTTAAAAAGAATCTCGACCCCGAGATTCACCCAGGTTAAAGAATGGGTGAAAAATAAAACTTGTTACAGTTCTAATTCCTTTCCATAGATCTTGTTTTACTCAGGGTAAGCTTCTAGTGGTGACTGTTAATTGAGCTCCCATCAGTACTTTGTCCCCTTCTGTTTATCTGGACTCTCAAAACTTTATGAAGATAGTCTCCAAATACAAATATGACTTGTGTTTCTTGGTTTAAGATAGTCTCATCTGGAAACCTATGCAATAGCACGACCATGGTCAAGTGGAGTTCTATTGAATTTATCTCTGTAGTAGGTTTGTTTGTCTTGTAGTATTTGTACTTATCAATCAATCCAGGATTACTTATAATCTCATATACTCTTTATGTCTTCGGAAGTCTGTAACACAGATCCATACCAATATCCTTTGGTTCCTCTCCTCCATTCTAAGATTAGTTATGACTGTGGTAATCTTACCTTTTATTTTCTGACAAATGTTATAAGTGCTATACTCTGAGATTTCTCTCTTTACATTACCTTATTTAAAATTATTTCTTCAACCCTGGATTCGTCCTTATTCTGTCAAACCGCAGAGAGCTGTGAAGTGTGAGTTACTTATGACTGAATCTTTGAATTCCTCTTCATTCAATATTAAGAGTGACCGTGAGATTCCAAGGTTTCTTGCTTATCTCCTAGTGGATTCTGTTGAATTTATTTATGGTAGAGATAACACTTAATGATCATACCAGGACATCCGCTTTCATTAACTATCAAACTCAAAGTCCCTGATTATTTATAACCATCTTCGTTGTCAGGAATTTAATCCCAGCTGACCAGTGTATGTGCTATGGCTACTAATTCTAGACCATAAGTGGAGCACTTTTCTTCAGGTGTCGGCATCTCAATGCAAAAGTTATAATCCTTCTGTCTTGTATTAATATACATCTTAGTCCCTGTTTCTGAGGCGTGACCGCAGGGTTGAAAATCTCTATTGGGAAATTCTAGAACTGGAGCTATAATCAATCTAGTCTTCAATAGGAATGAGGCTATAGTCTTTATTTTCTAAGAACTTTTCTTGTTACGCTCGAGCTCATACATACTCCTTTTTCTTTCTTTCTCTTTTTTTTGTACCTGTATATCATCCTTGTATTATACCAGTTCACTCATGTGTCTTCACATAAACCTTCCTGGTTTATTTACTATAACCTCTATAGGTATTTTGTATGTCAACATTCCTTATAATTTCCCTTTAGCATCTCTTGAGACGGTTCTAATTTATTTGTTCTATTGTCCATACTCCCATTGTATTATTCTGGTTTCCTATCCAAACTGAGTTGGTCTTTCCATCCTTTACGTAGTATTTTAAATATTGCCATACTTCTCTTACAAAAAGTTGGAAAGTAGGTTCACAGTGAATCGCGGTACAAACTTCTTTATTCCTTATACCACTGTACAGATAACTCACGGATAACTCACGGGTACATTTGATGGCTTAAGAGACCACTTGCTTACACAAAAGTTCTTGCTTATACAAAAGTATGAGATGACACTCAATTTAGGTTCTACCCTTAACCAACAATGTTGTCTTAACTTTCTGACTGCCTTCTTTATTGCTTCCTCTTAGTCACTTCTTCAGGGTGCATTTGTTTCCTTTTCCACTCGAGCCTTTTTGGAGTGGCGTCCTTCTTCCTCTGTTGACAGTTGATAAGATGTTGATGCTTGTCCTTTAGCTTGTACCCACGCTATTTCTTTAGGTAGGGCTTTCCAGGGACATTGGGAGCGAATATGTCCTTTTTGGTTGCAGTGAAAACAAGTCTTGAGCGTCATAGTCACAAGATCGCTTTGCTTGATAACCTTCACATATCCTGATATTCTTTCCTCTATCTGGAGAGCTTGATTGACTAAAGTCCGTAAATCTGGAAATTCCATAGTCATAATGTAGCGCTTTATCTTTGGTTGTAAACCTTGTATAAAATATGCCACCCTTCTTGCTTCGTCATTGATATTCTCTTGGGCATATTGTGACAGATGATGGAATTGCTGCAAATATTCCATAACGGGCTTGTCTTCTTGTCGGAGATTAAGAAAGTCCTGATATTTTTCTGTGACGACTTTAGGAGGCATATAAGTCTTGCGAAATCTAGTCACGAACTCTGTCCATGTAATATCATTCTTGTTCGGATATATCCATTGGATAGTGTTCCACCAATTGCTAGCTGGTCCTGATAATTGGTAGGCAGCGAAAAGGACTTTTTCTTTGTCCGTACATCCAATGGTTTCTAACCTCTTCTCGATGCTCTGTAACCAGTTATCAGCACTCAAAGGTTCCGTTGCCGAAGAGAATTCCGGTGGTCGAGTCTTCAGGAAAGTTGTAAACTTGAATGCAGTCGCACTTGACATTGGTACTAGTTCTTCTGGTGACGCTTTTATAGTGAGCTGTCCCAATATTCTTGCTTGTTGTTCTAGTATTCTGACTTGTCCTTGTCCGTCTTCAATCCAAGTCTTCTCCATGATAGACACAGCTTCTTTTATGTCAGATAGGGCTTCTGTCATGGTGGATAGGGCTTTCGATAAGATGGGTAGTCTATCCTGATTTTCGCTGTCCATCTGTTGTACCATCAAATCTTTAGTCTGCTCAGTGATAATTCCTTTGACAGTAATCGAATCTTAGGAATCAGTCCTGTAACATTTTTGGGCTTAGCAGAGGGAGTGAGATGAAAACGAGGAAAGAGCAAGAAAGAGGTAGGAAAGAAAATGAAGTGAGATTAAATGAGGTTTCTAATTGCTTTTGTAGGGCACCTCTTGAAAATCTTCTTGCTTACTTACGAGGGTAATCCCACATCTATTAGCTTCATACTACTCTTGTACATGGGCTTAAAAATCCAATGCCCTTTTTAATTTAGTTTCTACTTCACGCTAGGGCTACACTATATCCTAGTTACGACCTTATTTTTGTCGATAATCCCAAACCATTATAATAATTCATTTGATCCACCGAAGACGTAATTCCGATTGCGTTCTCTAACTTTATTAATCATATCATGGTTATCCAATTTCTACAAAAAATCCAACTTCAACCATGACTATAAATCCAATATCAAACCTGTTATAATCCAATATCCTTATTTTAAATCTACCAATATCATTTGTATCCATATTCCTTAAAAATCCAATTATTTTTCATTATCACTCATAATCTTAGTCGACTCATTCAATATTTAACATTTTTCTTGCTATCTCCTTCTTATTTAATTCATCATTTGAAAAGTCCACCAAGGATAATATCATTAATCAGATCTATAATCCAATAATCATTATCATCGATATCCACTAAGAATATTATCATTGATTAGGCCTAAAATCCAATAATTAATATTATCATTTTTTATCCATCAAACTCCATCACTTTATCCATTCATATTCTTCCATATTGACATAATTCCGTCAATATCTTTGATTGTCATTGCCTCATATTTCAATCCCTTATGGGTTATCTACTCCTTTCTCTAAACTCCATGGCTATAATTCAACCTATTTGTTGCAATCAGACGTTTACATTTAATTCCTTCCAAGATTTGCCTGATAGGTAAGAAGAGATCAGACCAGAATAGGTAAGAATTAAAGACGAAATGGGATAGGGGTAGAGTTTTTAACATATTCTTTATTTAAAATCAAGAATTTAGTTTTGCACGAATCACTTATATAGTAGCCTACAGGCTAAAAGTGCAATTCGGCTAGTAATACAAACAGAAATTTTCGTTTATTTAAATGGTTCTACCCTTTGCATCAAAGGTATCAAACGGGTATCATTTGCTAACTACTCGAGCAGTGACCTTATAACTTTTCAGAAGGAAAAGCTTTTTGGTTAGGGCATTTGCACTACTCCTTTTTAACACTATTTTTAATCTTTCTTTAACTAAGGTTAGCATTTGTTTCATTTGGTCAGCATGAAGTTAGTCTAAACATCTACTCGCATTTTAAGCTTTTGACAAAACCCAAAAGGAAAGCTTTTTACTTTTTGCCTAAGAAGGGTAAGATAGAAATAGAAAAGGTGAGACAGCAATAATACTTATTGTTTTCAGAATTCTATTGTATTTGAAATTATGGTTTTATGAAATCGTGATCTTATCGTAACCAAACCTACACTTAGGGTCATCCTACGGTCAAGCAAGCGGGCTCTGATACCACTCTGTAACACCCCCATTTCTGGGAGTATTATGAAACCCTCGCAGCTGCCCAGGACTGTTCAACTGCGAGTACATTCAATGAGTGTATCACATTGCCAACACAAGCTTAAGCGCAAAAGCGAACTTTATTACAATGTAAAGGCTAAAGCCAAGTATTACAGCAGGCCAACGGCCTTTACTTACATTACAGCAAAAGATGCCACAGGCACGCCTGAGCGGAGAACGACCCTAATTCCACGCTTTATCAACCTCGTACGGAATCATCCCTTCATCTTCTCGCATCCTCAAAATTTGTTGGTTCTGTTTATGTTTTTAGCAAGCATGAGTACTACCACTTGTACTCAACAAGTCACACGGAGCTTAATAATAATTCCATGCATGGTATATCAAGTAAAGGGGATCAAGTCTATTATTTTATGTGGATGCAGTTTTAGTTGGAACCATTTGAAAACCTTTAAAATGTACTTCATTAAAGTAAAGGGGGTTTCAAGCTTGATTATCATTACTCAACATTACCAAACCATTCCAAAACTACTTATGCCTTGATATTGGATTCACCCACTAAACACAGCTTCGTTTACCGGAAGCACGGCGTATTCGAATACCATTTGTCATGACTTTGCAAAGCTGCCCTGCTTTACCCACAAGATCCTTTAACTCCGGCCAGAGAGTTAAGACAACAAGGATGTTCACTGCTCAATTCTTTATGTAGACTCCGCCCAGTAGGTGTTTAATCTCAACAAGCTCGGATGACCCCACGGATCTCGTCCGACTCATCGCAGCCCTACAGTTGTATGGTTAACCACCTCCCATACGAACTCACCCTCTGTCTCCCCCTTTCCAGTTGCAGAGGTTCAATTGAAGTTGAGCAGCTACTGAGCCAGGTTTGACCAAGTCAATTTGACCAAATCAACGCTTGTGGTTGGGCGGTTACTATGTCCGTTACTCAGCATAAGGGTCTAGTCCTTACATTTTTAACTGAGACATCAACCACACACGAACCCAAATTCAGTACACACTGTACTGCCACCAATCCATAACCAGCCTCCACCCTAGGATAAGGTCTTCGGATCCATCTCTGCGATCCTCACTTATTCTAGTTTCCACTTTCCAAAACTCTAAGCCAATACCAAAACCTTAACAGTATAAAGATTCAATGTGGTCCTAAACTACCATGTCATTAATAATCTTATATTTTATGTTACTAGGTCTTGTCAAGGTGAATGTGGCCATCAAGTTAAACGGGGCTTTTCGGGTGGTAGGACATAGCTAATATCATGCCATTCTAAGCATTTATTGTACATAAAATAACAGTGCGCAAATAACATAATGAAAATACAGTAAATAAATAACTTAGGGAATGTAGGATCAACATGTTCAAAAATATGTGTGACTTGCCTTGCGGATCTTCGATTTTGATTATTTCGTATTTTTCAGTGGGCCGGGTCTGGACTTGAGCTTTTCCCTCCTGCTCTTGCGAAATCTCGACTTCGTAAACTAACGTAAAACAAATAAAATAAAGTTAATTCCATGCTCGAAGGATTGAGCTAGGAATAAAGAAAATAAAAGAATAAAGAAAATCCGAAAAAACTCCATTAAATTGAGGATATTGGGTTATAGGAGGGCTATATGCGGAAATGAGCCTTGGATTTGGGTTGGCGGGCTCGAAACGAATCCGGGGAGTATAAATATGTATTTTGGACTTTGGGCTAGTTACTGTTCATTGGGCTCGGCTAATTGGTTGGGTCTAACCGCGTCGACTTGGGCTCGGTCGGCTGCAACAGGCGCGGCGCGAGCGGGTTCGGCTGGATCAAGCCGCGGCGGCTCGGACCAGACGCAACGGACGCGCGGGGTGAGCGGGTGCGGCTGGGACGGAGCGGAGCGTCTCGGTTGGGCGCGTCGGGCGGGCGCGCCCGGTGCGGCCGGTGCGGGCGAGCGGTGCGGCGACGGGGTCGGTTTAACCGAGTCGAGACGGCGGGCCGGGGGAACAGTGCGCGCGCACTGTTCTTCTTCCCCATCCGGCTCGCGCGCGCAGCGAGCAGAGGAGGAAGGCGGCGGGTGGCGACGGCGCTAGGATGAACTGCGACGGCAATGGATGGCAGGGATGGGATCGGGGTGGCATAGGGGTTCTATTTTTGGGGTTTGGAGGTCCGGCGGAGGCGGCGATCGACGGCGGCGAGGTCCTCCTCTCTTGCGGTTGTTTTAAAATTTGAGATGGCCTAGGGGTTCCTAGGGCAATTGGATGGGTGTTTAATCATCCTTGGGGTGTAGGTGGGCTTACGGGGAGGTTGGCCGAAGCTCGGGTGGTCCGAGTTGGGCCGGCTACGGTGGCCGTTTTTTGGAGGTGGGGTGGCTCACGGTGCCGGAAGAGGAGAGGGGTCGAGGAGCTAGGGCAAGGGTCGGGGATGGTTTCAGGGAGCCAGGGGATGCTACTGAAGAAAGTAATTGGAGCACGGATGGCCGGAGGTGGGAAATTGAGCTAGGGCATGGAATTGGGGATTTCTCTGATTACCGGCGATGGAGACGAGGTGGAAGCTTTGGGGTGCTCGGCTAGCTTCAGGGGGCCAATGGAGTCTAGTGGGAGGGTTGCGGTGGTTTAAATAGCCATGGAATGGCGGTTCACCGAAGAGGGGGCGGGGGATATTTGGCGACGGCGGTGAGCTGGAGCTCGGGAAGCCTCGGGCGGCTTGGGCGCTACTCCACGGCACTCCAGGGCTCGGAGGTCAGCAGTGTACGGGGCGGCTGCGGCTGTGAGAGGAAGGGGCGAGAAAGCGGCAGAGGCGGGTGGAGGCGAGGGAGAAACGGGGCACGGGAGTGGCGGGAGAGCTCGGCGGCGGCTGACAGCAGTGCGGGTGCATTTATGGCGGGGTACGGCGTCTGACAGGAGGGGCAGGAGCTGGTAGCGGCAGCCGAACGCGCGAAGGCGCGAGGAGGCGCGAAGGAGGTCGGCGGCGGCAAAAAAAATCGGGGCAGCAGTGGCTTTTGCCGGACGTGAACAGTGCCGCGCCAAAAAAATCCCGTTCACGCCGTAACCCTGCCGTGATGACTGGGATTAAGGGGTTGTGGGCCTGTTTGGCAACGGCTGCGGCTTATGGCTTTTGGCTGAAATTTTTGAATTTTGGCTGTTTACGGTACAGATTACGGAGAGACAGATACTCACTTGTGATTTTGGCTGGTACAGATGTTGGGCTTTTAACGTGTAGATCGTTTAACTTGTAGACCCCATCTTGAAAAAAATACTCCGTTTGAAAGTTAGGTACTGTATTAAAAGCCAAAAGCCGCCGGCTTCGGAGGAAAAGAACAGGCCCTGTGATGCTTTAGGATTTGTGCATAATAGAGCTAGGGAGGAGATGGGCAAGGGAGAGGAGGGAATTCAAATCCAATTTGGATTTTGCAAATTTTCGGTTCGTTTCAACCCTCCTCCTTACCGAAGTCGCTCACCAGTCACCACTTCCACCTCCATTGATATCTTCCTCGCTGTCAGCGACGTCTTGTAACCTGGCATCGGGGATAAAAAAAAAATCGGTGGTTACCAGCCAGGAACCGCTGGTTATGGAAAATCCCGGTGGGTATCAGGAGGAAAAATATCGATCAGTAGCCTAGAAAGTTCCTAGGTTGGTTTAGGTCTTTTTTATGCTAGACTATCTATGTATGAACTAAATATATATAAATATGCTAATTTCAATATTCCGTGCTAAATTTTCTTTAACTTTTTTTGATTTTTAGCGATTTTTTCGGTTTTCAAACGGTCGCTCAATCCTCCTTCCACTGCCACACACTTCATCCCCGCTAGCTCGTAGTCGGCCATGGCCGATCTTGCTAGCCGCCTGCCAAAACTCAAAACAAGGTTTGGGCTCGGTGAACCCCGGAGGGGGAGGTCCTAAAAAATCGGGCCTCGGATTGCGGTGGATGGCCAGAGAGTGGAAATAGAAGAAGCGTCCTGTTCAGCAGTTGGATATGTGGTGAACATTCACCAAATAGTAAATTCCGAAAATCTGTGTTTTTTCGCGAGGGAAAATCTAGTTTAACTATTTATAAAAGTTATGTATTACTCTTTTGAGAGTGTCTAGGCATCACCCGAATGTTTTCTTTCTAATTATTATCTAAATTTGTGACATTTGAATTAGAGATCAAATGACCATTTGTTTTTGAAGGGGGAATTTTTTCAAGGGGAAGAGGGAGAATTTATGGTCATTAGATCTCTAATCTGTTCTAAATCTGGATGATAGTTAGGAAGAAAATACCCGGATGATATTTAACAAAACCTTACTCTTTTTATTCACTGTTAGCATAAGAACATTTAGCATCTTGTCAGCACTGCAAGTACGAACATATCAATTTAATATGACAGAGCTTACAGTGTCAACAACCTCAACTAAAAGCAGCATCAATTCTCCCAAAGAGATTTAATGACGATTTATCTATGATTTCTGCATTCTATAGTCTCTAACCAGAGTTTCTGCTTGCATGCCCTGATTTGTATACACAACAGGTACAAGAATTGGATGCATTTTGTCTACAGCAACCAATCTGACGCCATCTGTGGTACAGCATGAAACAGAAGAAGACATGGTACCACCATCAAAATGGCGAGACCAATACAAACTCCACGTAAAGAGATACATTCTTTCCGAATAGTACATCAAAGGACACACATGATAGCGATGAACGTAGACTAACTGGTTGAAAAGCCTCATATGTTGACTGACTTAAAGGGTTACAGATAAACCAGACGATTTGAAGGAGAAAAGACGTCTATTTTGTTCTTGATCAATCTGTGATCATGACATTTGCCACTGATATAATCTTACACCCATCTAATTTCTATGTTCTTCTGGAGAATTTCTAGTCAAACAAAATTCTAATTCACATCCAGTTTACAAAAATTATATCTGTAACATGTCAGTAGTACATCCTGTTGAACTTTTTGAAAACTGCAGGCCAGTAGGCCTATTTTACAATGGAGTGCTCCATACTACGGGCCTGTTCTTTTCCTCCGAAGCTGGCGGCTTTTGGCTTTTGCTACAGTACCTAACTTTCAAATAGAGTATTTTCTCAAGACGGGGTCTACAAGTTAAACGATCTACACGTTAAAAGCCCAACATCTGTACCATCCAAAATCGCAAGTGAGTATCCGTCTCTCCGTAATCTGTACCGTAAACAGCCAAAATTCAAAAATTTCAGCCAAAAGCCATAAGCCACAGCCGTTGCCAAACAGGCCCTACATCCTGGCGAACTCTTTCCGATTGATGAAATCATTTGCTCATACTTTGGCATTTCTTGCATGAGAGGTTCTTCATTCTATGGTTCAGGGCTTAATCGCTTCATATAATCTTCAAGACATCACACCAGATGAACATGGGAATGCTGTTTATCCAAGAAGATTACTTGTCAACCAATAAATGGTGTTACTTCACCAGGACAAGAATAAAAGTTAATCCCACGATCTAGATAGGAAGAAAGCTTCCTGCTCACTATGTCAATGGGCAACCGCTATTCTTGTCGTGAATGCCAAACTGACAATATATTTCCACCCTAAAAGCAAAAGGAAAAAAAAAAGGGTCAACTTCATATTCTATAGATTGTGTTCTCGAAAAAAATGCTATAGATTAGTATTAGTGAACAAGGCACCTTAAGAAAAAAAAATGGAACAGCATTTACCCAATAAAAACCACGAAATAAGATATTTGATGGATAATGTATTATCTATTAGCAAGACTCAATCTGGAACATTCTAAAAAGAAGTTGATTTGTAATGTATTTTGAGGTATTGTAACTGTTAAAGTCCAGTATACATTGTAATCTTTTGTTGGCAGTAAAACAAAGTTACTGGTGAAGGGAATGTACAGAAAACCGCAGTTTCAAATAAATTGTCAAGAGTTAATATAAGAATTCCAACATTAATCTTGTTTTTAGAATAATTCTGGCATACAAATGATTTTGGAGTTTGGACATTGCAGGGTCTAGTAATGTCTTGATGAGAATCTTCCTGTCATATAATGGTTGGAAGGACAGAAAACTCCTCATGAACATATACACCTGTAATTTGATGAAGAGGACATCAAATCACTTTGAGCTGATCTTGTTGTACTTTGAACTGTTGCCTAAGTCGTCAACATGTGTCATTTGCCTTGGATTGGCAGTGAACTTACAGAAGTTCTGTATTTGGCAGCTCTTTGATATGAGGTAACATCATCTTTCTTACAAAATTTGTCAGCCCCCTACAGTACTCAGCTTGCGAAGACATTAAGGCCCTGATCAACTCGGCTTCGGTTTCTGGCTTATTTTTCACTATTCATAAGTTTCGTCTTTTTCTGAACTTTTGGCTTTTTGTTGAGCGTTTTTGCCGGTTCTTTTTTTCCCGTATTTGTTTGTATTATACATAATGGGCTAACATATTTTTTTTTAAATTTTTTTAAATTTAATTATGCTAAATAAGCCTCTGTCAGCTACAGTGTTTTCAGCCATAAGCCACGAGCTTTTCAGCCGAACCGATCACCACCTAAATATGATCCGAAAACAGCAGTAAATGCTCAATTTTACATAGAAAATAGCAGAGGTATCTGCAACAGCAAACCCAGTGGTAATACTTAAATGGGCTCTCTTGATTTGATATCAGAAGAGTACTGTCAAATCTTAATATAGCTATCATTTCAGCACTATGCATAAAGACCCAAACAAAATATAATTTTGGAACAGCCTCTCTTGATGGTACTTCAAACAGCAATACATAACGACATGGAATGTCAATTTTTCCTTATATGTTCTAAAAAAAATCCCCAGCTACTTTTCTCAATTCTGCCAGAAAGTGTGCTGAATTATCAGTGAGGGTTGTTTCATTCGGTGTGAGACCATGTGGAGGTCACCCTATGGTTGTGATGAGTAATTGACCTTTGCATTAGAGTTGTGTAGAGGTTGAGTTTGGTTTTTGAGGTTTGTGCAGAAGTTTGCTCTCTGTCTGTAAGTTCTAGAGCTCCTGCCTCTTACGACTTACTTCTGCTTTTATGACGTTGTGGTCTACGTGTGCTTCTGTGTGAGTTCTGGAGCTGTTGGCTGAGGTCTTACGACTTGGTGGTCATTGAGGTCTTGCAACTTGGTGGTCGGTAGAAGATCTTATGACTCGGTGCTCGACAGAAGATCTTACGACTTGGTGGTTGATAGAAGATCTTACGACTTGGTGATCGACAGAAGATCTTACGGCTTGGTGCTCGACAGAAGATCTTACGACTTGGTGATCGGCAGAAGATCTTACGACTTGGGGGTCGGTAGAATTTCTTACGACTTTGTGGCCGACACGTGCTCTATGACTTAGTGGTCGTAGCTTCTGCAGGTCAATAGTTGTAGCTTCTGCTGGTTGTGATCTATAGTCGTAGCTTCTGCAGGTCGTGATCGATAGTTGTAGTCAATGGTGCAGTGGTCGTAGCGCTGACTATGTGATCAATAGTCATGGTGATTTATGCGATAGTTGTAGCTTGTGTCCTCGATAGTCGTAGCGATCTGTGTGATCGATGGTCACAGCGATCGGTCGTAAGCAATCGTAGCTTCTGTTGAATGTGAGCGATAGTCGTAGCATTCTGTGTGCCTGTGCATTTGATGGTCGTAGCGTCTGCTACATGGTCGTAGCAGATTGCAGTGTGGTCATAGGCTGCTGGAAGGATCTCGTGGGCTACGAGTACTTCATTTCTTGTGCAGTCGTAAGTTGTATTAGACCAGTTGATTTGCTAAGATTGTTCACTGAAATATTGGTGTTCTGATCAGGGTTGATCAGGGTTTTTGTTGCTTTGTGCACATGAGGTTATTGCTTGGTTCTAGGATTAGAATCAATATTTTGGGTGCATTCATCTTGTTTGTACTAATGGATGATCTTTATGTATGGTGCGGTGCTGCGTGATGGTTTTCTTGTTGGTGTTGATTGCAGGACTTCAGAGTTAGGTCATGGTGCGGCATAGAAGGACCGGAACTAGGCACAGGGAGGTGTTGAGGTCCATAACAGTCAGGGAGACACCGAAGATGATCGAGGCTGGTGAGGTGGTTGCAAGCCGAGACGACGAGGAACCGAAGCTAGAGCTGCCGGAGGTAGACATGACGGGCAACGACGAGGTGGACCGGGACTAGGCTCAGGTAGGAGTCGAGGTCCAGACGGTCAAGAATGTCGAGTGCCGTCATGCACGAGGAGAAGCACGTAGTGCGCCAAGTGACTTGGGTCGTTTGCAAGTGAGGATGGTTCGGTGGGGATCCGGACACGTGAAAGGCTTGACGACAAGTCATTGGGGCCACCTGTAAGCTGCTTTGAGAAGCGTGCGTGAGTAAAATCTGGTGTTAGGTGGGGTTAACGAGTTATCCCCGGTGTGGACCAATGGTAGAATCCATTAGGTCTAGTGTTCATTTGTGAACCTATAAAAGGGGAGGGGAGGCAAGAGATAGGGTTGAGAAAGTTGCCTGAGCCTTGGTGGCTGGTGCCTCTCCCTCCCATGGGAGTTAGGTTAGAGTGTGAGTGTTGGCTCTAGGCTTAGAGCTTGGTCCTCCCGTGGGGAGTGGTTGTGAAACCATTATCTCAAGTGAGAAATCCAGCAATCTTTGATCAACTCTTTTGTGTATCTTTCTGTTTGAGTTTGCTCTGTTCTGAGTTTTCAGTTAGGTTCTTCCTCTATGTTCTTCGTTCTGTTCCTCTCTCTTCTTGATATGGGGATTCCTCTCTCTTCTTGATCTAGAGGTGTTCCTGGCTTGATCTCGTTGATGCTCTGAATCGCAGTGATAGGTGGGAATATAACCAAAGACATCTTGGCTCTTTTTGACCCACGAGCGGTTCTTATCAATGACTTCGATTCTAGAACTCAGTTCATGTGCACTCTTGATCAAATCTCAAAAAGGTCTCAACTTAGTTAATAAGTTTTTAATTCAAGATTGGAGTAGCCTCTTGAGACCTTAAGCAATTTGCATACAAAGACTGGAAATTAGTTGGTGGTCTGATCGAAAATGTGTCTAATGGCTGATTTTATAGCCGTTGAAATATGAGGCCGGTCTGACTAGTCATTAGTTGGTGTCTAACTAGTCCCTTGTGAAGTATGCCCATTTCGGCCCAATGGCTTGTTTTTGGTATGTGGGCTGTAAATGTTGAGTGACAACATTTGGCACTCTGTTTCATTCTTTTGAGCTAGTGCCTCTTCTCTCTATTTATGCATGTGTTGCACTTTATGAGATTGGAGGGAGAGCTCTAGTTACATGTGTTTCATCTAGAGGTGAATTGTGTATCCACTTATACATGTGTTGCACTTGGTGAGAGTTAAGCAAGTGACTTGGCTTATTGTTCTTGGTGTTTTCCCAACACGTAGACATGTAGAGGGTATCGTGGTCCAATGATCTACTCAAGAAGCTTATGAAAAGGTTCAGCTTGTTGTGAAGGTTAGAACTCACCTATCTAGGAGGGGGAAGAGCTACCATCAGCGGATTTGAGGTGTTTGGTTTAATTTGTGGAGTTGATCCAATTCATGTGGGTTTACCTCAACATGAACTAGAGGAGACGGGCAAATTTTTGAATACCACAGTAAAAAGATAGTGGGCATGTTCTTTTCAGTTTTTAAAAGCTGCTTTTCGGTTTTTCTACAGTAACTAGATTTCAACCGGAGTGTCTTTTCAAAACGAGGTCTACAAGTTGATTATAGTATACACTGTAGCGACTTCATTTATGTCAACAAAAACCGCATACGAGTTTATGTTATTCCGTGCTTTCTCTCACAAACAACCAAAAAGTTATAAGCCGCAGCCAAAAAGAACAGGCCCCATGTGTCATCTTGTGGTTTGCTTACTTGTGCTCATTTACATTGTGCAATATATATTATTAGAATTGAATTTATTTCTTATCACCATAGGATTACAAACATTCACATGGAGTTAGTTTGTTGGTACACTTATTTGAGACTAATTATTTAGGCATTAATTGTGCAAAACTTTTTGATTTACTCTTGCACATGTAAAACTGATTTTGGCCAAAAATTTTTTCAAAACTGCCTATTCACCCCCCCTCTAATCGGCCTCATTGGCCTTACATCGAGTGTGTTGGTGCTATAGACATTATGGCCGATGTAGCCTGATGCAGATTGGATGTAGAAGCAGGATATCGTGGTAATTCTGGAATCAGCATGTCTCCAGCGAAGCTATGAGTTCTTGTAATAAACCTTTCATGTGAGCATAAAAGATATGATCAAAGGTACTCATAAACATTGAAGAGTTATTGATAAGAGCCTAATGTATAGATTGATTAACAAGATCGCTAAGCTGGCCTTAGGTAACTTGACATATGCTCAGCAAATTTGTTGAAGTTGATACTGGGATTGGCGGGTTCTATGAAATCGATGGAATCAGCGGAGCAGCAGTCAATATCAGATCCTCCATGCTAGGGAGAGTTTTCCCACTAGGAACGATTTGACCATCACGCTTATTGACAAAACAATGCCAAAATTCTCTTCATTTCCTCCAACTTCTTAGTAAATTCAGTTTGTGCTTCCTCAAAAAGTTTTCCAATCTACAGAAGAATCAGATTTCTTCAATGACATTGAAACTACCCAATGGCTTTCCAGGAGCCGATGAATCATCATTGGGTTTTGGTGGCATCTTAATCTTAATTAGACGATCTAGGTCCTACCTGACACACCAAGAGTCTGTTGCTGCTGAAAAATTCGTGACAATAGCATCATGTCCCTATGGATGGTGCTCACTAGTAGTGTGTATACGACGTGCCAGCCGACTTTTTAGCATATCGGCAAAGTCGACGATGGGTAAACCTGAACGAAAATCAATCCTAGACAAAATGTCGATGTGAAGCAATAACAAAACAGGAACAAATCTCAATGAGGGGATATGTATAACAGATTGATCAACACATCGATGTGAAGCACTATTGATCAAAGTCGAATTTCGAATATAAGATTCTACTAATTACGGTCTACTCATAAGGTACACAAAAAAATAGATGCAAAACATAGTAAAGGTTGGTGTGCATGTCTTTCTGTCAACCGGTACAGGGTATGTATATCCTAAAACAGATGACTTAATCTCGTATTGTGCTTCAAGTCTCACTCTTTGTGTCGGCTTGACATTTCCATAGATAGAGTCCATGTTTGCCATCAAATCTTCTCGTTTTCAATCTATTGACGGTTTTCTTTTTCGCATCTACATTTTCTTAGTCAACATCTTCTAAAAGCTTCTTAGCGTGCCCGATGTTTAATTCTAATTTATGATAAATCCAAATCTTTCTATACAATTACATCAAATATCAAAAATATTTTTGCCGACTATTTTTACGTACCAAAATCTGGCGGCAACACACAATACCTACCACTTACATGGTATGTATACCTCCAGTACGCAGATGAGCCACATGCTTTCCGAGCAAGCATCCTGATCTCACAATTTTTGCAATCGTATATACAAGCAAGTGCGACTCTCACAATCGTTGCCTGCCACGGGATCTTCCAACAGACCGCGGCCCCGGGGGGGGGGGGGGGGGGGGTCGTTTGCAAAAGAAATCGAATGAATGCAAGCACGAAACAGTTCGATTCCCCTGGAAATCCACACAGATTTTCAGAAAAGAGATGTGCCCAAATCCCTCTCGCGGCAAGTCTAAACGGATATGAAGTGTTTAATTACCAGGTATATGCATCAAACCTACAGTATGCACAAAGCATAATCCAGTGAACTGCATGTTTTCGTAAGTTTGAACTTAAAGTCCAAAATACCGTAAATACCATGGCTGCGCATGTCCATGCCGCGAGATTGCATACATGTGAAAAAAAAATTGTAGGATACTTCAAGCATTTTTTTATTTTTTTTGCAAAAACCTTAACCAGAGGGATAACCTTTTGCCATCAGCTGGTACTGGAATTTCTGCCAGGGAAAAATGATGAGAATAGGATCATAGGAGCAAATTTTGTTACCTACGCCACCTCATTCGTTGATCTCAGTTGGCAATGAAAACGATGCAGCTTGCAGGGGAAGACACACACAAAAAAAAAAGAGTAGAAAAACATCACAACTTACAAGCATGCACCACACGATAAGGTATAACAAAGGTGGCAATTCCATTAACTTTCTGCGACAACATTTTGTCCATGTCACTGTCCCGAAACTTCTTCAGTTCCATCTAACCAGGAACGAGCTATGGCATAAGGAGCGAGCTATAGTATTAACACATGTCGCCAGAATGGCGTTGAGATATAAAACAACAAAACAACAGGGGGCACGGTAGATAGGGGAGCAAAGTTGGTATCACTGGCCGAACCATCTCTAGTTTGAGCATCATCCAAAAGTTGATCTTGGGGCATGTCAGATGCAAGATTGCGTTACACAGCCCCTGACCGCGGGATCCCCTTATTCTTCTCCTGCGGCGGTTCCCCTTGTAGCAGCTCACGTTGGTCTTCGTTGTACAGGATCAGCCTGTAGTCCGCGAGATCCTCATGAGTTGGAGATGCCCAGGATATGGATAGGACTGAAGCAAAAGAAGAAATAAAAAAGAACATGGCATCAGATAAACGATAAGCATCCTTGTCAAAATGTTAAAATACAAGTTGGTAGCACAAAAACAAATAGTAAACAAAGAATCAATAGCATAAACCATCTCACTCAAGGGAGAAGACAAATGCCGAGAAACTAACCACATCAAGCCATACGCCCTAGGGTCACAGTATACTAGTAGCACCAATCAGCATTCAACAATCAGCACCAACCACCAAGGAATTCCATACCATGATTCTAATAGCTACTACAAACATCCTAAATCACTACCTAGTTGGAAGAACTTAATCAAGTAGGTGGTACCATTCCCTTTTTTTTGAGCCAATCAGCAGGCAGAGAGGTTCCCCACTAGGCTTACTAGTGTTCTAGTGTTGTAGACAGTACACAAGTACGCATTAACAGAACGACGGTACTATTCTATTTATGTGTTGTCTACAATTCGAGAACACAAGCCCTCAACAACTTGAACGAGCAATGGTCCACATTGTGTCGTCAGGTGTGCCATCCAATTTTTAAAAAATCAATTAAATACTGGGTTTTATCCAACAAAACTATTCATCCAAGAGTTCCTTATACAATTGGCCAGTGTTCCCTAAGGCTGCCGCCTAGCCTGCGTAGGCGACGCCTAGGCGCTAGGCGCTACACTCCCGCCTAGCCGATTTTTCCGTCTAGGCAGCTGCCTAGCCTGCCTAGGCGGCAATTAGGCGCTAGGCGCCAGTCTGCCGCCCGATTAGCGACTTGGTGAACACTGCAGTTGGCAATATTCAAGTCATGAGTTCCATTGATGATTTTGAAACTGGATCTGATCATAGAAAATCTTTTATAGGCACGCCCTACTATCCTCCCCACCCGAGCTCACCACCTGTCCTACTACTGCAGCAGCTGGATGAAGTAGGCAATCTGCAAACCCTTTGTTCATTGCTACTAATTTCCAGCAGTATTGGTCCATTGTTCAACCAGAAAAAGAGATGCTCAAACAACTAGCAATTCATTCATTTAGCATGCCAGTAAAAGTGTGTTGAAGTTATGCACACATACCATCTTTTGGTTGAAAAGGCTTAGTCGATCCTGTATGTGCACCATCACTTAGCTTCAACTGAGGACGCTTTCTTACATAGTCCTGTTGTAGAGGTGCAGGTATTTTGAATGAAAACTGAGTTTTTTCTACACCGGCAGCATGTTCTGGGTTCTCTGCAAGGTACCTATCAAAGTATGGCATTTGACGAATTAGAGAAAAATTTAGACAGATTGAACCACATGGGAAGAATACAAGACCCTTATTCACATGGTTTACGCCTGCATATTGTGTAATGTCCAACATTCTGTTGTGAGAACAGGGCAGATTCCTGAAAGCAGCCCCAAAAAAGTGCAGCCTAAATGCTGCTTGTGCACTTCTTACAATTGAGGCAGTGAAAGAGAAATGATAACACTTGACAGCAATTTTGGGAACAACTGTAATGGACACCCTTCAATTGCAGCTATTCCACATACTAGATGAATGTAAGATTGGATATGAGCATTACTATGCTTAAGAGTGAAGAGGTTGAAGGGAAGTTGACCAAAAGGAAGTTAACATACCTTTCAATTTCAACCGCAGACCTAAGTCTTTTGCCACTAGGGGAGGTATAGTACCTGAAAGCAAGTATAGAAAATGTTAATAAACACTCTACCATATGTAGATGAAATGTAAAATATATTATATACATAGCTAGCAGCCTAGCAGACCATAGGAAATTAGGAGTGACTGAATAAGCACCAAGCAAAAAGGTCAGGGGTCTACACAAGTTGACCTGTTTCCAGTATTTCCCTCCTCAGCACAATTCTTCTACAAAGAAGTGATTGGGGAAGGAAACAAAATGTTAAACATAACAGTAACACTGCTAAAGCATCAATGAACATGGCAATAATATGAAACTGGGTGAGGATTTAACTACAGTGAACATCTTCTACTGCTGGCGATATATTTTTAAGGAGAAGTTTTATATACTTTGTACTAAATTATAAATGATTTCCATTCTTGTAAGCATAAGGAACTTAAACCATTGGTTAAACTTCAGCCCAGAGGAAATATAACAGACAGAACAGAAGTATGCATCCGAGTTCTTAAGACCTGGGATGTAGAAAATAACTGCAACATTGTTTAGTCAGAAAAAAAAAACTAGGTCAAATTGGGAAGTAAATTAACTAGGGTATTGAGAGAATACTCACACATCAGCAAATCTGGTACTTTTTTCTCTTCTTATAATGATCGACCTTTGCCACCCTTGAGGGGCCTGCGCGATGCTAGGTTTATCAATTGCCCAGATCCTGCTGTCGTCCTGAGATATATCTGTTGGATCATCACATGTAATATCAGGCTTCCACTCACTGGCTCGTTTGCATACAAAAGGTTCCTTTTGAATTCGCTCACGAATTTCTTCATACTTCTCTTGTGTTGGAATAAGTCTCCATTTGAAACATTTAGCACATTGCACAGTAAAGGCTCCAATAGTTAATCCTCCCTTTGATGTATTAGATGGGGCAGGTGAAAAGTGGTTTTCTCCCTGTTCATCTTGCCCTCTATTACTTCTACCATTCTTATAAAGGACAATTTGATGTGATGCACTTTCAGAGGTATGTTCATCATCACCACATTGGTCACCGTCCTTATCAGATAACCGGCTCTTCTTTGATGGTGGAGGAGATATGGAATTCTCATTAGGATTGAATGCAGGATTTGCTGGGCTAGACTCCATACTATTAGCTCTTAGGTACCTGTTGCAGGTGATTGTAAAAAATCACACTTAATGAAAAAAGATTGCTTGATAGAAAGGCGAGAACAGATATGAATGTGAGAGAAGACAGAAGGGACACAACACAATGGACATGCCAAAAGGGTGAGCTCAAGAGCAATTCATGGTAAATCTTCAATTTCCGAATCGTGACATATTAGCATAATAACATGTCCAGGTTACTGGCAATTATGTTCACAAATAGCATAATAAAAATTATAACATTTTACACTGAAGAAGTTCCTTGAAGGACAGGAGGATCATGACAAGTTGCCAACACACGTAATACGTTAAAGAAAGCATTGCACAACAAGGCCACTCCTAATAAGACTGTTTCCCTGTGATGCATTGAGAAAGAAACAGCACAAATTTTGGATCTGCAGAGCATGGCTCAACTAGTATTTTTACATCTATCAAATATCATAGCAACACTATATACAAAACACCATGAAAGGCTTCAGTTGGATTATTGGCAGCTGGAGATTACAGACTCAAGATACCCTGGCTAGAAATGAAGATACGCTGGCAATAGAAACGTAAAACCTCATTAGTATACCTAGGGCCCCATCAATCAGGTTTGCTAAGAGTTCCTTTCCCGATAAAGCGTGTCCCCATTCCTTCCATTTCAAACCAAGAAGGTAATGCCTCATTAGTATACTTAGGGCACCACCAATCAGATTCACTAAGATATGGCATAAATCTCTAACATTTAATAGCTTGACTAACTAGAGCTACCATAATGTCCCAAGATCCCTAAGCTAGATTCCAATTTCCTAGATACTGTTAGCAATAGTAAGTCATGAACTTAACGCAATAATGCCTCATTATATACCTAGGCCACCACCAATAAGGTTCACTAAGGAATGGCATAACTCTCTAATATTTAACAGCTGAACAAACTAGATCTAACGTAACGCCCCAAGAACCCTAGGCTAGATACCAAGATACCATTAGCAATAGAAGCACATTGCTATGTTAACAATACTAAATCCAGGATACCAATAGCTATAGCAAAAGTATCTAATCATACATTATCTATTTATTTGACTGAGCAATCGTACATTCATAAGCACAAGACTTATATAACATTTGATATCTCTATTCCCGTGTATGCATGCAAAGGACGCATCCAATCACACATTCATCAGCACAAGCTCTATGTAACAATTGATACCAATCGAAACAAAGCATGAAATTCTACCAAATCGGATCACGATTCTACCGACAAAAGCAAAATCCAGTACATCAGCAACACGTTCCTAGCTAATGGAGCGCTCCCCATCCCCAAGCGCAGGATATTCATCCCACCAATCATCAAACAACAACAGATATTAGGAGAGGAGGAGGAGGAGGAGGAGAGCTGAGCGTATACATGTACAGCCTCCCCGCGGCTGTACGGGGCGGCCACAAGGGCGGGTCAGGATCCTCGGCCTCCGGCGGAGGCTGCGGCGGCGGCGGTGACGGCTGCAGGTCGAGACGGCGGGCGGCGAAGGAGGAGGCGGCGAGTCTGCGGAAGAGCTCGGCCCGGCGAGGGTCACGGCGCGTCGTGGCGCTCGGCTGGCGGAGCGAGGCGGGGCCGGAGGGGGAGACAAGCGTCCCCCTCTCTGCCTCGCCCGCGGCTGCGTGCCCCGCTGCCTCCTCCTCGGTGGTGGTCTCCGCCGGGGCCGCGCCTACACGCGGGAGCGGGGCGGTAAGAGAGGGAGACGAGGGGTAAGCCTACCACGACGAGCGCCCCTCGCTAGTCTCGTCGTGTCCCTGCGTGCGGGGCACAGGCGGTGTGGGGCCAGGGGGGAGCCGGCTTTAGCAGTGCTGCGCATTACCCCAAAATTCCACAGGTAGTTACAGAGGACTAACTGAATACCCATATTTTGCTATGGATTTACATCTATATTAATTTTTACAGATGATTTTTTATTTTAGTATAATAAATTTTGTAGAAAAGTTTATAGAGAGACACTTGTATACGATTTTGATAGATATAAATGAATTTATTATAGTATCTAATATAATTGACTAGTAGACCATGTCTTAAAAATACACTTTGTTTAAAATTAGATACTATAAAAGTTACTTTCTATAAAAAACGGCTTTTAAAAATCAAAACAAACATGGCCTTGTAAAGGAATGTTCTAGCAGTGCAACATACAAGAGCCCGCTTTCTCCTTGCCTTCTTAAAATGGTGAATGTATCCAGCCAGGATACTTATCTGATTCTATTCTTAATGTAGTACTAGAGAATGACATGCACATTAAGAATGACATGTTAATGTGATATGTGTGGGGACACCCTGATTTTTCATGTGATTCCATATTTCCAAAACTGCCTAAGATTTCAGTTACGCAAAGAATAGTACATTGCACACAAAATAGTACATTACACAATTTCATTTAGAAAATATTTTATTTATTGGAAAAAATACGACATGACAACCGGGTTTTATATTAGAGGGTTGTCAGGCCATATTTGATATATCACAAAAGTTCTAAATGAAACTCCACAGGCAACACCTAAGCGTAGACGTGACCCTAACCGTAGATTTTCTTGTACCCATCACGCATCTGAATAATTAAGAAAGAGTGAGTACTTTTGGTACTCAGCAAACCACATAGAGAATACATATATAAAAATGCAGGGATTTCAAAGGAATTGGACTCTAGCTTGTGCTACTTAGCACATAGATATTTTGTTGAACAAAAAGTAAGTTTTTGCTTTTTAGGGGAAACATGTTTTAAAAAAGGTTGTGGGCTTTTTTTGGGTTGTGTCTTATGGCTTATGGCCATGGTTTATGGCTTTGGGCCCTAGGATAGCACTTGTACGAACGAACTAAAAGCCAATAATCCACTTTTAAAAGGTTATCCCGATAAGCCGCTTCGAAACGGTGATGGAGAAATTGTCCCATTTATTTGTTAGTGGAAGTCATAAGTCATAAACTGAAATAACCTGAAAAGAATAGGTCCTGTAATTATGATAGTGATGGAACTGTTTACGGATATAGCACCTGTCACTTGCCACGCCCCCTTGCTCGGCAAGACAGGGTGGCTGCGGCAACGCACCCAGGCACGGTAGGAGCGCAGGGTGAGTTCGGTAGGTCGATGTGCGACAGGAGTTGCCGAGCTACCCTGGCTCGGCAGCCCTGCTGCTTGGCCTTGAATCCACGCTCCCTGATGGGCATTTGCCTGATTAACCCGCACGGACTCAGTGTTTGGACATGTAACGGTTTTGGATAGGCCGATCAACCAACTCCATCTTTTAAGTAGTGCAGATGCATTACTAAAAAATTGTAGGAATGGACCACATGTAGCCTGACATAGCACTTCACAATGAAGGTACGAATTACGACGACCCTAAGGCAAAAATATGGAACTGTATGACACCCACATGGCGTGGGGATCATTCGGGCGGTGTGGACATGGCTGGTTATCGTGGTAATGGCAGGTGCAATTGCAGTTCAGGTTAGCGCAACAACAATGCGGGTGGTAGTTGTTGCCGAGGTGCACGACCTCCTCGTTATTCCTCTCCCTAATCCTGTCTGCGGAGCTCATCGTTGTTGGTCCTCTCGGTCTGGAGCTCCTCCCACAACTCCTCTAGGCGGATGTGCTATTTTTGTGGATCTAAACCTTGACAGGTATCAAATATGATGGATCCACCCAATTGGTGAACTTACAATCAACTGTCTACAAGCAAGATGAGGTTAGTACAAGCATTCTATTCATACAAGTATACATAGATAACGAACTATTTACCATAAACAGATGGTAGCAAAAGAATCAACGCCCTGGGTGCACGTGGTCGTCACAAATCTGCACCACTATGTCGAGATTGTGCTTGCATTGCGGCTAAGGCTCAGGGATGTGTGGGTAGTCAGGAAGGGATTTCTAGGGGTGTATGACTCCCTGGTTTCAAGTAGTAGATCAAGACTTGGACGTTCAGGGTCTAGGGGACCATAGAAACTCGTGTCTTCGAGGTAAGGATCATAGTTTTGAAACCAAGCATGTGTCCATCGTCCCCTCCCACACATTGAGCTTCCAGCCGTGTCAGCCATGCTTATGTTGACATAGTACGATTCTCTACAAGACAGCAAAAGGATGTTTGAGTATCCTTACTACTAGTGTCCACACAATTTTGCATTAAAAGTTACGCAAAAGAACGTGGTAGCAATAGGACTGAACTTAATTTAAAATGCACATACTTTGCATTCCCGAACATTAATTTGTAACAAATACACAGATAGTATAAATCAACAAGTCTACGGAGCGGCCGATGAAGTGGGCATATTTGGGTAGTTCCTTATAGAGTGGCCTAATGTCTTATATAACCTGCACTTGTGTTGCCTTTGTCACTGGCCACGTTAACTTTCATCCACTTTGTTGCAGATGCGACGGGACTAACATCTTTCGTGCCCGGGTTGCTTTAGTTCGTTGTTCAGCACCTACTTCACTTCCCCCGACCAAAGATCCCTGTGATGCATGTCCACCCCGTAGGAGTTGAACTCAGCGCTTTAAGTCTCACACAAATGGTGGATATCGTAGTACTCCAAAATATACTGTGCAAAGGACTACTGCCACACAGTGCATGTGGCATAGACATGAGAGCAAAGCTTGTAAAGGAACATCAGCTTGTTGCACATGTAGGTCACGACTTCGCCGATGGTGCATGCACGCTTGTGATCACCTCTTGCGTGGTCCATGATGTACTTATTTCTCAAACGAACCTCAAACTTTTTCCTCACCTCATCCATAGTCTGAGCGATGTGCGAACAAAACTTTGCCATTTCTGCTCCACATACGCCTGCATGACATCTGAGAGTTGCCTCCTTTCATCTAAGTGCTTCTTCGCAATCATAGCTCTATTAACGAAGTAGCCAACAATGTGGTTCCAACTCTTGTCCATAATTGCAATGATCGGGAGGGAGAGCACACCCTTCGTCACACCACTGTACACCTTTGATATATTGGTTGTCATAATCTTGTACCTCACATCGTCTATATTGTGAAACAGGGACCATTACTCCACGTCTAGGGCATATAAATCGATCCATTAAGTGAACTTGCCCCGTTGCTATGGGAGCGGCCTAAGCTGTGGTCGATTCTACTCCTTATGACTCCCTCACATGCCTGGAGGTCTCATTGTTAAGCTCTCATCATATTGCATTGAACTTATACATCTGGTTCTGCACTCTTTGTTGCAGAAACAGGTGTGAAAGTTCACTGCTAGATGCCTCATAGACCAGCAGGTCCTTACGTTGTTCCACTAGAAGGGTGGTGGAGTCCCTTGTTGCATGATGCTCAGCATCAACAATAGCCTGGTGTTGCCATCCATGATAAGGCAGACGTTGGGTCGGTCTTAGATTACTACTTACTTCATATTAGCTAGAAATCACAGTCAGCTATTAGTATTTTTATTTTCCATAACTGCATAGGCCACAAGGAGTAGCTGGTTGTTTGCGTCGACGGCCACTGTCGTCAACATCGTGCCCTTGTACTTATTGGAGAGGAAAGTGTCATCCATCGTTAGTACTGGATGATAGTACTTGAACCCCTTGATCACATACCAAAACAACCAAAATACCCGGTCAAGGATGAAACAATTAGAACCTTCGTAGGGTGTGTCCTCTTCATCTTGTTTACATATGTCCGAGGATTGACTTCGGCAATCTGATACAACATTCTTGATATGAAGTCATTGGCCTCCTCGTACGGTATCGTACATCCCATGTATGACATTCCTCCTCACTTGTCACACCTTATCGTAGCACGTTGGGAAGCCAATAAAGTTGACAACATTGACCATCAACAACTTCGTGAAACTGTGACATCTGCAACTATGATGTGACTTATCAGGCTGGTGATGAGTGATAAGGTCACGTTGTGGTGCCTGTGCAATGACTTCGCAAGCTCATAAGTGTGGTCCTTGACCACATCCGAAAGTCCATTACACTACCTCTGAATCTTTGTGCCCGGACCTTCCCGGATAAGAGCCGTCCATACACTTCATCACATATGTATCAGGGTTCGACCTGTGCACATGATACGTGCGGCTTATGCAGACAACGTATTTTGCAATGGTTTGCGGCACGTCACTCTTATTGGGGAAGCATTGCCCTTCGACGAGAGTGTCTTTGTCAAAGAACCATTCAGACCTATCTTCGAACGGTAGAATTAGGGAGACCAAGGCAACACTCTTCCACCTCTAAGTACGTACCACTGAATTATCTATGTTCCGACCAAACATTCGAGTATGAACCGTGATAATGCCCCTCAAAAGTATTATAGCTTTTAGCTATGACTTTAGCTGATTACAAAAGAGATTAATTATGTAAGAAGTATTCGTGTTAAAAAACCACTCAATTTAAAACAGCTCCTACAATAATTCTTACAAACGAATTATAAATAAATATCAAGAAACCATCCTGGTGAAAAGCCAGCTACTAAAGGCACTGTTCTTTTCAGCTTCTAAAAGCTGCTTTTCAGCTTTTTTATAGTAACTAGCTTTTAAACATAGTATTTTTTTCAAAATATGATCTACTAGTTAATTGTAATACATACTTTACTGACTTTATTTATATCGGCAAAACCACACGTGAATTTCTGTTACTTTGTAATATCTCGTACAAATAGCCTAAAAGTCACAAGCCGCAGTTAAAAGCCACAGCCGCAGCCAAAAAGAACAGGTTCATCGATCCCAAGCACCATCAAGCTTGAGCATGCATAATCGTCTAGTTTTAGAGACAAATCGGCTAAAAATTAGCAAACGAGGAAAGATATGCAACTTTGATGACAGAAGAAATGATCGTGTGACTTTGTTTAACAACTACGTAAAGACGATGGACGACGGTAATCTTTCTGGCAACGCTACACAGCAGAGTGGACACTACAAACGACAAAGCAGATTGCTTCGCATCGCCACCGTGGTGAACTGTCAATTACAACAAATGATTCGCATGAATTTTACATCGAAACAGTTCAATTCCCGCAATCAGACGGGTCATGTAGCTTGTACTACGATGCGGTTCACCACGACCACATCACCGGGCTCACCTGGCCAACCGCCGGCAGCTGCGGCGGCGCCATGCAGTGCTGCGGCCAACGGTAAAAGTACCCCTCTCCGCAGCCGGCCCCGAACGGCTGGGTCTGATGACCCCTCTCTTCCTCGACATCCATCTTCGCCGTTTCTTCGGCGTCCTCCCCGTCCACCGTCTCCGCAGCCGTCAGTGCCTCCGTCGACGGCGGCGCTGGTGCGGCGACCCAAGGGACCACGGCCATGCCGGCGCCCTCTTCATGGGCGCCGGTTAACATCTCTCGCACCGTCCGGAAATCCGCCTCGCGCAGCATGTCCCGGATCCACTCGGCGCCGGCGCGCAGGGGAGCCCACGGCCGTAGCCGCCACCGCGTGGGGAGGCCGAGGGGCCCCCGCGCGGCCGGGTCGTACACCGTCACCGCCCTCTCCTCATCCGCGACGGCCAGCGACGGAGCTTCGCCCATCATCACGTCGCCCCCGGTCCCGACGCTGGCCACCGCCGGTGGCGTCGGCACGTCGCCTTGGTGGTCGGCACTCTCTAGCCGTCGGATCTTGGTTGCGCGGCAGGAGAGCGGGAAGCCTTCGCCGTCGCCGTCGCCGTCGCCGGGGCACATAAACAACCCTGGCTCCTCCGCGCCCTTCCTCTTCAGCGTCAGCCCGGGGGACTCCATAAGCACCACCATTTTGCGAGCTCGCCTGCTTAATTTCTTGCCTAGGAGCTAAACTAGTACTAATCCCCCACTAATGCTGTCAAATCTCGGCGAGCTCGTTGCGAAGCGCGTGCATTTGCGGGAGATATATGGGCTCGGGGAAGGAGTCGACAAGTGGCGCGAAGCGAAGCCTTGAGAAGCTTCGGTTCCAACTCCGGAAGCCTCTCGAAACTCCTCCCGTCTTTCGTGGACAAGGACATTTTCTCATGCCCTCGAGCAGATGTACCGAAATACCCCTCAAGTGTGGCAGAACTCGCCTTTCCACGGGCGTCTAATACCGTCATTTTCTCGTGCCCTCACCGTCTCTCCTTTGCCGGTCGCACACGTCGGGCTTCGTCAACGAGCCGCAGCCCATGGGAAGACACGAAAGAAAGCGGCCCATGGCGCTAGAATGGGCCGATCTGGCAGGCCGAATGGAAGCCTTGTGTTGTTGCTAGTGCGGTGTATTCGGAGAGGATAGTACCACATCGGCGGTGGAAGCAGGACGCGACGGCGTGGTTGGTTATGTAATGGAGCCGGGGTGCAACGGAGGAAGCTACGCAGCTGCGTGCTGAGCACAACGCGAACTATTCTTTCGCCTTTTACTAAAGAATACCGTGTGCACGGCACAATTAGCAGCATACGCTAATTTTTTTAGGGTGCCTGCTTTGGGCGGGCTCCCAGCAATTCGATAAAAGTGAGTTCTATGCGGTGCTTCATGTGTTTAGTTACGGTACTCATAAATAGGGGAAACGGGATTTAGTGACGCAGAAAGAGGTGCAATGGTGGGGGCGTAATGTCCGGGAATTCCATCGACAAGATAGGAACGTCTTTTGGTACTGTTCTTTGCCTTTGGTCGGCTGTTTTAATAAGGGAGCTACTCCCTAACGGGCTCAATCCAACGGAAAGGATGGGCTGGGCTGCTGCCCCTCATCATCGTCGATCCTCTCATCATCTCTTTCCAGTATATAGGTAGCTCCGCATCCCTCTTCTACCATCGGTGATAATCTCACAGTGTCACCGTCTCTCTCCATCACCACTGTTTTGCCCAGCCTAATGTTTACAACGCCGCTATGTCGCTTGTTCCTTCGCCACCGCCTATCGTCGGACCACTGCCTCCCCAGCCCCCCCGGACATCTGGGAGGCCGTGGTAAACCTGTCGTCGTAGCAGCAACAGAGGAGGAAGGTGAGGCAATGCTCTTGGAGGAGGAAGGGGAAGCAGCGCTATCCCGTTGATGAAGGAGGTAACGGTATACTGTTAGTTGGTTTTCTCTTTAATAAACCGTTTCAAAATAGCGGCAGAGAAGTTCCATTTATCTTGATACCCAGACGTCCCTACCGTCCGATAAAAAAACCAACGGCTTAGATTCCTACAATAGTACATATCTACAGTGTATGATAAAGAACAGGGTAAACACTAAAGTATAGGGTGCAGTTCCTGATACACGACATATACTACGAAATTGCTACAATACATGTGGATCATTTGGGCCCTTGCTTTTTTATCCGACGGTTGGTGGCATGATTTCTAAAGTTGCAATCATACTGTCGACTGCATTGGATCTCTATTGAAATTATGCACATCTTGCGTGATTTCATAAAAATTTATTCATTCTACCAGCAATGACGGTTGGAGCATCTAGTTGTCACAATGGACTTCAACGTCATGAGTGATCGGTACAACAGGTTCTTATCGTGCTGGATGCATAGTGTCACACCGACAATGGACAACCCCACACACAAGGACATAGCTGGTGCCCTGAACCTGGCTCGATTGGCAACGGTATAACCTCAAGCAAAGCCTTTGAGATGGATACATGTCAACCTCACTGGTGTTGAGCCTAAGCGCAATTTGGGGATTTCTCGATTTGATTTTCGGTTTAAACAATTAGGGAAGAGAGGGATCCAATCCCACCTATAAGAGAGAGAGAGAAGTGATAAGGAGGCTTGCCTCCATCCAGGCGTGGTTGAGTGAGAAGGATGGGAATCGTGGACTCAATCCCCTCCTCTCTGGCGATTTTGCCGCAGGTGGTTGGTGATGCCGCCATCCTCTACTTAATCTGGCTCTAGGCTCGTATTCTAGAAAGAAATCCAAATTGACAATTTTCCCATATCCTATTCTTCCTCCTCCACCGAGCTCTAACCTAGAAGTTGTTCTTGGGCTCCAACGAGTAGCAACGGTGCTATGGTTCAGCTCCCATCTCCAGCAACTCAAGGCCGTGCTCTCGACCTTTGAGTCAATATGAAGGTACTTCGGTGAGGGAGGAGACTTAGGACCGATCCCGAGCGGCGGTGGTGACTCAGGTCAAAGCGTAGGGTCAAGGCAGCGGTGTCAGCTGTGCGCAGCATCTTGACATTGGACCAGCTGTGCACCGGTGTCTTGGTGTCTTCTGACAAATAAGTATGATCTTCACCTTGCATTAAGATAGCATGTAATGCCTTCTTCACCTCACAGTTAAGATTATGTCCTATAGTCCATGGTTCTTTACAAAGCTAGCAAGTCTTTTTATTGCCCTCTTGGGTATTCTGCTTTTGAATTTCACTTTCTTCATTAATGGCTACCTTTTGAACCACTGGTTTCTAAATGTTTGTATGACACTTGCTTCTAAAGGTCCCACTAGAGTGACTTGTTCTTTCAGCCATGGCTACTTTTTTTTCAAGTTTAGCATACCAAAATGCTTACAAAAGCCCTTTTGGTTGGTGACTACTCACATCATGTTGATTTCATCCTTGAGCCCCCGAATAAAACAGCTCAGGAGATAAGACTCTAGGATAGGGGTGATCTCTCTTTACCAACTCTACACATTTTTCAAAGTAATAGATGAATTTGCTCACAATGGTAAGGTGTTTTATGTTATGTAATTTCTCAACTGCCTCATGTAGTATAGAGCAAAACTGTTGCCAATTCAGCATTTGCCAAGGTATTCCAACTCCTTTAAACCAGGTACTTGCCTTGCCAAATAAATGGCCAATTGCTAAATTTACCCACTGCTCTCTAGGAGTTCCAGCCATTTCAAATGATTTCTCACATTGCTCCAACATCCCAGTGGATCGTCTCCTGAAAATAATGTTAACTTTGATTTGGGTCCCTTAATTATAGCTTCTGCATAATGATGTGAGCCACTATTGTCACCCCAGTATGTATTTCTTTGGGAGTCAAATACATGAACCCCTGGGTAATGTGTTGCGTGTGATTGTCCCCTATAACTATAATATAGTCTTTGATACATGTTTTGAGTAAGAATTGGATGAGGATATGTTGGAACTTGTGGCATGTATCCAGTTGGTGCTAGTACATAAGGCATATATGGAATAGTTCTTGAAGCAATATTGGAAACATTGGTATGGTGTGGCACCTGTGGTTGTAGGGTTGGAAATGATCCAGGTACTCCATTACCACTGTATGCTCCTATATTTGCTTATGATGAGGTCCTAATTGCTGGAGTGTAAATTAGTGGATTGCTATTCACTATTGCAGAGAGTTCCAGGAAGAATAGTGCATTTGTGCTATGAGGATGTTGAGTTCTATTAGTCACCTGATCATCAGTAGCTGAAGGTGTAGGAGGGATGATATCCTTAGGAACTGTTGTGGTGTTTGGGTTCTCCTTTGGATCTGTCTCCTGATTCGATTTGCCCAACTAGAAAGCTTTAGTTTCAGCTGCATCTGTCTTCAACGCCTCCAGATCTGCGAGCCTATCTTGAATCCTTTTGATTTCCACCCTTTTTTTATTTCCACCCGATTTTCCATCCCCAGATCTACTTCTCCCAAAGACCCTTGAGATCTAGTCCTCGCCACCATGAACCCTTGTCCGCTTAACTGAAATGAGGGATTTTACAGCTGAGCCAACCTTACTCCAACGCTTGAGTTAGGAATTTTACAAATGGATATCTCACCACCAACCCTCCACCAACGTTGGATTCAATCGCCAAGGAAAGATCTGGCACTCTGATACCAAAATTGTCAAGACCCGATCTGATTTGGCCTAAAATTTAAGCTGAATTGGGGAATTTTGAGAAGAAACAAGAAAGGGATAAACTAGGGTTCCTAAGCTACGATACTCTAAGATGAACACTAGCATATACTTTCCTCTTTCTTACTTCCATTCCACGCAAGAATTGGGTTTATACCCTCATCATTTCAATAGGAAATTACAGGAGTAATAGGCCATGTTCTTTTGGGCTATAGCTGGTGGCTTTTGGCAGTGGCTGATCGCTTTTATTTGCGCTTTTCAAGACGGTAGTGAACGATGAAAACACAGACAACACACATGATTTTAGGTTTGGAAAGCCGTTTGGAGAATCTATTTCAAGAAGCTATCCTATTTGTTTCGATTTTTGGAAAAACCAAAAGCTCAAAAGAACAGATCCATAATAAAAGCAAAGTTCAGATAAAAGTAACTGTGGCCGGTAAAACACAAATAACGACAACAGGATGACTCCTACAGTGACCCCACGGTGAATACTGAAATGCATCCGAACCGTTGGATGATCATAACTCAGTCCATCGTGAACCATCACCGTTGGATTCCACTTAAGTTGAAGTCGATGAAATGGTTTCTTCAGCGCCGCTTTCCTCTGCTACTCCATTTCAGTCTTCTGGCGCTGACAGTTACTATCGTCAATGGATCAACGAAAATTTTCTTGTGAATATCTCTTTCCCTGTAGTGTACTAGAGGATTGAAGTTGTAGCAGTGATTCAGAAAAAAGATGCTATTGTAGACTAGGTATGAATATCCTGAAAATACAGCGTTCATACGTATTATGCGCAGGCACATAGATGAATTCGATCGAGCAGGTAAACATTAGAGTCTTGTTTCACACTTCACACCCAGCTAGATGAGAACTAACAATTATACAACATATTAGCGTTCCGGAAAGCACTGCTAATGGCTTAGGATACACCTCATGTTCCAAGCATACAGCATCGGCCAACCAATCTACATCTGAGTGGACGGCGAAGGAGGCGACGGTGGCGGGAGCAGAGGCGGTGACGGCGGCAGCTCGAAGAAGTCAAACATATCCGGCGGTAGGTCATCAAACATCACGTCAGATATGTCCTGATGCACAGGCCCGACGTGGCCGTAATCGTCGTCTTCTAGCCCGAAGAACTGGGCCGGCTGCACCTCTGGAATCGGCTCCAGGTAGTCGACGTTGCCGTCGGCAGATGCCGCATCGACAAACACCGCAGCAGGATCGACCATCGGAGCCGGGTTGCCGGCGTCGCCGAAGGATAGCTGAGCCGCCGGAGAGTCGTTGTATGAGCTGCATTCCGCGGCGGCGTCCATGGCCAACTCGATGGAAGATGGCAATATGGATTCGGGGTCAAGTAGTCCAGCAGGAAACGGTGCATCGGCGCACTGGTTCTCCATGCATGCTTCTTGGCTGCTCTGGCCAATGTGGTTCATCGTCTCTTGGAAGGGGATCATGCCCGTGCAGGGATCCTGACAGAGGGTCTCGAGAATGACAAAATGCACCTAAATTGGTTTGATACTAGATCGAAATTACTAAAAGAAATAGACTACAAAAGTAACTTTCTTCACGAGTTCAGAAGAAGTGTTGTTTGATTACTTCAGAGTTCAGAAATGCAGTGCAAATTTCAGGAAAGCAGGCAACGGTTACCTTGGAAGTGAGCAGCACATGAGAGGGCGCAGAAGAAGCGCTGCAATTGTTCTGCTTGCCGGACCTCCTGCGGGGCAGGGGCGCCCGCAAGATCCTCGCCAGCCTCTTCTGCCGCGTGCTCCAGAAGTTCTTGACATCGTTGTCCGTCCTGCCGGGAAGATACGTCGCGATCTTGGCCCATTTGTTCCCAAACTGCGCCTGCAGATCGATCACCACACGCTCTTCCTCTGGAGAAAACTTGCACCCACTTCACAAGAAACATCATTCTTCAGTGTTTCCACAATTTGCAGATAATGGCATGTAGAGCCTGCCATGGCTAATGTATGGATCAAGTAGTTTTCTCATACCAAAAATACACATCATCATGTGTAACGAAACAGATAAACAGAAGAGTTTACTGACAATGGCACTTAAACTGAGCGTGCTGACACATATACTCGTGTATTAGTGCAGCTTCAGAATAATAGCATTTCAGCATCAACTAGTATGCACTATATAGAACAAAATGCTGGCCCAGACGAAAAGATATTTTCCCTTTCTTTTTGCCTTTTGTCTAGACCTGTTAGCAATTGGCAAACACTAGCATATTGATCATGACAGTACTTTTGTCTCTAAAGGGAAAAATATTGCTTCAGACTTCAGTTCACACAGAGAATTAACTACGCATCACATTGCTTCCTGCTATAGTTTTTTAACGTGCATTTGGTTTCTGGTGATTGGTGAAGGAGAAATTTAAGATAACAAAGGGGCTGTTTTGATAGAGAGTTTCAAACTCGAAAGCCCATTTCGTTCTCTCTTTTGGCCGAAAAATGCACAGACGGTGAAACTTCAAGTGGTGAAAACCCCCATGAATAGTAAGTGCAAAACTTGTAATCAAGATAAAGAACCGCTTTTTGAAACGAGAACCAAGAGATGAGAAAAGGGTTTGCCGTAGCAAAGACAGCAGAACAAGTTTCACATAACCAGAAGAAAATGAGGAAGAAGAGGGCGAGCAAAGAACGAGTAGCACATTACGTCTTGAGGTTTGGGCGGAGCTTGTTGACCCATCGGAGACGGCACGACTTGCCGGTGCGCGAGAGGAGGCCATTGGATCGAATGGAGCTCCACTCCCTGGGGCCGTGCTCCCTGACGTGCTGCAGCAGCACCTCGTCCTCCTCCGCCATCCACGGCCCCTTCCTCACCGTCCGGTCACCACCACCGCGCGGCTGCATTGTCCTTCCTTGCCACCGGCGGCCACCGCAACCATGCCAATTGGACTCGCGGATTGACGCTCCTCCTACTTCTCCTGCTTCTTATTGCCGCATTCAGAAAAATAGGAGAAATGCTAATGGCACGAAGGCTCCGAGTACTGCCCACTAACGCCCACTCCCTACAATCTAGGGAGAAGTGGGAAAAATTTTGCATGGAGAGCGGGGAGGCCACTGTCGATGGCAGCCGTCCGATCGTGATCAGAAGGCCATGTTTAACTTATGGGCGCCTGTTTCTCCCTCATGTCGTGTCCAGTGTCCTTGCAGGCACAATAGGTCACAGTAACCGCGCCTAAATGGAGATTTCTCTGTCTCTATCTCTATCTATTAATATAAGAGTTTGTCCATCGTCCTTCGACCTCTTCACGCAGCGCACATACACAAACTCTCTTTGTACATGTGTGTTTTGCTTGATACATATTTTTTGAAAGATAAAATTGATGTTCAATATTTAGTTTGGGATCATCGTTTGATAATATGAATCACTCTCATTTGGTACCCCGTTGCAACGTATGAGCATCTTACTAGTTAATATAACATAGGAGTTTGTCCGTTGTCCTTCGACCTCTTCGCGCAGCGTGTTGATTTGTGATCCAAATTCTACACATCAATAAGGTCGGCTTCTGGACGGAGCGTAGCGGAGGCCCGTCGCCGAAGGCTTAGGTCCGGATTTATCTTATGCTATGAGTATAGTCAGTAGATATATGGCTAATCCTGGTAAAGAGCATTGGAAGGCCGTTCAGTGGATTTTCAGGTACATGCAAGGCACATCGGATGCTTGTTTGAAGTTTGGTAGGACTGAAAAGGAACTCGTTGGCTATGTTGATTCAGATTATGCTGGTGATTTGGATAAGCGTAGGTCGCTCACAGGTTATGTATTTACCATTGGAGGTTGTGCTGTGAGCTGGAAGGCACATTTGCAGGATGTTGTTGCGCTGTCCACCACTGAAGCAGAATATATGGCTATTTGTGAAGCAAGTAAAGAGTCAGTTTGGCTGAAAGGTTTGTTTGCTGAGCTTGCTGGAGTTGATTCTTGCATTAATCTGTTTTGTGATAGCCAGAGTGTAATTTATCTCACTAAAGATCAGATGTTTCATGAGAGGACAAAGCACATTGAGATTAAATATAATTATGTCAGAGATATTGTTGCAAAGGATAAGCTAAAGGTATGCAAGATTAGCACTCATGAAAATCCTGCTGATATGTTGACAAAGCCAGTTCCTGTTGCTAAGTTTGAGCTTTGCTCAAGCTTAGTTGGTATTACAGCTTAGCCCAAGAGGCTGTGTGGCGCCGAAAGTATTTCTTTCTTTGTTGTGTTCAGGGTGAAGTATTGATTTATGCTACAGGAAGGAATTTGTCTCAAGGTGGAGTATGTTGATTTGTGATCCAAATTCTACACATCAATAAGGCCGGCTTCTGGACGGAGCGTAGCGGAGGCCCGTCGCCGGAGGCTTAGGGCCGGAGATCCTAGTCGAATTAGGGTTTTCATGATATATATTTTCCTAAGCCGCCGTTTGGGATATTGAAGTAGAGTTGTAAATCCCCGGCGTTGTAACCTCACCCCGATATAGTGAAGATTGTTGCTGGCTGGCGCCCGTGGTTTTTTTCCTCTCGCATTGGGAGGGTTTTCCACGTTAAAATCTCGTGTGTCTCTGCGATTGATCTTGTTTACTTCGTCGTTCCTCCGCCGTCGCGTGTAACACAGCGCACACACACAAAACTCTCTTAGTGCAACTGCTGCACATAAACTCTCTTCGCGTAGCGTACGCATTCTCCCTCCTCTCGCAACGTCTGTGCACAAACTGCCATCAGGCCAGCGGTGCCTGGTGGCCTCCCTCGACGGCACGGTCGCGTTGCTCTCCCCGTACTCGCTCACCATCATCGCCACCCTGTGTGGCCACCAACGGCGTCTCCGACCTCTCCTGGTCCATGGACTTGTTCTACTTCTACTCCGTCTCCAATGACTGCACTCTTCGCATCTAGAACTTTTGGCCCATCCTCTTCGGCCCCAACCCGAGTGGTCAGCTCACTGACTCCAACATCGACCGATGCATTTGCATGTTCAAGGGGCACACCAACTTCATCTTCAGCACCAACTTCAACCCGCAAACTAGCTACCAGGTCGTCTCTGGTGGGTTTCACTACACCGTGCGCATCTGGGACATCAACAGCGGCCGCTGTGTCCGTGCCATCGACCTGCACTCTTAGCCCGTCACCTCCGTGCACTTCATCCAGGACGGATAGATCATTGTGTCAGGGAGCCATGATGGGAGCTGCAAGATTTGGGATGCTGGACTGGGTCTTGTCTCAAGATGATATCAACAACAAGAAGCCTGCGGTGTCCTTCTCCATGTTCTCGCCCAAATTGCAAGTTCATCCTTGTTCCCACGCTCGATGACTGAGTTGTATGACCAATTAACCGCTACTTCATACCATTTAGTGATCGATTCTTCAAAACATTCAAGTCTAAGTTATTAGATTATCTACATAGCTACCGTCTTATTTTGATGGAAGTGCAAACGAAGCTCATAGATAGGCCCATTAGGTATTGTGAAGTACTAACCACTCTTAGTCATTGAGGATGAGAAAGCCCTTGCTCTTTGTTGTATAACTAGTTACGTACCCGTGCGTTGTAACGGAACTCATTGAATATATAGAGAATCGTGCTATAGAAGAGAGTTGCTTTGATCGGTTGGAAAGTGGAGAATGGTGAGAAGTTGAGTGAATAGAGAGGTTAGAGGAGAATAGACGTACAACCACCAACTCGTTCTTTTATAATAGTAATAGATAGATATGCAAACCACAATTTTGAAGCATATTTTTCACATTTTCTTTTAAGCCTTTACCTAATCATGGAGGACTAAGTGAAACCTTTTGGATGCTCTTGGATATCAAGGTCACTTCGATGTATTTTGATATGGGTAATGTAACAAGGCACACATAAAATGAAGAGATGTTTTAAAACTGGAAAATATGTGTAGGACTAGGACACTATGCAGTCAAACGTGACTTTGTTAGGATCTGAAAAGACTGAAATCTTGCTGGTTGTAAGCTCAAATCCACCATGTTTTGGAATGAGTTATATGCTATCTATAGGTTGGTCGGCTATGAAGGGCTTGAAGTTATTAACTCAAATGGAGGCGCGGAAGATGCGGAAGCAGAGGCTTTGAGGGGGCCGATGGAAGCAGGAGGTGAGGATCAGTGAATTAATGAAAAATAATAAATTTACAATTGGAAAGACATAGCATAAATTAATTTTAAATGCTTAACAAGTCAGGAATAAATTTTGTATGATGTTTAAGATTTTCATAAGAGAAATTCATTGTTGAAGCTTGCTTTTGGGCATCTGCACTTCTTTTGCATTATTAATTACATATGATGTGTTTGGGGCTACTGTAGTGCTATGCAAGTGCATCTCACAAGGTTATCAGAAGTCTTTGACAACAAAAGTTGGACATGATCAAAAACATTCTGTTCAACCTTTTGTGTTTCAAGTCAACTAAATATACTAAAATTATACCTAAAATTGGAGTTTTGTTGGTAACATGATTCACTAAGATGTTTCCTTTGTTGCACTAAACATACAACTATGTTCTACCACATTTGCGTCTCAAAACCCCTTAATCATGCTCAGAAATTACCATAGTACTCTCCCTTTTAATTTGAAATCAGTACTCTCCTGTTAGTCTTAAGAACATCTTGTGTCCTTCAGTGTCATTTCATTATGAAGTGTCAGGTGTGCACTCTTCATAAGCACTCTGTAGCCACATGAGTTTTACTAATTGGATTAAGATGTGATATTTTATAAAGGACTAATGTTAGTCATTTAGTTGCCAAAAATATCATATATTTAGTCAACTGGACCCTACCTCAATTTATTTAACCAGTCACATGCTTACCAAAGTCATATTATGATCTAGGTTCGGTCATGGTCCATGAATCATAGTGACATATGGCAAACATTGTATCTGTTGTTGAATGTTATTGTAACTTGAATATTAAAAGGTGGGCCCTTAATGACAGTCCCATTCGTTCCATAACTGTAGGATCGATGATAATTTTATCATAGACTCCCTAAGTTTTGTTACTAATGAGAAATGAGCATTGCATGTATATTGGAGTTGGCTTGTCAAACAGTAATTTGTATTATACCATTTGCTGCTATGGACCTATGATAATTTGCATCATGGTTGATTAATGAGTAATGATCTGCATCATGGTTGATCAATGAGTAATGACCCTCATGTTGTGCACTAAACTTGCAGTGCACTAAACTTGCATATGAGGTTCTTTCTAAAGGCAACTATCACTCTAATAAGTTTGCTTGGATTATTAGCTAAAGTAAGAAAAATCTAATAAATCATTTGGACCACCCTTTATATTTTGGTTGTACAACATCATTGTGTCGATTACTACACTTCTATGCTGTTTTTTGACACTGCAGTTAACTTACAGGATCGTGATGGTTATTGGAAGATGATGCACAAGTACATAGGATTGAATGTTACTTCACTTGTGACACTTCCTGTCATCATTTTTGAGCCAATGACAATGCTTCATAAAATGGCAGACGTTTGTACTACTACATTCTGAACTGTTATTCTCAAGGTTTTTACATCACAACCTAGCCCTTATGCCTCTGAAGAAAGTGTCTGCTGTTGTTTGATCCTTTGCATTGAAAATTCTTTTATGCTTATTTATTTAGCATAGTCCGGACCCTGGAGACATCATAGTAGTACTTGGCCCCTTAAGAAAATTATTATTTTGGTAAGGTTAAAGAATCTTTCAAGTCATCATATAGTTTGATGTTGTTTCTTAGTCATAAAATATGGTTATTTAGGGGCAGATCATTACTCATTAATCAACCATCTCACGATGCTGGACGACCCTTGCCATCTCCAACCTTCTAGCCTACTATGTGGGGAAAGGAGATAGAGGGCCCTTTTAAACTAGCCCAACTCCTTGCATCAGAGCATGACAAGGCAAGTCTCTCTGCTATAGCAGCAAATGAGCCTGCTCCTGTCCAAGGCTTAGAACCTGCAAATCCAACAGTTGTGGCTGG